>BTPG01000007.1:176389360-176456860 GCA_036245525.1 Semisulcospira habei | reverse complement strand
TTAAAATAACTAGTGTGTGTTCCGATCGCTCTATAACGGCACCCTGATGTTTGTGCATAGCTGCTGCAATGGGTTGACGAAATGTGTTACTAAGGTTCAGGACTTAGGGATATGATGTGTAATGCCCTTGTCTATTAAAGCTTATGTATATATTGTGGACCACAGCATCTCTCTCTCTCTCTCTCTCTCTCTCTCTCTCTCTCTCTCTCTCTCTCTCTCTCTCTCTCTCTCTCTCTCTCTCTCTCTATTATTTTTATTATACCATTTGCGTTCACGTGCCGTTTGTGGGGGTGCTTCCCGTATAGACCTGGTCAGGGGATGCAGTGCCGGTGCACAGTTTATTCAAACTATGTGCTTAGTATGTCATTCGAGTGAAAGTATATTTGTAGCGTGCCCCCCGGGTGGGAGTGTCTGGGGAGGGCTCCCGCAAACGGATATTATGACACGTGCAAACATCTTCGTATGGGTACCTGTGTGTTTTGTTAAATCATTGTTGCAGTTTGTAGTGTTGTCGTAATTCGCATTACTTTCGATGTTGTTTGTGAGTGTAATGTAGCTTTGCCTGTTATTATATGTCAGTAGATGTAGCAAGGACAGATTGGAAGAAAGGCCTGTGCGCCTAATATCTCAATCGTTGATAAATAAAGTTTCAGTCAGTCAGTCAGTCTCCTGTGTTTATACTTCTAAGCTATACTAATATGGCACAATGTTCCAATCTTATACTTTATGATAATCTTATAATTATTTTTAGTCATATTGGTTTTGTAGTAGTTGAACTTAGTCTTATTTCATAAAATGCTGCCTTGACCAAAGTACATCAGTGGATGATGGATGTATGAGAACCTGTGTAATGATCTTTTGAATTATCCAGCCACTGTAGTATTTTGTAATAGTAACATGCCTATCCCTCAGTTTTATATAACATCCATTTTATATTTGGTATGTACACTTGAGATGGAAATTACATTGTGTTATTTGATATTCCAGGTGTACTGCCTCCTTGGTGGGGAATAAAAAATCTTCACAAGGCGCAACATGGCCTCCCTATCTGTTTGGTTGTAATCCGCCCCACCACATATACATTCACAGATATCCCAGGATTTAGTTCTTCAAATAAGTCTATGTATTCCACCTTAACAGGGGATTGTATGCCACTGAAGTTGAGTTTGTTTACAAATTTGGTTTAGTTAGATACACGCTCAGGTTTTTCTTTTATAAAATGCAGTTTGGCAAGCACACACCACATAAAACAGAGGTGATTTTTGTCACGATACGCCTGACGGGGTCAGGGCGCCGTGGACAATGTGAGTGCAGACACTCGAGAAAACCCACCCACTCTAAATAACTCACACAACGCCAGTGATAAACAACAACAAATCTTTTATTACCTACTCTAACCCCCACCCCAACCCACTAACGCCCCACACACTCACACATACCCACACATGCACTCATAACGTATTAACACTTAAAAAAGATTAACATATAAAAAAATGACTAACAAGTGAAAATGACTAACAGGTGAATATGACTAACAGGTGAATAAGACTAACAGGTGAATATGACTAACAGGTGATAATGACTAATATGTGATAATGACTAATATGGCCAACGGCTATACAAGGCGGGTAACTTTGTCTCTGTACAGTGTCCTCTGTCCCACACTAGACAGGGTGGCTCGTAAAGTAAGAGTACTACCCCTACACCACAGAGCACCGTAGCCGCGCTTGCCCACGCACGCCTGTGACCGACGCTCAGAACGTAGAATCAGCCTGCTGTAGCCCAACGTACTTGTCCAACAGGACCGGCTAGCGAAGACGTTCCGACTCCCGATGATGCGTCACCGTTGGTCATGGAAAATGAAGAGATCGAAGGACGAAGTCTTCGAAGCCAATCTTCGAAGCCAGTCTTCGAAGCCAGTGCACTGGAAAAGGGCGCATTGTCAGTCAAAGTGCCAACACAGTTAATTCTGGCCTATTTGACACGCACCTACTCACAAACCACGTGAGTTGTGTCTCGTCTCACCCTAATACCCGCCTTGGCCATATTAAATATACAATCACGGATATGAAAGATTCCTATGTACATTCAACATTCACCAGGTCTGCACTACTCCATTACACTAACATTAAGCTAGCACAACCACTTTTGTATAATAACATTGCCACTGCTAAAACCAACATTATCAAAATATCCACATATACATACAACGATATGAAATAATCACCAGCAACCACCCCACGTGACAATCTTATTACATTACATCTAGGACTTACTACCAATATATTTGAAAGGATACCCACTTTAATTCATTTTACAACATGGCCCTTTAAATATACTCACTCGGCGACAGCCGAATATAAACAACTAAATCCGACACCCATCACATTACAACCCAACCTAAAAAACATGGTTAAAGCCTCGATTAAAACATCACTAAAAAACTAGACGAACATACCCTTCCGCACCTATATACACATTCACACACCCGAGAGCACAGCAGCTAACTGAGGAAAATGGCATGAGTAAATACCTGTCACTGGTGAGTCCTCCGGCAGGACGAGACAAAACAAGACGAAGACGAACCGGAGGGGTCTTCTGGTGAGTAGCAGCCGTGGTCACAAGTCTCTCGGGACACCCACACCCAGGAACACTGGCCGTGGTCTTGCAGGGAGGGTAAAACAACCCTCACACAGCTTGTCAAGGGCTCCAAACGAGGCCGCACCCTGACCCAGACTCTCACTTCGCTGGCTAACTCCGCTGACTGACTGTAATATCCTTCTGCTACCTTGCAGTTTAACTTTACTTCTGAACACTGTTCGGTTAAAGCTACTTGGCTAAAGCGTGCAACCGCTGTACTCGCTCACTGTTAAGCTTGCTGCACGGGCTTTACGATTACGCTCACACTACATTTATTAACTTCCCTAAACTAAGGCTATTTACAGAATTCGGCGATCTACATTTATTAACAAAAAAAACGACTTGGCGAAAAAATAAAACAACATGTCACATCCGCTACGTGACAATTTTTTTGTTCTGAATATTGACTACAGCCTTTTTGTTTGCACCCTCAGTTGGTAGTTCCAACCATGATTTGCCTAATATTGGATGATATCTTCACTGCTTCAGGTGTAGTTCATGAACACGACCTTCATGCCAACCAGACCCTTTCATTCTAACTTTGTCAATTGCTTCGAGAAAGTCGGGCAACATTTTGTTTCTAAATACTTTCTCCAGTCCGGGTTCTCCTTTTGAATTAACAGTGTGTTGTTTGGTTGAGATAAATGATTTTATAACATCACCATCTACCTTGTGGAATTCTATTTTGGCAACAATCTGAATCTTTTTACTACCAGCAAGAAGATTATCTTGTTCATAGACATTGTAAGTGTTTGATATAGGCAAGTTTGTTGTGTGAAACGCGTTTTGTAAGCTTGAAGGGCTTTGTGCATTATCCGTCATGTTTATTTGTCCGACAAAATAATAAATAGAAAAAAAAACATCTTGTGTAATACCACTTTATTGACTGTAACACCAACAATAAACAGATTCAGTTTGCATAGTTGTCTGAATATTTGTTCACACAGTCTCAAACCACTGATCATCAACTTCAAAGGTATGTGTCTTAAGATCAACAGGCATGTACTCTACAAATGGTAGCTCCTCCAATATTTCTAAAGTCATTTGATATGACACATATATCATCGCTGGTGTTGATATTGGCGTTATGTCCGGCTGCCTCAAATAATAATAATAATAATAATAATGATTATTTATATAGCGCTTAATCTTACTCAAAAGCTCTAAGCGCTTTACAATCTGTAGTGTACACAAAACTAAAAATACAATGACATCTGTTCTTAACTGATCAAAGTGTTGAATATAACTGAAGCAGTCTGTTACATCGATCATGTTGTCCATCATTTTTATTTGACCAAAATAATAAATAGAAAAATATTATCATCAACATCACTGATGCTGCTCTCGCTGTATATGTAATATCACCTTATTAACAGTAACAAATTCAATATAATCATGTAGTTTATTTAGTTGATGAAACATGTGTTCACACAGTGCCCCAAACCGGTCGCAGTTAGCATCATAAACTTTAAAGGTATGTGTCTTAAGATCAACAGTCTTGTTCTCATAGCATGGTGGTCCATCAGAATATCCCAAAGTCACATTATATGCCATATATATTACTGTTGGGGTTTGCGAGTTTTATGCCAGGCTCAAACGGCTGTTTAACATGTGTTTTTAAGTCATCAAACTGCTCAACATCTCTGAAGCTCTCTGTGATATCAATGGTTTGTCCGTTCATCATTTTTATGACCAAAACAAAAGTATAAATTAATTCACTAATCCATACCCTGTAGGCTGATCTGTCTTTAAAATAAGCTTTAGATGCTTATTTGATTTCAGTTTGTATTTTTACGCCGTCTCGTTTGTGTTTGTCAGGTATTACATCGTTCTCCCTGAGACAGTCTTCAAAGCTGTCACGATCCTTACAGTAAAACAAACAGATCAACTTTAGTTGCTCTCGAAAATCTTTCAGTACAGCATTATATTTTTGAGTGAGAATCCAGACACTGATATTTGCGTGTCTGCCACTAAAGGCCAGTTCTGCTAGAGTGTTTTTCTTCTTAACAATATCCTTTTCTGCAGAACAGTCATCAACAATAAACAAAGTTGGTTGTCCCGAAAATTGCTTGTAAAAAGATTGTAGGTAGTCATTCAGGTTTTTTTTCTCATGGTCGACTAAATAAATGATGTGATCACTGAGTCCAAATGAATAAACGTTTGTGATAAGCTTTGTTGTGTTTGATCGTTGGACAAAACATCACAATGTTTTCGAAATGATAGATGTATCTTGGTTGTAAGAGATCAAGAAAAATTCAGTTTTTCCACACCCTGTCGCACCGCAAAACAAGCCATAGTGTGGGTCGAGTGTCAGCAAGTTCATTTTAATACTAGTTGTAATTTTTCCCAAAGTTTTCAGTCGTCATGTTTGCTAGTGCAATTCAAGGCGTTGTGTTTTCAGAAATTTTCCGGCACCTATTGGGTAAAATCATTTTAGTCAATAAATTCAGCTGGCAGGCACGCCACACTATTCAGTAAACTGCGCAGTTTCAATCTGGTATGGTCTGCTTTTATAAGAGGCCTGTCTTTTTCTCCCAGTATTATCTAAAGCACCCTTACACAGACAAGCCGCAAGGCAGCCAATACTTCCCGCTAGTAATACCCGGAACGTTATGGGTCTCTTATAGTATGATGGACGGCACAGGGCCACTTAAAAAGGTTACGAATGTGTTTAGGAAGCATTTCCATATTCATCAATTATAGACATTAGAGGGCACAACGCATAGTTTTGCGACAAGATGGAGCCCAGCAGCGGAGGGGAGAGGACGCGCTCCAGAGTTCATTGAAGCGAATTACAGTAGCATTGTGTACAGTGTAGCATAGTGTCGAGTGGTGGCGGGGGCTGTTGGCAGCTCCGACCACCAAGTATTATACTAGAGTAGACAGAGATTTCCGCCAAGGGTAGATAGGGTGTGATAGAATAGAAAGGAGGCTGCAGGGTCCCGTAGACCGTTAGGGTGGTGGTCCCTGGCCTCGGTCCAACTTATTAGACTTCAAGCAGGCGGGCCACAAATGTGTTTTCCTTCCATCACCGCAGAGGATGTCAAGCGAGTAAACAACGGAAGGTTCGAACGAAGGTCCCCGTGAGGACCCCATTTATCGTTAGTTCCATAGAAATTAAACGCCTAAATTTACGCAGGCGCTTACCTACCTTAAATTAGCTAAGGGTGTAGTAACCCCCATTATTAGAGAAGATACAGTTGGAGAAAAGAACGCGTACGGCTTGGGCCCAAGCACACACCTACTTGAAAGCTTACGCTTAGCTTAGCATATACTTACGCTTAGCTTATACCTTCGCTTACGCTTAACCATTCATTCATTATCTCCGATATACTGTCCTCACGACCAACAAGGGTATGGGGGACTAACGAGGTTAGCGTGGTGTGAAAAAAAGAAAAGGCCGGGGGGGGGGGGGGGGGGGACAGCTAAAAGAATATTAAATCAGGCATAGTCATTGACACAAGGGTCACTTGACATGAATAAAAAATCTATTTTGATAGGGTCCAAGGCACTAAGGCCGATATCTTGTCAACAACACCAACGGTCCTTTTAGTTTAGGAAGACAATCTATATTTACTTTAATTTTAATTTTACGCTTAACCATGGCTTGCGCTTACGCTTAAATACAGTCCTACGATCACGCTTTGAACTGACCCGAGTACAGCCTCGGCCAGATTTGAATTCACTTCAAATTTGAAATTCAAAATGGCCGCGTCGGAAAACCACACGGGACAAAGCCAAGATGGCCAACAAAGGAGCAACCGGACAAAGAACCCAACCCTCAGGGGGTAAAACCAATGTCCTGCCAGGCTGCAGCTAGAGCGCGCTCCGAAGAGAGTAGCAGCAGCCAGGTTTGGTTTTTTTTTTTCTTTCTTTCTTCTTTTTTTTTTTTTTTTTTTTTTTTTTTTTTTTTTTTTTGGGGGGGGGGGTGGGTGGGTGGGTGGGAGGGTGGGGGGGGGGGGGGGAAATCAGTCAAGATGGGCGACAAATGTTCTAGTTAGAAGGTGTCCATTCTTTTTTTTTTTCTTTTTTTTTTTTTTTTTTTTTTTTTTTTTTTTTGGGGGGGGGGGGTGTTTTTGGGTGTTTGTTTTTTGTTTGTTTCCTTCTGACATCATATTTCCCTTATTTTTATTTTATTTCAAGGATAAATTTTATTTACTCAACTATATTACAGTGGAGCAATTAACACACTAGATAATATGACAACAGTTTACGTTGTACTTTCAAAAAGGTGATTTGATGGACAGTTTGTTTTAGTTCGTTATAATGAAACGCATTTCATTCACAACATCGGTATAGTACAAAGTACAGCCACAAGTCGTTAATATAGATCAGGTATGTGGCAATGTATAAGCATGCACAGCACATCTACACGTATAGAAGCGCAGACTGAGAGGGCGCTCCTGTATGCCTGTGAGTTCAGTCGTGAGCGTGTGTGTGGGGGAGAGAGAGAGATAGATAGAGAGAGAGAAGTTACAATCAGTTTCACAGTTACTGTAATTCGAGGTGTGAGTCACGTGCAACTATTATGTGAATCTGCGGGAAACGTTATTGTCTCTACCACAGAAGCTTTCTGATTCTAAGTTCAGATTCAAACAAAAATATGATATCTATTGGTGTACCATACTTGTACTTGCTAATACACAGCTTAGCTACTAAGGAGACGTGGTTAATAAATGCAATTTCTGCTGCTCCTAACACGTTATCACGGTATCCCAATAAGGCTTGGGCAGGGGTTATGCGTATCTGTACATTGCATTTTCCTGAACAAAGTTGTTCAGCTCTTTTCCAGATTTAAGATATTGAATCATAGAAGTAGAAAAAATGCTCAAAATAAAGTCAACTTCATGAGGACAAAAGCTGCAGTATCTATTATTAACAACGCCCATTTTAGACAATAAAATATTGGTTGGGTAAATATTGTGTAGAATTTTCCACTGCAGTTCTCGCAACTTCACTTCCTTTGTTGCTCTATTCACAATACCCCATTGCCATTCACTTAATTGGACATCAAACTTCATCGCCCAAAAATGAAGGGCACAAGGGGGACTGTCTTTCTGCTGCACAATTGTTATCCTAAACTCCTTTGCTGAAGTTGGTGTTATACTCTCTGACATGGAGTCAGCGTTGTTTTTAAGGCATCGCATGTACGAGGTAAGGACACTTTTTACAACGTTGTATTCCAGCAACCTCCCAAGGGAATCTCCAACAATGCGACAGACATTTTCAAACGACATAATCTCGCCATCTTCCTTCACATCCTCCACTCGATAGACACCTGCGCGGATCCAGTATTTTGAAAAAACAGAACGTTATACTTGTACATTAATAACTTGTTATTCCACAGGACCGTACTGGGTTTGTTTTTAACAGTATCCAACCATGACAGTATGACGTCTCTCCAGAAGGTCGACTTAATATTTTCAAGCCCTTTACATTTTTTGGAATTGATATTAAATTCAAAGCATATCAAGTCATGACCAAATACACCTAGCGCATGTTTGGGCATGACAGTATACCTCGTGGATTTTGTGGCTGCCGGTACGCAGCCTCGCTGCCCACTCGCAGAGAAAGGAGGCGTGCATATCCCTCATGTTAATCATTTTAATTCCCCCCTCACAATAATCACTGTACATAACTGAACGTTTTACCTTCTCAAAGACCTTATTCACATTTTTGTTCTTCCGTAAATATCTGAAAAGCAAAGTGTTTATTTCGTCTAGTACATCTGAGGGGATACTGAGCGCTTACATTGCATATACCATCTGTGAGATAATAAATGTTTTAACAACGCAAGCTTTCCCCCGAATGCTTAATTTCCGCTTTTTCCATTTTGATATTATACTTCTCATGTAGTCTCCTCAACCTGTGACGCTGGCGGGTCATTTTTACCCTTTTTACTCCAACGGAGTACTCCATATTGTTCATCACAGTTCTTTTTCGAGCCTAGCCACATGGCTTCTGATTTATTCTTATTAAGCTGTAGGCCCGAAAACACTGAGAAATAAGCAACTATGGCAAGAGTGTTTCTTAGGTCATGTTCGTCTTTCAAGAACATGGTTACATCATCAGCGTAGAGAAGAATCTTTAATAACTTCAGTTCGTCGGATCCTTCATACGGCATTACACGTCCCTTTATATCTTTCCTTCAAATGAGGCAATCAGTGCCAGCTCTCGCTGATTCCCAGTACATCTTTGCCACACCTTCTGGTCAGAGGCCTTACAGAGGCCATGATGTTCTGAAGGCCCATGCCCTAGAAGCACGTGTGTCATACCCAGCCATGTTCACATTTACTCAGTTACGGTAGCAGGTTGCAACTTTGGCTCAGTCAATGGCCATCTCGGAGTTAGACCAGGATCAGCTGGCAGATTTCCTTGGTCATGATATTCGGATACATCGCCATATCTACCGCCAACCTCAAGACGTCAGGCTCCACTTCAAGCCAAAACCCAAGAAATGGGGGCCCCCCAAGAAAAAGCTTGATGTTGCCAGCCTTCAGCGTGATGATGTGAAAGCTGCCTTTCAGACAGATTTACAGCGCAGGCTCAAAGACACAGCGGACCCAGTAGACTCCTCCCCTGAAACACTTTGGGAACAACTAAAAACTGCTATTGCAAAATCCTCTGCAGAAGTCTTGGGTTTCGCCAGAAAGAAGAACAAAGACTGGTTTGACGAAAACGATGTAGAGATCCAGGAACACCTAGCAAAAAAAAGAGCCGCCCATCAGGCTCACCTAGCCCAGCCTTCCTGCCCTGTGAAGAAGTCTGCCTTCCGCCTCGTCTGCAGCAGTCTCCAGCGCAAGCTCAGAGATCTCCAGAATGAGTGGTGGACCAGACTTGCACAGAGGACCCAGCTTTGCGCTGACAATGGTGACTACAGGGGTTTCTACGAAGCACTGAAAGCAGTGTATGGCCCCAGGCACCTGGTACAAAGTCCCCTGCGAAGCGCGAACGGCCAGGCACTCCTCACAGATAATACCTCCATCTTGAACCGCTGGTCGGAATACTTTCAGAGCCTCTTCAGCGCTGAGCGCACTGTTCAAGAAGCAGTCGTCCTACAAATCCCACACCTCCCAGTAAAGGTTGAATTGGACGAACCGCCCACCGCTGAAGAGACCCTCAAAGCCATCCATCAGCTCAAGAGTGGCAAAGCAGCAGGCATTGATGGAATACCGCCAGAGATCTGGAAACATGGAGGCACAGCACTGCACAACAAGCTCCATGACCTCTTTCTCTGCTGCTGGGAGGAAGGAACACTACCAAAAGATCTCCGTGATGCAGTCGTTATCACCCTGTACAAGAACAAAGGCGAGAAGTCTGACTGTTCCAACTACCGGGGAATTACCCTGCTGTCCATTGCTGGGAAAATCCTTGCAAGGCTGCTCCTGAATCGGCTGGTACCTGCCATCGCTGAAGACCAACTCCCAGAGGGCCAGTGTGGCTTCAGAGCAAACAGGAGCACCACCGATATGGTCTTCGTGCTGAGACAGCTACAGGAGAAGTGCCGCGAGCAGAACAAAGGGCTGTACATAACGTTTGTCGACCTAACAAAAGCGTTCGACACTGTGAGCAGGCAAGGCATGTGGCAGATCCTGGAGCGACTTGGCTGTCCCCCAAAGTTCCTCAACATGATTGTCCAGCTACACGAGGACCAGCAAGGCCAGGTCAGACTCAACAATGACCTCTCAGAACCATTCCCTATTCTCAACGGTGTAAAGCAGGGCTGCGTGCTGGCACCGACCCTCTTCACCATCTTTTTTAGCATGATGTTGAAGCAGGCCACAGTGGACCTCGATGATGACGATCCAGTGTACATCAGGTATCGTCTCGATGGCAGCCTGTTTAACCTCAGACGACTGCAGGCCCACACGAAAACCCTAGACCAACTGATTCGCGAGCTGCTTTTTGCTGATGATGCTGCCCTCGTTGCACACACAGAGAGAGCCCTGCAGCGCATCACGTCTTGCTTCGCAGATGCTGCCCAGCTCTTTGGACTCGAGGTCAGTCTTAAAAAGACAGAGGTCCTCCATCAGCCGGCACCCAAGACAGTGTACCGCCCTCCTCACATCACCATCGGCGAGTCTGAACTAAAGTCAGTGCACCAGTTTACTTACCTTGGCTGCATTATCACGTCGGACGCCAAGCTGGACAAGGAGCTTGACAGCAGGCTGGCAAAAGCGAACAGCGCTTTCGGGCGACTTTTCAAGCGGGTGTGGCACAATCAGCAGCTGAAAACAGGCACCAAGATCAGCGTGTACAGAGCTGTGGTCCTCACCACCCTGCTGTATGGTTCCGAGTCCTGGGCCCTCTACCGCAGCCAACTACGACTCCTCGAACGCTTCCACCAGCGCTGCCTGCGTACCATCCTGGGCATTCACTGGAGTGACTATGTCACCAACGTCGAGGTCCTTGAACGGGCTGAAACTGTGAGCATCGAGGCTTTGCTGCTGCGGACACAGCTCCGCTGGGCGGGGCATGTCTCCAGGATGGAGGATCATCGCCTACCAAAGATCACCCTGTTCGGCGAGCTTGCTACTGGACACCGTGACAGAGGGGCACCAAAGAAGAGATACAAAGACTGTCTCAAGAAGTCACTTAGTGCCTGCCAAATCGACCACCACCAGTGGTCTTCGCTTGCTGCGGACCGTGACACCTGGCGCTCCACCATTTACAAGGCAGCTGTCTCCTTTGAGGACTCTCACAGAGCTAGCCTTAAGGACAAGCGGCTCAGGAGAAAAAACAGAGATGCCGCAGCTCAGAACCCTGGCCATACCTTCCCCTGCAGCCACTGCGGTCGAACCTGCCTGTCTCGGATTGGCCTCCGCAGCCACGAACAAGCCTGCAGACGTCGTGGGCAACTCCTATAAAATCTTCGTTCGCGAAGTCAAGCCAAGTTCATATCTTTACATTACAAGTCCTTTTATTTCTTTACATTACATTACAAGTCCCTTTATTTCTGTACATTACACGTCCCTTTATTTCTGTACATTACAAGTCTCTTTATTTCTTTACAAGTCCCTTTATTCCTGTACATTACACGTCCCTTTATTTCTGTACATTACAAGTCCCTTTATTTCTGTACATTACACGTCCCTTTATTTCTGTACATTACACGTCCCTTTATTTCTTTACATTACAAGTCCCTTTATTTCTGTACATTACACGTCCCTTTATTTCTTTACATTTGGAGGCAGACGCCTTAACCACTGCGCCACTTCCCCGCCAAAGGTGCGAGGTTCGATACCGGGTTCCGGCGTTGGATTTTTCTCCTCTGGTAAGTGTCACCGTCTGGGAAGTGGGCAGATGTTCACATCTGCACGGGACATAGACGACCCCGGCCCCCACGAGTCCCCTGCTGCCTTGCAGGCCTGGCCGCTTGGCTGTGGAAAGGCTAAGGGAGGAAACCCCTGACATCAAAGCCCCCGTGTCTCCGGGGAAGGCTTTTGAGCCAGAGACTAAGACAAGGACAGTCTGATATAAAACCTACGACCCGAGGACCTCGATGCCACCGTCCCAGCTTGCTAGGCCATGGCAAACGAACCAAGGGTTTAAAGGGTGGGGCCAGTACTGCGCACACTGCACTCCACCAAAAAGCTCCACCGCGCAGGCTTTAGGAAACGCCCACGGACTATGACACTGAACTTTCCAAGTCCTGCAGCGATGGGCAAGGGGCAAAACGGCAGGTGAAAGATGTCACTGGAAGCCGCAGTCTCAAACCTGCATGCAGGCGGTTCAGGATATTGGTCGCCTGATGTTGACCTGGGGATGACAACGTCACTCGGCACACCCTGAACGACCAAGCAGCCTTCTCTAGGGACAGCACTGCTTGCTCCACACGGAGAGGGGTCTAGAAAAGGTGGCCTAACCAAAGCTCATCCCCTCGTAACCCCAGTTGGCTAGCCGCGGTCAACGGGCATCTTCTCATGCGGTCAGAAAACAAGAAAAAACAATGGATCCACTCTCATGACGACCACGACCGGACTCAACGTAGCATGCTGGAACATCCGAACCATGCTCGACACAGCAGACAGCGGACGCCCTGAACGTCGCTCCGCCCTCATTGCCCATGAATTGCGGAGGTTAAACATCGACATCGCCGCGCTCAGCGAAGTACGCCTTCCGGAGGAAGGCAGCCTCCAAGAACTTGGCGCTGGCTACACCCTCTACTGGTCAGGCAGGCCTGCATCAGAAAGACGGCTCTCAGGCGTGGGCTTCATGGTGAAGACCCCCATTGCGACTAAGTTGGAAAACCTACCAACGGGTCACTCCGACCGCATCATGTCCATGCGCCTCCCACTGAGACACCAGCAATACGTCACCCTTCTCAGTGTGTACTCCCCAACCCTCCTGGCAGAGCCTGCAGAAAAAGACAAGTTCTACTCTGACCTGCGCAGCCTCCTGCAGAGCACCCCTGCAGACGACAAAGTTATCATCCTTGGCGACTTCAACGCCAGAGTGGGCCAAGACTCTGAAGCCTGGAAAGGAGTCCTCGGCAAGCATGGCGTTGGGAACTGCAATGACAATGGTCGCCTGCTGTTGGAGCTCTGTACAGAGCAGCAACTTGTCATCACCAACACTACTATCCAGCAAAAGGACAGTCGAAAGACCACCTGGATGCATCCTCGCTCCAAGCACTGGCACCTTATCGACTATGTCCTAGTGCGTCAGAGGGACCGCAGTGACGTCCTCCTCACCAGAGTGATGCCCAGCGCAGAGTGCCACACTGACCACCGCCTTGTTCGCTGCAAACTCAGGCTCCGCCTCAAGCTGAAACCCAAGAAAGCCCCCCCCCCCCCCAAAAAAAAAAAAAAAGCTTGATGTTGCCAGCCTTCAGCGTGACGACAAGAAAGCCGCCCTTCAGGCCGATTTACAGCGCATGCTCAAAGACACAGTTGATCCAGCAGACTCCTCCCCTGAAACACTCTGGGAACAACTGAAAACTGCTATTGTAAAATCCTCTGTGGAAGTCTTGGGCTTTGCTAGTAAGAGGAACAAAGACTGGTTTGACGAAAACGACGTAGAGATCCAGGAACGTCTAGCCAAAAAAAGAGCCGCCCACCAGGCCCACATAGCCCAGCCTTCCTGCCCTGTGAAGAAGTCTGCCTTCCGCCTCATCTGCAGCAGTCTCCAGCTCAAGCTTAGAGAGCTCCAGAACGAGTGGTGGTCCAGACTCGCACAGAGGACCCAGCTCTGCGCTGACAACGGTGACTACAGGGGCTTCTATGAAGCACTGAAAGCAGTGTATGGCCCTAGGCACCTGGTACAAAGTCCCCTGCGAAGCGCTGATGGACACACAGATATCCTCACAGATAATACCTCCATCTTGAACCGCTGGTCGGAATACTTTCAGGACCTCTTCGGCGCTGAGCGCACTGTTCAAGAAACAGTCATCCTCCAAATCCCACACCTTCCACTAAAGGTTGAATTGGACGAACCGCCCACCGCCGAAGAGACCCTCACAGCCATCCACCAGCTCAAGAGTGGCAAAGCAGCAGGCATTGACGGAATCCCGCCAGAGATCTGGAAACATGGAGGCCCAGCACTGCACAACAAGCTCCACGACCTCTTTCTCTGCTGCTGGGAAAAAGGAACACTACCAAAGGATCTCCGTGATGCAGTCATCATCACCCTGTACAAGAACAAAGGAGAGAAGTCTGCCTGCTCTAATTATCGTGGAATTACCCTGCTGTCCATTGCCGGGAAAATTCTCGCAAGGTTGCTCCTGAATCGGCTGGTACCTGCCATCGCTGAAGACCACCTCCCAGAGGGCCAGTGTGGCTTCAGAGCCAACAGGAGTACCACCGACATGGTCTTTGTGCTGAGACAGCTTCAGTAGAAGTGCCGCGAGCAGAACAAAGGGCTGTACGTAACGTTTGTCGACCTAACAAAAGCGTTTGACACGGTGAGCAGGCAAGGTATGTGGCAGATCCTGGAGCGACTAGGTTGTCCCCCAAAGTTCCTCAACATGATCGTCCAGCTCCACGAGGACCAGCAAGGCCAGGTCAGACTAAACAGTGACCTCTCAGAACCATTATAGTGGACCTCGACGATGACGACGCAGTGTACATCAGGTATCGTCTCGATGGCAGCCTGTTCAACCTCAGACGACTGCAGGCCCACACGAAAACCCTAGACCAACTGATTCGTGAGCTGCTCTTTGCTGATGACGCTGCCCTCGTTGCACACACAGAGAGAGCCTTGCAGCGCATTACGTCCTGCTTCGCAGATGCCGCCCAGCTCTTTGGACTTGAGGTCAGTCTGAAAAAGACAGAGATCCTTCATCAGCCGGCACCCAAGGAAGAGCATCGCCCTCCCCACATCACCATCGGCGAGTCCGAACTGAAGTCTGTACACCAGTTTACCTACCTTGGCTGCATCATCACGTCAGACGCCAAGCTGGACAAGGAGCTGGACAACAGGCTGGCAAAAGCGAACAGTGCTTTCGGGCGACTATTCAAGCGTGTGTGGCACAATCAACAGCTGAAAAAAGGCACCAAGATCAGCGTGTACAGAGCTGTCGTCCTCACCACCCTGCTGTACGGTCCTTTCTTGGGCTTCAGCTTGAGGCGGAGCCTGAGTTTGCAGCGAACAAGGCGGTGGTCAGTGTGACTCTGCGCTGGGCATCACTCTGGTGAGGAGGACGTCACTGTGGTCCCTCTGACGCACTAAGACATAGTCGATAAGGTGACAGTGCTTGGAGCGAGGATGCATCCATGTGGTCTTTCGACTGTCCTTTTGCTGGAAAGTAGTGATGGTGATGACAAGTTGCTGCTCTGCACAGAGCTCCAACAGTAAGCGACCATTGTCATTGCAGTTCCCAACGCCATGCTTGCCGAGGACTCCTTTCCAGGCTTCAGAGTCTTGGCCCACTCTGGCGTTGAAGTCGCCAAGGATGATGACTTTGTCGTCTGCAGGGGTGCTCTGCAGGAGGCTGCGCAGGTCAGAGTAGAACTTGTCTTTTTCTGCAGGCTCTGCCAGGAGGGTTGGGGAGTACACACTGAGAAAGGTGACGTATTGCTGGTGTCTCAGTGGGAGGCGCATGGACATGATGCGGTCGAAGTGACCCGTTGGTAGGTTTTCCAACTTAGTCGCAATGGGGGTCTTCACCATGAAGCCCACGCCTGAGAGCCGTCTTTCTGATGCAGGCCTGCCTGACCAGTAGAGGGTGTAGCCAGCGCCAAGTTCTTGGAGGCTGCCTTCCTCCGGAAGGCGTACTTCGCTGAGCGCGGCGATGTCGATGTTTAACCTCCGCAATTCATGGGCAATGAGGGCGGAGCGACGTTCAGGGCGTCCGCTGTCTGCTGTGTCGAGCATGGTTCGGATGTTCCAGCATGCTACGTTGAGTCCGGTCGTGGTCGTCATGAGAGTGGATCCATTGTTTTTTCTTGTTTTCTGACCGCATGAGAAGATGCCCGTTGACCGCGGCTAGCCAACTGGGGTTACGAGGGGATGAGCTTTGGTTAGGCCACCTTTTCTAGGCCCCTCTCCGTGTGGAGCAAGCAGTGCTGTCCCTAGAGAAGGCTGCTTGGTCGTTCAAGGTGTGCCGAGTGACGTTGTCACCCCCAGGTCAACATCAGGCGACCAATATCCTGAACCGCCTGCATGCAGGTTTGAGACTGCGGCTTCCAGTGACATCTTTCACCTGCCGTTTTGCCCCTTGCCCATCGCTGCAGGACTTGGAAAGTTCAGTGTCATAGTCCGTGGGCGTTTCCTAAAGCCTGCGCGGTGGAGCTTTTTGGTGGAGTGCAGTGTGCGCAGTACTGGCCCCACCCTTTAAACCCTTGGTTCGTTTGCCATGGCCTAGCAAGCTGGGACGGTGGCATCGAGGTCCTCGGGTCGTAGGTTTTATATCAGACTGTCCTTGTCTTAGTCTCTGGCTCAAAAGCCTTCCCCGGAGACACGGGGGCTTTGATGTCAGGGGTTTCCTCCCTTAGCCTTTCCGCAGCCAAGCGGCCAGGCCTGCAAGGCAGCAGGGGACTCGTGGGGGTCGGGGTCGTCTATGTCCCGTGCAGATGTGAACATCTGCCCACTGCCCAGACGGTGACACTTACCAGAGGAGAAAAATTCAACGCCGGAACCCGGTATCGAACCTCGCACCTTTGGCATTGGAGGCAGACGCCTTAACCACTGCGCCACTTCCCCGTCCTTTTGAGTCAGTACAGTCCTATTAAACTAGGTGGGGGGGGGGGGGGGGGGGACAAGCCAAAAAGAGCACCAATAAACAAGCTGTGTATGGTCTCGACCAGGGCCGGTAACTGGTTTAGTTGTTTTTGGGGTTTTTTTTTTTCACAAGCAGTGCAGGCACGTCCTGAGAAAGTCGTGTTGCTGTCGGGACGTTAAGCATGTACAATCAATCAATCCACACAATGCTTTCACAAATGAACCAACACTGATATAATGTCTCCTCTGCAAAGTGTCAACACTTTGACACAAAGCGTTTCTCATACAATCTATCTATCTATCTGTCTATATCCCGTAGTTTTGCCGACCGTTGGGGCACCACTGATAACTTGGCAACCAACTCCCTCCATTCCTCTCTGTTTTCTGCCATTCTTAGTGTGTCGCTCAGCTTCAGTCCTGTCCACTCTGAGATATTTACCTCCCATCTCTTCCTCTGTCTTCCTCTCTTTCGTCCTCCTTGCACAGTGCCTTGCAGGATTGTTTTGGCAAGCGTTGCTGAACGCGTGACATGCCCATACCACTTCAGTTTGCGTTTTTTCACAATGGCTAATAGGTCTTCATATGGCCCGATGGCTTGCCTGATTCTGCTTCCCACTTCCTCGTTCGTGATGTGATCTCTGTATGAAATGCCAAGCAGCCTTCGAAAACATCTCATTTCAGTGGCTTGTATCCTCCTTTCAAGGTCTGCTGTGAGGGTCCATGACTCGCAGGCATACAAGAACACTGAGATGACTAAGGAGCGCATCAGTCTGATCTTGGAGCAGAGCGTGATGTTTCTGTCCTTCCATATGGTCTTCAATCTTGTCAGTGCTGTTGTTGTCTGCGCAATCCTGGACAGTATTTTTGGTTTTGATCCCTCATCTGTCACAATGGCTCCTCTAGTTTTTGGCTTCCAATCATGACGTCTGTGCCAATGCCACTTGTGTTATTTCTCATCAGTTTGGTCTTCTCTGCACTGATTTCCATCCCATACGGAATGGCTGTGCTGCCCAGCTTTTCCACCAGCTGAGCTAGCTCCTTCTCTGTTCTTGCAAGGCCATCAATGTCGTCCGCAAAGCGCAAGTTCATGATTGTTCTGCCTCCAATACTGACAGTTCCTTCGTGATCTTTCAGAGCGTATGTCATGATTCTTTCCAGGAAGATGTTGAAAAGAGTAGGTGAGAGCGAGCAGCCTTGTCTGACTCCGACTGTAGTCCTAAAAAAGTTTCCTATTTTGCCGTTAAAGCAGACTGCGCTAGAGGCCTTGTTGTAAAGGTTTGCTATAACTTTGATCAGGTTGAAATTGTTGTTGTATAGCTTCATGGTGGACCAAAGGGCTGCATGCCACACCCTGTCAAACGCTTTCTTAAAATCCACAAAGACATGATAGAGGTCTTGTTGGTACCTGCAGCAACAGCAAGACCAGCAAGACCTCTCATACAATGCACATCACTATACACTGCGTAACTCCGTCACTGACAATGTACCACGATACCTTGCATAGCTCTCTCAATGTCAATGTGCTTACGATACACTGCAATTATACAAGTGAACAATGTACCGACACTGTTACATTGCAATTCTACAACTGAACAATGTACAATCGCGCTTTCTAGAATAATTCAGCAACTTCATACAACACAACCAATCAAAATAGAATACGTAACCGAAACTCATAAATATTAATGAAAAAGAATACACCAGAATAGTCTACAACAATCTGACTGCTATTTCCAGCCTCTATGTTGGGAAATCGCGGCGCGTTATGACGTCTCACAAGAGTATGCTAGACAGGTCACGACCTTGCCCGCATTCTCTGGAAATTACATGACTTTTCTTAACACAATACTGGCTGCTAACTTCACGCGCACAGAAAACAACTATGAGTATTTGTGCGGCTTTAATACTGTGTTGCAAAATGTTGCCGACACTTTGATGTCACACATGCGAGGTCACTAGACAGAGCGCGACTTCGCTCGAACCTTCTGGTCTATTTTCAGCGAATCTAAGCATCACAAAAATCGACCACTATTCTCCGTGCGGTTTTTTACCACAACAAAGTCAATTCCGCTCTACGCGCGAACGATAGCAAATCTTACTGAAAAGGTACGTGATTCGTAATCATGATAGGTCAAATAAATACCCGATAATTTTTTATGATTAATATATGCATGCTCTCACAGAACAACACAACCACAATCGTAACAAGCTATTAATAAAATGTCAACATGCTTATCTTCTGACTGACCGTAGGTTGGGGCAAGTGGTGATACTCTAATTGGTTGTAACTTGTTAGGAGAGTCATTATCCCATACATATACATTAACAGATATCCCAGGATTTAGTTCTTCAAACAAGTCTATGTCCTCCACCTTAACAGGGAATTGTATGTCACTGAAGTTGAGTTTGTTTACAATTTTGGTGTAGTTAGATACACGCTCAGGTTTTTCTTTTCTAAAATGCAGTTTGGCAAGCACACACCACATAAAACAGAGGTGATCTTTTTTGTTCTGAATATCAACTACAGCCTTTTTGTTTGCACCTTCAGTTGGCAACCATGATTTGCCTAATATTGGATGATATCTTCACTGCTTCAGGTGTAGTTCATGAACACGACCTTCATGCCAACCAGACCCTTTCATTCTAGCTTTGTCAATTGCTTCGAGGAAGTCAGGCAACATTTTGTTTCTAAATACTTTCTCCAGTCCGGGTTCTCCTTTTGAATTAACAGTGTGTTGTTTGGTTGAGATAAATGATTTTATCACATCACCATCTACCCCGTGGAGTTTTATTTCGGCAACAACCTGAATCTTTACACTACTAGCAAGAAGATTGTCTTGTTCATAGACATTGTAAGTGTTTGATATAGGCAAGTTTGTTGTGTGAAACACGTTTTGTAAGCTTGAAGGGTTTTGTGCATTGTCCGTCATTTTTATTTGTCTGACAAAATAATAAATCGAAAAAATTACATCTTGTGTAATACCACTCTATTGACCGTAACACCAACAAACAGATTCATTTTGCATAGATGCCTCAATATTTGTTCACACACTGTCTCAAACCACTGATCATCAACTTCAAAGGTATGTGTGTTGTAGGGGTGTGTGTGGGGATCTTTCGCACGCACTCACACGCTGGGGTTCGCTTCCATGATGGTCGAGAAGAGGCTTACTTTAAGAACATCTTTTTATTTACGACATTATATCAAGGCCGTAAGTCAAGGCCCTTAAACCACCCTGCAACAAACATTACAGGACATAATTATATAGCATATACAATATAGCTTGGACGTACGTTCTAGCTATTATCAAACTACCACTAATATACATACGCTATAGCTTGAACATACATTCTAGCTATTGTCAAGCAACCTAAATTACAAAAAGAATGTTCTTTGATCTTGAGAAGGCATAATTTATGACACTACCTGGAAGTATGGTATAATGTCTGATTTGTCGGACATGGGTTTTAAAGGGCACCTGCCCGTTTTTATTGTCCGTGTGGGCTCCACCCTCTCCGACGCCTTTGAACAGGAGATGGGTGTCCCGCAGGGCAGCATTTTATATCCTGTTTTATTTAGCATTAAAATTAATAACATTGTAAAGGCTGTCAAAGATGATTCTGAATGCTCTTTGTTTGTGGACGACTTTGCTTTGTGTACACGATGTCGAGGGCTTGCGTCCCTTGAGAGGCGCTTGCAGCTGTGCGTTGATCGCATCCAGGGGTGGGTGTCTCTCAACGGATTCAGGTCCTCGCCCTCCAAGACAGTCTGTGTGCATTTTACTAACCAGACGAATTTTTTTCCAGAACCTAGCCTGAGCATTGCTGGAGTGCCAATTAAGGTGGCCTAGGAGGCAAAGTTTCTGGGGGTCATCTTTGACAAAAGACTGACCTTCTGCAACCATGTTAATTACCTTAGAACCTCTTGTAAGAAGGCCCTCGACGTTCTTCGTGTCGTTGGTCGTCCTCAGAAAGAAAAAATCCGACCACATCACTCCCCTGCTCAAACTCCTTCACTGGCTCCCCATCCCCCAACGCATCCAATACAAAATTCTGTCTGTCTGCTACAAATCCCTGAACAACTGCGCTCCTGCCTATCTCTCCAACTTACCTCACCCCTACACATCTTCCCGCTCCCTCCGCTCTACCTCCGACTCTCTCCGCCTCCACATTCCTTGCACCAAACTCAACACTTTCGGCCCCCGCTCCTTCTCCGTCTATGGTCCATCCACCTGGAACACTCTCCCACTCTCTCTCGGTCAGAAACACTCTCTCTCTCCTCCTTCCAGTCCGCCCTCAAAACTCACCTCTTTCAACAGTTTTAGCACTATATCACCACCCTCCCCACCCCAAGCTGACCGTCGTAATGTATTTCACTATTTGTGGTACGTGAGTCATTGTCTAAAGCGTGCGCATGCATGCGCGAGTTGCGAGTGCGCGCTTAGAGTTATAATTATTATAAGATAAGCGCATTATAAATACCGTAATTGTTATTATTATTACTGACTGGGGTGCAGACCGCATTGTCTTACTTCGACTGTACCGGGCCCTTGTTCGGTCCAAACTGGATTACGGCTCCTGTGGTATATGGCTCGGCTTCAAAGTCTGTTCTACAGCGTCTGAACACAATCCACCATAAAGGTCTGCGAATATGTCTGGGGGCCTTCAGGAATCTCCAGTTCCTAGTCTGTATGCCGAGGCAGGGGAGCCTTCTTTCAAGCTCCGTCGCATCCGCCTCATGCTCAGCTACGTTCTGAAGCTGAAGGCCCATCCAGACAATCCTGCCTATGATTGTGTTTTTAACCCGTCGTTTGCAGAGATTTACGATGCCCATCCGGGAGCTGTCCGTCCACTTTCCTTCCGTGTCCGACCTCATCTGCATGCGGCCGGAGTGGACCTGGACAAAGTTTCGGAATCTCTGCAACACATCACTCCACTCTTGTTATTACCAGTTCCTGACATCTTGCTGGACTTGACCGCCCACAAGAAGGACTGTACTCCACCAGCCATATACCAACAGAGCCTCAATGAACTCCTTTCAAGTTTTCCTGGCTTTTGTCGTATTTATACGGATGGGTCCAAGTCTGAGGATGGGAGGGTGGCGGTGTCTTCTCGCCGTCCTGGACGCCCATTTGGGCTGCGCCTCCCTGACCGTTCCTCTGTATTTGGTGCGGGGCTGCGGGCGGTTCTGCTGGCGCTCGGGCATGCCTGTCGGTCTCGGGAGGGGAGCTTCCTGATTCTGTCTGACTCTTTCTGCCCTGCGGGCCCTTCGGGGCGCGGGAACAGACCACCCCCTGCTGGTGCAGATTAGGGAGCTTTGCGCAGACTTGGTGGGGGAATATTGTGACATCATTT
This sequence comes from Semisulcospira habei, assembly GCA_036245525.1. NCBI lineage: Eukaryota > Metazoa > Mollusca > Gastropoda > Semisulcospiridae > Semisulcospira > Semisulcospira habei. The sequence goes on along the minus strand of BTPG01000007.1, from coordinate 176,434,705 downwards.
TTGTTTGGGTCCCGGGGCATGTTGGCATCGAGGGCAGTGGGATCGCAGATTCTGCTGCCGGCGGTGACCCTGTCCCTGAGGCACAGACTGTTCATGGTGGTTTGGGGCATGTGATTGGTGCGTGCATGGCCAGCGAGTGGCAGTCCGAGTGGGACAAAGAGGAAGGGAACAGGCTGCATGAAGCTCTTCCTACAGTGTCCGACAGTCTACCTTACCGCTGCGGCAGCCGCCGTGAGGAGACTGTCCTTGCTCGGCTCTACATCGGGCACACGTATGTTACGCACTCTTACTTACTTAAACAGGATGAACGTCCATGGTGTTTTGCCTGTGATGAGCAGTTTTCTGTTCGACACTTTTTGCTGTATTGTGCTGATCTAATTGACACGAGATATAAACACTTTACAGCAGACTCCTCGAAGGTTTTGTTCCGGGATGTTCCCCCGGACAAAATCTTCAATTTCTTGAGAGAATGCAACATTTTTAACAAGATCTGAGCATTCATAGACTATGTGAATTTCTCTTTTTGCCCTTTTTGAGAGTCTGTAGACGTTTCTTTTAAAGACGTGCAACATTTTAGCCTGACTTTTTTAAGATATATTTACATCTTGTCTTAAGACCTTGCTTTTAGTCTGGCTGACCAGATTTTTACCCATCCACCGTGAGATGGCCTTAGTCGCCTGCTCGGCGTTAAACCCAAATAACTAACTACAAAAAGAATGTACAGTGCAAATCAGCTCTAAACAACAAATTATAAAAACAGACAGTTAAGTAAAACTAACATAAAATGCAATAACCACATTTTCAGTTAATGCAATATTCTATTCAATTAACAAAGCACAAAACATTTAGTTATTCAACCTACCTTAGCAAAGTGTTAACGGTGGATAACATGAAGGTAGACAGAATTCCATATGACCAGATGCAGTCAAGTAACAAAACTGCTGTGTCTGACTGCCCCAAAAATGTGACAGCAGCTATAGGTGAATACAGTTCAGTCAAAGCTCATGCACCTGACTAAAAAAAAACTCAAAACAGAACATATCGCCCAAGATGCACTGGATTCTTGGAGCGCTTTTAGCTACATGCTGTCCAAACACAGAGTCAGGTAGCAATACTTATACATTTAGGCTAGAACTAGGCACAATATACATCTATGCTTCCACTGACTAAACTGTCCTAACTTACAGTTAAACCTGTCTGGTATGCAGTGCAGTCTCTCCATACCACCTTATAAAACAAGAGAAAGGAATGAAGTAGATCAAAAAGGAAAAGATCTAAGAAGACGATACTAACTAGGAATTAACAACCTAGTTGGCTTTGACCATTAATTAACATTTATTTAACTTACACTTACGGATCATAATCAGTGGAAAATACTGACTACAAACTTCCATTCCTCTATTTAACTGCATGATCAGAGATCACTCTACCACATGTGTCTACTTAAGATCAACAGGCATGTACTCTACAAATGGTAGCTCTTCAAATATTTCTAAAGTCATTTGATATGACATGTATATCATCGCTGGTGTTGATATTGGCGTTATGTCCGGTTGCCTGAAATCTGTTCTTAACTGATCAAAGTGTTGAATATAACTGAAGCAGCCTGTTACATTGATCATGTTGTCCATCATTTTTATTTGACAGACAAAATAATAAATAGACAAATATTATCACCAACATCACTGACGCTGTTGGCACTGTATGTGTAATATCAATATCACCTTATTAACAGTAACAAATTCAATTTAATCATATAGTTTACGTAGTTGATGAAATATGTGTTCACACTGTGCCCCAAACCGGTCGCAGTTAGCATCATAAACTTTAAAGGTATGAGTCTTAAGATCAACAGACTTGTTCTCATAGCATGGTGGTCCATCAGAATATCCCAAAGTCACATTATATGCCATGTATATTACTGTTGGTGTTGCGAGTTTTATGCCAGGCTCAAACGGCTGTTTATCCCCACCCGGGTCTGCCTTGGGGGACTTGGGTGGGTTAACTACATTTTAGTTCCCAGGGTCACCCAGGTCAGCCCCACAGGGTGGGTTTTTTCCCTCTATTCTGGGGCATGTGTTTCTGCCTGCCCTTGGACCATTCACCTGTATTTGCCTTTTAAAAAGTCTCCCTACTGTCTACACTGCCTGTAGCTCTTGATATTGGATGTGTGTTGCTAAATGGTCTTGGCTTTATTTAGGCCCCATGTCGTAAGTTTATTTAACGTATTGGACCGGCTGGCGACATACATTCAATGTTCTGTTTATTTTTTTTTAACAAGTAATGCAGGCACGTCCTGAGAAAGTCTTGTTGGTGTCGGGACGTTAAGCAATGTACAATCAATCAATCAAACGACTGTTTAACATGTGTTTTTAAGTCATAAAAGCGCTCAACATCTCTGAAGCGCTCTGTGATATCAATGGTTTGACAGTCCGTCATTTTTATGACCAAAACAAAGTATAAATTAATTCACTAATCCATACCCTGTAGGCTGATCTGTCTTTAACTCATTCTACCCCAGACACACCACAGCAAAATAGAGATCGACCATGATAGTTCAAGGGTGATGCCAGAATAGCTTGGCGCCTATGGGCGCCAAGCTATTCTGGCATCACCCTTGAACTATCATGGTCGATCTGTGTCCTGCACTGCAACGCCATCTTCAGAGGACGACTTCAAAATTTGGGGATTTCGGTCTCGGGGTAGAATGAGTTAAAATAAGCTTTAGATGCTTAGTTGATTTCAGTTTGTTTTTTACGCCATCTCGTTCGTGTTTGCCGGGTATTACATCGTTCTCCCTGAGACAGTCTTCAAAGCTGTCACGATCCTTCCAGTAAAGCAAACAGATAAACTTTTAGTTGCTCTCGAAAATCTTTCAGTACAGCATTATATTTTTGAGTGAGAATCCAGACACTGATATTTGCGTGTCTGCCACTAAAGGCCAGTTCTGCTAGAGTGTTTCTCTTCTTAGCAATATCCTTTTCTGCAGAACAGTCATCAACAATAAACAAGTTGGTTGTCCCTGAAATTGCTTGTAAAAAGATTGTAGGTAGTCATTCAGGTTTTTTTCTCAGGGTCGACTAAATAAATGTTGTGATCAGTCCAAATGAATAAGCGGTTGTGATAAGGTTTGTTGAGTTTTGATTGTTGGACAAAATATCACAATGTTTTCGAAATGATAGATGTATCTTGGTTGTAAGAGATCAAGAACAAATTCAGTTTTTCCACATCCTGTGGCACCGCAAAACAAGCCACAGTGTGGGTCGAGTGTCAGCAAGTTCATTTGAATACTAATTATATTTTTTCCCAAAGTTTTCAGTCGTCATGTTTGCTAGTGCAATTCTAGGCTTTGTGTTTTTATTCAGAAATTCAAGTTTCCAGCACCCATTGGGTAAAATCATTTTAGCCAATAAAATCAGCTGGCAGGCACGCCACACTATTCAGGAAACTGTGCAGTTTCAATCAGGTTTGGTCTGCTTTCAAGTCATAAAAGGCCTGTCTTTTTCTTACAGTATTGGTTAATAGCTCAGGCGGTTATGCGTCGGAGCAGGAGAGCGAAGGGAATCACCGGGTCGTGGGTTTGAATCCCCGTCCTGGCCACGGGAGCTGGACTCACAATCAAGGGGGGAAAAAATGGATTTGCTCAATAGCATGTCCTTAGAAAGGTCCTGGTAAATCAAAGTGGCACAGTTGGAGTGCGCCTGAGTTGAACAGTGTTCAGGTCGTACTCCATAGGAAATAGATTTCCCTGTCCCCCCATAACTGGGCCGTCCATTATCACTTGGGTGCCGTGGACGTTAAACCCGGAATTAATCAATCATCAAGCCGCAAGGCGGCCAATACTTCCTTAACTCATTCTACCCCAAGACCGAAATCCCCAGATGTTGCCGTTGTCCTCTGAGGACTGCATTGTAGTGCATGACACAGATCGACCATGATAGTTCAAGGGTGATGCCAGAATAGCTTGGCGCCCATAGGCGGTCCGTCAGTCAGTCAGCCAATAGGCGCCAAACTATTCTATCACCCTTGAACCGTCATGGTCGATCCATCTCTTGCTGTGGTGTGTCTGGGGTAGAATGAGTTGAATACTGACGCGAACGTTATGCGTCTCTTAAAGTGTGATGGACGGCACAGGGCCACATAAAAAGGTTACGAATGTGTTGAAGCATTTCCATATTCATAAATGACATTAGAGGGCACAACGCATAGTTTTGCCATAAGACGGTATTGTCTAAAGCCCCATTACACTGTCTTAGAAGCCACATGGAGGCCAGTCCTTACATTTTAGTCTAGCAGCTTTTCGTCGCAATTTCTGCCAGGTAAGTAGTTCGTCAAAAGAGTAACAATGGTTTGCAGGTACGAAACGAAAGTACTAATGCCATATAGTTTATGCATGGCAACAATATTTGTCCTTAGGATGGAGACATTTTTGTAGAAGTGTTTTTCGAAAGCTATTTTTCGATGTGAGGGAACCAGTCCTCGTACACCGCCCGGATAAGGTGCAAGACATTTTTTGTGCATAACATTGAAAATTTGAAGCATACAAGTTACAAGTTTATTCCAATGAGTAAATTAAAATCATCAGCAAGTAAACAAGCATACATATATACGATAAAATAAGTTTAAAAGTATTATTTTTAATGCGGTAAGCATGGTCGCGTCGAGTTTCAAAATGGCGGTCACTAAGCGAGAAGCCTTCTAAAGAAATCAATCAGACGCGCACGGTTGATGAAGCTTTACTTTGCTCATGAATTGAAACAGATTATTTTCGATTTGAACATCTTATCAACGTCAAATACGTTATTTTTCATTGTCTTGAAAACAGCCTTTTCCATAGAACTCGGTCTTTTGTGGGAGGAAAGCATATCGAAAGTAAACTCCCTTTGCGGTGCATGTTGTGCAATGTGTCTGCCGACCATCTTCAACATTCTGAAGACTTTTTGGCCGGATCATACAACATGCATGTTGTTCGTCTGTTTTTCAGCCTAACGGCTCTAAGTGCAGGCCTGCTCTTTTTTTTTTTTTTATTTTTTTTTTTATTTTATTAGTGGAGATGGGATTTTTAACTGGTCAAGCACACTCGTATCCGACTGGTCTTAAGCACAAGCCAGGCAGAGTGAAATCCATCTCCGAACGTTTCCATCAAAATCACCATGTTCAGCTAAACACCTAAATATAAAATTTTAGTTTTTGCAACCAATTCAACCAATCCGCACTCAAGTACTCACAAGGACTCTTATGATTATAAACCCCACCCGGGTCTGCCCTGGGGGACTTGGGTGGGGTTAGGTATTTTTTAGTTCCCAGGGTCACCCTGGTCAGCCCCACAGGGTGGGTTTTTCTCTCTATTCTGGGGCATGCGTTTCTGTCTACCCTTTGTCCATTCACCTGTATTTGCCTTTTTAAAACTCTCCCTACTGTCTGCACTGCCTGTAGCTCTTGATATTGGATGTGTGTTGCTAAATGGTCTTAGCTTTATTTAGGCCCCATGTTGTAGGTTTATTTAACGTATTTGACCGGCTGGCGACATACATTCAATTTTCTGTTTGGTTTTTTTTTTCACAAGCAGTGCAGGCACGTCCTGAGAAAGCCTTGTTGCTGTCGGGACGTTAAGCAATGTACAATCAATACAATCAATCTTATGATTATAAGCTTTATCAGGACTGCATGAGACACAATACAGATAGTAGCCCTCTCTATTATATTACATGTTTTATTTATTTATTATTGATTCATGTATGTATTTACTTACATATTTATTTATTATTTATCCTTTTAATTATGGATGGAAGGAATTCCTTGATGCACATGATCACTATAGTGGTATGGTAGTGGTCACCAAGGAGAGGAAATTTGTTTTCAATAATTATGCATACATCTGTGCATGTTCATAATCTATCCTTTACTTAACATGCATATTCATAGGTCCCAGGTATCCCCAACTTATTTTATTAATTTATTTTTTTGTTTTGTTTGTTTGTTTGTTTGTCATGTATGTTTGCACATACATATCAGCATAAAATGATTGATTGTACATTGTTTAACATCCCGACAGCAACAAGACTTTCTCAGGACGTGCCTGCACTGCTTGTGAAAAAACCCAAACTAAACAGAATATTGAATGTATGTCGCCAGCTGGTCTAATACACTAAATAAACCTAACTAGACCCTTTAGCAACACACATCCAATATCAAGAGCTACAAGCAGTGCAGACAGTAGGAAGAGTTTAAAAAAGGTCAATACAGGTGAATGTACCAAGGGTAGACAGAAACACACGCCCCAGAATAGAGGGGAAACCCACCCTGTGGGGCTGACCAGGATCACCCTGGGAACTAAAAAGTAGTTAACCCCACCCAAGTCCCCCAGGGTAGACCTGGGTGGGGGACATCAGCATTCAAGATGAGAACATACATATACACATATATGATGTGAACATAACATGTACACATATATGGTAATAGGTGCATACCACCCGCTCCCCACCCCACATACAAAACCACAGAACACCCATTAAAGGACATGCACATCTGTGCATGTTCATAATATATCCTTTACTTGGTATTCATATGTCCTAGTTATTTAAATTTATTATTTATTTTTATTTGTTTGAAAAGTAGGTTTTGTACATATGCTGATGTTCACATACACATATATGGTAATACTGCCCACTCCCAAACCAGAAAACACCCACCAAACGACACTTACATCTGTGCATGTTCATAATCTATCCTTTACTGAGCATTCATATGTCCCAGGTATCTTGACTTACTTTATCTTTTTTATTTAACCGCCATAAGATGGCATTGGTCGCCTGCTCGACATTAAACCCAAATAACTATATATTTAAATTATTTATTTATTTTGTTTGCTTGTAATGAAGGTTTTGTACATACACATCAGCAAACAAGAAAATATACACATATATAGATGGTAATAGGGTGCCATACTGCCTGCTCCCAACCCTTACCTAAATACATACACAAAACCGCAGAACACCTACCAAAGGAAGGACATGCACATCTGTGTATGTTCATAATTTTTAATCTATCCTTTACCTAGCATGCATATGTCCCAGGTACCTTAGACTTACTTTATCTTATTTATTTAAATTATTTATTTATTTTGTTTGTTTGTAATGTAGGTTTTGTACATACACATCAACATACCCTGTGCATGTGGCCACCAGTACTATTCTGTCAGATTTGTCACACCCAGCCAATCATCTCTTCGAGCTTCTGCCCTCTGGCCGGCGGTTTCGTGCTTTTAAAGCCAGAACCTCTCGATTCAGATGCAATTTTTTTTCCAAAAGCTGTCCTCAATACATCACCATGCACGGAACAACGTGATTCCATGATTTGTGACATATGACTGATTTGTGTTTAATATTGTGTTTATATATCTTTTAGTGCTGTATATAGGATGATCGCCAACTAAGTGTATGACGTGATGAATGCCCTACAAGTGAGGACATATTTTACTGTCGCCATGCCACACAAAAATCCTTGTAACGTTTTACTTGGTGAATAAATGTCTTATGTCTTATACACGTACATGGTAATAGGTGCAGTATCGCTCGCTCCCAACCCCAATCCAGTTACACACACAAAACCGCAGAACATCCACCAATGTACATCTGTGCATGATCATAATCTATATTTTACTTAGCATTCTTATGTCCCAGGTATCTTTGACTTACTTTATCTTATTTATTTAACTGCCGTTAGATGGCCGTAGTCTACCACGCGGCGTTAAACCCAAATAACTATTTATTAAAATTATTAATTTATGTTTGTTTGTAATGTAGGTTTTGTACATACATGGTAATAGGTGCCATACCGCCCCACTTTCAACCCCAGCCCACATACAAAACCACAGAACACCCTCAAAAGACATGCACAATTGTATACTGATGGGCATTAGTGGACTGTAAAATCTATATATAGAGACTTCAGGTTAAGCAAGTGGCTTGTATTGACTGCCTGTATTTTAGCTGCCCACCTACAAATTTCATGTGTACAGTTAACCACACTGCACATGCAGCCATCAGTTCTGTGAAAAGTACTGTTGGCCTCATGCACAGGGGCACCAAAACTTAGAGATAAGGCCACACCTGATAACAATAACAGTACTAATAATAATATGCATACTCAGCCACTAGTTCTGGAAACAGCACCTTTGTAAACAGTACCAGTGGCCAAATGCACACATACATCATGGATGTTGCTACCACTGATCACTTCAAACAATAGGCTGCCCAGTTCACATTTTGATACCGTGAACTAGCCTGCACATGCAGTCATCAGTTCTGTAAATAGTACTGGTGGCCACATGCACAGCGGCACCAAACTTAAAGGTGAGGCCAAAACTGTCACCTCAAACAAAACCAAACGCTACCTAAACACACATATCAATTATACAGTCAACCTCTGTGTGCGTTAGGGGGAATACGCTTATATGGGACTGTAAATCTTACAGCGAAATGTCAAACCAGTAAGAAGATAATGTAACATCAACAAGTACATGTATTTTGTAAACCACTCAAAACATGACAACTCATCGAGTCTAATGGTGTTATAAGTGGGTGATGGAATCACTGAAAGAAATAGTACGTGTACATTATAAAGTATGTGCCTCTCCCCCCCCCCCCTTCCCTCCCATAACTAGCTGTTTATCATAAAACATAGATATCTCATTCATTTGATCACTTGACTGATTTATTAAATCATCTCTGTGTCACCTTTCTCCGTTTTCTTTCTCGTTTTAATCCCAATATATATGTCAGTGCTAATGTCAGCTGCTAAGAATCACTGCAAATAACACAGCAGCAAAAATAAGTTCCTCTTTGTGCAGTAGGCTACTGCTAGCAAGATAGGGTTCAATTTTAAACAAAGCATTGCATGAACGTCCAAGCGTGTTCACAGTGTGCTGTGTATTTTTTTTTTCAGTGTGAAGTGTACTGTACCATCAGTGATCACTGAGACTGCACAATTGGCACTGGCAATGATCGCACATCACAACATATAGCTTGTCAGTGCAACTGATTAAAATAAATGTTACTGCTGCATAAAATAATTAATCAAGTTCCGAAACTTTGCTCAGCCATGACAGTTAAAACCAAGTGGTGTGGCACTCTTTTTCTTTTACAGAATGCAGCATAGGTTTTGAAGATAGCGTTTGTGTTGTGGGTTGCGTTTTGTTTTGGTGCTGTGTTGTCGAAATGAAACGGGCAAAGCGATGGTAAAGTGAATGGAAATAAACGTGGAAAACCTTTACCAAGCCGTAAAAATGCACACAGCAACTTTACACGTTTGCTTTTTTTTTTTTTTTTTAAACAAACAAGCTTATGTAGAACAAATAAAAAAGAACCCGTCGGCACACCGAAATTCACGTCCGTGGAGGTCGTGGCATCACGTGATGTTTTGATCACGTGATTTTGGGATACTTTATTGTTGAGTAACGATATTAATTTTGAGTTCAAGGCAAGCGTTTTCATAATTGTTTCTTCTCTTAATATATCTAAGTGTGAAATATTACTTTAAAAAATGAAATCCTTTTAAGTGACATATAGTGCATACTACCACTGAATACAGGAACAATGAGACCCGTGTAAACTACTGATCCCCTGTAAACATGGCCGCGACGGTCCTGGTTTCATCTGCAGTCATACTGGAAACAAAATGTGCTGCAGAAAAATGTCTTCATCCTCCGGCGGTTTAAAACGAGTGCGCACTGCTTTTATTCATACTAGACTTCATTTTGATATACCCAAACCTTTGTTACTCTCTAGAAAATCACTATCTCGTAAACGGCTGATCGTCTATGAAGGGCAGCTGCTAGACTATTTGTGGTCTCTAAAACTATGATGGACGGTATAGGGCCATATAAAACAGGTACAAATGTGTTCAGGAAGCATTTTCATATCCATAAATGATAGGCATTAGAGGGCACAACGCATAGTTTTGCTATAAGGCGAATTGCTTCTCTTTTTTTTTTTTTTTTTCTTTTTTTTTTTTTTTGTATTTTGTCAGCATCGGTATATCATACTGTGGCTGCTGAGACTGTTGGCTGCTCTCTGCTGGCTGCTGAGATATGTGGCTGTCCTCTTCTGGTCCATTTTTCTCGGAGTCTCGTAAGTGGCTACCCTCAAACGTCTTACTAATACAACTAAATCAACTTTAATGTAAACCAAACTTCTAACACGTGATTATTTGTGTTTAGACACTTAGTAGTAGTTACGGATATGGTTATTTTAGCTTAGGACAGGTTATTCCGGGTTTTAGTGACACTAGGACAACAAAACCGACCGTGGCGCAAACTGCTACTACAACACTTCACCCGGGGTCCTACACTGTCAGAAATACCGTGTTTGGATTAACTTCAGCATGTGGATTTAGCTGGTTATTGATGCATTATGTTGAGACCCAGCCGGGTGAGTATGTAAATCCTAATTATTTATGTGCGCTATGCTGGATAAAAGTGTGTGTTGAGCAGGTTAAGTACAGCTTGGTTAAACAGGTGAAAGGAAACATGGCCACCGCGGAGCGTGCGGCCGATAGCGCTGACCTAGATCAGCGCCGCCAGTCGCTCATTCCGGCTGAGTTGGCATACCTGGTTGGTTCCGGTTTAACGTCCACCGCACCGAAGTGATAATGGACGGCCCTGACGGGCGGGTTATGGGGGACATGGAAAGCTATTATTACCTATGTAGTACGACCTGAACACTGATCAACTCAGGGATTCGAACCCATGATGCGGCTATTCCCTTTGCTCTCGTGCTCCGACACTTAACCACCTATTTCAGACTCTTTGGTATACCTCACCCTTTAGGCTGGTTAAATGTACACACGTCGTTTGTACACATGCTAATTGTACACTACCCATTTGTGCCAAGGTGCAAAATGTACATTGACCAACACAAAAATATGATCTCGGAGTCAGAGAAAAAAAAAACACGTGACTTCGGTGGTCATATTCAAAGACGTACAATTTGTGATAGTTTCGGTTGTCAAGAAACTCAATCAGCTGCACTCGCTTGACGGTTGCCTCCATCGTTTGGCGTGAAAATCAGGGGAAGTAACTGAGACCGGGAACAATTTGCTTGATGGCAATACTCTGAGATCACGTGCGAGAACACGATATTACGAACTGTGTACATTTCTACCCTTTTGGTCTGTGTACATTATGCATCTCGCCACGAATGGGTAGTGTACAATTACATGTGTACAGTTGATGTGTGTACATTTAACCTCCCTACAGCGTGAGGTATACCAACTCGGCCTCACTCTGTGCAGCCAGACAAGTCTGGTTTATATAGTAATTCAGCTCGTTTAACAACATTTGGGTGTTAGTTTCGCACCTCGGTGCACTCAGCAGTGAAATGTGGGTATGTCAGGTTGTATGCTCGGGGGTTAAGACCTCACCACAGCATGTGGGGCGTGAGAACTTCACCCGCCAGCTGTCTGTTTAAATTCTATGAATAACTGGATCAATAAAAGAGAATGTTTTATCTAATAGGGAAATTATACAGTTGAGTTATCAACTGGAAATTAAAGTATTTTTTTAGCTAATTTGTTGTGTCCGGTTTTTAAACTATCTTTTCTGAATCTTCCTATTTTTATCTGCAGTTCCAGGGAGGAGGGAGGAAGCTGGAGTTTAGACGAGCCAGGGACTCTGGTTGCTCCGGCCTTAGCGACCTTGTCCGTGAGTACATTTCCAGAGAGCCCTACATGTGCAGGGATCCACTGGAGTTAAGTGTTGACCCTGGGGGGCAAGGAGTTGGTGAATCATATTTTGATTTCCTGAATGATTTTGGCCTAAGACTGGGGGCAGTCGAGGAGATTAAGTTTATTGCACAGTTTGCAAGTCTGAGTAAACGAGGATCTTGTACATCTAAAATAATAATAATAATTACGGTATTTATAATGCGCTTATCTTATAATAATTATAACTCTAAGAGCGCACTCACAACTCGCGCACGCATGCGCACGCTTTAGACAATGACTCACGTACCACAAATAGTGAAATACATTACGACTGTCAGCTTGGGGTGGGGTGTGTGTCTGGTGGAGAGAGAGTGGGAGATCAGAGCAAACTCTAGTCTTTGATTGGCTGAATAGCCTTCGGCTGTTGTAATCCGTCTTCTCATTGGCTAGCGTTTCTGAACTGTATTCATGTTGTTTACATCATTCGTGTACCAACACAACCCTTTTACTGATGCAGGATTGTACTTCAACCTGTGTTGCTTTTACCTGATAGATTGTAACTTACTATGGATTTTACCTGATGGATTTTTTTTAGATTAAATATGCGAGCTGAACACATTTTCTTGTGCTTTCCTAGCGAGCTGAAGGTATGCATATAAAGTACGACCTGTACGATAATGTGCACTTTTAACCTTGTACTCATTCAGGCACACATCTCTTACACATTTTCTCCTTGAGGGCCGTGATCAATTTTGAGGCTATAACACAAAATACGTTTAACACAAAGTGATTTTCCGTGTCCCCAGAAATTTGTGTTAATCGGACTCTACTGTACAATCATTTTGGCCAACCAGATTATCAATTTATGAGGTTTGTGTTATACTATAGGGATGTTTACTCTTTTTTGTCTAGGCAATCATTAAGACACACTGAAGCCGGGGTTGCTGCTCACCATTGAATAGCTTGGACACAAAATGCAGACTACGGACATCAAAATAGAAATTGACGTTGCTGGTGACCCATGGGTGACTCAGGAATATGGTAAATTTCTTGTTGAGTTGTTCCTGGTGAATATGTACATTTAATTATATGTCTGTAATCAATCAGCCATCCTCCATTGTAAAACTGTAACGTTAGCATTTACTCTGGCTGTTCTAGACAGTCTTCAAAATTGGCCTGTCAAAACTTTCTAGTATCACTTTCCCCTCACAAAGGTCAAGGGACATGGAAGGTTTATAAATGTGTGAAAAATGCATAATTTTTACCCCCCCCCCCCCCCCCCCACCACCCCGGTCTGCCCTGGGTGACTGGTGGGGTTAGCTACTTTTTAGTTCCCTGGGTCACCCTGGTCAGCCCCACAGGGTGGGTTTTCCCTCTATTCTGAGGTATGTGTTTCTGTCTACCCTTGGTCCATTCTCCTTTATTTTCCTTTTTTAAACTCTCCCTACTGTCTGTGCTGCCTGTAGCTCTTGATATTGGATGTGTGTTGCTAAATGGTCTTATGTTTATTTAGCGTATTAGACCGACTGGCGACATACATTCAACATTCTGTTTAGTTTTTTTTTTTCACAAGCAGTGCAGGCACGTCCTGAGAAAGTCTTGTTGCTGTCGGGACGTTAATCAATGTAAATCAGTCAATCAATAAACACCATGTTTCTGTCTACCCTTGGTCCATTCACCTGTATAGTGTATTTTCCTTTTTTAAAACTCTCCCTACTGTCTGCGCTGCTTGTAGCTCTTGATATTGGATGTGTGTTGCTAAATGGTCTTAGGTTTATTTAGCGTGTTAGACCGGCTGGCAACATACATTCAATATTTTGTTTAGTTTTTCTTCACAAGCAGTGCAGGCACGTCCTGAGAAAGTCTTGCTGTCGGGATGTTAAACAATGTACAATCAATCAATAACATAACTTTTACATGTGAACGATTGCTCATTTCAATGACCATTTGGAAAGGACGGTGTCACATGGGTCAGATTATCTATCTAGATTGTGTAGGCATGTGGGCCCAAAGGGCTTTGCATTCTTCTGATCCGATTGTTTTTTTCAAACGTTTCTGTAAAATTTGACATGAAGTAGCTGATGATAACTCTGTAGGTACTGGCAGCCCCTAAAACTACAATAATCACTTGCAAATGAGCCAGTGACAGAAGGTGGGCCTCACAGAGGGTATGCATTGTGCAAAATTAAGATTTATTTCTGATATATTTGGTTATGCTCCCTTAAAATTATAGTGTTTGCACTATCTAAAACCATACATAAGAAGATAGTTGAGTGTCAGGTGTTCCGTAGGCATGTCAAAAATGGTGGTCAAGTGGAAGTAGTTGAACGTGACACAAGACATGACTTCCTTTAAAATCCTTCTCAATTTACATAATCATTAGCAACTTTTAAATGTTGTTTATATAAACATGCTAAAATACATCAGAAAAGTGTAAGTCTTCAAGAATGTTATAAATTAAGCACTGAAAATTTAGTAAAGTTTCATGTCCTGTTTCACATACGACATATACTGGATACAAACAAATACAATAGAGAAGAACAAATACACAGTTAGGTTACAAAGTAAAGTAGATTATAGCACTGTCAGGGGAGAGAAATGTGCATGATCGACCAGTGATCATAGATCTACTGTGGCCAAAGCACAAAAAAAAAAAAAAAAAAAAAAAGATAGGAAAGAGAGGGGGCGCTAAAAAAGTGACTGAAAGCAATGCATATGGAAGCCCCCCCGAAGGGGGGCGTATCACATATCCCACTGTTCCAGCCACTCAGTGCATGGAAATTTAAATCTAGGTCCCCCCGAGGGGGGTCCAGATATTTAGCCGGTGTGGACAGCTGTTTCGGTCTTGGCGACCTCCTCAGCACACCATCGGCGATACTGGAGGAGGCAGGAATTTCTGCCTACCTGCAAAGACAACCACATTTTACTGTGGTGTCTGCAAGGGCATACATTCCATGCCACCACCTAGAGCCAAATTTCCATGCACCCTAAAAGAGAACCTACCAAAAGGGGGGAAGGGGTTGCAGTCGATATTGTAGTAGTAAATGAAAAGAAAAGGGGAGACTGCCAGTGCTAATATTTTAGGAAGGTTACAAAGTAAAGTAGATTATAGCACTGTCAGGGGAGAGAAATGTGCATGATCGACCAGTGATCATAGATCTACTGTGGCCAAAGCACAAAAAAAAAAAAAAAAAAAAAAAGATAGGAAAGAGAGGGGGCGCTAAAAAAGTGACTGAAAGCAATGCATATGGAAGCCCCCCCGAAGGGGGGCGTATCACATATCCCACTGTTCCAGCCACTCAGTGCATGGAAATTTAAATCTAGGTCCCCCCGAGGGGGGTCCAGATATTTAGCCGGTGTGGACAGCTGTTTCGGTCTTGGCGACCTCCTCAGCACACCATCGGCGATACTGGAGGAGGCAGGAATTTCTGCCTACCTGCAAAGACAACCACATTTTACTGTGGTGTCTGCAAGGGCATACATTCCATGCCACCACCTAGAGCCAAATTTCCATGCACCCTAAAAGAGAACCTACCAAAAACCTCCTTTTTTTTTTTTTTTTTTTTTTTTTTTTTTTTTTTTTTTTGTGCTTTGGCCACAGTAGATCTATGATCACTGGTCGATCATGCACATTTCTCTCCCCTGACAGTGCTATAATCTACTTTACTTTGTAACCTTCCTAAAATATTAGCACTGGCAGTCTCCCCTTTTCTTTTCAAATACACAGTTAATGAAAAAACACAACTTTTTATTTCAAAACAATGTTTACCAGCCAAAATGTACATGAAATTTTGTTGGTATCAGTGGTGACAGTCTTTTTTTACAGAATGAGTATGTTGAACTTGATGAAATATGAGGACATGAGAAACAACAACATTTAAACACTTTCTTACCTCAAAAGCACTTGTTTAAAAAAAAAATCAAGTTCAAAGGTCTGTTTATATATATAATAATGGTCTTTAAGCAAAATGCATATGTCATATGTGATGAAATCTGTGAGGACATGAAAAAAGACCACCAAAGCATTTTTCTTCTCGTAACCACTTGAAACTATATTTTCTTTTCAACTACTGTTTCTCAACATAAAATCTCATAAATCAAGACAAGAACATGGTTTGATACATCATTGGTGCATGATACATGATGAAATCTTGGCGTACATGTAGAGTATTATTGAATTCAACACATTTAGTCTACTCACATAATAATATGCAATCACAAAAACTAATTTCTATCCACTCTTTGTAAGCATATCGTATAGCTCAAGAAATGTTGCCACATAAACTAATTTCTATCCACTCTTTGTAAGCATACCATCGTATAGCTCAAGAAATGTTGCCACATAAACTAATTTCACACACAAAAAAAGCCACTCTTATAGTGTAGACTGTAAATTAATGGACACCATAAAGGAAGAGGTTACAATTAAACGCAGTCGCTGACAAAAAACCCACAATTTTCATTTCTCGGCACTGTTTCTTAGCACATCACCCCATAAGTGGTAGCTGGCAAATAATTAGTGCATTGCTTGATTTATACATGCACCTACGATGAGGGTCTCAGCTTTTGACAACAAAAGCAAGTCTCTTTATGACAAAAAATGTTCACAAAACTGAGGAGGATAACATGTGGAGGGGTCGTCTCAGATTGCGGAGGGCTTGTTTCTGGCCGGGGATGAGTCTGAGTGCATTCTAGGAAAAGAATAAAATATGATAATAGTTGATTAATACAATCACGAACATTACTAAATGGTCACTAAAGTATGGGGGTTTTTTTTTTGACAATGTACCTCGGGTACCTTGTCCATGTTAAAGTGTTCAAGTCTTGCTTCCCATGAGAATCGAGCGCGGATAAGTGGAAACCGCCAGCTGTATGGCGACATTCTCATAATAAGCGAGATTTGAAGTCTTGCACAGTTTAAAGTGGAAAATGTACCTGGGGTACAGTTAATAAGACAGTGTCCGATAAAAGTATACCATAGTCATGATAGTGACCACCAAAACAGTCAAAGTAACAGTTAGGACATAATAGGTATAGGTGTGCTGGATTGTTGGAATAAAGATGGGATTGGGAGGTTTCACATGCAAAGTACCATCTTATTTAAAGACCCTGGTGAGCCCCACAGGGTGGGTTTTCCTCTCTATTTTGGGGCATGTGTTTCTGTCTACCCTTGGTCTATTCACTTGTATTTTCCTATGTTAAACTCTCACTACTACGATCGAGTTTCTTTTTCAGACTAACTGAATGTAATACCCTACCCTCACAGATCGAAAGAAAAACTTGGGTTAACTACTTTTTAGTTCCCAGGGTCACCCTGGTCAGCCCCACAGGGTGGGTTTTTTCCTCTATTCTGGGGCATGTGTTTCTGTCTACCCTTGGTCCATTCACCTGTATTTTCCTTTTTTAAGCTCTCCCTACTGTCTGTGCTGCCTGTAGCTCTTGATATTAGATGTGTGTTGCTAAATGGTCTTAGCTTTTTTTAGGCCCAGTGTTGTAGCTTTATTTAACGTATTGGACCGGCTGGCGACCTACATTCAATATTCTGTTTAGTTGGGTTTTTTTTTCACAAGCAGTGCAGGCACATCCTGAGAAAGTCTTGTTGCTGTCGGGACATTAAGCAATGTCTACGCAGTCTTGATGAAAGAATATTATGACATTTCTTTTTGGATCCCAGGGCATGTTGGCATCGAAGGCAACAGGATAATAGATTCTGCTGCCAACGATGCCCGCAACGACTCTGTCCATGATGCACAGACTGTTCATACTGATTTTAAACCTGTGATTAGTGTGTACATAACCCGTGAGTGGCAGTCTGAGTGGGACAAAGAGGGAGCTAACAAGCTGCATGAAGCTCTCATTAAGGTGTCTGTCTGTCTACCTTACGGCTGCAGTAGCCGCCATGAGGAGACTGTCTTTGCTAGGCTCCACATCATGCACACATTTGTTACTCACTCTTATTTACTAAAACAGGAAGAGCATCCAGCATGCAACGAGCAGAATTGTGTTAAATGCTTTTTGCTGTCTTGTGCTGATCTAATTGACACAAGATATAAACATTTCACAGCAGACGCCTTGAAGGCTTTGTTTAGGGATGTACCTTCAGTCAAGATCTTAAGTTTTCTGAGAGTGCAATATTTTTAATAAGTGTGACCGGGTCAAGAAATGAGGGATTGCAACAACGTTGAATACAGGGGTCGCAGTGACATGTCTTTATTGAGGCGAAAAAAACTGAAGAAACGGTGCAGAAATAAAAGGGAGTCAACATTGTAGCTCTTCCTAGTTGTATCGTCGTAGCGACACTAGTAGTCTGATGCAAAGTACCAGTGGCTGGTACTGAAAGCGTGTGGGCCAGGGAAGGGGTTTAATATACAGTGTGCGTGGGCCGCAAAGAAACTCACACTTGTCCATTGCCAGAAATGAGTGCTTTTGTAGTGGAAAACCTGAAATCTGTGTTTGTTTGCACTTGGTTATCTGACTACAGCTCTGGTTCTACAGGACCTAAAAACTTGTGCTTTGCTACCAAGGAAAGAGCCACAAATGTAGTTTCACTAGTGCCAAACATTCACGTGGTTGATTAAGGCTAGAATTAATTATGAATTTTTATAGGACTTTATTCTGTGGACCTGGACGAAGCAAATGGTGCAAAATCCGGAATAATGCTTAACCCAAAATTGATCAGACTAGAAGTAAGTTACAAATAGAGTCTATCATGCTGAATTTTATGGATGTTGGTTTAAAACAATAGGTGCAGGCGTTAAAGAGGTATCTGACTTAAGCCAGAAACACAACTTAGTACCACTGTAAAATCGGTCACGGCAGCTGGCACACTAAAACCTAGTAGCCTAGAAGTCAGCCGGAGAGGTCGGACTAATGCAGGCATCACTGAAGCGATACCTTCAGCAATTTTACATTGAAGGAAAACCACTGAATAAAAACAATACAAAACATTTTGTAATCAAGTACAAGTCTTGCTGTACAATAAAGTTACATCAGGTGGGTTATGAGAGCTGGGTGTACCCACCACCGTGAGATGGCCTTAGTCACCTGCTCGGCGTTAAACCCCAATAATTAACTAACTGGGTGTACCCAGTCACAACAGATTTGAGCATTTATAGACTGCCACCAATGCCAAAGATGCGAGGTTCGATACCGGGTTCCGGTGTTGGACTTTTCTCCTCTGGTAAGTGTCACCGTTAATTCGGGCGGACCGTCAGGGGTTCTTTCTCCGGGTACTCCGGTTCTTCCACCCCCCACACCCCCCAATCCCCCCCCCCCTCCCCCCGCACTTTGGTACTGGTCTCAGGCCACTTTACAAATTTCAAATACAAGCGATCAAAAATCTCTGTAACTTCAGTAGCTGACTGGCCCTTCGTTTGTCTTGTACTGTGCTTGTCTTAAATGGCGTAAATCCGTGTCTGTTTCGTGAGTGTGTGTGTTGGGTTTCAGGCGCGGCGCCTTGAGTTGATTTCTCCAAAATTGAGAAAAAGCACCTATAATAACGGTATTATTATTATTAGACTATATATATTATTTTGACCTTTTTAAGAGTCTGTATACATTTTCTTTAACCTTTTGCCACCGTACCCCACCCGGGTCTGCCCTGGGGGACTTGGGTGGGGTTAGGTATTTTTTAGTTCCCAGGGTCACCCTGGTCAGCCCCACAGGGTGGGTTTTTCTCTCTATTCTGGGGCATGTGTTTCTGTCTACCCTTTGTCCATTCACCTGTATTTGCCTTTTTAAAACTCTCCCTACTGTCTGCACTGCCTGTAGCTCTTGATATTGGATGTGTGTTGCTAAATGGTCTTAGCTTTATTTAGGCCCCATGTGTTAGGTTTATTTAATGTATTTGACCGGCTGGCGACATACATTCAATGTTCTGTTTTTTTGTTTTTTTTCACAAGCAGTGCAGGCACGTCCTGAGAAAGCCTTGTTGCTGTCGGGACGTTAAGCAATGTACAATCAATCAATCAATCTTTTGCCACCGTAGTCTGCCAGCTAGGTTTTTCCCCCTGAGCCTATTCCTTACTTTGGCTCACTTCCCTGCTACCGTAGTAATTTTGACACATTTCATTGTCCTTGTCTGTTGTAAAAATCTTATCATACCCCAACATATTTGGTATCAGTGGAAAAAGCAATTCAAGGTGAACTCGTAGACACTATGCTGAAGAAAATATTTTGTATTGTTAAGATTTTACAGGTGTATAAAAAAGATGGGGTAAGAAGCCAAAAATCAAAAACAGTTTTGCACTGGGTTCTGAAAACATGCTGTTAGTGTATTAGTTAGCCACAGTGTGAAAATTACAACTCACCTGGCATTCCAGAGACATTCTAGTGTGTCACTATTGAATAATCCAAAAAGAAAGGTACAACAGAAAAGTTTCTTCACACATAAAAATTTTTTCACCAAAATCCACCATTTCTTTCGTACGTGGAGACGTTTTGTATTAGAGCTTCTGATTCGTTGGTTTCAGCCCATACAAACAAGAAAAGTCACTAGAAATGAGTGCTTGACATATTGACATATAGTAGGTTGCTTCCCTTACACCGTACTGCCGGTATTGCCTGTAATGTGTGCGCCTCAGCAGTGGGAAACAAGGCCAGCGCACATGTGTGCGCCCCGTCGGCGATGGAGCTATGCTTGGCGCACACATATGTACATTTGTCGTCAAAAGGTTAAAGACCTGTGCAACATTTTAGGATGAAATATTTTAAAGATATATTTACATCTTGTCTTAACACCTTTCTTTTAGTCTGGCTAGCCAGATTTTTACCCATCCATCATGAGATGGCCTTAGTCGCCTGCTCGGCGTTAAACCCCAATAGCTAACTAACTCACTTGCTCATGATTTTTTTCCAGGAAGTACTCCAGCTGATTCAGCAGACTCATTTAGCCAGACAAATGGAGGTCACGGTAACTGTGTGGATACTGACAAAGATACAGGACAGGCTACTGTACAGAAATTGGAAGACCCTGTCCAACCCTCACAGGTCAAACTGGAGCCTAACACCCTTGTGCATGCATCCATCAGTATTGTTGACAGCAGCAGTGGCTGCGTGCACAAGGGGGCCAAAGCCACAGCGGAACCTGGTGTTCAGCGACAGCCTCTGACCAGCCCAGAGTGTGGAGTTTTCCATCAAATGGAACCTTATGTCAAGACAGACTCCAGCGAGGGTCATGAACCTCATGTAGACCATATGGACTGTGATGGTAAAAACAAACATAGTGTGTCTGGAGACATCTCTCTAGGCGAACAGAAACCCTACGCAGAAAAATGTGTTCATGTTGAAGAGGGTGGCATGTCGTTCGTGTGTGAGGCATGTTTGCGGTCACGTAGACAGTTGCACAAACACATGTCTGCTCACTCACAGCCTGTCCAAAATCCACAAGTCAAACTGGAGACAGGTTGCGAGGTAAAACCTAGTGTCCAGTTTCTACCTGGGACCATCTCAGAGCCAGAAGTGAAGCCCTTTGTGCCTGCAGTCACCAATACTTTAGCCAGTGTCAGTGGCTGCATGAAGAAGGGGGTTAAACTGGAACTCTGTACTCACTCACTGCTGTTCCAACACCCACTAGACAAGCTAGAGCCAGAAGACAAGGTGGAACCTTGCGTCCAGTTAGGATATTGGAGCAGCTCAGATTCCACTACTGTCGACAGTACAGTTGGATGCATATGCTATGGGGTGAAATTAGAACCGGACATCAAGGACAACCATTGTGTCAAGTTAGAACCTGGGGCCAGCTCAGATTCTGGGGTTAAACTAGAACCTGACATCTATCTGAAGGCAACATCTGAGATCAAGACAGAGCATCAGCACTTGGAGAATGGTTTGGGTTCTGTGGATTGTGTGCACAACAGTGATGTGAATATGTACCAGTGCCAGTCAGAAGTGAAGCCTGATGCAGTCATATTGTGTGACAGTAACGTGGAAAACCATGATGCTGCCAACTGTGATGCACATAGGTCTGGAGCAGGGTTTGTATCGGTACCTCTGTACGAGTGTGATAAACCTGCTGCAGATTTGTCCTTGGCTCCACACAGTGATTTGACGACAGTTGCTCACAGTGATTTGATGAGGCACAGTGATTTGAAAACCAGAAAGTGTAAAGAATGTGATGCCAGTGTCAATAGTGCTAGCAAAATGAAAAAACACATGTTTACACACACAGGCCAGAAACCACATAAGTGTACAGTGTGTGGTGTTTGTTTCTCCCGTGCTGACAATTTGAAAAAACACATGTTTACCCACACAGGCCAGAAACCACATAAGTGTAAAGAATGTGATGCTAGTTTTACCCAAGCTAACGGTTTGACAGTACACATGTTTACGCACATAGGCCAGAAACCATATATGTGTACAGTGTGTGGTGCTAGTTTCTCCCAGGCTGGCAATTTGAAAATGCACATGTTAACCCACACAGGCCAGAAACCACATAAGTGTACAGTGTGTGGTGCTTGTTTCACCCAGGCTGGCCATTTGAAAATGCACATGTTTACCCACACAGGCCAGAAACCACATAAGTGTACAGTGTGTGGTGCTTGTTTTACCCAAGCTAACAGTTTGACAGTACACATGTTTACCCACACAGGCCAGAAACCACATATGTGTACAGTGTGTGGTGCTAGTTTCTCCCAGGCTGGCAATTTGAAAAAACACATGTTTACCCACACAGGCAAGAAACCACATAAGTGTACAGTGTGTGGTGCTAGTTTCTCCGACGCTAGCAATTTGAAAAAACACATGTTTACCCACACAGGCAAGAAACCACATAAGTGTACAGTGTGTGATGCTAGTTTTACCCAGGCGGGCAGTTTGAAAAAACACATGTTAATCCACACAGGCCAGAAACCACATAAGTGTAAAGAATGTGATGCTAGTTTTACCCAAGCTAACAGTTTGACAGTACACATGTTTACCCACACAGGCCAGAAACCACATAAGTGTACAGTGTGTGGTGCTAGTTTCTCCCAGGCAGGCAATTTGAAAAAACACATGTTTACCCACACAGGCGAGAAACCACATAAGTGTACAGTGTGTGGTGCTAGTTTCTCCCAGGCTGACAATTTGAAAATACACATGTTTACCCACACAGGCCAGAAACCACATAAATGTACAGTGTGTGATGCTTGTTTCTCCCGGGCTAGCAGTTTGAAAAGACACATGTTTACCCACACAGGCCAGAAACCACATATGTGTACTGTGTGTGGTGCTAGTTTCTCCCAAGCTAGCAGTTTGAAAAAACACATGTTAACTCACACAGGCCAGAAACCACACAAGTGTACAGTGTGTGATGCTAGTTTTACCCAGGCAGGCAGTTTGAAAAAACACATGTTAATCCACACAGGCCAGAAACCACATAAGTGTACAGTGTGTGGTGCTTGTTTGTCTTGGGCTGGCAATTTGAAAACGCACATGTTTACCCACACAGGCCAGAAACCACATAAGTGTACAGTGTGTGGTGCTTGTTTCTCCCAGGCTAGCAGTTTGAAAACTCATATGTTCACCCACACAGGCCAGAAACCACATAAGTGTACAGTGTGTGGTGCTAGTTTCTCCCTGGCTGGCAGTTTAAAAACACACATGTTTACACACACCGGCCAGAAACCACATAAGTGTAAAGAATGTGATGCTAGTTTTACCCAAGCTAACGGTTTGACAGTACACATGTTTACGCACATAGGCCAGAAACCATATATGTGTACAGTGTGTGGTGCTAGTTTCTCCCAGGCTGGCAATTTGAAAATGCACATGTTAACCCACACAGGCCAGAAACCACATAAGTGTACAGTGTGTGGTGCTTGTTTCACCCAGGCTGGCCATTTGAAAATGCACATGTTTACCCACACAGGCCAGAAACCACATAAGTGTACAGTGTGTGGTGCTTGTTTCACCCAGGCTGGCAATTTGAAAATGCACATGGTTACCCACACAGGCCAGAAACCACATAAGTGTACAGTGTGTGGTGCTTGTTTCTCCCAGGTTGGACATTTAAAACGACACATGTTTTCCCACACAGGCCAGAAACCACATAAGTGTACAGTGTGTGGTGCTCGTTTCTCCCAGGCTAGCAGTTTGAAAACTCATATGTTCACCCACACAGGCCAGAAAACATACGAGTGTACAGTGTGTGATGCTAGTTTCTCCCAGTCTGGCAGTTTGAAAATACACATGTTAACCCACACAGGCCAGAAACCTAATACAGCTGTAAGTGTAAAGGATGTGGTGCTAGTTTCACCAGGTCCAGCAAACTGAAAAGACGCATGCTTATTCACACGTGCTAGAAACATTTAGTGTGCGGAAAGTTGTGCTAGTTTTGTACAGGCTGGCAATTTGAGTAGATATGTGCTTATCCATGCAGACCAGAAGCCACATAAGTGTACAGGATGTGATGCTAGTTACATGCACCCTTGCCATTTGAAAACCCACATCATTGTTCATTCAGGTCAGAAGCCACATAATTGTTTTGGGTGTGATGCTACTTTCACCCTTGCTACCAGCTTTCGTAGATACGTGCTTATCCATGCGAGGCATAAGCCACATAAGTGTAAGGATGCTAAGCTAGCTCATTAAGGCTTGCAAATTGAAAGCACCCATTCTTATCCATACATCCCCACCTGGGTCTGCTATGGAGGACTTTGGTGGGGTTAACTATTTTTTAGTTCCCAGGGTCACCCTGGTCCGCCCTACTGTGGGTTTCCCCTTCTATTCTGGGCATATGTTTCTGTCTACCCTTCGGTCCATTCACCTCTATTTTCCTTTTTTAAACTCTCCCTACTGTCTGCGCTGCCTGTAACTCTTGATATTGGATGTGTGTTTGGCCAGCACTGAGAAAGTCCCCATGGGATATGTACATTTCAACCAGCGCAAGCCTCGCGTAACTGGTTAGTGAGTATTCAAACAGAAGCGACACCATAAGGTAACGGTACAGTTAGCGGATAAGAATGACACAGGCAAGGTAAACAAAAAATGTTAATCTTTCATATTCATCCCGAGTGGCTCCACAGTGCCCAGTTTATTATTCAGAATTTTTTCTAGGGTCTTTCCTGGCAATGTCATTACTGGCTTGCATAAGTCAGAGGCCTTTAACCCGAATGTCCGAGACGAGTGGTCGGCCTGGTTGAAATGTCCGACCGGTCTGTTGATCAACTAAAGTTCTTTGAAACGGTCGTTGATGGTTCTTTCCGTCTCTCCAACATAGAGTTGGCCGCATTTCACACAGGAGCTGACATAAATCACGTTGGTGGTTTGACGACACGTGAAGTATCTGTCTATGTTGAATTTGTAACATGTTGGGTGGGGCTGGTGGCTCTGGCTGGTTGTCTGCCCCCCTCCCACCCCCCTCACCCCCCTTTTGTCCTTTTTCTTCCCTTTCTCTGCCCTGGGAGACTTGGGTGTGGTTAACTATTTTTTAGTTCCCATGGTCACCATGGTCAGCCCCACAGGGTGGGTTTTCCCCTCTATTCTGGGGCATGTGTTTCTGTCTACCATTGGTTCATTCATCTGTATTTTCCTTCTCCCTAATGTCTACGCTGCCTGTAGCTCTTAATATCGGATGTGTGTTGCTAAATGGTCCTAGCTTTATTTAGGGCCCTCCCCACCCGGGTCTGCCCTGGGGGACTTGGGTGGGGTTAGGTATTTTTTAGTTCCCAGGGTCACCCTGGTCAGCCCCACAGGGTGGGTTTTTCTCTCTATTTTGGGGCATGTATTTCTGTCTACCCTTTGTCCATTCACCTGTATTTGCCTTTTTAAAACTCTCCCTACTGTCTGCACTGCCTGTAGCTCTTGATATTGGATGTGTGTTGCTAAATGGTCTTGGCTTTATTTAGGCCCCATGTGTTAGGTTTATTTAATGTATTTGACCGGCTGGCGACATACATTCAATGTTCTGTTTATTTTTTTTTTTTCACAAGCAGTGCAGGCACGTCCTGAGAAAGCCTTGTTGCTGTCGGGTCGTTAAGCAATGTACAATCATTTATTTAGGGCCCATGTCGTAGTCCCCCACCCGGGTCTGCCCAGGGTGGGTTTTCTTCTGTATTCTGGGGCATGTGTTTCTGTCTACCCTTTGTCCATTCACCTGTATTTGCCTTTTTAAAACTCTCCCAACTGTCTGCACTGCCTGTCGCTCTTGATATTGGATCCGTGTTGCTAAATGATCTTATATGGGGAATCACAGCGCTGGACAGACAACAGTTAGATCCCCTGCCCCCGCCTATCAGGCACCCATTTGGTGATTCCCCTTGGTTTGCATACAATTCTGGTCACGGTATACATTTAAATTGGGAAGTTGAGGCAGTAAGAGGTCCCGTGTTTTTAAAAATAATTTTTGCCTTGTTTGAAAATTTGCAGTTGGGCTGAATGTGGGAATTTGCTGGAAATTTGTGGTTAGCTGAGAGGAGACATGTTTGGTGCTTTGATTCATACCATCCTGAGCTTATCCAGTGGACATTTGTGGGCCTATGTTGAGTTGCCTTTGGCGTAGTGATTTGAGGGGCACACTGATTTCAGCTGTGCTTGGGTGTGGGGTTGGTAAGGAACCAGTTTCATAGCCAAGAAATGAGACGGGTCATGTGCTGTTTTTTTTGGTATTTTATGCATGGCAAATGTGCAGCTGGTGGGCGGTAGTGCTTTTTAGGGAATTGAACAATTAGGGGATGACTGGGATTGACTAAGGCTAAGAGACTGGACAGTACGGAAACACCACTGTGGTCCGTGGCCTGTCAGGTGCACCACATGCCATATGTGACATAGACCCGAAACTGGTTTAGTGTAACCAGATCAATGAGTTTGGATGGTTGCAGTTGGAAAAGTAAAAAAATCATGAAAAATTTGAAATTTTGCCAAAAAATCGCTGTGCATGCAGTTTTATAGGCGTTTTGGCATGTTTTGCATGGCAACACCCTGTTTACCTGCACTGTGAGCTAGGTTTAGTGTGTTTGCTCATTTATTTTTTGTCTTACAGGTAGTCATGAGTCTTTCCTTCGACCATGAGCTGTGACCTTTGACCTTGACCTTGAAAGAGGTGGGGTTTGGGGTGTTCAGTTTGATAAATGCGTAAAAAAAAAATTCACTCTTTCAGTTTTTGAAGTTGTGTGGGGTGGGTGTAGGGTGGGGTGGGCCTGGGTTTGGGTTGGAGGCCGGGAGGGGAGGGGGGGGGGGGGGGGGGGGGGTTGGGGGCTTAAGGTCAAAGGTTAAGATAAAAACTACAATGAAACAGTGTTAGCATGTGCATTTCATCAGACAGCTGACCTCGGAGTGAAATAAGCGGCCAAAATAATGTGACCTGCAGAAGTGTTATTTTGCATGGTACTGCTACACTGGTTGCATCTGAGGTGTCATTCTGCTGTAATTGTCATGAGGGATGTCTCTGGTGTCTATTCTAAGCCAAACACAAGCACTTGTACACTGAGTAAAGCTCATTTGAGTGCATTGTTATGAGACCAGCAGTTGCAGGCACCAGTACAGGGTTTTACAGGAGTGTTGACAAGTTTGGCACACACATGCCTACTACATCTGCAAGATGAGCTGAGGTGTTTTGAGACTCTGACAAGTGTGTTTTATATAAAAATGAACTGTACATAACCATTTTTCTATGCTACCTCCTAAATCAGCAGTCCAGACACTAATTAGTGTATGCGGCGTGTCCCGCGTAGCATAGTTTTGGTTGTTTTGTGTAGTCTTTTTCCTGTGGGATAGCTCAGTAGACTTAATGTTTAAATTGCAGAGCTGTTTCATGACCCCTTTTGCCTAGGGAAAGATTGCCAGCAGCACATAGGGCATGGCAGCTGGTTACAGGCCTCTTCCAGCTTGTTGTCACCAGACAACAGGGTCAATGAGGATGCCTGGGTGTTGTCTTTTGGGCTGCCCTAAGATACACAAGGAAATGGCCTTGGGTATGAAAGCTCATTTTTCATCAGTGTCAGTGTCATGGTAACTGTTTTAAGTTGTCCAGCCCACCAGAAGTCAGTTTGACTGTATTGCATGCGTGTGTAAACTTGGAAAAAACAGAAAAAGTAGGGGGGTAGGCAATGGAAAAATATGAAAAAAAACCACTTTCATGTGCCTGTGTCTCAAATGCAACATTTCTGAAGATCAGATATATTACTTGATGTACATGCCAATTTTGGAGGCATTCTGACCATATCTAGGCTGTTTTTCATGGCATCAGATATGCATGATCCAACACGTCAGCAGCGTTGTGAACGCCACATCAAGGCACTTCACATAATGGGCCATAACTTAAAGATGCAGCAACGTTCAAGGGTGTCACTTTGGATTTGACTTAGCTATTGTCTAAGGGTTGCACTGATAGCAGATTGAATGGTGTTCAGGTGGGACAAGTGTCTCTGACAGGTCACGGTATACATTTAAATTGGGAAGTTGAGGCAGTAAGAGGTCCCGTGTTTTTAAAAATAATTTTTGCCTTGTTTGAAAATTTGCAGTTGGGCTGAATGTGGGAATTTGCTGGAAATTTGTGGTTAGCTGAGAGGAGACATGTTTGGTGCTTTGATTCATACCATCCTGAGCTTATCCAGTGGACATTTGTGGGCCTATGTTGAGTTGCCTTTGGCGTAGTGATTTGAGGGGCACACTGATTTCAGCTGTGCTTGGGTGTGGGGTTGGTAAGGAACCAGTTTCATAGCCAAGAAATGAGACGGGTCATGTGCTGTTTTTTTTGGTATTTTATGCATGGCAAATGTGCAGCTGGTGGGCGGTAGTGCTTTTTAGGGAATTGAACAATTAGGGGATGACTGGGATTGACTAAGGCTAAGAGACTGGACAGTACGGAAACACCACTGTGGTCCGTGGCCTTCTGCCAGCGCTAGCCTCACCTATCTGGTTTGTGAGTAAATGATCTTAGCTTTATTTAGGCCCCATGTGTTAGGTTTATTTAACATATTGGACCGGCTGGCGACATACATTCAATGTTCTGTTTAGTTTTATTTTCACAAGCAGTGCAGGCACGTCCTGAGAAAGTCTTGTTGCTGTCGGGACGTTTAGCAATGTACAAACAATCGAAAAACCCATGTCGTTGGTTTATTTAACGTATTGGACCGGCTGCGACATACATTCAATATTCTGTTGTTGTTTTTTTTTTGTGTGTGAGTTTTTTGTTGTTGTTTTTGACAAGCAGTGCAGGCACGTCCTGAGAAAGCCTTGTTGCTGTTGGGACGTTAAGCAATGTACAATCAATCAATCAACTTTTTAGAAACACGACTTAGACATTAGTTCTGCGCTACTGTAGCAACGCCTGATTACATTGTAACCAGCTGAAAATATATTTTTTACAAACGGCCTCATGCAGGGGCATTTGTTGTCGCTTTGCCATTATTAGTCTGTACTACATTATAGTCTATACGAAATGTGATCTTTGTTTCACGTGTTTTATTGTAGTTTGTACTGAGTGCGAGTGAGTGAGCTCGTGTGTGTCAACTTGACATAATAATAATAATTATGGTATTTCTAATGCGCTTATTTCATAATATTTATAACTCTAAGGCGGAACTCACAACTGACCCACGCACTCACAACTCACGCACGCATCTGCACGCGTTTATAAATGACTCGCATACCACACTTACGTTACGAATGTCAGCTGGGGGTGGGGTGTGTGGTGGCGTTATAGTGCTAGAACTGTTGAAAGAGGTGAGTTTTCGGGGCGGACTGGAAGGAGGAGGGAGAGTGTTTCCGACGGAGGGAGAGTGTTCCAAGTGGATAGACCGCAGGCAGAGTATACTAATGGTCAAAACTTAAGGGCCACCCCACTTGTGTCATTTGTTTATCGTCGCAAGTACGCTAATAAAACACAATGTTCTTTCGATCCAAATGGGTTAAAAGTTGACCTTAGACAGTCCACTGTACAGGGAACAATAGACAACAATTCATCAATTTCCATGAACATGTCAAATGCATGTGAAACATCGTCAGTTTTTGTGAAAAGCTGTGCGATATTGGCAAGCGTACCAAAGGCAGGCAGGCAGGTGGAAAAAGTCGAAATGCACGTGCTAATGGGGTCGGTCGTGAACACTGAGCACCGCTTCTGTTTCGCTACAAATACCAGTACATTAGGTGCATAATTGACACTTTCCTAAGCATGCCACTACGACAAAGCCTAACGCCAGTAGATCAAAGCCGGGCGCTAATGGCTGCAGGATGGAAATTCCGGAGGAGAAGTTGGGATACGTCTTGGGGTGTCCCATTCAGTGATCCAGAGGCTGCGTTGCAGGCACGATTCCAAGAAACTGGAAGGGCAGAACGACGATCCTGCTCAAGACGCCCGCGCTGCACCAGCAGAACGGAGGACAGATACCTCTGTGTGGCGGCTCTGCGCGACCAAACTGTCACGTCAACCACTCTGCGACGTCAACTGATGCAAGTTGCAAACGTTAACGTCAGC
This sequence comes from Semisulcospira habei, assembly GCA_036245525.1. Classification (NCBI taxonomy): domain Eukaryota; kingdom Metazoa; phylum Mollusca; class Gastropoda; family Semisulcospiridae; genus Semisulcospira; species Semisulcospira habei. Next base: position 176,404,608 of record BTPG01000007.1, on the reverse strand, counting down.
AGAAGCACCGTCTGCCGACGTCTGCTCGAAATTGGCCTGGCTTCATGCAGAGCAGCAGTGAGAATACCCCTCACTTCAGCTCATCGCATTGCCTGGTGTTGTCACCTCAAAACGTCCCCCAGCTGACTCAGTTCCTGCATCAAGAGTGGGAAGCGATCCCACATGTTCTCCGAACCCTGGTGAAATCCATGCGTCAACGCTGCATTAAATGCTTGGCTGCAAACGGTGGGTACAATCGCTACTGACTGGACCAGTCTTGCGTGACTTTTCAAAATCTGACCAGCCAGACTAAAAGAAAGGTCTTAGACAAGATGTAAAAATATCTTGAAAATATTTCATGCTAAAATGTTGCACGGGTCTTTAAAGGAAATTCTACAGACTCTCAAAAAGGTCAAAATAATATTAACGTCATTAATGCTCAAATCTTATTAAAAATATTGCACTCTCTCAGAAAACTCCCCACCCGGGTCTGCCATGGAGTGGAGTTGACTACATTTTTTAGTTCCCAGGGTCACCCTGGTCAACCCCACAGAGTGGGTTTTCCTCTCTATTCTGGGGCATGTGTTTCTGTCTACCCTGGGTTCATTCACCTGTCCCCCACCGGGTCTGCCCTAGGGGACCTTGGTGGGGTAGTTCCTAGGGTCCCCTTGTCTAACCCCTGCAAGGTGGGTTCTACTTTTTGGGGGGTTTGTATTTCTGTCTTTCTGGTCCATTGATCTGTATTTTTCTTTTGAAATTCACCCTCCTGTCTGCGTTTTTTGCAGTTCTTTTCTTCATTTAGCGCAGGCACGTCCTGAGAAGGCCTTTGTCGCTTGCGGGACGTAAAGCAATCTATACTCACTCACTCACTCCTGTTCTTGTAAATAAGAGTGTGTAAGATACGTGGAGCCGAGCAAGGACAGTCTCCTCACGGCGGCTGCCACACGGCGATACGGTAGACCGTCGGACACCTTAGAAAGGACTTTATGCAGCTTGTTTGCTTTCTCTATGTCCCACACGGACTGCCACTCACAGGCTATGTAAGGCGCACTAATCACAGGTCTAAAATCACTATAAACAGTCTGTGCGTCAGGGACAGGGTCGTTGCGGGCATCGTTGGCAGCAGAATCTGCGATCCTGTTGTCTTCGATGCCCACATGCCCTGGGACCCAAACAAAAATGATGTAATAATATTCCTTCATCAAGTCCGCGTACAGCTCTCTGATCTGCACCAGCCATGGGTAGTCATTCCCGCGCGCGGCCCTGAAGGGTCTGCAGGGCAGAAAGAGCCAGACAGAATCAGGAAGTTTCTTTCTCTAGATCGATAAGCATGCTTGAGTGCCAGCAGAACCGCCCACAGTTCTGCAATAAGTACAGATGAATGGTCTGGTAGGCGTACTTAAATGGGTGTCTAGGATGGCGAGAGGACACTGCGGCCGCAGCCGCTCTCCCATCCTCAAATTTTGACCCAACTGGTTCAGATGACCGATCTTCAAATCTTGTTCCCGTTCCTGTCGAACTTAATCCAGCCCTTTGTCAGAATCGTCGACGACCTTTTGGTTTTTACTTTCATACTCCAGCTTTGGTTCTCTCTTTCCTTCTCCTCCTCCTGCAGCTCTGACATCTCCTGTCTCAGAAGAGCCCCGCCTCGCTCGTATCCGTCGTTCGCCTGGCATTTAGGCGACCCCATCAGATCATTTTTGTGGCACTGGGCATCGTACCACCGACTGTTCAATTCCTGCGCCTGTTCTTGCTGTAGACGGTGGACGGCTGCTCGCTGTTCCGCCTTTATCTTATCTCGCTCGCTGACCACGGTCGCGTCCAACTGGTTTTGCAGTCGCTCTAGTGCCTTGCGCTTCTCTTCAGTCAGCTTCTCTGTCACCATGGCTGTTTCTATATTGTCAGCCACTTTTAGAGGGATGGTATGGTGGCTCTTCTCTTCCCCCCCCCCCCCCCCACCGGGTCTGCCCTAGGGGACCTTGGTGGGGTTGTCTACTTTTTAGTTCCTAGGGTCACCTTGTCTAACCCCTGCAAGGTGGGTTCTACTCTTTTGGGAGTTTGTATTTCTGTCTTTCTGGTTCATTCATCTGTATTTTTCTTTTGAAATTCACCCTCTTGTCTGCGCTTCTTGCCGTTCTTTTCTTCATTTAGCGCAGGCACGTCCAGAGAAGGCCTTTGTCGCTTGCGGGACGTAAAGCAATCTATACTCACTTACTCCTTCGCTCTTCTCTTCCTGACCTCTCGTATTAACGGCACAGGTTTCAGGTCTCCACTCCGGATCTAGATCTTCTACGTTTCTGGCGCCGTTTACATTTCCGATGATAAGGTCGTAGACTGGTGTCTTGACGCACAACGCCTTCACCTCTCCTGTTAGATACGGAGTATTGACACTGACCTTGGCAAGGGGGATGACTCTCCAAGTTCCATCGGCCAAGATGCGGGTTGTCCACTCTTGTAGCTTCTGGTCTTCAGCTACTAGGTCCCATGTTGATGCAATTACAACCAGTGTCTCTCAGCACTCTCACTGAAGTGTTTCCGATGAATCCTGACACCACAGGCATGTTCGGTACTTCATTCTCAGGCACCGCGATGTTTGAGACTGGTAAAAATGTAGCCCCATCTCCTACTGGGATGCGTCCATTCTTTCTGTAAGATTCAATCAGCTCGGATGTCACTCAACTTTCTCCAAACTCAAATTCACTGGATGACGTCACATCATAGGCTAGTACAGCGGCGACACTGTGTTGAGACGTGGTACTGCTTCTGCCTGCTATTCCACGATCTTGGTTGGGTCTTCTGGTGTTATCACCTCCGGGAACATCTTTAGAAGGACACCGTATTGCCTTGTGTCCCCCTCTTTCCACAAAGAAAACATGTCGGGCTCTTCATCGGCATGTGTTTCGGGATGTCTCTGACGTCGTTGATTTCCCCTGCTGGCGCAGACATACGCTGTGGCTTCCGGGCCCGAATGTGGGCGTCCAGGTATCTTTGAGCAAAGTCTGCCAGGGCCTTTAGGGACTGGTCCTTTTGCTCCCTGAGGTGGGCGGCCAGGTCCTTAGAACATGTGTTGCCGATAAGGTCACACAGGTCCTGGTACTCCTTGTTTAAACCAGCCACTCTATCCAATTCTCCAAGTAGCTCCAGATTCTTTCAATGAATAGGCCGGGTGTTTCTCCTTCTTCAGGCTTGCAGTCCCGAAATCGTCGCCTGTAACCCTCTTCAGTGAAGTTGTACTGTCTCATTAGAGCGGCTCTCAACTGCGTATAATCTTCGGCTTCTTCTCTGGGCAAGCAGGTGTAAAATTCAAACGCTTTGCCAGTTAGAAGTGCGCTCAGTTTGATGGCCCAAGTCGCTTGTCTCCAGTTATTGCTGCTTGCGAAGCGCTCGAATTGCTCCAGGTAAGCGTCCATCTTATCTGAATTTTCAACGAAAGGTGGAAGCTTTGGCGCACGGGCTGTTTGCTCTCTGCTGGCCAAGTGTAACGACGGTGTTTTTAGTGTACTACTGAACTAAATTGTTACATATAAACGTTTATGGAATGAGTGTGTGCGTGGGCTTTCTGCCAATCTGTATAAAGGTGGGTGTTCTATCTCTGTTTACTAGACTCTTTCATCCACCACACACGCGCTTACAAACAAGGACAAAGGCCACACAGTTATCTCTCTTTGCCCTCTGTTTAACTTATTCTCATACACTCATAACATACATTAAACCACACAATTCACATCATATAAACCAATCTACACCAATAACAATTCACATCATATAAACCAATCTGCACAAATAACTAACAAGTGGCATATAAGTTATTCACAACTTCAGCGCTCACACATTCACTCGCTACCGTAGAGGTCGTTGTCTCTCTCGAGAGACGTCACTCGACTCCTCTTTATACTAGTGTCGACACAGTCAATATCACATTGACGACTTGACGGAGATTCCCGAACTGAATATTACTATTCAATGACTACTCACAGATTTAGAACATTCCTAGGCGTGAAATTAACGGCGCTAGGCGACAATAGCTACACCGACGGAATACTGCATGTGGTCCTGTAGCACGAATCTGTGGCTTACTTCGCTACCCTTGCTGCTCGTAGCACCAGTGATGGTAGGACGAAGGAGAGATGAAGGCTTGATGTCCGCACCTGGTCACGTACGTGATGCCTTCAGGACAGCTTCATCGGCCCTACCCCAGGGGTGTCCGCTCCATACCGGCCCCGCTGTACACAACATTTATACACTCATAAATGTTCGCTCTTATACCCAAAAGGTCTGAATGTGTCGACACATTATTATACTTCAGAGCGCTCTAGATCATTTCCTCTGAAAACTGTCTTCTTTATGCCACCATACTACAGTCACTATTGTCATAATTCTTATGACAATTCCTATAGCCACTTTAACACAGTGCACACAATTCCTATAGCCACTTTAACACAGTGCACACAATTCCTATAGCCACTAACACTTTACACACATTTTACGTACCTACACCCAATGGATTATGAGCCAAATATTACAATCACAGCTCACCCCCAATTCGTAACATATTACTGCACATTCCATCATTAGGTATACCTAAATATATACTGAATTCTATTCCTATTTCAGTCCCACATCTTCACATATGAATGAATACAACATGACATCCTAGTTATAAACTATATCACATAATTACATGACTAAACAAGTATTGACACGAGCCATCGCATTTCCTTCAAACATGGCTCTTCTGCACTAATAATAAAACAATACTTTCTTTTTCATCTGAATAGCGTTACAGATTATAAATACCGGTAATAAAAGAATAAATACCTGTATTCAATATACAGCTATCGAATTCTCTAGCCAGAATTCTTCCTCAGAGCCCTAGCGAAAACGACCGCTCGGCTCGACTGGTGTAGCATCTCTAACTGGCAATAGTTCCCGATACCACATTATCACCCACACGTGACACGTGAACATCGCTCACCTCTACACTACCGCACGTGAACATTGCTTATCTGTACATTATTCGCATGTGTACATTCGGTCCAACTGCTAATGACGTCACACCATCGTCCGACCGAACCCTGCACTAAAGGCGTTCGTTACACTACCCCCCTCTCAACGAAAAAAAGAACCGACCGAGGGTCTTTTTTACAAGTTCGGAGAATAATGTTAAAATACAGTAACGACTATGAAACCTTGATCTATGGAACCGACTGATCACGATCAGCGCGTGACAACAGATCCGCGAACACATTCTGCGTACCTGGAAGTGGTTCGAGATTGAATCTAAACTCTTGTAAGGACAAGGACCAACGCATGATGCGAGAATTCTTAAAGCGACTTGTATGCAAGTACGTCAGCGGTCTGTGGTCAGTCTGGAGAATGAAATCGACCCCCCAAAGAAATTTGGAAAATTTCGAAATGGCCCAAACAATAGCCAAACAACATGAGAGGAATAGTGGGAAGACTACCAACATCATCATCATCTTGGACAACACCAATAGCCACTGATGGGACAGTATGACAATCTGAACCGTCCACATGAGGAACATCACACTGAGGCTCCACACCCTCGACATCTGGAAGCAAAAAAGGAGAAAAGGCCCAACGAGATCAATAGCGACCCTCTCGAACGGAGTCGAGATAAGAGGCATAGTCGCCAAAGCAACAGGGGAAACTTTCCCTTTCGAAATCGTTTTCTGGCAAATGTCGCAAGTGTGAACATAAGTACCCACATCAGCAGAAACACCAGGCCAAAAGAATTTGGACAAAATCCGAGTCAGAGTTCTACGAACTCCACAATGACCAGCCAAAAGTTGATCATGCGCAGCAATCATGACTGAAGTACGAAGTTTCTCTGGAACAACCTGATGCAAAATATCCTTGGATTTCTGATACCTCCTGTACAAAATATCATCTTGAAAATAGAAAGAATACGTAGCAGAACCAACAACCTTTTCTTCACCTGAGGCCGCTAAATTGAAACAACCTTGCAGAGTAGCATCACCTTTCTGCAACTGAATGAGTTCAGCACGCGTGACCTTCAAATCATCGCACACAGTGACAAGAGGTTTGTGCGGGAGACCTTGTTTTCTAGCCTGAGCACGAGTAGTGACAGCAGTAACAGGGATCACATCAGCAGCAGCAGCAACTGTGGTATCACCAAATGTAACGACGGTGTTTTTAGTGTACTACTGAACTAAATATATACTGAATTCTATTCCTATTTCAGTCCCACATCTTCACATATGAATGAATACAACATGACATCCTAGTTATAAACTATATCACATAATTACATGACTAAACAAGTATTGACACGAGCCATCGCATTTCCTTCAAACATGGCTCTTCTGCACTAATAATAAAACAATACTTTCTTTTTCATCTGAATAGCGTTACAGATTATAAATACCGGTAATAAAAGAATAAATACCTGTATTCAATATACAGCTATCGAATTCTCTAGCCAGAATTCTTCCTCAGAGCCCTAGCGAAAACGACCGCTCGGCTCGACTGGTGTAGCATCTCTAACTGGCAATAGTTCCTGATACCACATTATCACCCACACGTGACACGTGAACATCGCTCACCTCTACACTACCGCACGTGACATTGCTTATCTGTACATTATTCGCATGTGTACATTCGGTCCAACTGCTAATGACGTCACACCATCGTCCGACCGAACCCTGCACTAAAGGCGTTCGTTACACTAAGGCTGTTGCTTCACTGAGTAGCCCTCCGGATCTGTGCCGTTATCTCCATCTGCTTTAGATAAATTTTGTGTTGACGGTGCCTCTCTGCCTCTTCTCGCTCCTCTTCTCGTTGTTTCTCTGCCTCTGCTGCTTAAATTTCGAGTTTCCTGATCTCACGTTCTTTAGCTCTTTCTTCTCTCTTCAGTCTCACCTTTTCTTCTCTCTCTCTCTCTCTCTCTCTCTCTCTCTCTCTCTCTCTCTCTCTCTCTCTCTCTCTCTCTCTCTCTCTCTCTCTCTCTCTCTCTCTTTTTTTTTCTCTCTCTCTCTCTCTCTCCCTTTTCTTCTCTCTCCTCTCTCTCCAGTCTCTCCTTTTCTTCTCTCTCATTTCTTCTCTTCTCTCTCCAGTCTCTCCTTTTCTCTCTCCAATCTCTCCTTCTCTCTCTCTCTCTCTCTCTCTCTCTCTCTCTCTCTCTCTCTCTCTCTCTCTCTCTCTCTCTCTCTCTCTCTCTCTCTCTCTCTCTCTCTCTCTCTCTCTCGTTTACAAGCCCCACCCGGGTCTGCCCTGGGGGACTTGGGTGGGTTAACTACTTTTTAGTTCCCAGGGTCACCCTGGTCAGCCCCACAGAGTGGGTTTTCCTTTCTATTCTGGGGCATGTGTTTCTGTCTACCCTGGGTTCATTCACCTGTCCCCCACTGGGTCTGCCCTAGGGGACCTTGGTGGGGTTGTCTACTTTTTAGTTCCTGTCTACCCTGGTTCATTCACCTGTCCCCCACCGGGTCTGCCCTAGGGGACCTTGGTGGGGTAGTTCCTAGGGTCACCTTGTCTAACCCCTGCAAGGTGGGTTCTACTCTTTTGGGAGTTTGTATTTCTGTCTTTCTGGTCCATTCCTCTGTATTTTTCTTTTGAAATTCTCCCTCCTGTCTGCGCTTCTTGCAGTTCTTTTCTTCATTTAGCGCAGGCACGTCCTGAGAAGGCCTTTGTCGCTTACGGGATGTAAAGCAATGTGTACTCCCCATGGTCAGCCCCACAAGGGGGGGGGGGAGGGTCCCTTTCTATTCTGGGGCATGTGTTTCTGTCTACCCTTTTCCCATTCACCTGTACTTGCCTTTCTAAACCTCTCCCTACTGTCTGCACTGCCTGTAGCTTTTGATATTGGATGTGTGTTGCTAAATGGTCTTAGCTTTATTTAGGCCCCATGTGTTAGGTTTATTTAACGTATTTGACCGGCTGGCGACATACATTCAATGTTCTGTTTAGTTGTTTTTTTTTTGTTGTTTTTTTTTTTTTTTTTTCACAAGCAGTGCAGGCACGTCCTGAGAAAGCCTTGTTGCTGTCGGGACGTTAAGCAATTTGCAATCAATCATTACAATCATTTCTTATCTCTCCAGTCTCTCCTTTTCTTCTCTCTCTCGTCTCTTTTCTTCTCTCTCCCTCCAGTCTCTCCTTTTCTTCTCTCTCTCTTTCTCTCTCTCTCGCCGGAGGAAGCGGTCGACTTTTCCGATCTCTCCGCTGAACAGTCAAGCAGACGAGATATCAGTTTCATGGATTGTATTGTGTTCTACTATTCTACGTTACTCGGACGTTTTGTTTTCTAATTGCGCACACTACTTTGTGATCTCATTGCATATCTGGATATTTTGTGATTTAATTCAGTGGTGAATTAATCGTGTGGTGTTTTCAAGTTCTTGTGTGTGGTATTTTGGAACTATTTCACATCTTCCATTGTGGTTCATTATACTGGACTGTAACGTGCTGTTTACTGCAACTAATTTCTTTGTCCTGGACTTCAAATGCATACTGCAACGGAGAGTGGACTTGCATACTATCTCACCGTACCGTGTTTATTGTGAGTAAAAAAACATGCTTTTTCTTAACGTTCCTTCAGCCCGTACGCTATATATTATAGACTAGTCAGACTACACCACTGATACTAAGACTGCTGTCTTTGCCACGAAACTGCTGCCAGATGTGTTTACACAAGGCGGCGCTGTCGGCGGTCACGCCTGACCCGCGCCCGAGTAAACAGTTCCAGCCTTATCTGCCTAGGATCAGCTTGGCAGGTCCGGCATCGTACGTCATCAATCCATGCCAGCTAGAACCCCACACTTGACTTACGCCAACACCCATCCCCACCTCGCCCCCCTGTTCCTGGCACCTCTACCCCACCCACCCTCGTCACGCCCGCCCTCTCCTGCTTACCCACCCTCCATTCCCTCCCCCTCCCCACCCCCTCCCCGTGTTTCTGGCCCCTCTTCTCCACCCTACCCACCCTCTGCACGCCCTCCCTCTCCTCGGCTTACTCACATTCCATTACCTCACCCACCCCCCCTCCCACTCACACCCATCACTACCCCTGCTCCATTTTCCTGGCGCCTCCTCCCCCCTACCCACGCTCTGCCTCTTGCCTCTGCACGCCCTCCCTCTCCTGCGTAGCCACCCTCCACTGTTCCTATCTGAAACCATGACAACTATAGCCATTGTACACCAACCCCCTTCCACTCCCACCATCCCCCGTGACCCAGTACTGAGAGACACCTTAGACAAACTCCAAACAAGATTTGAATGTAAAGGTGCTAATGCCCTCAGCATTCTCAAGACGTGGAGGAATGCCGTGTATGTGAGATACATGCAGCTTCTGCCCAAACACACTGCAGGAGTCCACAATGTGTTATGGGAAGATTTCAACTATGACAATGAAGCTGTCACCCTTGATGGCTACCTCTCTCCCCACACCCTGGTCCCTGATCACCTGGCCAAGACAATAGTTAAGATATATGAAGGGCCGGTACACACAGACGAGAACAAACTTATCGTCATCACCGTGTACTTTAGAAAGAGGCGGACAACCGGTGGCACCTGCATGATTCAGGGGAAGAGAAAGGGTCTGTGGGTGAGATCGGAGTACCGGGCCCTTTGTGATTATGTACAACAGCTCCTGGCCGGTACAGCGGACCCTACAGACAATGTCCCCGTCACCAGCAACCATCTTGCATCTGGCCCTGACGTTACAGAAAGTATCGTCACCTCACCCGCCACCCCTTCCAACTCCTCACGGGGCCTGCTGTTGGCTGTCTCCCTAGCAGACACCCCCATCACGCCTACCCTCTCCACTCCCTCGGACAACAAAGAAGTCTCTCTTCTTGTGCAGCCGGCAGAGTCGTCAATCACAGGGGATTATCAACCGACGCCCCTTCTATCCGACCACTCATCCCCGACTAATCCCATCACCACATCTACTGGCCAGCCACTTCAGAACGCCCGCACTGATTTTTCACTTGTTGCGGCAACAGTTGATGGTGTAATGTCCACTGCCACGCCCCTTCCCCCAACCCGACCAAACACGAACGCCAGTCCCGCGTCTCCGGGGGATTATCAACCGACGCCCCTTCTATCCGACCACTCATCCCCGACTAATCCCATCATCACATCTACTGGCCAGCCACTTCAGAACGCCCGCACTGATTTTTCACTTGTTGCGGCAACAGTTGATGGCGTAATGTCCACTGCCACGCCCCTTCCCCCAACCCGACCAAACACGAACGCCAGTCCCGCGTCTCCGGGACTGGGATTACGTAATACAGAGGCCGCACCCACCACGGCCCTCGGGACTACCTGTCCTCACGAGGACACCACTGACCCTGATACTCTGCGAGCACAACTCAAAAGTGCTTGTAACCTCATCACGGACCTTCGCGCTGACGTCAGTACACTGTTCAAAGGACTTTCAGCAGCCCTAGCCAGGATTGATCAGCTCGAGAGTCAGCTCCGTGACGAGGCGGTCAAGAGAGCCAGAGATCTACAGGTTACGGAGAAAAGTGTGGGCGAAGTGTTGTCCGGCCTGGACGACAGGATAACTGGTGTGGAGACAGCTCAACACGCCACAGACGGCACTGTCAACCAGCTATCCTCCGCCAAACAGAGCCACAAGCAGCGCCTGAGGGAAATTCAAAAACAGTTGAAAAAGAAATCAGCCACTGCGTCCAACAACTCAGACGTTGCCATGAGTGGTAACACTCAAACTGACCTGTCTGCCAATGTTGATATCTGTGCGTCTCCGCGCCAGGTAACGGGCAGCGCAATCGCTGCTCCCTGTCACCCCTCCCCTCCACCCGTTCTGCAAGAACTGGCCACGGTACAGGCTGTGAGCGCAGCCGAGAAGAGCCCAGAGCGACTCATACCAGTACGGATTACCGGCGGCCTGCCTGAGGTCAACAACGGGTATGACCACGCCAGCAGCCAGCAGCAGCGTAATAACAAAATGTCTCCAGATGAGCAAATACTGCGACATTCAGTGCAGAGTGACACCACCACGCTGGTCATTGGAGACTCTGTTGTTCGCAACATCAAGGCAGAGAAGATGCCCACCTACCCTATAGAAAAAGTAGACGTATTATCTGTCTCTGGCCTGCGGACTGTCCACCTGCTGAACTGGCTCCAGCGACAACACGCGTCCCACACAGCGGTGGCACTGGTGACCTTCCACGTGGGGATCAACGATTGCAAACAGAAGGAAGTGACCAGCGCTGTGTGGGAACAGCTCGTCCGGGAATGCAGGCGGGTATTTCCCGGCGCTCGTCTGCAGGCATCCTCCATCCTGCCGACCGACAGTAGACACCAGCTGTATAGGGCCATCACCGCCTCCAACAGTAACCTGTTCCATGTGTGCAGAAAGCTGGGTGTCACACTGATAGACAACACTCAGGTCTTTACTGCTGTTGATGGGTTGCCGCGTAGAAAATTCTACAGGCGCGGTGACCCCATCCATCCTAGTCGCCAGGGCACCATCAGTCTGGCCCTCAACATAAAGAGAGGAGGGCCAGCTACTGACGTCACCACTCCCAACAACCAGCCTGCAGGTGGTGACCGTCACCGCCGTCAGCGACGTGAAGGACACGCTGGCACCACCAACACTTACGCTAATGTCGCAGCCGGCAGACAGTCAGTGTCCGCTGCAGCACCCAACCTGGAATCGCTCTGTGGTGCATCCAGCTTCGGTGCTGCACCGGAGAGTCAAGGTGGACTGTCAGTGTCCTCTGCTGTAGCACCAGGTCTGGAATCACAGTACAGCGAATCCAGATTTGGTGGTACAGCAGAGAGTCAATGTAGCTATCAGCAACAAATGCCGGGCCAGTATCCTATGTGGCAGCAACCGCCACTACCACCATACAGTGCCGCATTTCCACAGTATCGCGAGGCCGGACCATGGGGACACTTCAGCATGACGCAACCAACGTATCCTTTCAGCTTCCCCCCGCTCACATACACGCCATACGCACAGCAGGAACCGTGGGCACAGTACAGCCACCCCGTGCGTGTGTATTAGACTCATTTCCAGAACATTCAGTTACTCTTCCTTACATAACTTTGTGCTTTACTTTCCAGGCTAACACTGAACAATATCGAATTGATTTTCTTGCGTCTCATTGCTCATAATTATTGTGTTTGCGCAGAGACGTATTCATTTGTTTTTAACTTCAACCACTGCGCGTGGTCCAATATTAACATTGTCATCCTTTTGACTTCTGCCGACAGTATTCGTGAATACCGATCTTCTCACTCTGTGCGATTTGTGACGCTTATAGCACTAGTACTTGTGCACCGTGACACTTTCTCTACTAGTGCTCTACGTATATTCACACTACGATCATATCTGTGTCCTTTCGCAGCGCTGACTTTATTTCCCCTATCGCGCAGCGGGGTCGTTTAGCTTTGACTGTTGAAGTTTGCTAAAGGGATTAGTCCCTGTTAGTGACCGTTAGTGACCGGTAGTGTGGTCTATATCAGTGAATGCGTAGAAGAAACTCTTTTTTTTTTTTTTTTTTCACTTGCCTCCCACATTCTGTGTGTTAGAGCGGACTGATATTCTTTTGCTTTGTTTTATTATTTCAGCTCTTATTTGCCTTTGTATCATTTATAAGCTTTTTTATTTGTACTCTTTGGTATTGACATACATTAGCAATCATGGTGTATGATCGCCAGTTACATATTGGCCATTTAAATGTTTATCATTTAACTAACAAAGTTCCCGATCTGTGTGTGCTCTTGAGTCAATCCAATCCATTTCACTTGTTTGGTGTAACGGAATCGCGTCTCAATCGTAACATCAGCGATGAGGCCGTTTCTATCCAGGACTTCACTGTACTGCGCCGCGATGCTGAATACCCGGGACATACGGGTATTGCAGTATACATTCATAATTCAATTAGCGGTATTACTCGCAGGCGTGGGGACCTGGAGTCAAAAACCGTAGAATGCATTTGGGTTGAGTTAAGGGCAAACAAATCCAGCCCCGTGCTGGTCGGGTACATTTACAGGAACCCAGCATCAACATTTCAATGGTTCGACGACTTTATCGCCATGATGGATAAGGTCAGACAGTCCAGCTCTGAAATTTTGATCCTAGGCGATTTCAATATTAACATGTTTTTGAATAACCCTGCTTGGGAGTGCACCATGTCTATGTTTGGTTTAAAGCAGCTAGTTAAAACAGCAACTCGTGTTAGTCCAACTTCCTCCACCCTTATAGACCACATATATACAACTACTCAATCAAGGGTGATGGCAGTAGACGTGCTTCAGGTAGGGATTAGCGATCACTACCCGGTGTGCTGTTGCTTGGCATTAAAAGCGGATAATTCATTCCGAAAACATCAGCACACGACTATTAGATACAGATCACTTAAACACTTCAACAAGGAAACATTTCTTTGTGATTTAAGTAGCACACACTTTGATACAGTGTACTACCATAATGACCCCAACGATGCTTTGTCTGAGTGGTACGGATTGTTCCTTGGTGTTCTCGATAAACACGCTCCATTCAGAGAGAAACGGGTGAAGAACCCCCAGCTTCCCGCCTGGTTAAGTAAGGAAATCAAGGATGCCATGCAGCTCCGAGATGACTATAAAAGAAAGAAGGATTTTATTGCTTATCGAAGGCAAAGAAACCATGTTAAACATTTAGTGAGGAAAGCTCAAAGGTCACTTTTTCACCGTCTTATGAACGGAAAGAAAGATGTCGTATCTGTGTGGCGAGCGATCAATGCTTTTACGAGGTCCAAAAATACCGCACAATGTACACAGTTATCAGCTGATATCTTGAATCAGCATTTCCTCTCGGCTGCCAGTACGTTGCTAAAAAATACATATTCTGGTCAGTCTTCAGCTGTGTCCGAAAAGCTAAAGACGTTTTGTGCAGAACGGCTGGACCCTGACACGTCATTCAGCATTCCGCTGTTAACGATATACGACGTGGGAAAATCCATCTCGTACTTAAAGAACAAACGTACGTCTGGCCATGATGGTATTAGTAGCTCAGTTCTGAAAATGGCCCTACCGTATATTTTAGATACCTTGACATATATATACAACCTTTGCATAAAGCAGGGGATATTTCCATCTTCTCTAAAAACAGCCAAAGTGATCCCACTACCTAAAACGAAAGACCTTGCCGACCCTAACAAGTTCAGGCCCATTTCGCTACTGTCAACACTGTCGAAACCGATAGAAAGACACATTCACACACACTTACAACATTTTCTAGAAAAACACAAACTCATACATCCATTACAATCTGGCTTTCGGCGGAAACACTCCTGTCACACAGCATTGGTACACCTTGTTGACAGATGGCTTACTGCCATAAATAGCAGTCAAATGACTGGAGCAGTATTTTTGGACCTTTCAAAAGCATTTGACCTCGTCAATCATGAAACTTTAGTTCAAAAACTTAATGTCTATCAACTAAGCGCAGACACACTTGCCTTCCTTACGTCATATCTGCATGGGCGTACGCAGTATGTCTACGTGAATGGTAAAAACTCACCTGAAGGGGTGATAGAGCACGGAGTACCACAGGGATCGATTCTTGGTCCATTATTGTTCTCTGTCTTCATAAACGACCTTCCATTACATATATCTGACTCCAGTGTAACTTTCAGTCTTTTTGCAGACGATGGAACACTGGACGTTTCGTCATCAGACGTAACATGTATGGTGAAGATTCTCCAAGACAGTTTAAATGAGGTATCTGAATGGTGCAGAAATAACGCCATGATACCTAATCCCACTAAAACCAAATGCATGCTGATTACCACACGGCAAAAGCATCAGTTGAACCCCCCTCCCCTTCAACTAACACTTAATGGCCAGCCTGTGGAGCAAGTCAGAGAACAGCGCGTGCTTGGAATCAACTTAGACGACAAGTTGTGCTGGCAAGGCCACATTACTAAACTGTGTAAAATAGTATCTAAAAATGTATTCCTCCTGTCGAAATTGAGACATTTTGCTGATGAGCCAACAAGGAAACTCTTCTACTATGCCCATATTCAGTCACATTTGGATTATGCCTCATCTATTTGGGACGGTAGTAGCGATGCTAATTTAAAAAGTCTGAACTCGCTCCACAGAAGAGCCATTAAACTTATTGTTGACAGACCCTCAAAAGTCATTAATACTGACAATAAGTTCAAGCTGTTAGACATTTTGCCACTTGAAAAACAGTTTAAGTATAATAAGTTGGTGCTCATGCGCAAAATCACCCTCTCAGAAACACCAGCCTATCTCAATAGTTTGTT
>BTPG01000007.1:176379360-176384360 GCA_036245525.1 Semisulcospira habei | reverse complement strand
CGAAATCCCCAAATTTTGCCGTTGTCCTCTGAAGACTGCATTGCAGTGCATGACACAGATGATAGTTCAAGGGTGATGGCAGTCACCCTTGAACTATCATGGTCGATCCATCTCTTGCTGTGGGTGTGTCTGGGGCAGAATGAGTTAATACGCGGAATGTTATGGGTCTCTTCTTTAAAGTATGGTGGACGGCACAGGGCCACATAAAAAGGTTACGAATGTGTTTCCGGAAGCATTTCCATATCCATAAATGATAGGCATTAGAGGGCACAACGCATAGTTTTGCTATAAGGCGAATTGCTGTTTTTTTTTTTTGTGTGTGTGTATTTTGTCAGCATCGGTATATTATACTGTGGCTGCTGAGATTGTTGGCTGCTCTCTGCTGACTGCTAAGATATGTGGCTGCCCTCTTCTGGTCCATTTTTCTCGGTGTCGGTGTCTCGTAAGTGGCTAACCTCAAACGGCTTACTAATACAACTTTAATGTAAACCAAACTTCTAACATGTGATTATTTTGTGTTTAGGCACGCAATAGTAGTTACGGATATGGTTATTTTAGCTTAGGACAGGTTATTCCGGGTTATTCCGGGTTTTAGTGACACTAGGTCAACAAGACTGACCTAGCAAACTGGTACACACCACTTCACGCGGGGTCCTACAGTGTCAGAGATACCGTGTTTGGATTTAACTTCAGCATGTGGATTTAGCTGGTTATTGGTGCATTGTGTTGAGACCCAGCCGGGTGAGTATGTAAATCCTAATTATTTATGTGCGCTTTGCTGGATAAGAGTGTGTGTTGAGCAGGTTAAGTGCGGCCTGGTTAAAACAGGTGAAAGGGAAAATGGCCACCGCGGAGCGTGCTGCCGACAGCGCTGACCTAGATCAGCGCCGCCAGTCGCTCACTCCGGCTGAGTTGGCATACCTGGTTGGTTCCGGTTTAACGTCCACCGCACCGAAGTGATAATGGACGGCCCTGACGGGCGGGTCATGGGGGACATGGAAAGCTATTATTACCTATGTAGTACAACCTGATCACTGATCAACTCAGGCGCACTCCAACTGTGCCACTTTGATTTACTAGGACCGTTCAACGGACATGCTATTGAACAAGCCCGTCACAGTTTTCCCCCTGGATTGCGAGTCCAGGTACCCGGGACGGGACGGGGATTCGAACCCATGACACGGCTATTCCCTTTGCTCTCATGCTCCGACGCTTAACCGCCTGAGCTATTTCGGACTCTTTGGTAATGGTCTACCTCGCCCTGTAGGCGGGTTAGATGTACACATGTCGTTTGTACACATGCTAATTGTACACTACCCATTTGTGGGCCAAGGTGCAAAATGTACACAGACCAAATCAGTACGGGTAAGTTATATATATAATACACAAAAATATGATCTCGAGAGAATGAGAATATGAGAGCCCCAGCCTACCCCTCCCCAAACAATATATTTATTCTAATTAACACGGTAATTAAGCAAGCCCACGTCAACAAAGACACCCAATACCTTTATTACCTAGCCATTTTAGTTCCACTCCATAAATCATTCAAGCTATGTTTGGGGGAGGGGTAGGCTGGGGCTCTCATATTCTCATTCTCAGAATAATTAATTCTAGAATGAGAATATAAGATTTGAAAACCAATCAAATCGATAAATGCCACATCGATCAACTAATTATTGTAATCAACTAGCCATTTAGACAAACCCATCGCCACCCAATTACCACCAATACCTTTATTACCTAGCCATTTTAGTTCCACTCCAGAAATCATTCAAGCTACGTTTTTTTATCAACTACCAACCTGCGATTATTAAGCCAGATTTCCCACCCAACCTAAATTATTAATGCTGCCATTGACTACTATCAGCTGTTTTCGGGAAATGACTACTTGCCTCATTGTGGGAATTCCCGTTAGGCATAATTTCCACAACACCCAACCCAAAAGTAAGTGACGTCAATGTTGCCAATAGCAACGCCGCGTGTCAACTCGTGACCCTAGTCTCGTGATCAAGTATTGCGTCGTTGAAACGTTCGTAGGGCGTGAAGAAGTGCGGTTGTGTTCTCAGAGTGACGGACTAACTTATCCGGTGATAGCACTAAATCTTGTAAAATATCCTACGTGGTGAGCGGTAAGTGACTGTTATTTGAACGCTGACTAACGTAAGTTACAAATGACTGGTAGTTTGACGGTAATTTGTCTGTTAAACTTGTAATATTTAGAAACAAGAAGTGCGCTAGTGTTAACCAGATCGGTTTAATTTGCCTACGCTGACTAACATTCGCTCATTATAAAAATGAATTGGACTCAGGAAGAGGTGTTGATCTTACAATCACATGGTGAATACCATGAAAAAATGGCTACTTACATTAATTCCGTTTTGACCAAAGCTCCAGAATTTTGGTTTATGGACCAAGTGTGAGGTGTTTTTTGCCGCGGCTCATGTAAGTGAAACTGACTTTACATAGGTGATAATAACGAGTCTGACATGTTAAGGTCTGTGGTAAGCCCGTCTACACGGAACACGTTAAATCTGTTGAGTAACGGTTGGTTTGTAAACAACTAAGAAATGAGACAGAGTTAAATGACTCTTAATACAAAGTATTTAATATTCTGTTTACTCCCCTTGCCGCTAACGCCGTCAGCGCGGACTGCAGACAGTGTCATTCAGTTGAGGACAGAGACAGAACACAGAGTTAAATGACTCTTATCATAAAGTCTTCAGTCTTCTAATGACACCCTTGCCGCAAACGCCGTCAGCGCGGACTGCAGACAGTGTCATTCAGTTGAGTACAGCGAGGACAGAGACAGAACACAGAGTTAAATGACTCTTAACATAAAGTCTTCAAAATTCTAATGACACCCTTGCCGCTAACGCTGTCAGCGCGGTTTTAAAATAGATTTTACGTAGCAACCACCGCTGGGCTCAGCGGCCTGTAGCTCTGTAGCAAGCAAAAACATAGACAGAACACAGAGTTAAATGACTCTTAATACAAAGTCTTCAAAATTCTAATAACACCCTTGCCGCTAACGCCGTCAGCGCGGTTTTAAAATAGATCTTACGTAGCAAACATCGCTGGCGCGCAGACAGTTTCATTTGAGTACAGCGTGCAGACAAATACGTCACTAGCTGCAATGCGACCTGTAGCTCTGTAGCAAGCAAAAACATAGACAGAACACAGAGTTAAATGACTCTTAATACAAAGTATTTAATCTTCTAATGACACCCTTGCCGCTAACGCCGTCAGCGCGGTTTTTAACACTGACATAGGGACTTAGTAACGTGACTAAGTACGCCGCGTCTATATCGTGTCATACAACTGAAATGCGGTGAAGTTTTCTGCGGACTGGAGTCTACATGCTGAATAAAGATTTTGTGTCTGTCTGTCTGTCTGTGTGTGTGAGTGCTTGTGTGTGTTTGTAGGTATGTGTGAGTGTGTATGCGTGTGTTTGTCAGTGTATGAGTGTGTTTGTCTGTCAGTGTGTGAGTGCATGTATGTATGCGTGCGAGTGTTTGTGTGTGAGTGTTTGTCATTGTGTGAGTGCATGTATGTATGCGTGTGCATGCTAGTATGTATGCATGTGCATGCGTGTATGTATGTGTGCGAGTGTTTGTGTGTGTGTGCGTCTGTGCGTGTATTTATGCATGAGTATATATAGTTAGTGTTAGAGATATGATAATTTCAAGAACATTTATACCATTGACTCTACGTCAATACCCCAAAACACAGTTATTTAATAATAACCACACACACACAAAACATTCTTATATACACTTGATACAAATTTAAGTTACCTACAGACACTTGTTAACAAATTTCCAAAGTCACCTACAACCGCTAACTAACTTTACAGGTAACTTTGAAGTTAGTTGGTGCAAGTTCTGATAAGTGACTTAAAACAAGTTCTTACAAGAACCTAATCATAAGATCTTGTAAGTTATTGAACCAAGTCACAACTTACTTGGACAGAATTTCCAAGTTACAAGGACAACAAGAAAACTTTTTTTTCTCAGTAGTACTCTGGTGGTGGGGCTGATGGCATCAAATGAGCAGGCATGACATCTCTTTGTGAAGAGTATTTCAGAATTAATGAATGATTACCAAAACTGATCTTTACTTGCCTAACAGTCCGTAAACTTTTTTCATAGTTTCTTCTACGCCTATTTTCTTTCCTTCCTCTAAAAAAGATTTCTTTAGCTCTTCAACATTCGCGGGTTGACTACGCATCTTATTCTGTATTTCAGATTTTTGTTGTTTATAGTTAGCCAAATCATCCTGGACTCTTTTAAATTCGTTATCGTCAATTTCATTATTTTCCAAAGCCTTACTAATAATAAGTTTCATACTCGTCAGCTTAGCTGCTGCGAGCGTACTCAATGCTTCATGCTTCTGCAACTTCATATAAAATCTT
The DNA here is from genome assembly GCA_036245525.1 of Semisulcospira habei. NCBI lineage: Eukaryota > Metazoa > Mollusca > Gastropoda > Semisulcospiridae > Semisulcospira > Semisulcospira habei. Next base: position 176,379,946 of record BTPG01000007.1, on the reverse strand, counting down.
TTGTTAATAGCTTCCATACCAAAGCATGCTAGACTTGTGACAAGACCAATACCTTCAACAGCAATTCCTATAACACTTCCCACCCCCGTTGCAAAAAGAGTTATACCTCCTACAGATAATCCGGCTGAAACCACCCCCATGGCCATTGATGTGTTGTGTACAGAATTGAAAACCGTATTGTAACGGCGTTTACACCTCGAGTATTTTGCTTGTTCTTCTTCCAAATACTTCAACGCTTCTGTAATATTCATTAAACGAAATGAATCTGCCTTTAATGTTTTATCACGCTCAATAGGCTCAGGTGGTATTTGTGGATACAAGTTCACCATTTTTTATTTACAAATATTTTTTTAATCAGCAATTACATTTTGCAACTCTTCAAAAGTATACAATTTGCTGGCATAATAAAATGCAACAAGATCAATGTGTTCAAGGTTTATGTAAGTTAGACGAACAAAAGTTGTTTTGTCAACCACCACCTTGACAGCTGGAATACTGCTTGAAACGTTAATAACATCATTATTTTTTGTAATAGCAATAAAGACCTTTGATGATTCTGTTACTGCTTCATTCCATGTAAGTTTAA
>BTPG01000007.1:176202693-176364846 GCA_036245525.1 Semisulcospira habei | reverse complement strand
TGTATTCTTTCTTTTATTTCAATGTCATAATTCCCATTGTCTGCAGTAGCCAGTTTCTCTTTTTCTTTTTCAATATGATTATCAAGTTCACCCAGTTTAGCTACATTATTCAAAAGCTCACCTCTTATTGTCTGCAGTGTTTTATCCAACGCAGCTAACTCCCTCTTTGTCAAAGGAGAGTCACCAATTGTTTTTAATTCCTCATTTATTTGTCCTTCTGAAAATGATGTTTCTTGTATTACTGTGTTTGCTATTTCTGGTAGGCTTGTTACTGGTGCCACATCAATTTCTTGTCCTGTTGGCAACCTTGTTTGCGCATCATGAAGAGCACTAACAACTCGAGGTGGCAACCTTTTATCACCAACACCAAGTTGACGCAAGGCACCAACACCACCTTCTTTTTTGATTGTACCTAAAGCTCTAAACTTAGTAGGGTCTTTTTTGTTAGTCAATTGTATTTTTCCTTTGTCAATAGTTTTTAAATATAAATGTCCTTTTTCATATTCAAACTGATTAGGATCTATTTGATATGGACGCTCATTAACACTATCATAAAACGAGTTAACTTTACTTTGTAAAAGTTCTTGTTGTAAAAAAGAAGTATTACTCGACATATCTGTTACACTATTATCAGAGACATTTATGTCATCCATTTTAAAATCTTCATGATTAAATCCTCCCGCTGCCATTGTTTTATTAATTTATTATTTTTTTATTGTGCATAATAAAAATGACACAGTCTTACGGATCAAAGTTAGACCCATACAGAAAACTACGTGAGCCCCTGGGTGTTAAGGGCATTCGACAAACAATAGTCATCACAAACAATCCTAGTACCATAGACCAGAATCAAACACTTACAGTCAAGTTTCCAAACCTAGGTCCCAGTGACGTTATTGTTCCTGGCACTGCACGCCTTGCATTTAATATTGAACTATCATCAGAGGCAGATGTAAACAGAACACTAGTTGACAATCTTGGCAGAGCAATTGTTAGAACTATTAAAGTAAAACTTGAAGGACAGGAAGTGTTTAGTCTTGATGACTCAGATGTATTCTACTGTTACAAAGACCTTTGGCTAACAAGAGAAGAACGAGAGGATCGTATTTATCAAGGCATACAGCCAGATAATGTTGGTAAACTTCGAATCAATGCAGCAGATAAGGTAACTACTGGGGTACCAAAGGAAGTTATAATGGCTGAAACATATGGATCCAGATTCTACATTCCACTTGAGTTTGAAATCCTAACAGCTCATCTGCCTTATTATCAAGGAGCACTGAATGACCGTCTGAGTTTTGAACTAACCTTCAATGACTACTCCAAAGTAATTAAATCATCTGCCACAGATGCAACATACAAGATCTCTAACATTTCCTTGGAATATGAAATTGTCACACACACTGAACTAGCCAGACTCATTCAAAATCAGTATCAGTCAAGACTACCAATTTATTATGACAGGGTGATTAGACATAGTTTAATACCCAAAGACAAGAGCGACCCGATGTGGAATATAAACTTGAACACACCTGCTAGGTCACTGAAAGGTATTCTTATGTTGTTTGTTGAACCAGCGGCTCCATACAAACGGGATTCAGAAAAATTCTACAATCCTAAGATTACACATTTGTCTTGTACAATCGAAGGCCGCCCTAATCAAGTGTACGCTTCAGGAATGTTACCTTATCAACACTACGATGAGATCACAAAGTATTTTGCGGGTGGAAGGATTAGAGATAAACCTGCAAACATTGCGTGCAAAGATCTACATCTGTATGATGTTAGGATTGGTCAATACCTGACAAACAAGTATGCACTGTGGTTAGACCTTCGTAGTACAGATGATGACTATCTTCATGGGTCAGGACGAACTGTCGAGAACGGTAGTGATGGAATAACAATTCAGATACAAAAAAAGGTTGAAACTGCTGCAGCCATAAACATATATTTGTATCTAATTTATGACGCACAACTCAATATTGCAGAAAGCAGACTAAGTGGACACATATATTAAAATTATATTGTGTATTAAAATGAACCTGAGCTTAATGACACTCGACCCACACTGTGGATTGTTTTGTGGTGCCACAGGGTGTGGGAAAACTGAATTTGTACTTAACCTCTTACAAACAAGATACATACACCACTTTGAAAACATTGTAATATTTTGTCCAACAATAAAACACAACAAAGCTTATCACAACCGTTTATTCATTTGGACTGACAGTAATATCTATTTAGTCGACCCTGAGAAAAAACTGAATGACTACCTGCTGTATTTTTTCAAACAATTTGAAGGACAGTCAACTTTATTTATTGTCGATGATTGCTCTGCAGAGAAAGACATTGTCAAAAAGAGAAATACTTTAGCAGAACTTGCCTTCAGTGGCAGACACGCAAACATCAGTGTTTGGATTCTCACTCAGAAATATAATGCTGTACTAAAAGATTTTCGAGAACAGTTAAAGTTTATCTGTTTGTTTTACTGTAAGGATCGTGACAGCTTTGAAGACTGTCTCAGAGAGAACGATGTCATTCCAAATAAGCATGAACGTGATGATGTAAAAAATAAACTGAAATCAACTAAGCATCTAAAGCTCATTTTAAAGACAGATCAGCCCACAGGGTATGGGTTAGTAAATTAATTTATCTTTTTGGTTTGTCTATAAAAATGATGGACGGACAAGAGGATCAAAATTGGCCTATTGGTAAATTCATGAATATTACATCGAGTTTCAGGGATTTTATGCTTATTAGTGACTTAAAAACACAAGTTAGACGCCCTTTTTCAGAACTCCCATCACCGATGAAGATGTACATGACATATAGTTTTTATCTTGGATATTCTAATACTTTTCCATGTTATAATAATAGGACAGCAAATTTTTTAGTTTATGATGCTAAATCTGACTGGTTTAAGAATATGTGTTTAAACATATACTATCAAATAAAAAAAGAAAATAAAAATGTTAAATTTATTACTGTTAATAAAACAATATTACACATGCAAAAGATTGAACATGATACAACAGAAGACATACCAGGAAAGTGGCTTATTTGTTGGTAATTAATTTTGTCTATTATATAGGTTTTTGTCAATAAAGTGCCATTTTACACTATATAATTTTCTATTTATTTTTTTGTCGGACAAATAAAAAAGATGGACAACCATCAAAGATTAAGAAACGTGTTTCACACAACTGACTTACCTATATCCAACATTTACAGTGTCTATGAATCTATAGAAAGATCTTTTTTGGTCATACAAGATAACCTTCTTTCTGGTAGTGTAAAGATTCAGATTGTTGCTAAAATAGAATTTACCAGGGTAGATGGTGAAGTGATTGTTCCGTATATCTCGACAAGGCAGCACACAGTTAATTCGAGAAGAGAACTAGAAAAAGTGTTTAGAAAAAGATTGTTACCAGACTTCCATGAAGCAATTGACAGAGCAGAAATGCAAGGGTCTGGCTGGCATGAAGGCCTTGTACTTGAACTACAACTGAAGCAGTCAAGATATCATCCTATTTTAGGTAGATCTTGGATACCACTACCAATAGAGGTTGCAAACAAAAAGGCTGTAGTCAATATTCAAAACAATGACAACTATTGTTTCATGTGGTGTGTGCTTGCTAAACTTCATTTTGTAAAAGCAAAACCTGATCGTGTATCTAACTATATCAAATTTGTAAATGAACTCAACTTCAGTGGCATTGAGTTCCCTGTTAAAATAGAGGACATAGACTTGTTTGAAAAACTAAATCCTGGTATATCTGTAAATGTGTATGTGTGGGATAATGAGTCTGAAAATAAGTTACAGCCAATTAGAGTATCTCCAATTGCCCCAACCTATGGGCAGCCAGAAGATAAACATGTTGACATGTTGCTAATTGGTGATAACAATAACTTCCACTACACAATTATCAGAAATATGTCACGTCTAATTCATAATCATACAACAAAACACAATGGCAAACAGGAAGTTTGTAAAAAATGTTTACAAAGATTTTCCTCCATAAAATTAGCAGACAAACATGTTTTACACTGCAGATCAGCTGATGACATACAAACTGTACTTAAGTATCCAGATCCTGGCAGTCAAGTGTATTTTAAGAACTATGGGAATCAGCAAAAGCTGCCGTTTGTAGTATATGCTGATTTTGAATCACTCGTTGTTCCTTATGAAGGTCCTGTTCCAGAGTCATTACCAAAGACTATAAAATTGAGTGACCAAGTGGTGTGTTCTTTTGGATACATTCTTGTTAGGTCAGACGGTCTTCATTCAGAACCTGTTATCTACAGGGGTGAAAATGCAGCAGCTGAGTTTTTAACAGAAATGAGACATCTGTATATTCAGGTAGTAAGGTATTTTGAAAACTGTCAGATGCCTTTGGTGATGACAGAAGAAGACAAACAGAATTTTGATGCAGCAGTGATGTGTTGGATTTGTGAAGACGTCCTTGATGGTGATAAAGTTTGCGATCATGATCACATAACTGGTCGTTACAGAGGTGCCGCTCATAACAAATGTAACTTGTTATTAAAAATAAATCCTAAGACATATAAGTTACCAATCTTTTTTCACAATCTGAAGGGATATGATTCACACATTATCATGCAGGCTGTAGACGAGTCTTACAAAAAAATTAGTTGTATTGCCCAGACAACTGAAAAATACTTGACTTTTAGGTTAGATAAATTAGCATTTTATGACTCCATGCAACATTTGTCTTTAGGGTTGGCTAGTCTGGCAGAAGGACTGAGTGAGTATCCAATAACAAGTAAATATTTTGAGCCGGACTTGATTAAAAAAGGTGTTTATCCATATGAGTACATTGATCACTGGGTTGTGTTTGAAGAAACAAGACTACCACCAAAAGAGAAATTTTATTCTACACTAATTGGTAAAGGTATTTCTGACTCTGAATACCAACACGCACTTAATGCATGGGAAAAACTAGGGTGTAAAACTATTGGTGACTATCATGACCAATACTTAAAGGCTTATGTCTGTTTGCTAGCAGACGTATTTGAAAGTTACCGTGAAAAGGGTTTGTTACACTACAAGCTTGACCCTGCTTGTTACATAACTAGTCCTGGCATGACATGGGATGCATTTTTGAAATCCAGTAAGATATTTATAGACCTGTTGTCTGATCGTACGATGGGTGAAATGGTGGAACGTGGATTGAGGGGAGGTATTAGTCTAGCAGCAAACAATTATGGCAAGGCCAACAACAAATATCTTGACGACTTTGACCCGTCAAAGCCAATGTCATTTATTACATACTTGGATGCTAATAATTTGTATGGATTTGCAATGTGTGAATTGTTGCCATTAAAAAACTTTTGTTTGTATAATTTGTCACAGTTTGGCATAAAAAAATTAACAAAATATATTATGGATCGAGGTCAAAATGATGAAAAGGGTTGGATCTTTGAAGTAGACCTGGAGTACCCACACCGCCTACATGATTACCATAATGATTATCCATTAGCAGTTGAGAAACTGAGTTTAACGGGGAAAAAAGAAGACACCAAACTTGTACCAAATTTAAATGACAAATTCAATTACGTTTGTCACTATCGATTGTTACAGTTTTACATCAGACATGGTTTAGTACTAAAAAAAGTTCATAGAGGAATTCAATTTGACCAAAGTGCTTTTATGAAAGATTACATAATGAAGAACACAACATTACGTGCAAGAGATGGTAACACTGCATTTGACAAAGACTTCTTTAAGCTTATGAACAATGCCTGTTTTGGTAAGACGATGGAAAATCCTCATCACAGAAAAGATGTGAGACTGGTCACAACTGAATCAGGTGCAATTAAACTTACAGGTAAGCCTCAGTACACAGGGTATAAAGAATTTCATCCATCATTGTATGCAGTGTCACTCAAAAAAAAGATTGTTAAACTGGACAAGCCAGTATTCATTGGTATGGCAATTCTTGAGTTATCAAAACTGTTAATGCTTGAATTTTATTATGATTACTTTAAACCAAAATATCCTGACTGCCGTCTGCTATACACTGACACTGACTCTATGATCATAGACGTATGTACTGAAGACTTTTATGAAGACATGAAAACAGAACTACACATGTATGACACGTCTGACTACCCTAAAGACCATCCACTGTTTAGCACACAAAACAAGAAAGTGCCTGGTAAGTTTAAAGATGAACTGAATGGTGTGCCTATAGTTGAGTATGTTGGACTGAGATCAAAAATGTATTCTATACTGCACCAGAAGGGAAGTCAGTCGAAAGCCAAAGGAATAAAAAAAACAGCAATAAAAAATAAAGACATACGTCATGAACATTACAAGCAAGTGTTAGATGGTGCATTAATGCCTGATTATCCAAACAAGACACTAAGATCAAACAAACATAATATTGAAATGATTCAAACATATAAAAAGTCTCTAGCAGTTGGAGACACAAAAAGAGTGTTTCACACTAAGGAAAAAGCTTATGCACCAGGTCATTACAGGCTCAAGTTATCTGAAGAAATAGCTGATAATCTGCTTGATAAACTAATTGATGAATTGAAATTGTTAAAAGTGGGTAACAGTATCTGTGGGAATAATCTGTAATTCTTCTCTGACAAATGCCCTCTTTGGTGCAGGCTCATACAGATAATATATTGTTGCATTAGCTGAAGGAACTATTTTTTTTATATTATGAACAGATGTAGACCAAATTGGATCAGTTGCCCTACGTCTAACGTCATTTTCAGCTTCACCTGGTTGATACAAATATCTCACCTGTTTTGTAAACAAGCTAGTGTCTGGAGGTGTTGTTGTTGTTTTTATTTCTGACGGTATTGTTTTCAATTTAATAGAATCAACAGGTTTAGGGTGACCCTCATTATTCATTGCTTTTATTACAGGCGGTAATCTTTTAACCCACTCAGTGTTACGTGTGTCATGCATGAGTTCCTTAGAATACTGATAGCTAAAAAGTCTCTCCGATAATTGCTTGTTAAAGTTTTCTACAATAGCCTGTGATCTATGCAAGCCTGGTATGCCTCGCCGCACTAGCACTCCATGCTTTGCAAATAACTGATTAACAGCGCCTTTAAATTCACTCCCATCATCAACCTGCACAAGCCTAGGGTATTTTAAAGGACCTCGACTATATATTTTTGATAATGCAGTGGCCACTGTTACAGCTTTTTTGTCAGTTATGGGTTCTGCATCCTTATACCTTGAAGCTATGTCAATAACAGTTAATGCATACTTGTATCGTTTCTTTCTTATTGTGTCATGCGGAAGAAACAGGAGGTCCATTTGGTGTGTGTCATTAGGGATAGTGTTTTCAAAATGAGGCCTTGTTATTTTTCTTGGAGCAGGAAGATATATTTGCCAAATTGCCTGTTTTTTGAGCCACTGTTTTATTTGGTTGACATCTCCACCCACAGCAGCATGTAATTTTTCTACTGCAGTATTCCCTTTCCAGTAGCCAATTGGGGAGTAATATATTTTTGATAGTTTAGCGTCTGCCATTTTTTTTAGCAATATAAACTCCTGTAAAATATACTAATGTCATTCCTACTAAAACAAATATTATTTCTCCATTTCTTTGTTCTGGGCTTGGTTGGTAGTAGTCACTAAGTTTTGGTTGTGGAATAGACATGTCTTCACCAGTTACAAGATAGTATTCTTTGATAGCGTCATCGACATTTGAAAATGTATGCTGTGCGTGACCCTCAAGTTTTAGTTTTTCATTAATAAAATCAAGTTTCTCAATTCTTTGCTTTTCATAATCTTGTTGAGCTTGAGCTAGTTTTTCAGATGCCTCATTGTGTCGCTTCATTTCTTCTGCTGATTCTTCTTTACTAACTTTTGAAAAGAAATAGTTTGATCCACTAAAAGCTAATGCGTTAATAACTGCACCACCAATCATGACAGCTATAGTTGCCATATTTTTATTTACATAGAAATATTTTCTGGAATAATTCCTTGCTTGACTAGAAAATCTTTTGTTGCAATCGATGCTGTTATAACAACTACTAGTTTAGCACTGTCTTCGAAGTCTAATTTACTAAGGTCTGCTGATTTCACTTTGAGAAGACTTTTTCCCAGCATAGAATAAGCTACTGCTAGTCCACTTATTACAGCAGAGTGATAGACAAGGTTCATTAAGTTCTTTGTGTCGCTCATTTTCTTATACCATAAAAATTAAAATAATAAATTTATTTACTGCATGTAAAATGGGTCCAAAGGTTTTGGAACTGCTGGTAATGTGGAGACTTCTTCTTTTGTTTTTGGAGTGTTTGATTTTTTGGACACTGTTTGAGTGTTTGGTTTGTATTTTTTATATAATTGGTAACCTACGTAACCAAATCCGACAACAAATCCAGCAACTATATATTTTGTAGTTTCAGGTTTAGTTGTTTGTCTCTCACTTTGTGGGGGGTGTGACGGTAGTGACACTGGTGCTGTTGATGGTGTGTCAGTCTTTTCTGTTAATGCTTGAAGCTGTAATTTCTTTTGTCTGTTATATTCAGCTAATCTTTTTCCAGCCTCTATTCTACCTGGGCTTTTAGTCTTAGTCACTGTTTGAACCTGTGTCAAGACATGGCTCTGTTGTGGAGTCGTCTCGTCCATTTTCTTCTAATTTAAAATTTATTTTAGAAAAATCAATATGACTACTAGTAACAAGTAAGGTTACAGCAGGCGCAAGGTAATTCCCAAACTTGTAAAACATAAGGCATGCTAATTTACCTATTGAACTTGAAACTATGGGGTTGCTTTCTAGATCATGTGAAAGGCTGTCACTATCAACAGGTAGGAAGTGACTTACAGCTTTTGTATATAGACAGACAAGAGACCGGCTTAAATCACGTGTCATTAGTGAAGCAATGTGATTTTCATATTTAGAATGTAGTTTAATTAGCTCATCAGCAGTAAGGGATTCTATGTCTTCTGTCATGTATTGTTTACCGAGAAAAGCTTTTGATTTGCCTGACACAACTACAGAGATAAGCCTTTGTTTTTTAGAGTCTAAGTCTTTGTTCTCTACAGCACAGATATCGCTTAGAAGAAGTAATTCGTCTTGGTTCATTTTAAAACGTAATATAATAATTTTGTTTAAAGAAGTCAATGACAGCATTAATAATTTAGGTTAGGTGGGGGGTCTGGCTTAATACTCGCGGGTTGGCAGTTGATAAAAAAATCGTTGCTTGAATGATTTCTGGAGTGGAACTAAAATGGCTAGGTAATAAAGGTATTGGGTGTATTGGGTGGCGATGGGTTTGTCTAAATGGCTAGTTGATTACAATAATTAGTTGATCGATGTGGCATTTATCGATTTGATTGGTTTTCAAATCTTATATTCTCATTCTAGAATTAATTATTCTGAGAATGAGAATATGAGAGCCCCAGCCTACCCCTCCCCAAACGTAGCTTGAATGATTTCTGGAGTGGAACTAAAATGGCTAGGTAATAAAGGTATTGGGTGTCTTTGTTGACGTGGGCTTGCTTAATTACCGTGTTAATTAGAATAAATATATTGTTTGGGGAGGGGTAGGCTGGGGCTCTCATATTCTCATTCTCTTCTCGGAGTCGGAGAAATCGTCATATAACTTCGGTGGTCACATTCAAAGACATTCAATTTGTGATAGTTTCGGTTGTCAAGAAACTCAATCAGCTGCACTCGCCTGACGGTTGCCTCCATCGTTTGGCGGGAAAATCAGGGTAAGTAACTGATGAGACCGGGAACAGTTTGCTTGACGGCAATACTCTGAGATCACGCGCGAGAACACGATATTACGAACTGTGTACATTTCTACCCTTTTGGTCTGTGTACATTATGAATCTCACCACGAATGGGTAGTGTACAATTAGCGTGTGTCCAAACGACGTGTGTACATTTAACCCCCTACAGGGTGAGGTATACCGACTCAGCCTCACTCCGCGCAGCCACACAAGTCGGGTTTATACAGTAATTCAGCTCGTTTAACAACATTGGGGTGTTTGTTTCGCACCTCAGTGCACTCGGCAGTGAAATGTGGGTATGTGAGGTTGTATGCTTGGGGGTTCAGACCTCGCCACAAGCATGTGGGGCGTGAGAACTTCGCCCACCAGCTGTCTGTATAAATTCTATGAATAACTGGGTCAATAAAGGGGAATGTTTTACCTAATGGGGAAATTATACAGTTATCAACTGAAATTAAAGTATTTTTTTTAGCTAATTTGTTGTGTCCGGTTTTTAAACTATCTTTTAAAACTGAATCTTCCTATTTTTATCTGCAGTTCCAGGGAGGAGGGAGGAAGCTAGATTTAAGATGAGCCAGGGACTCTGGTTGCTCCGGCCTTAGCGACCTTGTCCGTGAGTACATTTCCAGAGATCCCTACATGTGCAGGGATCCACTGGAGTTATGTGTTGACCCCGGGTGCAAGGAGTTGGTGAATCATATTTTGATTTCCTGGATGATTTTGGCCTAAGAAGACTGGGCGCAGTCAAGGAGATTAATTTTATTGCACAGTTTGCAAGTCTGAGCAAACGAGGATCTGGTACATCTAAAATAATAATAATAATTACCGTATTTATAATGCGCTTATCTTATAATAATTATAACTCTAATCGCGCACTCACAACTCGCGCACGCATGCGCACGCTTTAGACAACGACTCACGTACCACAAATAGTGAAATACATTACGACAGTCAGCTTGGGGTTGGGGGTGTGGTGATATAGTGCTAGAACTGTTGAAAGAGGTGAGTTTTGAGGGCGGACTGGAAGGAGGAGAGAGAGTGTTTCTGGCGGAGAGAGAGTGGGAGATCAGAGCGAACTCTAGTCTTTGATTGGCTGAATAGCCTTCGGCTGTTGTAATCCGTCTTCTCATTGGCTAGCATTTCTCAACTGTATTCATGTTGTTTGCATCATTCGTGTACCAACACAACCCTTTTACCGATGCGGGATTGTACTTCAACCTATGTTGTTTTTACCTGATCGATTGTAACTTACTATGAATTTTACCTGATGGATTTTACATTTTAAAATACGCGAGCTGAACACATTTCCTTGTGTTTTCCTAGCGAGCTGAAGGTATGCGTATAAAGTACGACCTGTACGATAATGTGCACTTTTAACCTCGTACTCATTCAGGCACACATCTCTTACACATTTTCTCCTTGAGGGCCGTGGTCAATTTTGAGGCCATATTGGTTAGCACGAAATACGTTTAACATGAAGTGATTTTCCGTGTCCCCAGAAATTCGTGTTAAGCGGACTCCACTGTACAACCATTTTGGCCAACCAGATGATTAATCCATGAGGTTTGTGTTATACTATAGGGATGTTTACTCTTTTTTTGTCTAGGCAATCTGAATCATTAAGACACCCTGAAGCCGGGGTTGCTGCTCACCACTGAATACCTTGGACACAAAATGGAGCTAGTGCAGACTACGGACATCAAAATAGAAATTGACGTTGCTGGTGACCCATGGGTGACTCAGGAATATGGTAAATTTCTTGTTGAGTTGTTCCTAATAAGTTAAATAGAGAGACTACAGCCATCTCAAGGCAGTTGTTCCTGGTGAATATGTACATTTAATTATATGTCTGTAATCAATCAGCCATCCTCCATTGTAAAACTTCAATGTTAGCATTTACTCAGGCTGTTCCAGACAGTTTTCAAAATTGGCCTGTCAAAACTTTCTAGTATCAGTTTCCCCTCACGAAGGTCAAGGGACATGGGAGGTTTATAAATGTGTGAAAAATGCATAATTTCCACCCCCACCCCCCACCCCGGTCTGCCCTGGGTGACTGGTGGGGTTAGCTACTTTTTAGTTTCCTGGGTCACCCTGGTCAGCCCCACAGGGTGGGTTTTCTCTCTATTCTGAGGTATGTGTTTCTGTCTAGACCCTTGGTCCATTCTCCTTTATTTTCCTTTTTTAAACTCTCCCTACTGTCTGCGCTGCCTGTAGCTCTTGATATTGGATGTGTGTTGCTAAATGGTCTTAGCTTTATTTAGCGTATTAGACCGGCTGGTGACATACATTCAATATTCTGTTTAGTTTTTTTTTTCACAAGCAGTGCAGGCACATCCTGAGAAAGTCTTGTTGCTGTCGGGACGTTAAGCAATGTAAATCAGTCAATCAATAAACACCATGTTTCTGTCTACTCTTGGTCCATTCACCTGTATAGTGTATTTTCCTTTTTTAAACTCTCCCTACTGTCTGCGCTGCTTGTAGCTCTTGATATTGGATGTGTGTTGCTAAATGGTCTTAGGTTTATTTAGCGTGTTAGACCAGCTGGCAACATACATTCAATATTTTGTTTAGTTTTTCTTCACAAGCAGTGCAGGCATGTCCTGAGAAAGTCTTGCTGTCGGGATGTTAAGCAATGTACAATCAATCAATAGCATAATTTTTACATGTGAACGCTTGCTCATTTCAATGACCATTTGGAAAGGACGGTGTCACATGGGTCAGATTATCTAACTAGATTGTGTAGGCATGTGGGCCCAAAGGGCTTTGCATTCTTCTGATCCGATTGTTTTTTTCAAACGTTTCTGTAAAATTTGGCATGAAGTAGCTGATGATAACTCTGTAGGTACTGGCAGCCCCTAAAACTACAATAATCACTTGCAAGATTTATTGAGCCAGTGACAGAAGGTGGGCCTCACAGAGGGCATGCAATGTGCAAAATTAAGATTTATTTTTGGTATATTTGGTTATGCTCCCTTGAAACTATAGTGATTGCACTATCTAAAACCATATAAGAAGATAGTTGAGTTGCAGGCGTTGCGTAGGCGCGACAAAAATGGTGGTCAAGTGGAAGTAGTTGAACATGACACAAGACATGACTTTCTTTAAAATCCTTCTCAATTTACATAATCATTAGCAACTTTTAAATGTTGTTTATATAAACATGCTAAACTAGATCAGAAAAGTGTAAGTCTTCAAGAATGTTATAAATTAAGCACAGAAAATTTAGTAAAGTTTCATGTCCTGTGTCACATACGACATATACTGGATACAAACAAATACAATAGAGAAAGAACAAATACACAGTTAATGAAGAAACACAACTTTTTATTTCAAAACAATGTTTACCAGCCAAACTGTACATGAAGTTTTGTTGGTATCAGTGGTGACAGTGTTTTTTTTTTTTTATAAAATGAGTATGTTAAACGTGACGAAATTGATTAGTGTGTACATAACCCATGAGTGGCAGTCTGAGTGGGACAAAGAGGAAGCTGCTAACAAGCTGCATGAAGCTCTTCCTAACGTGTCTGTCTGTCTACCTTACGGCTGCAGCAGCCGCCGTGAGGAGACTGTCCTTGCTAGGCTCCACATCGTGCACACGTTTGTTACTCACTCTTATTTACTAAAACAGGAAGGGCATCCAGCCTGCAATGAGCAGAATTGTGTTAAACGCTTTTTGCTGTCTTGTGCTGATCTAATTGACACAAGATATAAACACTTCACAGCAGACTCCTTGAAGGTTTTGTTTAGGGATGTGCCTCCGGTCAAGATCTTCAGTTTTCTGAGAGTGCAATATTTTTAATAAGTGTGACCGGGTCAAGAAATGAGGGAATGCAACAACGTCGAAGACAGGGGTTGCAATGATGTGTCTTTATTGAGGCGAAGAAAACTGAAGAAACAGTGCGGAGCTAAAAGGGAGTCAACATTGTAGCTCTTCCTAGTTGTATCGTCGTAGTGGCGCTAGTAGTCTGATGCAAAGTACCAGTGGCTGGTACTGACCGCGTGTGGGCGACGGAAGGGGTTTATATACAGTGTGCGTGGGCCGCAAAGAAACTCACACTTGTCCATTGCCAGAAATGAGTGCTTTTGTAGCGGAAAAGCTGAAATCTGTTTGTTTGCACTTGGTTATTTGACTACAGCTCTGGTTCTACAGGACCTAGAAACGTGTGCTTTGCTACTAAGGACAGAGTCACAAATGTAGTTTCACTAGTGCTAAACATTGACTTGATTAATTAAGGCTAGAATTAATTATGAATTTTTATAGGACTTTATTCTGTGGACCTGGTTGAAGCAAGAGATGCAAAATCCTGAATAATGCTTAGCCCAAAATTGATCAGACTAGAAGTAAGTTACAAATAGAGAGAGTCTATCATGCTGAATTTTATGTTGGTTTAAAACAATCAGTGCAGGCGTTGAAGAGATACCTGACTTAAGCCAGAAACACAACTTAATACCACTGTAAAATCGGTCACGGCGGATGGCACACTGAAACCTAGTAGCCTAGAAGTCAGCCGGAGGGGTCGGACTAATGCAGGCATCACTGAAAGCGATACCTTGCACAATTTTACATTGGAGGAAACCAATGAATAAAAACAATACAAAACATTTTGTAATCAAGTAAAAGTCTTGCTGTACAATAAAGTTACATCAGGTGGGTTATGAGAGCTGGGTGTACCCAACGCCGTGAGATGGCCTTAGTCGCCTGCTCGGCAATAAACCCCAAGATTTGAGCATTTATAGACTATATATATTTTGACCTTTTTAAGAGTCTGTATACATTTTCTTTAACCTTTTGCCACTGTAGTCTGCCAGCTAGGTTTTTCCCCCTGAGCCTATTCCTTCCTTTGGCTCACTTCCCTGCTACCGTAGTAATTTTGACACATTTCATTGTCCTTGTGTGTTGTAAAAATCTTATCATACCCCAACATATTTGGTATGGGTGGAAAAAGCAATTCAAGGTGAACTCGTAGACACTATGCTGAAGAAAATATTTTGTATTGTTGAGATTTTACAGGTGTATAAAAAAAGATGGGGTAAGAAGCCAAAAATCAAAAACAGTTTTGCACTGGGTTCTCAAAACATGCTGTTAGTGTATTAGTTAGCCACAGTGTGAAAATTACAACTCACCTGGCATTCCAGAGACATATTCTAGTGTGTCACTAGTGAATAATCCAGAAAGAAAGGCACAACAGAAAAGTTTCTTCACACGTATAAAAGTTTTTACATCAAAATCCGCCATTTTTTTCGTACTTGGAGACGTTTTGTATTAGAGCTTCTGATTCGTTGGTTTCAGCCCATACAAACAAGAAAAGTCACTAGAAATGAGTGCTTGACATTATAGTAGGTTGCTTCCCTTACAACGTATTGCCTGTTAAACTGGTAACCAGCGCACAGATGTGTGCACCTCGTCGGCAGTGGGAAACAAGGCCAGCGCACATATGTGTGCGTCCTGTCGACAACGGAGCTATGCTTTGCGCACACACATGTACGTTCGTCGTCAAAAGGTTAAAGACCTGTGCAACATTTTAGGATGAAATATTTACATCTTGTCTTAAAACCTTTTAGTCTGGCTAGCTAGACTTTTACCCATCCGCCATGAGATGGCCTTAGTCACCTCCTGGGCGTTAAACCCAAATAGCTAACTGACTCACTTGCTCATGATTTTTTCCCAGGAAGTACTCCAGCTGATTTGGCAGACTCATTCAGCCAGACAAATGGAGGTCACGGTAACTGTGTGGCTACTGACAAAGATACAGGACAGGCTACTGTACAGGAATGGGAAGACCCTGTCCGACCCTCACAGGTCAAACTGGAGCCTAACACCCTTGTGCATGCATCCATCAGTATTGTTGACAGTAGCAGTAGCTGCGTGCACAAGGGGGCCAAAGCCACAGGGGAACCTGGTGTCCAGCGACAGCCTCTGACCAGCCCAGAGTGTGGGGTTTTCCATCAAATGGAACCTTATGTCAAGACAGAGTCCAGCGAGGTCAAGACAGAGCATCAGCACTCAGAGGATGGTTTGGGTTCTGTGGATTGTGTGCACAACAGTGATGTGAATATGTACCAGTGCCAGTCAGAAGTGAAGCCTGATGCAGTCATATTGTGTGACAGTAACGTGGAAAACCTTGATGCTGCCAACTGTAATGTACATAGGTCTGGAGCAGGGTTTGTATCGGTATTTCTGTACGAGTGTGATAAACCTGCTGCAGATTGGTCCTTGGCTCCACACAGTGATTTGACAACAGCTGCTCACAGTGATTTGACGACAGCTGCTCACAGTGATTTTACGACAGCTGTTCACAGTGATTTTACGACAGTTGCTCACAGTGATTTGATGAGGCACAGTGATTTGAAACCCAGAAAGTGTAAAGAATGTGATGCCAGTTTCAATAGTTCTAGCAAAATGAAAAAACACATATTTACCCACACAGGCCAGAAACCACATATGTGTACAGTGTGTGGTGCTAGTTTCTCCCAGGCTGGCAATTTGAAAAAACACATGTTTACCCACACAGGCAAGAAATCACATAAGTGTACAGTGTGTGGTGCTAGTTTCTCCCGGGCTGACAATTTGAAAATGCACATGTTTACCCACACAGGCCAGAAACCACATAAGTGTACAGTGTGTGGTGCTTGTTTCTCCCAGGCTGGCAATTTGAAAATACACATGTTTACCCACACAGGCCAGAAACCACATATGTGTACAGCGTGTGGTGCTTTTTTCTCCCACACTGGCCATTTGAAAAATCACATGTTAACCCACACAGGCCAGAAACCACACAAGTGTACAGTGTGTGATGCTAGTTTCACTCAAGCTGGCAGTTTGAAAATACACATATTAACCCACACAGGCCAGAAACCACATAAGTGTACAGTGTGTGGTGCTTGTTTCTCTTGGGCTGGCAGTTTGAAAAAACACATGTTCACCCACACAGGCCAGAAACCACATAAGTGTACAGTGTGTGGTGCTAGTTTCTCCCAGGCCGGCAATTTGAAAAGACACATGTTCACCCACACAGGCCAGAAACCACATACGTGTACAGTGTGTGATGCTAGTTTCTCCCTGGCTGGCAGTTTAAAAACACACATGTTTACACACACAGTCCAGAAACCACATAAGTGTAAAGAATGTGATGCTAGTTTTACCCAAGCTAACGGTTTGACAGTACACATGTTTACTCACACAAGCCAGAAACCACATAAGTGTACTGTGTGTGGTGCTAGTTTCTCCCAGGCTGGCAATTTGAAAACACACATGTTAACCCACACAGGACAGAAACCACATAAGTGTACAGTGTGTGGTGCTTGTTTCTCCCAGGCTAACCATTTGAAAATGCACATGTTTACCCACACAGGCCAGAAACCACATAAGTGTACAGTGTGTGGTGCTTGTTTCTCCCGGGTTGGACATTTAAAACGACACATGTGTACCCACACTGGCCAGAAACCACATAAGTGTACAGTGTGTGGTGCTTGTTTCTCCCAGGTTAGCAGTTTGAAAACTCATATGTTCACCCACACAGGCCAGAAAACATACGAGTGTACAGTGTGTGATGCTAGTTTCTCCCACTCTGGCAGTTTGAAAATACACATGTTAACCCACACAGGCCAGAAACCAAATACAGCTGTAAGTGTAAAGGATGTGGTGCTTGTTTCAACAGGTCCAGCAAACTGAAAAGACGCATGCTTATTCACACGTGCTAGAAACATTTAGTGTGCGGAAAGTTGTGCTAGTTTTGCACAGGCTGGCAATTTGAGTAGATGTGTGCTTAACCATGCAGACCAGAAGCCACATAAGTGTACAGGATGTGATGCTAGTTACATGCACCCTAGCCATTTGAAAACACACATGATTGTTCATTCAGGTCAGAAGCCACATAAGTGTATTGGGTGTGGTGCTACTTTCACCTTTGCTACCAGCTTTCGTAGACACGTGCATATCCATGCAAGGCATAAGCCACATAAGTGTACAGGATGCTATGCTAGCTCATTAGGGCTTGCAAATTGAAAGCACACATGCTTATCCATACATCCCCACCTGGGTCTGCTATGGAGGACTTTGGTGGGGTTAACTATTTTTTAGTTCCCGGGGTCACCCTGGTCCGCCCTACTGTGTGGGTTTCCCCCTCTATTCTGGGCATATGTTTCTGTCTACCCTTCTGTCCATTCACCTCTATTTTCCTTTTTTAAACTTTTTTCCCTACTGTCTGCGCTGCCTGTAGCTCTTGATATTGGATGTGTGTTGCTAAATGGTCTTAGGTTTATTTAGCAACCAACCAACCACCCATGCTGGAAACTTGGAAAACATCCTGATCCATATAAGAGTTAGATTGGTTGGTTGGTTGTACATTGCTTATACTCCTGACAGCAACAAGACATTCTAAGGACGTGCCTGCACTGCGTGTAAAAAAAAAAGGAAACAGAATATTGAATGTATGTCGCCAGCCAGTCTAATGCGCTAAATAAACCTAAGACTATTTTAGTATTTAGCAACACACATCCAATATCAAGAGCTACAGGCAGTGCAGACAGTAGGGAGAGTTTTAAAAAGGCAAATACAGGTGAATGGACAAAGGGTAGACAGAAACACATTCCCCAGAATAGAGAGGAAAACCCACCCTGTGGGGGTGACCAGGGTGACCCTGGGAACTAAAAAGTAGTTAACCCCAACCAAGTCCCACAGGGCAGACCCGGGTGGGGAAATGAGAAGATAAAGACTTCGTGAGAGGTGATAGAGGTTGATGCTCTAATTAGCCATTACTTAGCAATTAATGAATAACAATGGAATGCAGTCTTACTGACCCCATAATCTCTATCTCTTATATGGCCCCCATCCGAATCTGCCCTGGGGAACTTTGATGGGGTTAACTGCTTTTTAGTTCCCAGGGTCACCCTGGTCAGCCCCACAGGGTGGGTTTTCCACTCTATTCTGGGCCATGTGTTTCTGTCTACCCTTGGTCCATTCACCTGTATTTTCCTTTTTAAACTTTCCCCACTGTCTGCACTGCCTGTAGCTCTTGATATTGGATGTGTGTTGCTAAATGGTCTTCGCTTTATTTAGGCCCATGTGTTAGGTTTATTTAACGTATTTGACCGGCTGGCGACATACATTCACTGTTCTGTTTAGGGTTTTTTTCACAACCAGTCCAGGCACGTCCTGAGAAAGCCTTGTTGCTGTCGGGACGTTAAGCAATGTACAATCATTTATCTTCTCATTGTACATGGCATATTTTGAAATCAAAACTGACGCCTATCTCAACACTAATCACTAATTGCATTTGAGAAAACTCCTGAGAATCCTATTCAATTATATCCGAGTGAATGTCTGATGTGGTAATCACTCTCTTCACCTCTTGCAGTCTGTCAACACAGGAGAGGCAATTCGGCTTACCTTTTATTCAAATCCTATGAATTGAATCCATTAGCATACATTAGACCACTCCCTGCATACAACAGGGGAATCTAGACCTAAAAGGTGTCTGCCAAGTGTGTAAAATGCAAAGAATTACCCAACGGAGAAAGAAGCATGCTTAGAAATGACGTGTTCAACACAATTTATTAATAATATTTCAGGCAAATACCCATTGTCAAAATAGACAAACAAACGTAGAGATCAGCTGCTACTTATCTTCATTCACAGAAGGAATGTGGTAACTGAAGTAGATGACGTAAAAGGAAAGGAAGAACAAAAGTGCGTAAAAAGTGAATATGACGTCAACGAAAAACGCATAAGAGAGAGACTCCGAGAGAAACTGAAGACGAGAGACAAGAGTGTGTGTAAGCACACGCAGGAGCGAGCAAAAGTGAATGCGTGTATGAGGCCAGAGAGAGAGAACGAACGAGAAGTACCCTTTGGCACGAAGTAGACAGAATGTCTAATAAACAAAGCCTGCTAAGCACCAACTCGAAGGCAAACTTTATATCGCCTTCAAGTTGAGGACTACTTTGGGGAAAAATGGGAGGACCCGGGGGGAGAGGAGGGGAGGGGGACTGGCATTTAGCATGGTACACAACAAGTAATAAGTCATTGAAACAAAGCAAATAATCAAATTCAGTAAGAGAATATTGGTATAAGTGGAGAGTAGGTAGTTGTGAAACCGTCTTCAAGGGTAAAAAAAAAAAAAAAAAAACCGAAAGAGAGAGAGAAGGGGGGAGGGGGGGTGTGGAAGAAGGGTAAGAGAAAAAGCTAAAAGAGGGAGAGAGAGAGCGAAAGGGGGGGGGGGGACAGACGACCAGCCAGAGCCACCAGCCCACAGTAAACGCACGGGCACGCAACAAGATGACCACATACATCCCCAAGGGATGCACACGATCGCCCCACACCACACCCGCGCACCATTATGCGGGCTGGCGACCGGACAGGCAAGGGCAAGGGATCCGTAGGTAGTTGTGAAACCGTCTTCAAGGGTAACGAAAAAAAACAACCGAAAGAGGGAGGGGGGGGGGGGGGTGGAAGAAGGGTAAGAGAAAAAGCTAAAAGAGGGAGAGAGAGGGGGTTGGGGGGACAGACAACCAGCCAGAGCCACCAGCCCACAGTAAACGCACGGGCACGCAACAAGATGACCACATACATCCCCAAGGGATGCACACGATCACCCCACCCCACACCCGCGCACCATTACGCGGGCCGGCGACCGGACAAGCAAGGGCAAGATCGTTCGGCCAGCGCTGAGAAAGTCTCCGTGGGATGTGTAGTCCAGAGGCACCACGGGCCTATCGTTTCACCTCGTGGTCCATGTCAGGGTGGCCAAAAAAAAATTAGTCGAAAAAATTCTTAATTTTAATACAAAAACATCGCCGTGTAGTTGACGCAAAAATACTTGATCGTTTGTAAAAGGCAGTCGATCTAAAATTACTATTTTTCGGACTTCGATTTCGTGGCGAGTTACCTCCCATCTCCACCTCTTTATGCTCTGAAACCATAATTAGCTTGTCTAGCATCAACATGGCGTCGCCCTGTGTCTGTTGTGTACATTGTGTAGACAATGCCGAAAACGACGAATTAATGCCTTTGACGGCGGTAAGATGGGAAAAAATTGTGAGTTGCAGTGTAAAATGGATTGATCTTGACGGATTAGAACGTCAAGTGGCGGAAAGTGTTTTGAAAGAGACACAGAGTGCAACTGACATAGGCCTCAGCTTTTGCAGTTCCCGATATTTCCACCTAGCTTGCTACAATGCGTTTACGCACAGCGTTCGCATTTCCCGAGCTGAAGTAAGGAAGTCGAAAGGCAGGAAACCATCCCCAAGCAAAAAGACTTTAAGAAACCGTGATCCACAGCCACAGGCCTGGTCGTCTAACCTGCTGCCAAACGTTTGCTTGATTTGTCGAAAGCTGAAGTGGACGAAGTCAGCAATCGGCTCACGTGTACAAGAAAAACTTGTGCAGGTACGTATAATATATATATATATATATATATATATATATATATATATATATATATATATATATATATATATATATATATATATATATATATATATATATATATATAAACATGTGTGCATTATATATATGTTGTACTCAGTTTAAATGGATTAAAAGAAGAATAATGTGTTGGTGCTATCCAAATGTGGGGTTTTTTTCTCGTTCAATAGTCTGGTTTTCAATTCTTAAACCAGCAGCAGCAACAACCAAAACTTTACCTCTCTAGTGAATCTGTAGTGACCTGAATTCATAGTAATCCCAACTGGGGAGTGGAGGTAACAGTTTTAAACATTGATTGTGTTTTTTTAATTATGTTGATGTATTAATCTGGGATTAATGACCCGTTCCAGACCTCATCAACTCCCATAATATGAGGGCTACAGGCTGATAGCCTATTATTGCCACATATTCCTATGTATTCCTATGGAAGATATTTTGAGGATACAAAGCTAAGTAACCCTTTTGTTACAGTGTGTATGGTTTGAAGTTTCATTTCTAACAGTGTTGTTTTATTTTCTGTTAAAGGGTGGAAATGATGGTAGTATCTTCCTTTAAGCTGCAGAAAAGCTCGGCCGTGAAGATATTCTACGAGATCTGCAGTACAAAACAGACCTGCTTGCTGTTGAAGCTAAGTAAGAATTCCCCAATTTTGCTTTGGTTTCATATGTGTGGTGTGTGCCAGAATGTAAAATAAATGAATCAATCAATAAATAACAAATTTGTAATGCAAATAAAGACAGGAATCAGACCTAAAAGATACAGTTGTATAAAACTCAAGAGAGTAAGTATGGACAGGAGGTTTTATAGATATCACAGGCCTTCCCATGTTTACAAACATACTTTGTGCATGCAGCCACAGCCAATGTGTATAAAGTTACTAAGCTGCAAATGGTGAATAGATGTGTGTGTGTGTGTGTGTGTGTGCAGGTATCACAAGTCCTGCTACAGAAACTTTCTGGCATCTGCTGAGCACTGCCGACACAAATCTGGTTCTTCTGTGTCTTCTGGGATTCAAGTCCTTCACTTGTAAGAGAAAACACAGAAAGTACCCCAGAACTTTCATCAGTACCTGAGCTCTCACGATAACAAGCTGGCTTTGATTGATTTTCTCCTCAGTCAGTGGGAAACCTACTCTGCCGTAGCATTCAAGGGCCTTCAGGTCTTCTTTGCCAGCAACAACACATGTCATCTTCTAAATGGCGACACGCAAGAGGTACAAGAACTGTCATGTGATCATCAAGAGGCTGACACACTTGTTTTTCTTCATGGTTTCCATGCCAGTAAAGCCTTCAACACAGTGCTGATCTCAAGTCCAGACACTGACGTGTTCGTCATTGCCGCTGCCATGGCCCACAAGTTCACATGTACCTTGCTGCTACAAACCGCAAATAACTTGTTTACTTACTTACGCCTGTCACCCTACCCGGGTATAGGCCGTCGACGAGAGACCTCCAGCAACTCCTGTCCTGTGCTTCTCCTTCGATTCTACTCCAGGTGGTTCCCAGTCTCTTGATGTCTGCTTGGAGGTCTCGACGCCAGGAGTTTCTCGGCCTACCTCTTTTCCTCTTTCCCTGGGGGTTCCATGACAATGCCTGCCTAGTGATACTGGAAGCTGGCTTTCTCAGACTGTGACCGATCCATCCCCATCTTCTTCGCCTAATTTCATTCTCTGCTGTTATCTGCTCTGTTCTCTCCCAGAGTCTGACGTTGCTGATCTTCTCTGGCCAGTGGATTTTCAAAATTCTTCTAAGGCAACTGTTCATGAAGGTCTGTACTCTGTTGACTGTGGTTTTTGTCAATCTCCATGTCTCTGCTCCATATAGGAGAACTGCTTTTACATTGGAGTTGAAAATCCGGACTTTGGTGTGTTGTGACAGCTCTCTGGAACTCCACACTTTTTTCAACTGGAGAAAGGCTGCTCTGGCTTTACCGATTCGTGCTCTGACATCTGCATCAGTGCCGCCTTTTTTGTCTATGATGCTCCCGAGATAGGTGAAGGACTCCACCTCCTCCAACGGGGTGCCAGCAAGCAAGACTAGTTCTTCCCTGGTTGCGTTCAGCCTCATTGTCTTTGTTTTCTGTTTGTGAATGGTGAGGCCCACTTGGGACGAGATGTCAGCAAGCCTCGTGGTCTTGTCCTGCATTTGTTGATGAGTGTGGGACAGTAATGCCAAGTCGTCTGCAAAATCGAGGTCGTCAAGCTGTGTCCACAGTGTCCACTGTATTCCACTTCGTCTGTGCTCATCTTCATGACCCAGTCTATGGCCAGTAGGAAGAGGAACGGAGACAGCAGACACCCCTGCCTGACACCAGTTCTGACCTGGAGCTCTCTGGTGAACTGCCCTTCGTGGATCACGCGACATGTCATGCCATCATAGCTGCTCTTGATCAGGCGGACGAGCTTTGTGGGTACACCGTAGTGTCGTAGGAGTTTCCACAGAGTCTCTCGGTCCACGCTGTCAAATGTGTTCTCATAATCCACAAAGTTGACGTACAGCGGGGAGCTCCACTCCAGAGACTGTTCCACGATGATGCGGAGAGTGGCGATCTGGTCTGTACATGATCGGTTCTTCCTGAATCCTGCTTGCTGGTCTCTCAGCTGGGGGTCAACGGAGCTCTTCATTCTCTCTAGGATGATCCTGTTGAAGACCTTTCCTGGTACTGACAGCAAGGTGATTCCTCTGTAGTTGGAACACTTGCTGAGGTCGCCTTTCTTGGGAAGCTTGATTAGGTACCCCTCCTTCCAGTCAGCTGGCATCACCTCCTCTTCCCAGATCTTTCCAAACAGTGGGTACAGCATCTCAACTGTTGTCTCTAGGTCTGCTTTCAGAGACTCCGCTGGGATGCCATCTGGCCCTGCTGCTTTGCCATTCTTCAAAAATGCCACTGCTTTTCTGATCTCTTCCCGGCTGGGTCTGTCACAGCTGATGGGTAGGTCGGTCTCTGCCGGCTGGATGTCGGGGGGGTCGGGTGGGCTAGGTCTGTTCAGTAACTCTTCAAAATACTCGGCCCATCTGTCGAGTTGGTCTGCTCTGTCTGCAATAGGCTTGCCTTCTTTGTCTTTTACTGGTCTTTCTGTATGGCCATACTTACCCGACAATCTTCTGGTAATGTCGTAGAGCTGTTTCATGTTGCCGCTGCCAGCTGCCTTTTCTGCCTCTGCTGCCAGGCTGTCTGTGTAGGCCCTCTTGTCTGCCCTGATACTCCTCTTCACCTCGCGGTTGGCTTCCGAGTATTCCCCCTGTGCCCTTACTTTGGCTGCTCTCGTGCGACTGTTGTTGACCGCTGCTTTCTTCTGCTTCCTCGCTTCTATCTTCTTCAAGGTCTGTGCCGATAGCCAGTCCTTGTGGTGGTGTTTCCTGAACCCTACAGTGTCTTTGCAGGTTGAGTTCAGCGCCTCTCTAACTGCCTTCCACTGCTGCTCTGTGGTGACCGCCTCCTCTTCATTTACTAGCTCCTGTAGTGCTTGAAACCGGTTGGACAGCACCAGTTTGAACTCTTCTCTAACTCCAGTTTCTCTCAGGAGGCCTACATTATAGCGCTGTCTTCTTGTTGTCTCTGTGCGGCTTTTCTTTAGCTTGAGCTTCATTCTTAAGGAAAGCAGATGGTGGTCTGAGGCGACATCTGCTCCCCTCCTCACTCGAACATCTTGAAGGGATCTTCTAAATTTCTTGCTAATGCAGATATGGCCTATTTGGTTCTCTGTTGTATGGTCAGGTGAGACCCAAGTTGCTTTGTGTATTCTTCTGTGTGGGAAGATGCTGCCTCCAATGACAAGTCGGTTTAGAGCACAAAAGTCTACAAACCTCTCCCCGTTCTCACTCATCTCCGAGCCTAGTCCCTGTCTCCCCATCACCTCTTCGTATCCGGTGTTGTCCTCCCCTATTTTGGCATTAAAATCGCCCATGACGATGGTGATGTCTCGCTCCGCACATTTGTCCACGGCACTCTGGAGTCGGTCGTAGAACTCTTGTTTCTCTTCCTCGTCACTGTCATTGGTGGGCGCATAACACTGGATGACGTTCAGCTTGAGCTTTTTCTTGGTTCTAAAGGCTGCTGTTATAATTCTTGGCCCAAGAGGTTCCCAGCCCATCAGCGCTCTCTGTGCCACTGGTGACAGCATGAGTGCTACTCCTTCTGTATGGGGGGCATTCTCCTCTTCATGACCTACCCCACCCGGGTCTGCCCTGGGGGACTTGGGTGGGGTTAGGTATTTTTTAGTTCCCAGGGTCACCCTGGTCAGCCCCACAGGGTGGGTTTTTCTCTCTATTCTGGGGCATGTGTTTCTGTCTACCCTTTGTCCATTCACCTGTATTTGCCTTTTTAAAACTCTCCCTACTGTCTGCACTGCCTGTAGCTCTTGATATTGGATGTGTGTTGCTAAATGGTCTTAGCTTTATTTAGGCCCCATGTGTTAGGTTTATTTAACGTATTTGACCGGCTGGCGACATACATTCAATGTTCTGTTTTTTTTTTTTTTTCACAAGCAGTGCAGGCACGTCCTGAGAAAGCCTTGTTGCTGTCTGGACGTTAAGCAATGTACAATCAATCAATCAATCTTCATGACCTGAATACAGAATCATCTCCCCACTTAACAGCCTTTTCTGGCCAGACTGCGTCCATCTGGCTTCACTGATGCCTAGCAGGGAAAGGTTGTACTTTTGCATTTCCGCTGCTATCTGGGCGGCCTTGCCGCTCTGGTACATGGTCTTGACGTTCCATGTGCCCATGGTTGTATCCCTGGATAGAGAGAGGCGGCTCGGTCCTGTGGCTTCCGAAGACTTCCGGCTTTCACCACAGGACGTCATAAGTCTTCTAGTAGAAGAACCTTCCTCCTCCAGGAAAGGAATTACTGTTAGTCTTTTCGTCGGCGTTTTTGTAGCTATTTCCTTTTTTGCAAGGTGGGGAAGCTACCCCCACGCCCAACCCCCTTACTAGGAGGACCAGGGGTTTTCTGTCGGGGTCACCTTCCCTTAGACCATGTTGGTTCACGGCACCTTATTTCATTCGGTGCACCCCTCTCACGAGGGACCCCCTATCCACCACCCAGGGGACGCGCCTCAACGCCGTATGGTCCCAGCGCGAGGAATAACTTGTTTAACATGACTAAAATTCAAGACACCTTTAAAGCAGAGACATGCCAAGCTTTCCTGGGCTTGCACTGCTTCACTGGTTGTGACACGGTGAGTTCTTTCCGTGGCAAAGGAAAGAAGAAGGCCCTCGCTTGTCTGCAAGGCTTTGTGCCTACGTTTGCTGATCTTGGCACAGAATGGACAGCCAGCGAACAAGTGCTTGTCAAGCTTGAGGCCTATGTGTGCACGCTGTATGGCAAAAAAACAGAAAGCAATGTTGACAGCCTCAGGTACGACATCTTCAAGCAGAGGAACAATAGCAGCTATTTGCCCCCTACGCGCGACTCCTTGATGCTGCATATCAGGAGAGCTGCATAAAAAGCTGGCATACTTCGCTGCTGTCTAAGCCAGTACATTTCTGCTCCCCCTGCCTTCTCACATGGATGGACATCTCAAGACGATGGCTCCTTGTCATTCCAATGGACTCAGCTGCCCTCGTTGCCTCCTGTGGTGTCTGACTTTGTGCAGTGTTCATGCAAGAATAGTGGCTGTGCCAGTGCAAACTGTTCATGCCGTAAGCGTTCGCTTCGGTGCACCAAAGCCTGTGTCTGTAGCAACTGCTCAAACCAAGCAGTAGAGGGAGAGATTAGTGATCAAGAAGATGATGAGGAGGAATCAGCTTCAGACAGCAGTGACTCTGAGATAGAAGAATAAGAAAAAGGCAAAGTAACGTGTTTGGGAACATTTCAGCTTTTAATAATTAATTTTGGTTTATCCCATTGGACTTTCATGTGTATACACATTTTAAGTAGTGTTTCAATTGCAAGGATTATTTACCTTTCTGTGACTCTAATAATAACTGGATGCACACAGTCTTCAGTAATTCTGCAACGTTTCATCCATCAAGGGAGGTAATTTATTGCAAAATACCCTTTATTTATTGCCATTCTGCCTCTTCTTGATACTTCTGCACTAAATTTTTGTAATCGTTACTAAAAACTGTTCTAATATAAACTTTACAGCATGAATTTTTGGTGTTTTGTTGTGATTTACAGATTTCATTATTTTCTGCTAAATTTATTTTTAAAACTTAATATTTCGCCGACTGCTGATTAACGATCAAGAATTTTTAAGTCGAAACTTGGCTGTGAACTCCTCTAAGGTATCTGAACAAGAAAATATAATTGTTTTTTTGGTGACAGGGGGTTGGCCGACGAACATTTTTTTTTAGGCCTTTTAGGTCTCTAGTGCCTCTGGACTAGTGTACATTTCAACCAGCGCCAGCCTCACCTAACTGGTTAGTGAGTATTCAAACAGAAGCGACACCGTAAGTAAAGGTACAGTTAGCAGATAAGAATGACACAGGCAAGGTAAAATAAACCGTTAATCTTTCATATTCATCCCGAGTGGCGCCACAGTGCCCAGTTTATTAATCAGAATTTTTTCTCGGTCTTTCCTGGCAATGTCATTACTGGCTTGTATAAGCCAGAGACCTTTAACCCGAATGTCCGAGATGAGTGGTCGGCCTGGTTGAAATGTCCGACCGGTCTGTTGTATTGGTACTTGATCAACTAATGTTCTTTGAAACGGTTGTTGATGTTTCTCTTTCCGTCTCTCCAACATAGAGTTGGCCGCATTTCACACAGGAGCGGACATAAATCACGGTGGTGGTTTGACGACACGTAAACTATCTGTCTATGTTGAATTTGTAACGTGTTGGGTGGGGCTGGTGGCTCTGGCTGGTTGTCTGCCCCCCCCCCCCCCTCCCCTTTTGTCCTTTTTCTTCCCTTTCTCTGCCCTAGGAGACTTGGGTGTGGTTAACTATTTGTTTCTTCAAAATTCATACCGATGGCATTACTGTATGGAATACACCTTTAGCTTACCGAATTCAGCCTCAAAACCGTTCGTGTTTAACTACACGAAACGGAGCGTAATAGTAGAGAGTCGTAACCAAGCACCTGGATAGTCTCCCCTCCCTCCATCCGGAAGTGCACGTTCCCGCCAGTTTTCACCTTAGCTTCCGGTAGACAAGTTGCGTCGGCTTCAGCCTCCAGCGTTAATCGGATTTCGGAAATTCTTATTCGTGAATTCTAAACTCATTGCCTTACAATAACGACGAGGTAAGGTCTCGGGTTATGCCTTCGCAAACAGCAGAGAATGTTTAGCCGGCAGCGCAGGCACAACTCAAAAGAAATTGCGGTTCGGGTACCAAGGCGACCGGTTCGATTAGTAGTCGTTTCGTGCACGTGGCCTTTCGTTAGTAGCCTCGGGCTTTTACACTCATGTGTGGCTTTTATGTTACAGTACCCAACTGCACACTTGTCGCCGCTGCAAAGGTTTCCAGTGGTCCTCAGACACGCACACACGATGTTTACCTTGTTCTGGCTGTTCATCGTCCCACTCTTGTGGTGTGTGCGCCTCGTGGAAGGAACGGAAATGGTCCCAGCTGTGGGAGTTTATGGGCGGCTCGGCCGCCATCCAAAGAGAGCAACTTACCACGTCATAGGACGGAGCCAGTCCCTTCGGTGACAGTTTCTTTTGCCCCACAGCGCCGCTTTTACAAGCTTCTATAGAGAAGGTAGGCCCTCATTCTATTACTAAGTCGCAGAACCCTATCCCGATTGCAGGTCCTCGAAATGTGGGGATTGGGATGTTGGCCTGCGCAGTCTCAGTTGGTCCCCAGGTATCGGTGACAGAGACTCCTTCGACCCCTTCTCTCGGCCTATCAGTTGAAGCGTTAGGGACCATTCAGAAGCGGACGTCCACCTATGTGTGTACACTCTCAGCGCTGACCGTATGCCACACGGGATACATTTTAATGGCGCCGGTCTTTTACGGCATGTTGTTTGGGCTGTACTGAACGTATGTTGTATTAAGACATACACTTAAAAGCTAAGAAATAAGCTTTCTATGTAAAAGATAAGGAAATAGCTTTCTGTGGACACTGGACATGCTTGGGTGGATGGAGATGAGCAATGCGTGCAGCGGACTACAAGACAGGCAACCGGCACGCGGTTTGCCGTGAGGACAACGCGGATCTGTTGCAAATTACACGTCTTTCGACTGTTCTAGCTCGTGCAGGGTATTTTTGCGAGAGTTGTAGTTCAGGCTGGCGGTCGTCGTGTACGGCCACTGCGCTGTGCGCTGCTCGAGGTGTCGGATGGATTTACCTTGCGGTCTCAGTGGGTCCTGAGATGGGATTATGCGTCATTGGTGATCCAGTGTTGGACAGACGGAAGGTTCTTGGGTTGGCGTAATCTCCACACATAGTTGATTTCGGAGGCAGTGAAAAAATTTTCAAATACAGGGTCCCTACGGTTTGTGAACATTTGTGAAAGTTGTTAAAAGATGACAAGGCTTTTTTAGGGCCCTGGAAAGTCTTGTCAATTTCAGTCCTTTTCCCTAAGGTCTGTGAAAGTTTGTAAAAAAAAAATGACAAAGTGCTGGCAAACTTTTGTCTACTTCTTTATTTTTCTCCCCCTATTTGTGACTATTCCATTGCGAACGATCATGCTGACTCTTGTTGCAAGTGATCTATATTTAGCTTCTACCGAGCTCCGCCATTCGCTAAGCGTTCTTTTACTTTGGTATCTCTTCATGCATTAGGCATGAAAGCTTCAAATGAACTGCTAATACAGAGTGATCTAATTAAAGTATGTAAACCTTCAGGCTTTAGTTTGGGTCTGTGAAACATTTATGAAAAGTTTGTGAACTTCGTCCATGCTTTTCTGTACGGACCCTGGAATAATTCACAGTTCTTATGCAGGGTTAGCGGCAGTGTCAGTTGCACACTTTGTATAGGTAAGTTGTCTTTAGCATTCCACTGAATCTTAATTTCGGAAGAGCAATCCGGCCACTTTACAAAATCTTTTATATCGGATGGGACACCCACAGTGAAAATAATAAACAATCTTAATGGTGATCTAATGGCTATTTTGACTAGGCGTAAATTAGATAAACACAGAACAACCGGTGCAGGCTAAAATGTCACGTATCAGTCTCATGACAGTTTATTTCACAGAGAGACTGAGTCCTGCGTGTGCTTGTTACCGGCGGCTCGCTACACATTCCGGATGTTGTCTTCTTCATCTGTACATACGTCAATACCTTGGAAAACAGAAAGATCGTCTACATAAGTAACGCACAGTTTAAACTATTATAGTCCGTCTTTCCATGGCATTTTCTCGCTCTGCACGGCAGTCCTGCACACACTACTCAATCGTTCCATGTGGTTTGAATAGGAATATTGTGTGTCAGACTCCTTTCTGAGTGTCGGCGAACTACACTCACAAACTGGTCTATAAACCTTCTATAAAATCGCAGGTAAATCTATCCAGTAAAAGAAAAACACTTGTAGCACTATGTTACACATCACTCGTTGAACATCCAAACAAAGTATTTTGAAAACACAGTCAAGGTTTAAAGCCAGCACAAATGGGCACTCTGCCCACATAAATGGTGAGCGTATGGCAGGCTTACTATCAGGCGGTGCCATACGCCGATCGGATTGCGTGTAACTAGGTCACCTCGCCACTTGGTAGGCTGGCACGGCGCTCCCTGACTGGATGTGTCAGTTTGTAGAAGAACTGAACAGCCGTGCTCTCTGCACTCAACAAGTTCATAGTCGCTACCCATTTCAGCATGGAGACAGCAAGAACTTTGCGGGCCTCGGTGCAAACAATGGATTTTGCCTAAGCCTCGATCTCGCAGATGCTTACCTTCATGTTCCCGTTCACCCGTTTTCCCGTCGTTACCTACGCTTCGCCTTCCGAGAAGTGGTCTACCAGGTTCGTGCCCTTCCCTTCGGCCTCAATCTCAGCCCTTGGATCTTTACGAGGATTGTGGACGCGGTGGTCGCCAAAGCCAGGCAGACGTCTCCCAGCCCGACTTCCAACTACCTCGACGACCTGCTTCTCCGGAATCAGGAAGTGTCTCGTCTGGAAGCGGACAGGAATGCACTTCTCAGCCTCCTACACCAACTTGGATTTGTGGTAAACAACGGGAAATCGGATCTCTCTCCGTCACGCAGGTTTGTTCACCTCGGGTGGAGCTCTTGACCGACCTCAACCGGGTACGACTACCACAGGAACGAATCCAGAAGTTGGCGACGCTCGCTCACCAGGTGATTCTAGCGGACTTGGCTCCAGCTCTTAGGCCTGATCAGCGCTGCTGCGGAACGGTTACCCCTAGGCAGACTTTACTCGCGACCTCTCCAGTTACATCTGCTGCTCCACTGGCGGCCGTCTTCCGGAGACCTCGCGGCCAGTGTTCTGGTTCCTCTGCTGATTCGACCGCATCTGCACAGGTGGACGGATCTGGGGCGGTTGGCGACGGGGGTACCACTCTTCACTCCACCACCTCAACTGTCATTCTTCACGGACGCAAGCCTTGCCGGCTGGAGAGCACACTTTTTGCCGAGATTCAGCGCCGTCGGAACTCCAAGGCAGACACATCAATTGGCTCGAGCTCAAGGCTGTTTGGTTAGCTCTCATCAACTGGGAATCTCCACGGCCAGGAGATCTTGATACTTTCAGACTTGCGACAGTGGTAGCCTACTTTCAGAAGCAGGGCGGCACCAGGTCTCCGTCCCTCTGCATGCTGCTTTACCATATCCTCTTGTGGGGCAGAGATCGGGGGATCTCGCTCCGAGCACGACTCATCCCGGGCCATCTGAATGTTCTCGCGGACTCTTCTCGGCAGGGACAACTGCTGCACACCGAATGGTCCCTTCGACCGGACAATTTCAGGATGATCGGTGCACACCGGGAGACGCCCATGGTGGACATCTTTGCCACCGGGTGGAACCGTCGGCTTCCACTGTTCGTCTCTCCCTTTCCGGACCCGCTCGCCTGGGCAGTGGATGCTCTTTCCACACCTCACACAATGCTGAAGCAGCCCCGGCAGAACCTCTTCCACCCTTGCCCGGAGAGACTGTTTCTTCACGCCTGGAGATTGTGCGCCAGGCCCTCTCTACACGAGGTTTCTCGGGTGCTGTAGTGGAGGCAATCGCTACAGCCCGCAGGCAGTCTACTCGCCAGGTATACGAAGGCAAGTGGAGAGTTCTACAATCCTGGTGTGAGTCGCAACGCCTCTCCCCCACGGCTTTGACCACGCCGCAGCTGGCTGAATTCTTCTTGTGGCTGTTCCGCGAACAGAAATTGGCACCCATCACCATCAGTGGTGGCTGACACTTATAGACTCTTGGGACTTCCTGACCCGGGAGCTGGCAATGACCTCTCGGACTTGATGGCCCACTTTGACCTCCAGCACCCAGTCACACGCTCCCTCCTGCCACGTTGGGACCTCGCTTGGGTTTTAACCTGGCTGAACTCCAGTCGTTTTGAGCCTCTTCACTTGGCCCGCCTTGCGGACGTAACCAGAAAGACCTGCTTACTCCTGGCCCTCGCTACAGCGGCCAGAGTGAGTGAACTACATGCCCTTTCAGTGGACCCCATATGTTTGCAGTTCCGGATAAGGGGAGCAGTAAATCTCCTACCCAATCCTGCCTTCCTGGCAAACAATAGACTCCCCTCGGCTGCAACTCAAGTGTTGAGCCTACGCCCTCTCACATGTCTTGATTGCTCCCAAATATCTCGGCTGCAGGATCCGGTCCGTGCTTTGAAGGTATACCTCAAAGAGTGAAGCACATCAGGAGAGGCCGCTCTCGCCTCTTCCTACCCTTAGCTCCGGCACGGACCGACATCTTAGCACAGACGATTTCCTCCTGGCTGAGATGGGTCATTCGCTCCGCCTACAAGATATCTCTCCAGAAGGGGCTAAGAGATTGCGGATACGGGCACATGAGATTAGAGCGGTCGCCGCCAGTGTCACTTTCGACCGCAACTGCGCAGCCAGGGATATCATAGCGGCAGTCGGGTGGAGAACAGAGACCACCTTGGCACGCTACTATCTCCGAGACCTCTCCGCACAACGCGAGACACTGGCCCTTGTCGGAGACATCTCGGCGGCGCAACACTCCCTCCAGGCGAGTCTCGCGCCATGGGTAAGCAACCTTAGCTGAATTCGTCGGGAGGTTGCCCCTCGAAGCTGAAGGTATTGCAATGGCACGACTTGGGCGGCACCCTCCTCCTCTTTGTTATTCTTCCTTACAGTAATGCCATCGGTATGAATTTTGAAGAAACAAATGTATTTTTCTCTAAAAGATATTTTTTCGAAAAATACTTACCGATGGCATTACTCACAGGACCCTCCCACCTGCCCCGCTTGCCACCAACACACTAAGGAGAAACTGGCGGGAACGTGCACTTCCGGATGGAGGGAGGGGAGACTATCCAGGTGCTTGGTTACGACTTAGAGAAAAATACATTTTTTAGTTTCCATGGTCAGCCCCACAGGGTGGGTTTTCCCCTCTATTCTGGGGCATGTGTTTTTGTCTACCATTGGTTCATTCACCTGTATTTTCCTTCTCCCTAATGTCTACGCTGCCTGTAGCTCTTGATATCGGATGTGTGTTGCTAAATGGTCTTAGCTTTATTTAGGACCCATGTCGTAGTCCCCCACCCGGGTCTGCCCAGGGTGGGTTTTCTTCTGGGGCATGTGCTTCTGTCTACCCTTTGTCCATTCACCTGTATTTGCCTTTTTAAAACTCTCCCTACTGTCTGCACTGCCTGTCGCTCTTGATATTGGATGTGTGTTGCTAAATGGTCTTAGGTTTATTTAGGCCGCATGTGTTAGGTTTATTTAACGTATTGGACCGGCTGGCGACATACATTCAATGTTCTGTTTAGTTGGGTTTTTTCCACAAGCAGTGCAGGCACGTCCTGAGAAAGTCTTGTTGCTATCGGGACGTTGAGCAATGTACAATCAATCAAAACACCCATGTCGTAGGTTTATTTAACGTATTGGACCGGCTGCGACATACATTCAATATTCTGTTGGTTTTTTGTGTGTGTGTTTTTGTTGTTTTTCACAAGCAGTGCAGGCACGTCCTGAGAAAGCCTTGTTGCTGTTGGGACATTAAGCAATGTACAATCAATCAATCAACTTTTTAGAAACACGACTTAGACATTAGTTCTGCGCTACTGTAGCAACGCCTGATTACATTGTAACCAGCTGAAAATATATTTTTCACAAACGGCCTCATGCAGGGGCATTTGTTGTCGCTTTGCCATTATTAGTCTGTACTACATTATAGTCTATACGAAATGTGATCTTTGTTTCACGTGTTTTATTGTAGTTTGTACTGAGTGCCAGTGACTGTGCTTGTGTGTGTCAACTTGACATAATAATAATAATTACGGTATTTATAATGCGCTTATTTCATAATATTTATAACTCTAATGCGGAACTCACAACTGACCCACGCACTCGCAACTCACGCACGCATCTGCATGCGTTTATCAATGACTCGCATACCACACATACGTTACGAATGTCAGCTGGGGGTGGGGTGTGTGGTGGCGTTGTAGTGCTAGAACTGTTGAAAGAGGTGAGTTTTGGGGACGGACTGGAAGGAGGAAGGATAGTGTTTCTGACGGAGGGAGAGTGTTCCAGGTGGATAGACCGCAGGCAGAGTATACTAATGGTCAAAACTTAAGGGCCACCCCACTTGTGTCATTGTTTATCGTCGCAAGTACGCTAATAAAATACAATGTTCTTTCGATCCAAATGGGTTAAAAGTTGACCTTAGACAGTCCACTGTACAGGGAACAATAGACAACAATTCATCAGTTTCCATGAACATGTCAAATGTACGTGAAACATCGTCGTCAGTTTTTGTGAAAAGCTGTGCGATACTGGCAAGCGTACCAAAAACAGGCAGGTGGAAAAGTCGAGATGCACGTGCTAATGGGGTCAGTCGTGAACACTGAGCACCGCTTCTGTTTCGCTACAAATACCAGTACATTAGGTGCATAATTGACACTTTCCTAAGCATGCCACTACGACAAAGCCTAACGCCAGTAGATCAAAGCCGGGCGCTAGCATGGCTGCAGGATGGAAATTCCGGAGGAGAAGTTGGGATACGTCTTGAGGTGTCCCATTCAGTGATCCAGAGGCTGCGTTGCAGCCATGCGGAAACAAGGCCTCACTAGAATCTGGTGCCAGACTGCCTCTTACCCCAACATAACGACAGAAACTGTCAACGCCTCTGCCGCCTTAACAGCTCGCCGCGGCCGCTTTATCGCTCCCTGGTCGTGCCGGCGTGTTTATGTGTACTCTAAACAAATTCCCAACCCTTTCCCGAGGTCTCTGTACAGTCTATTTTTACTCTGAGGCCTCCCTTTCTAAAATTTCTCAGCTTTTCAAGTCGGCAAAGCGATCGCTGATTCCATTGCTAACGACGCGGTCCGACATCTTGGTTTTACTCTCTTCGGTTTTTTTTTTTTTTTAATGTGATACTGTTGAAATTGATAATCTATTGCTATATTGCCAGGAAACTTGTAACAATGTTTTGACGTGTTTACACTATCAAATGTTTTATTTAGAATGCTTTAAATGGTCAGCTATTGATAAATTACTTTTGTTTGAGGGTATTTTGTCTACCTCACGCATTCCTTTGTGAAACGTTCGCAGGCCGGGAGTCCCAGGCTGGCGGTACTAGGGAACTCCACCGCAGAGAACGAACGCATAGTTAACGTATCGAGATAACGTACAAAATACGACGGGGTTTGCACGTGAGCTAAATCTTACTTTGCTGTGGGGAAAAAGAGCTAAAATGTAATTCACGAGAGAGGTTGACCACCGAAGGTTTTTGGAATTTTAGAATCTGTATCAGCTTCACCAACCTAAAATTACCAGCCAGAGTAAAATAGGTCGTGCTCAATAGGCATACATTTATCCTAGCAAGAACGATAGTGTGTTGTGAATGTGTGGGAGCCTGCCAAAACCTATGAGAATCTATGCCGCTTTCTGAAACTGATACCTCGGGAGAGCAGACCATAGAGCGTATTATTATTTCTAGGTTGGCCATATTAACACTGCTACCTGTATTGGGATAAAACGCGATCTGGCTGTTGTCAATATCAGTTTAAGAAGATGATGAAACTGCATCCGATGGACATACTTAAAACATTGTTAACCCTATATTTGATAGAAACCCTAAGGGTTTAAGTGTATATGGAAATATGACTGATATACCAAATGTCACTAAAAAAATTAAAATAAAAAAAACTAATCTTAAAAAAGATGCGCTATTGAGACATTATGGTTTGTGAGATCTTGCGGTATATTTCTAATAAAGAAAACCGACTCAAAACGCAGAAACTAAAAAATTTTCTTATTACGACAAAATACACCACTATATATTATGACTTGGATATGAAAAGACATCTTACTTCTACAGTTTCCGTCCGATTTCCCTGTTTTGATGATTGTTTAAATCAGTCAGTCACGTGAAAGATGCTCACCAATTTTCAAGTCCATCACATGAAATATTTTTTAAAATTCAGTGTACAAAATTTGAAAATATCCAAAAATCACTAAAAAAATTATAATAAATTAACCAACCGTTTCTCACTTGTGCTTGTTTGACACCATGGTTTGTGAGGAGATTTCGTATATATCTGAATAAGAAAATCGACGGAAAACGCTGAAACTGAAAAAAATTCTAAATAGCATCAGATTTTTTACTATATATTATGACTTGCAGAGGGAAATGCATTTAAGTTGTACAGTTTCCATGCGATCTGGCTGTTGTCAATATCAGTTTAAGCAGCTGATGAAACTGCATCTGATGGACATTCTTAAAACATTGTTAACCCTATATTTGATAGAAACCCTAAGGGCCCCACCCGGGTCTTCCCTGGGGGACTTGGGTGGGGTTAAGTATTTTTTACTTCCCAGGGTCACCCTGGTCAGCCCCACAGGGTGGGTTTTTCTCTCTATTCTGGGGCATGTGTTTCTGTCTACCTGTACCCTTTTGTCCATGCTGCTCTGAGCCTTGCTATTTAGGCCCTGTGTGGTTTAAAAGACGCTGGCACTTCATGCTGTCTTTTATTCACATGCAGGCACGTGAAGCCTGTGCTGTCGGACTTAGCATGTACATCTCCATTCCTGTATTGCCTTTTAAACTTCCTACTGTCTGCACTGCCTGTAGCTATTGATATTAGATGTGTGTTGCTAAATGGTCTTAGCTTTATTTAGGCCCCATGTGTTAGGTTTATTTAATGTATTTGACCGGCTGGCGACATACATTCAATGTTCCGTTTGTTTGTTTTTTTCACAAGCAGTGCAGGCACGTCCTGAGAAAGCCTTGTTGCTGTCGGGACGTTAAGCAATGTACAATCAATCAGAAACCCTAAGGGTTTAAGTGTATATGGAAATATGACTGATATACCAAATGTCACTAAAAATATTAAAATAAAAAAAAACTAATCTTAAGAAAGATGCGCTATTGAGACATGGTTTGTGAGATCTTGCGGTATATTTCTAATAAAGAAAATCGACTCAAAACGCAGAAACTAAAAAATTTTCTTATTACGACAAAATACACCACTATATATTATGACTTGGATATGAAAAGACATCTTACTTCTACAGTTTCCGTCCGATTTCCCTGTTTTGATGATCGTTTAAATCAGTCAGTCACGTGAAAGATGCTCATCAATTTTCAAGTCCATCACATGAAAAATAAAAAAAAATTCAGTGTACAAAATTTGAAAAAATCCAAAAATCACTAAAAAAATTATAATAAATTAACCAACCGTTTCTCACTTGTGCTTGTTTGACACCATGGTTTGTGAGGAGATTTCGTATATATCTGAATAAGAAAATCGACGGAAAACGCTGAAACTGAAAAAAATTCTTCATAGCATCAGATTTTTTACTATATATTATGACTTGCAGAGGGAAATGCATTTAAGTTGTACAGTTTCCATGCGATCTGGCTGTTGTCAATATCAGTTTAAGCAGCTGATGAAACTGCATCCGATGGACATACTTAAAACATTGTTAACCCTATATTTGATAGAAACCCTAAGGGTTTAAGTGTATATGGAAATATGACTGATATACCAAATGTCACTAAAAAAATTAAAATAAAAAAAACTAATCTTAAAAAAGATGCGCTATTGAGACATTATGGTTTGTGAGATCTTGCGGTATATTTCTAATAAAGAAAACCGACTCAAAACGCAGAAACTAAAAATTTTTCTTCTTAGGACAAATTTCACCACTATATGTTATGACTTGGGTATGAAAAGACATCTTACTTCTACAGTTTCTGTCCGATTTCCCTGTTTTGATTATCGTTTAAGTCAGTCAGTCACGTGAAAGATGCTCACCAATTTTCAAGTCCATCACATGAAAAATACAAAAATTTCAGTGTGCAAAATTTGAAAATTGTTCTAAGTCCAAAAACCACTAAAAAAATTATAATAAATTAACCAAGTGTTTCTCACTTACACTTGTTTCAAACCATGGTTTGTGAGGAGATTTCGTATATATCTGAATAAGAAAATCGACGGAAAACGCTAAAACTCAATTTCCTTCATAGCATCAAATTTTTCACTATATATTATGACTTGCAGAGGGAAATGCATTTAAGTTGTACAGTTTCCATGCGATCTGGCTGTTTTCAACATCATTTTAAGCAGCTGATGAAACTGCATCCGATGGACATATTTAAAACATTGTTAACCCTATATTTGATAGAAACCCTAAGGGCCAAAGTTTGGTTAGGGTTACCGTTATGTTTAGTGTTAGATTTTAGCTAGGGTTATAACCCTAATGTGGTATGTAAGGCACATTTTTGGTCATTTTTTTTTTTTTTTATGGTGCCATTTGATAGCCCATGTGGTACTGAGTCCAGAAATGCAAATACAACTTTTGTATTCCAATTTAAACATGTGTTATCGCCCTTGAAAAAAATCGCGGGAAAAGCACATTATCGGCTCTCGTGTCCGTATTTTATGTTCAATCTCTCCCATTTTCATACCCATACTGCGGCTGTACTATTTTTATCAATATGTTTAAAAAGCAGGTGTAAATACTTTATATTTTTTTTTTAATATTTTTTTTCCCCAAAAAAGTGCAGGTCACCTTTTTAATTCAATAATTTTCCTCCCATTCACAACACCTAGACTTAGCTTGCATCAAAACGTTCAGGTCATGCAACTGCATCCGATGAACATAGATAAAACATTGTAAACACTAGATTTAACAGAAACCCTAATGACCAAGTTTACCGCGTCAGTATCAGCAAGACCAACTCTAAAAGCTATCTACCTCAGTATTTTTCTCACACAGTTTTCACCCAAACCCTGAACACATTTATGACACTATGCTCATAAAGTACTTTGAAAGACCCTGCAAGTTGTGTTGCTCAGTTTTTATTTGAAAAAAGTTCCACGTCTAGTGCCAAACCCTGTCAGTCCAGTTTATTATGTTCAGTGTACTCCAGCTTCATGGCATTTCGGCAGTACCATTCTCTGGGGTTCAGTTTTGTTTTTTGGTTTTGTTTCTTTTTGTTGCTAAAGCCAGAATCAACCTGAACTGTGACACACCCACAGACACAATATCATTGTACAACCACTATCATTCAGCCACATTACTCTTAGACTAGTGGCATTTATGTGACTCCCACTACAACACACAATTACTTTACCTGATAACTGAACCACCTACAATGACGGCACAGTTTTAGGACCATATCAGTATCCCTTCCCAACCTTATATTGTTCCTGCAGAATCATGCAAAAACACTCTCAAGTCCCAAGGAAAAACGTTTGCATTTATATCATATGTTTACAGATATCAACAGAAATAGTACAGCCGCAGCATGGGTATGAAAATGGGAGCGATTGAACATGAAATACGGACAATGCACCTCAGAAAAGCCTGGTTAATTTTTTTATAAGCACTGATGTGGCACCGAGAAAAACAAACAAACAAACAAACCCAACAACAAACAAGCACTGACACAAACAAACAATTCATCTATTTATTTACACA
This sequence comes from Semisulcospira habei, assembly GCA_036245525.1. NCBI lineage: Eukaryota > Metazoa > Mollusca > Gastropoda > Semisulcospiridae > Semisulcospira > Semisulcospira habei. The sequence continues at coordinate 176,324,705 of BTPG01000007.1, read as the reverse complement.
GGTCAGTCATTAATTTGTTCACACGAGTCATATATAAAAATCTGATTTTGGAGACACATGCAATCCGTGTGTAACTGAAGTATGATATAAATAAATAAAATTTAAAAGGAAACAATGATACAATTTACGTTCAGTTGTATTATAAAATCATCAAAATATTTTGTGTGTGTGTGTGAAAATAAATATAAGGTAACATAATTTATGATATATAATCGATTCCATTGCTAAAATGTTTTAAGAATTATAAGAGGGATTTGTGCACCATTATGCCTGAAAGTGGCAAGAAAGACTTCCTTATCTTTGTGTGAAATTAGTTTCAGCTCAAGGAAAAACGGTCTCTCTTCTTTGTCTTAGTAAAACTCCTGGAACCAACTTTAGGCCAGCCTAAAAACGATAAACAAAACCATCTGGATGCTGCTCACAACAATCACCCATCCCCTCCCCCCCTGCTCTTTCCGCACATAAAAATACATATGGAGGGCAGGATCCCCTGTGACTGCATGTAATGGCAATCTATTCCTCTCGGGTCGATGGAAAATTGTACAGCAGGAAGTGAAATGTGTATGTTCAGTTGGTGGCATATATTTCCAGGCGTCTTCGCCCGCTCCAAAATCTTCAGTAATTAAACCCTTCCTTCACATTCATTTAGTTCTATTCCCTAGTAATGGTGTACCAGGGAGTGCTTCAGGCCTTATCTTTAACTTCAGTGCTCTCATGAAACCGGCGGCAGTGTGTACTGTGTTGGCCGCCAATACTTTCATGTTTTTATGAAGAATCGGAAACATTTAGTGACTAAGCTCTCCCTGCAGGTTCATTTAGCTCTATTTTCTAGCGATAGCGTAGCTGAAAGAGTTTGGCTAGCGGGCTCACAGCCAGAACCGCGGCGTGGAATGCGTGTTCGTTTTCGATTGGCGACTCACATGTATAAGCCGAAAGTTCAGACTACCTGGCTGACTAACGAAAATGTAGGAGCTTTGACACGTATACGTCAGTTTTACAATTTAAGTTCTAGCACACGCACCACGTGAAGCACTAAAAATATACAATACACTCAAAGCAAAAGTATTGTATCAACTGTAGATTATTCTAAGGATTTTATATAAAATGTTTATATTGAAACATTTTAATAAATATTTCACTTTAAACAACATACAGCAGTAAAATTTTAATTGCCATATATCACATTTTTAAAAAGTTGTGAGAGTAAAACTAAACAAAATGTCGGACAGCGTCGTTAGCAATGGAGACAGCCAGATCGCTTTGCCGACTTGAAAAGCTTAAAATGTTAAAAAGGAAGGCCTCAGAGTAAAAATAGTCTGTATAGAGACCTCGGGAAAGGTTGGGGGAAATGTTTAAAGTACACATAAACACGCCAGCACGACCAGGGAGAGTAACATTCAATTGTATTATAAAAATTATCAAAATAATTTTTTTTGTGTGTGACAAAAAATATACGGTAAAATAAATAAATAAAAATAATCGATCCCATTGCTACTCCATTTGTTCCCGTGTGAGCATAGTAATTTTAGATGGGAGTGGCAAGAAAGACTTCCTTATCTTTTAATGAAACGAGTTCGTGCACCACCAAAATGCCCTTTCCTTCATAGCCTTACTAACTGTACTTTGACCACTAGGGGAGCTAAGGAATAAACAAGTACGGCATATGGAAGCCGTCTAACCCCACCCATCCTCCCCAGCTACCATCCCTTCCACCCGCGGCGCGTGCCGAACCGTGCCTTGGCCTGTTGCGGGCTTTTAGTAAGGTAGTGAACGCCTGTTGTTATGGCAATCAAAACACCCATGTTGTAGGTTTATTTAACGTATTGGACCGGCTGCGACATACATTCAATATTCTGTTGGTTTTTTGTGTGTGTGTGTTTTTGTTGTTGTTGTTTTTCACAAGCAGTGCAGGCACGTCCTGAGAAAGCCTTGTTGCTGTTGGGACATTAAGCAATGTACAATCAATCAATCAACTTTTTAGAAACACGACTTAGACATTAGTTCTGCGCTACTGTAGCAACGCCTGATTACATTGTAACCAGCTGAAAATATATTTTTCACAAACGGCCTCATGCAGGGGCATTTGTTGTCGCTTTGCCATTATTAGTCTGTACTACATTATAGTCTATACGAAATGTGATCTTTGTTTCACGTGTTTTATTGTAGTTTGTACTGAGTGCGAGTGACTGAGCTTGTGTGTGTCAACTTGACATAATAATAATAATTACGGTATTTATAATGCGCTTATTTCATAATATTTATAACTCTAAGGCGGAACTCGCAACTGACCCACGCACTCGCAACTCACGCACGCATCTGCATGCGTTTATCAATGACTCGCATACCACACGTACGTTACGAATGTCAGCTGGGGGTGGGGTGTGTGGTGGCGTTGTAGTGCTAGAACTGTTGAAAGAGGTGAGTTTTGGGGACGGACTGGAAGGAGGAAGGATAGTGTTTCTGACGGAGGGAGAGTGTTCCAGGTGGATAGACCGCAGGCAGAGTATACTAATGGTCAAAACTTAAGGGCCACCCCACTTGTGTCATTGTTTATCGTCGCAAGTACGCTAATAAAATACAATGTTCTTTCGATCCAAATGGGTTAAAAGTTGACCTTAGACAGTCCACTGTACAGGGAACAATAGACAACAATTCATCAATTTCCATGAACATGTCAAATGTACGTGAAACATCGTCGTCAGTTTTTGTGAAAAGCTGTGCGATATTGGCAAGCGTACCAAAAACAGGCAGGTGGAAAAGTCGAGATGCACGTGCTAATGGGGTCAGTCATGAACACTGAGCACCGCTTCTGTTTCGCTACAAATACCAGTACATTAGGTGCATAATTGACACTTTCCTAAGCATGCCACTACGACAAAGCCTAACGCCAGTAGATCAAAGCCGGGCGCTAGCATGGCTGCAGGATGGAAATTCCGGAGGAGAAGTTGGGATACGTCTTGGGGTGTCCCATTCAGTGATCCAGAGGCTGCGTTGCAGGCACCCGATTCCAAGAAACTGGAAGGGCAGAACGACGATCCTGCTCAAGACGCCCGCGCTGCACCAGCAGAAGGGAGGACAGATACCTCTGTGTTGCGGCTCTGCGCGACCGAACTGTCACGTCAACGACTCTGCGACGTCAACTGATGCAAGTTGCAAACGTTAACGTCAGCAGAAGCACAGTGTGCCGACGTCTGCTCGAAATTGGCCTGGCTTCATGCAGAGCAGCAGTGACAATACCCCTCACTCTAGCTCATCGCATTGCCTGGTGTTGTCACCTCAAGGCGTCCCCCAGCTGACTCAGTTCCTGCATCAAGAGTGGGAAGCGATCACACATGTTCTCCGAACCCTGTATGCGTCAACGCTGCATTAAATGCTTGGCTGCAAACGGTGGGTACAATCGCTACTGACTGGACCAGTCTTGCGTGACTTTTCAAAATCTGACCAGCCAGACTAAAAGAAAAGTCTTAGACAAGATGTAAAAATATCTTGAAAATATTTCATGCTAAAATGTCGCACGGGTCTTTAAAGGAAACGTTGACAGACTCTCAAAAAGGTCAAAATAATATTAACGTCATAATCTATAAATGCTCAAATCTTATTAAAAATATTGCACTCTCTCAGAAAACGCCGCACCCGGGTCTGCCCTGGGGACTTGGGTGGAGTTGACTACATTTTTTAGTTCCCAGGGTCACCCTGGTCAACCCCACAGGGTGGGTTTTCCTCTCTATTCTGGGGCATGTTTTTCTATCTACCCTGGGTTCATTCACCTGTCCCCCACCGGATCTGCCCTAAGGGACCTTGGTGGGGTAGTTCCTAAGGTCACCTTGTCTAACCCCTGCAAGGTGGGTTCTACTTTTTGGGGGGTTTGTATTTCTGTCTTTCTGGTCCATTTGTATTTTTCTCCCCCACCCGGGTCTGCCCTGGGGGACTTGGGTGGGGTTAGGTACTTTTTAGTTCCCAGGGTCACCCTGGTCAGCCCCACAGGGTGAGTTTTTCTCTCTATTCTGGGGCATGTGTTTCTGTCTACCTGAGGTCCATTCACCTGTATTTGCCTGTTTAAAACTCTCCCTACTGTCTGCACTGCCTGTAGCTCTTGATATTGGATGTGTGTTGCCAAATGGTTTTAGCTTTATTTAGGCCCCATGTTGTAGGTTTATTTAACGTAGTGGACCGGCTGGCGACATACATTCAATATTCTGTTTTTTGTTTTTTATCACAAGCAGTGCAGGCACGTCCTGAGAAAGCCTTGTTGCTGTCGGGATGTTAAGCAATGTACAATCAATGTATTTTTCTTTTGAAATTCACCCTCCTGTCTGCGTTTCTTGCAGTTCTTTTCTGAGTCATTTAGCGCAGGCACGTCCTGAGAAGGCATTTGTCAATTGCGGGACGTAAAGCAATCTATACTCACTCACTCACTCCTGTTCTTGTAAATAAGAGTGTGTAAGATACGTGTGCCCGATGTGGAGCCGAGCAAGGACAGTCTCCTCACGGCGGCTGCCACAGCGATACGGTAGACCGTCCGACACCTTAGGAAGGACTTTATGCAGCTTGTTTGCTTTCTCTATGTCCCACACGGACTGCCACTCACAGGCTATGTAAGGCGCACAAATCACAGGTCTAAAATCACTATAAACAGTCTGTGCGTCAGGGGCAGGGTCGTTGCGGGCATCGTTGGCAGCAGAATCTGCGATCCTGTTGCCTTCGATGCCCACATGCCCTGGGACCCAAACAAAAATGATGTCATAATATTCCTTCATCAAGTCCGCGTACAGCTCTCTGATCTGCACCAGCCATGGGTAGTCATTTCCCGCGCGCGGCCCTGAAGGGCCTGCAGGGCAGAAAGAGAGACAGAATCAGGAAGTTCCTTTCTCTAGATCGATAAGCATGCTTGAGTGCCAGCAGAACCGCCCGCAGTTCTGCAATAAGTACAGATGAATGGTCTGGTAGGCGTACTTAAATGGGTGTCTAGGATGGCGAGAGGACACTGCGGCCGCAGCCACTCTCCCATCCTCAGATTTTGACCCAACTGGTTCAGACGACCGATCTTCAAATCTTGTTCCCGTTCCTGTCGAACTTAATCCAGCCCTTTGTCGGAATCGTCGACGACCTTTTGGTTTTTACTTTCATACTCCAGCTCCTGGTTCTCTCTTTCCTTCTCCTCCTCCTGCAGCTCTGACATCTCCTGTCTCAGAAGAGCCCCGTCTCGCTCGTATCGGTCATTCGCCTGGCATTTAGGCGACCCCATCAGATCATTTTTGTGGCGCTGGGCATCGTACCACCGACTGTTCAATTCCTGCGCCTGTTCTTGCTGTAGACGGTGGACGGCTGCTCGCTGTTCCGCCTTTATCTTATCTCGCTCGCTGACCACGGTCGCGTCCAACTGGTTTTGCAGTCGCTCTAGTGCCTTGCACTTCTCTTCAGCCAGCTTCTCATGGCTGTTTCTATATTGTCAGCCACTTTTAGAGGGATGGTATGGTGGCTCTTCTCTTCCTCCCCCCCCCCCCCACCCCCACCGGGTCTGCCCTAGGAAACCTTATTGGGGTGGTCTACTTTTTAGTTCCTAGGGTCACCTTGTCTAACCCCTGCAAGGTGGGTTCTACTCTTTTGGGGGTTTGTATTTCTGTCTTTCTGGTTCATTCATCTGTATTTTTCTTTTGAAATTCATCCTCTTGTCTGCGCTTCTTGCCGTTCTTTTCTTCATTTAGCGCAGGCACGTCCAGAGAAGGTCTTTGTCGCTTGCGGGACGTAAAGCAATCTATACTCACTTACTCCTTCGCTCTTCTCTTCCTGACCTCTCGTATTAACGGCACAGGTTTCAGGTCTCCACTCTGGATCTAGATCTTCTACGTTTCTGGCGCCGTTTACATTTCCGATGATAAGATCATAAACTGGGGTCTTCACACACAACGCCTTCACCTCTCCTGTTACATACGGAGTATTGACACTGACCTTGGCAAGGGGGATGACTCTCCCTTTCCATCGGCCAAGATGAGGGTTGTCCACTCCTGTAGTTTCTGGTCTTCAGCTACTAGGTCCCATGATGATGCAATTACAACCAGTGTCTCTCAGCACTCTCACTGAAGTGTTTCCGATGAATCCTGACGCCACAGTACTGTTCGGTACTTCATTCTCAGGCAGCGCGATGTTTGAGACTGGTAAAAATGTAGCCCCATCTCCTACTGAGATGCGTCCATTCTTTCTGAAAGATTTAATCAGCTCGGATGTCACTCACCTTTCTCCAAACTCAAAGTCTCTGGATGACGTCACATCATTAGCTAGTACAGCGGCGACTCTGTGTTGAGACGTAGTACTGATTCTGCCTGCTATCCCGCGATCTTGGTTGGGTCTTCTGGTGTTATCGCCTAGGGGAACATCTTTAGAAGGACACCGTATTGCCTTGTGTCCTCTCTTTCCACAAAGAAAACATGTCAGGCTTTCCATCAGCATGTGTTTCGGGATGTCTCTGACGTCGTTGATTTCCCCTGCTGGCGCAGACACACGCTGTGGCTTCCGGGCCCGAATGTGGGCGTCCAGGTATCTTTGAGCGAAGTCGGCCAGGGCCTTTAGGGACTGGTCCTTTTGCTCTCTGAGGTGGGTGGCCAGGTCCTTAGAACATGCGTTGAGGACTTGCTCTTTGACGATAAGGTCACAGAGGTCCTGGTACTCCTTTTGGTCTGGACTGGTACTCCTTGTTTAAACCAGCCACTCTGTCCATTTCTCCAAGTAGCTCCAGATTCTTTCAGTGAATAGGCCGGGTGTTTCTCCTTCTTCAGGCTTGCAGTCCTGAAATCGTCGCCTGTAACCCTCTTCAGTGAAGTCGTACTGTCTCAGCAGGGCGGCTCTCAACTACGTATAATCTTCGGCTTCTTCTCTTGGCAAGCGGGTGTAAAATTCAAACGCTTTGCCGGTTAGAAGTGCGCTCAGTTTGATGGCCCAAGTCGCTTGTCTCCAGTTATTGCTGCTTGCGAAACGCTCGAATTGCTCCAGGTAAGCGTCCATCTTATCTGAATTTTCAACGAAAGGTGGAAGCTTTGGCGCACGGGCTGTTTGCTCTCTGCTGGCTAAGGCTGTTGCTTCACTGAGTAGCCCTCTGGATCTGTGCCGCTATCTCCATCTACTTTAGATAAATTTTGTGTCGACGGTGCCTCTCTGCCTCTTCTCGCTCCTCTTCTCGTTGTTTATCTGCCTCTTTTCGCTGTTTCTCTGCCTCTGCTGCTTAAATTTCGAGTTTCATGATTTCACGTTCTTTAGCTCTTTCTTCTCTCTCCAGTCTCTCCTTTTCTTCTTCTTCTTCTCTCTCTCTCTCTCTCTCTCTCTCTCTCTCTCTCTCTCTCTCTCTCTCTCTCTCTCTCTCTCTCTCTCTCTCTCTCTTTTCTTCTCTCTCCTCTCCCTCCAGTCTCTCCTTTTCTTCTCTCTCTCTCATTTCTTCTCTTCTCTCTCCAGTCTCTCCTTTTCTCTCTCCAATCTCTCCTTCTCTCTCTCTCGTTTACAAGCCCCACCCGGGTCTGCCCTGGGGGACTTGGGTGGGGTAACTACTTTTTAGTTCCCAGGGTCACCCTGGTCAGCCCCACAGGGTGGGTTTTCCTTTCTATTCTGGGGCATGTGTTTCTGTCTACCCTTTGCCCATTCACCTTTATTTGCCTTTCTAACACTCTCCCTACTGTCTGCACTGCCTGTAGCTCTTGATATTGGATGTGTGTTGCTAAATGGTCTTAGCATTATTTAGGCCCCATGTGTTAGGTTTATTTAACGTATTTGACCGGCTGGAGACATACATTCAATTTCTGTTTAGTTGTTTTTTGGGTTTTTTTTTCACAAGCAGTGCAGGCACGTCCTGAGAAAGCTTTGTTGCTGTCGGGACGTTAAGTAATTTGCAATCAATCATTTCTTCTCTCTCCAGTCTCTCCTTTTCTTCTCTCTCTCATCTCTTTTCTTCTCTCTCCTCTCCCTCCAGTCTCTCCTTTTCTTCTATCTCTCGTTTCTTCTCTTCTCTCTCTTCAGTCTCTCCTTTTCTCTCTCCAATCTCTCCTCTCTCGTTTACAAACTCGAGGAGTTGAGCTCAGTCCTTCGAGTCCACAGTCCTTTCCAATTTTCAGGAATGTCTCCATTTCCGATGTCGCCATCTCTGCGTTTCACTGCTGGCTGTTTTCTCCTGCTACCCTTTCCACTGAGCCAACGGAAGAAGTCCCGTCGGGGGTGCCAAAATGTTACGTGTCGAGTCGTAGTCGTAGTATGATATCACCAGACGAACGCACGTAAGGTTCTTTTAACGAAACTTCACTCGGCTGCAACCCGTCATACCTAGCTTAAGGATGTAGACCACACTGGAGTAACAGTTCCAACAATATTTTATTTCAGCGATGCAATCCGGCTCCACACAATGCTTCTGGGGCATGTGTTTCTGTCTAATCTTGGTCCATTCACCTGTATTTTTTTCTTTTTTGAACTCTCCCTACTCTCTGTGCTGCCTGTGTCTCTTGTTGTTGGATGTGTGCTGCTGGATGGTCTTAGCTTTATGTGGACCCCATGTCGTAGGTTTATTTAACGTATTGGACCAGCTGGTGACATACATTCAATATTCTGTGTAGTTGTTGTGTTTTTTTGGTGTTTTTTTTTTTTTTTTTTTTTTTTTTTTTTTTTTTTTTTGTGGGGAAATCAGTCAATATGGGCGACAAATGCTCTCTAACTAGAAGGTGTGCTTTTTTTGTTTCTTTTTTATATTTTTACTTTTTATTTTCTGTTTCCTTCTGACATCATATTTCCCTTATTTTAATTTTATTTCAAGGATAAATTTTATTTACTCAACTATATTACCGTGGAGCAAGTATAAAAAAAAGTTAAGCACATTAGATAAGACAACAGTTTACGTTGTACTCTCAAAAAGATGATTCGTTATAATGAAACGCATTTCATTCGCAACATCGGTATAGTGCAAAGTACAGCCACAAGTCGTTAACATGGATCACTTATGTGGCAATGTATAAGCAGGCACATCACATCTACTCGTACAGAAGCGCAGGCAGAGGGGGCGCTCCTGTGAGTTCGTGAGCGTGTAGGCGGCGTGTGTGTGTGTGTGTGTGTGTGTGTGTGTAAGAGAGAGAGAGAGGTTACAATCAGTTTCACAGTTACTGTAACGCGAGATGTGAGTCACGTGCAACTATTACGTGAATCTGCGGGAAACGTTATTGTCTCTACCACAGAAACTTTCTCTTTCTGATTCTAAGTTCAGATTCAAACAAAAATATAATATCTATTGGTGTACCATACTTGTACTTGCTAATACACAGCTTAGCTACTAAGGAGACGTGGTTAATAAATGCAATTTCTGCTGCTCCTAACACGTGATCACGGTATCCCAATAAGGCTTGGGCAGGGGTTATGCAATGTCTGCCGCTCCTAACACGTTATCACGGTATCCCAATAAGGCTTGTGCAGGGGTTATGCATATCTGTACATTGCATTTTCCTGAACAAAGTTGTTCAGCTCTTTCCCAGATTCGAGATATTGAATCACAAAAGTAGAAGAAATGCTCAATAAAGTCAACTTCATGACGACAAAAACTGCAGTATCTATTATTAACGACTCCCATTTTAGACAATAAAATATTGGTTGGGTAAATATTGTGTAGAATTTTCCACTGCAGTTCTTGCAACCTCACTTTCTTTGTTGCTTTATTCACAATACCCCATTGCCATTCACTTAATTGGACATCAAACTTCATCGCCCAAAAATGAAGGGCACAAGGGGGACTGTATTTCCGCTGCACAATTGTTATCCTACACTCCTTTGCTGCAGTTGCTTTTTAGTTCCCAGAGTCACCCTGGTCAGCCCCACAGGGTGGGTTTTCCTCTCTATTCTGGGGCATGTGTTTCTGTCTACCCTTGGTCCATTCACATGTATTTGCCTTTTTAAAATTACATCGTTCTCTCTGAGACAGTCTTCAAAGCTGTCACGATCCTAGTAAAACAAACAGATAAACTTTAGTTGCTCTCGAAAATCTTTCAACCCCACCCGGGTCTGCCCTGGGGGACTTGGGTGGGGTTAGGTATTTTTTAGTTCCCAGGGTCACCCTGGTCAGCCCCACAGGGTGGGGTTTTCTCTCTATTCTGGGGCATGTGTTTCTGTCTACCCGAGGTCCATTCACCTGTATTTGCCTTTTTTAAACTCTCCCTACTGTCTGCACTGCCTGTAGCTCTTGATATTGGATGTGTGTTGCTAAATGGTCTTAGCTTTATTTAGGCCCCATGTGTTAGGTTTATTTAATGTGTTTGACCGGCTGGCGACATACATTCAATGTTCTGTTTAGTTGGTTGTTTTTTTTTTCACAAGTAGTGCAGGCACGTCCTGAGAAAGCCTTGTTGCTGTCGGGACGTTAAGCAATGTACAATCAATCGAAAATCTTTCAGAACAGCATTATATTTTTGAGTAAGAATCCAGACACTGATATTTGCGTGTCTGCCACTAAAGGTCAGTTCTGCTAGAGTGTTTCTCTTCTTAACAATATCCTTTTCTGCAGAACAGTCATCAACAATAAACAAAGTTGGTTGTCCCTGAAATTGCTTGTAAAAAGGTAGTCACTCAGTTTTTTCTCAGGGTCGACTAAATAAATGTTGTGATCAGTCCAAATGAATAAACGGTTGTGATAAGCTTTGTTGAGTTTGATTGTTAGACAAAATATCACAATGTTTTCGAAATGATAGATGTATCTTGGTTGTAAGAGACCAAGAACAAATTCAGTTTTTCCACATCCTGTGGCACCGCAAAACAAGCCACAGTGTGGGTCGAGTGTCAGCAAGTTCATTTTAATACTAATTATAATTTTTCCCAAAGTTTTCAGTCGTCATGTTTGCTAGTGCAATTCTAGGCGTTTTTATTCAGAAATTCAAGTTTCCGGCACCCATTGGGTAAAATCATTTTAGCCAATAAATTCAGCTGGCAGGCACGCCACACTATTTAGGAAACTGTGCGGTTTCAATCTGATTTGGTCTGCTTTCATAAGAGGCCTGTCTTTTTCTTACAGTATTGGTTAATAGCTCAGGCGGTTATGCATCGGAGCAGGAGAGCGAAGGGAATCACCGGGTCGTGGGTTCGAATCCCCGTCCTGGCCCCGGTAGCTGGACTCACAATCAAGGGGGGAAAAATAGATATGTTCAATAGCATGTCCGTTGAAAGGTCCTGGTAAGTCAAAGTGGCCCAGTTGGAGTGCGCCTGAGTTGAACAGTATTCAGGTCGTACTCCATAGGAAATAGATTTCCCTGTCCCCCCATAACTTACCCGCCCCTCAGGGCCGTCCATTATCACTTCGGTGCCGTGGACGTTAAACCCGGAATTAATCAATCACCAATTACAGTACTGGCTGAAGCACCTGTACACAGACAAGCCGCAAGGCGGCCAATACTTCCTTAACTCATTCTACCCCAAGACCGAAATCCCCAAATGTTGCCCTTGTCCTCTGAAGACTGCATTGCAGTGCATGACACAGATCGACCATGATAGTTCAAAGGTGATGCCAGAATAGCTTGGCGCCCATAGGCGCCAAGCTATTCTGGCAGTCACCCTTGTGATCATGGTCGATCCATCTCTTGCTGTGGGTGTGTCTGGGGCAGAATGAGTTCACAATACGCGGAACGTTATGGGTCTCTTAAAGTATGGTGGACGGCACAGGGCCACATAAAAAGGTTACGAATGTGTTTAGGAAGCATTTCCATATCCATAAATGATAGGCATTATAGGGCACAACGCATAGTTTTGCTATAAGGCGAATTGCTGTTTTTTTTTGTGTATTTTGTCAGCATCGGTATATCATACTATGGCTGCTGAGATTGTTGGCTGCTAAGATTTGTGGCTGCCCTCTTCTGGTCAATTTTTCTTGGTGTCGGTGTCTCGTAAGTGGCTAACCTCAAACGGCTTACTAGTACAACTAAATCAACTTTAATGTAAACCAAACTTCTAACACGTGATTATTTTGTGTTTAGACACGCAGTAGTAGTTACGGATATGGTTATTTTAGCTTAGGACAGGTTATTACGGGTTATTCCGGGTTTTAGTGGCACTAGGTCAACACTGAAGACCGACCTAGCAAACTGCTACACACCACTTCACGCGAGGTCCTACTGTGTCGGAGATATACCGTGTTTGGATTTAACTTCAGCATGTGGATTTAGCTGGTTATTGATGCATTGTGTTGAGACCCAGCCGAGTGAGTATGTAAATCCTAATTATTTATGTGCGCTATGCTGGATAAGAGTGTGTGTTGAGCAGGTTAAGTGCGGCCTGGTTAAAACAAGGTTTACAACAACAACAAAAAAGGAAAAATGGCCACCGCGGAGCGTGCGGCCGACAGCGCTGACCTAGATCAGCGCCGCCAGTCGCTCACGCCGGCTGAGTTGGCATACCTGGTTGGTCCGGGTTTAACGTCCACCGCACCGAAGCACTTGATAATAGACGGCACTGACGGGCGGGTTATGGGGGACAGGGAAATCTATTACCTACGGAGTATGACCTGAACACTGATCAAATCAGGCGCACTCCAAATGTGCCACTTTGAACAAGCCCGTCTTTTCCCCCTGGATTCCGAGTCCAGGTCCCCGGGCCGGGATGGGGATTCGAACCCATGACGCAGCTTTTCCCTTTGCTCTCCTGCTCCGATGCGTAACCGCCTGAGCTATTTCGGACTCTTTGGTATACCTCGCCCTGTAGGCGGGTTAAATGTACACACGTCGTTTGTACACTTACTAATTGTACACTACCCATTTGTGCCAAGGTGCAAAATGTACACAGACCAAATCAGTGCAGGTATAAATGTACACAAAAATATGATCTCGGAGTCGGAGAAATCGTCACGTGACTTCTGTGGTCACATTCAAAGACGTACAATTTGTGATAGTTTCAGTTGTCAAGAAACTCAGTCAGCTGCACTTGCCTGACGGTTGCCTCCATCGTTTGACGTGAAAATCAGGGGAAGTAACTGATGAGACCGGGAACAGTTTGCTTGATGGCAATACTCGGAGATCATGCGCGAGAACACGATATTAATTACAAACTGTGTACATTATGTATTTTTACCCATTTCCTTTTGGTCTGTGTACATTATGCATCTCGCCACGAATGGGTAGTATACAATTAGCGTGTGTACCGTTGATGTGTGTACATTTAACCCCCTACAGGGTAAGGTATACCAACTCAGCCTCACTCCGCAAGCCGGGTTTATACAGTAATTCAGCTCGTTTAACAACATTGGGGTGTTTGTTTCACACCTCAGTGCACTCGGCAGCGAAATGTGGGTATGTGAGGTTGTATGCTTGGGGGTTCAGACCTCGCCACAAGCATGTGGGGCGTGAGAACTTCACCTGCCAGCTGTCTGTATAAATTCTATGAATAACTGGGTCAATAAAGGGGAATGTTTTACCTAATGGGGAAATTATACAGTTATCAACTGGAATTGAACTATTTTTTTAGCTAATTCGTTGTGTCTGGTTTTTAAACAATCTTTTATGAATCTTCCTATTTTTATCTGCAGTTCCAGGGAGGGGGGAGGAAGCTGGATTTTAGACGAGCCAGGGACTCTGGTTGCTCTGGCTTTAGCGGCCTTGTCCACGAGTACATTTTCAGAGATCTCTACATGTGCAGGGATCCACTGGAGTATTGTGTTAGCCCCGGGGGCAAAGTGTTGGTAATATTTAATTTTTCCTGTATGATTTTGGCCTAAGACTGGGCTCAGTCGAGGAGATTAATTTTATTGCAGTTTGCAAGTCTGAGCAACCGAGGATCTGGTACATCTACAACGGTAGGGCTAGTAGATGTTGAAGTGCCAGAGATATCGCGACTAGCTCCGCTGTGCAGATGCAGCAGTCCTCATTTAAATTAAATTTAGATATGTTTTTAAGTGGGGGATGTAGAATCCCCGACCAACATGTTGGTCGTTGGCATTGGGAGTGACATCGTGATTGGGGGCCAAAAACTGGAAACAGTTAATAAATTCAAATACTTAAGAGCCATTGTGATAGATGAGGGATCAAAACGAGAAATACTGTTCAGGATTGCGCAGACAACAACAGCACTGACAAGATTGAGGACCATATGGAAGGACAGAAACATCACACTCTGCTCCAAGATCAGACTGATGCGCTCCTTAGTCATCTCAGTGTTCTTGTATGCCTGCGAGTCATGGACCCTCACACTCAGACCTTGAAAAGAGGATACAAACCACTGAAATGAGATGTTTTCAAAGGCTGCTTGGCATTTCATACAGAGATCACATCACGAACGAGGAAGTGGGAAGCAGAATCAGGCAAGCCATCGGGCCCTATGAAGATCTAATTAGCCATTGTGAAAAAACGCAAACTGATGACAGTACTGTGGTAAGGGCATGCCACGCATTCAGCTGTTGTCAAAACAATCCGTCGGGGGTTCTTTCTCCGGGTACTCCGGTTCTTCCACCCCCCACACTTTGGTACCGGTCTCAGGCCACTTTACAAATTTCAAATACAAGCGATTAAAAATCTCTGTAACTTCAGTAGCTGACTGGCCCTTCGTTTGTCTTGTACTGTGTTTGTCTTAAATGGCGTAAATCCGTGTCTGTTTCGTGAGTGTGTGTGTTGGGTTTCAGGCGCGGCGCTTTGAGTCGATTTCCCCAAAATTGAGAAAAAGCGCCTATATAATAACGGTATTATTATTATTATTAATCCTGCAAGGCACTATGCAAGAAGGACGAAGGAGAGGAAGGCAGAGGAAACTATGGGAGAACAATATCTCAGAGTGGACAGGACTGAAGCTGAGTGATACACTAAGCATGGCAGAGAACAGGGAGGAATGGAGGTAGCTGGTTGTCAAGTCATCAGTAGTGTCCCCAACGGTCGGCAAGACTACGGGATATAGAGATAGGAAGTTATACTTATAGATTATGGTCATTTATACGGGAATCATCAGATAGACTGTCACGGCCCTGGGGTACAATTTTTCTTTGAACTCCAGGGTTGTGGTTTTCTGTATTATAAATATTTTCTTTTTTACTAATATTCTGGATTTTTTTTTTTTTTAATGGTCCAGATTTATGGGTCCAGGGTGGATGTATTGGGACTGGTATTGTGCAGACGCTTTGAGGTTTGACGTCAGATACCATAAGGGCATCCTGAATAAAGCCAGGTAAGGTTAGGATGATGCTGTGCTGTTTGGTAGCGGCTACTGATTCCTGTAGTTCTATTTGGTAGACTGTTTGGGTGTTGTTATTTATGGTATGTGACCTGATGGCATATATGTTGCACATAGCTGTTTGCGGTATAGGACTAAGGGAAGTAATCCAGCCTGTGCATAGGTTGCCATATTATTGGCTTTTCCTCTTCCTACACTTGCGGTTAGTGCGCCCCGTGGAAAGAACGCAAGTGGTCCCAGCTGTGGGGAGCAGACTAGAGAAGCTACCAGGCCGTCAGCACGTCACTCGGCGGCGCGAGACCCTCCGGCTACCTCTACACCGCCAAGCCCCACAGCACTGCTCCTACGAGCGATGCCAGAGAAGGTAGGCCCACCTTCTCCTAAGACGCAGTACCCACTCCCTGTAGTTGGCCCTCAGGTAATGATGGCCAGGATGGCGTGCGCAGTCTCAATTGGTCCTCCAGCAGGGATGACCGAGACTTTATCGTCTGTCTCACGAGGCCTACCATTTGGGACGACCGAGACACGGATCACTCCGAAGAGGACAGCCCACGAATCAAGGCTTCAAGTCCGGCCTGCGGCCACCTCCAACAACCGCCGCTCCCCTTGCTCTGAGGACGCAGGGATAGTTACAGTCGCTGCACTCCCGGGCAGCCGGATCCCATGCACTTTCGCGGACAAGCTCACACACTCGAGGGTGTCGCCCTTCTCGGAGCCGGTCACCTAGTTCCCGGAGCATCGTATGGAGACTGACGACCAGACTCTCCATGACGACGCATGAGGTCCCCGGCGCGTCGTCCGCCCGTGATAGAGCCTAGCAGGACCCTGCACTCTTCCCGTGACCACCAAGCAAGACGGGACCGCACTGTCACAGGTACCAGGCATACAGAGCGACACCAAGGCCTTCCTTCTGCTGGGTCCTCCCCGCCCCGGCTTTCTCCGTGCAGACGCACGACCCCTACTTGGGATAGGTGCTATGGGACCCCGCCGGACAGGGCTCCGACGTAGGATGATGTTTTTCGTCTGGACTCGCCAGAGGCATCAGCGTAATACACAGACACCCTCAGCCTGCACCCGGAGGACTCAGCGTCAGCCCTTTTAATTCAGGATTCCTTTTCCGACCCCCACAGCCCACCCCCCCTCCCCCCCCCCCCCCCCCTAGCTTCTAACGTGGTAGGAGAGGCGCCCTTGTCTTTGAAGACCACCCGGGCCTTAGATGAGGCGGCCCGGATCATCTCCGCCATCCTTCCTTTGGACGCGTGTTCCCCTTCGACACCGCTCAAGAGGAAGGCTGCGGCTTTAGTGGACGCACCTTTCCAAGCGAAGCGGTTCAAGTCTCTTCCCCAGCCTCCAGGTTTTCAGGACGTGTCCAAAGCCTTTAAAGAGCATTTGTGGCAAGGCAGGCTGCGTTTTAAAGGTTTCATCTTGCGGTGGCCTACGGACATCAACATCAAGTTCCGGCAGAAGTGGTATGCGGGTCACTCTCAAACCTTCGTTTGTCCCCTCCCGGCGGTGGACCCGGAGGCGGAGCTACAGGCCGGCGGTGCAAGGCCGGTGCGATGCTTCACCTCTCTATCCCCCCCCCCCCCCCCCCCCCCCCCCTCTGGGCTTGAGCTTACAGCGAGTTTGATTCGGAATTTCATCGCGTGTGCTGGCTTCCTCGATCTGGCTTTGCAGGCGATGGTTCGAGGAGTGGAGGACTTTTGGGAGTGACCAAGTGAGTCTCGTGTACGGGACATCCACACCCTAGCGGTTACGGCGAATCGCACGGTGGACCACTCGGCGACCAACGCTCTTGCGGCGGTGGCTAACTGTGACTTGATGAGGTGGGACACTGTCCTGAGAGGTTGCCCCGGTATCCCTGCAACCTTTAGCACTCAGCTCCACCGGGCTCCGTTGGGCGGTCCGCCCCTCTTTGAACCATCCTGGCAAGAGGTAAAGACTGCGGCGAAGGACCTGTGGCCTAGCGTCCCCAGAGTGGAGTACTCCAGATTTCGGGCTGCCCGCAAGGACGAGGGTTGCACCCTGCGGAACTTCAGACCGATTACCGATTTCAGCCTAAGAATCTGTTGTGTATACCACAGACTCCTTAAAGTAGGTAGTGGCAGCCAAAATTTCATTATAACTTGAGACTTTCCTTTCATTGTTTAATTAATATAGCATTAAGAAACAAACAGCACCCCCTAAAAAAATTGTAGCTATGTTGATTAGTTCCTGAGATACATTTTAAACTTTTTTAGGCTTTCGTCTGTGAGCCGCCAACCTAATGAAAAGCCATTTTCAGACGAGGGATACAGAGACACTTAAGAAGATACAGGCTTCATCTTTTTTTCACAATCTGTATTATGAGGAGAGTATCAGAAACAAATATGAAAACCATAATGCAGTATAATGATGTGATATGAGTTGCTAAAAATGGAAATAAATCAATCGGAGCTGAGCTGAAATTTCACAGAAGTCAAACTTTGTGAGCATATTGTGAAAAATCTTTCTCTTAAAATAACCTTTTGTGAGATGATTGAACAAATATAATGTATACAAACAGTAAGCCTATTTTTTTCCAGACTGTAATATACATTTCTGATATAAGGTGCCAAAGTCCAGAAAATGCTCAAAATGACATCGCGGACATGAGCAACGACGCGAAACATGAAAATTAGCATAACTTTTGAACGCCTTGATGTTAAACATTTCACAGCAGACTCTTTGAATGTTTTGTTCCAGGGTGTGCCCCCGGACAAGATCTTCAGTTTTCTGAGAGAGTGCCATATTTTTAATAAGATTTGAGCATTTATAGACTATGATGATTCTATTATTTTGACCTTTTTGAGAGTCTGTCGATGTTCTCATTAAAGACCTGTGCGACATTTTAGCATGAAATATTTTTAAGGTATATTTTCATCTTGTCTTAAGACCTTTCTTTTAGTCTGGCTGGCCAGATTTTTACACATCCTGCCGTGAGGTGGCCTTAGTTGCCTGCTCGGCGTTAAACCCAAATAACTGTTGTTGTTTTTTTCACAAGCAGTGCAGGCACGTCCTGAGAAAGTCTTGTTGCTGTTAGGATGTTAAGCAGTGTACAACCATCCTTCCCGCTCTCTCTGCTCTGCCTCCAACCCTCTCCGCCTCCACATCACCCGCACCAAACTGGGCACTTTCGGCCCCCGCTCCTTATCTGTCTGCAGTCCATCCACCTGGAACACTCCCCCACTCTCTCTCCAGCAGAAACCCTCTCCCTCCTCCTTCCAGTCCACCCTCAAAACTCACCTCTTTTAACAGTTCTAGCACTCTAATGCCACCACACATGCCACCCCCAGCTGACTGTCATAATGTATTTGTGGTATGACTGTGAGTCATTGTTAAAAGCGTGCAAATGTGTGCGTGAGTTGTGAGTGCGCTCTTAGAGTTATAATACAAGATAAACTCATTATAATACTGTAATTACTATTATTATTATTAAATGGTCTTAGGTTTATTTCACATATTAGACTGGCTGGCAAGGCGACATACACTCAATATTGCCCTAGGGAACTTGGGTGGGGTTAACTACTTTTTAGTTCCTAGGGTCACCTGGTCAGCCCCACAGGGTGGGTTTTCCTCTCTATTCTGGGTCATGTGTTTCGGTCTACCCTTCGTCCATTCACCTGTATTTTTCTGTTTTAAACTCTCCCTACTGTCTGCTCTGCCTGTAGCTCTTGATATTGGATGTGTGTTGCTAAATGGTCGTAGGTTTGTTTAGCGTATTAGACCGACTGGCGACATACATTCAATATTCTGTTTAATTTTTTTTTCACACTCCGTGCAGGCACGTCCTGAGAAAGTCTTGTTGCTGTCGGGACGTTAAGCAATGTACAACCAAGTACAACCATTTTGGCCAACCAGATGATCAGTCCACGAGGTTTGTGTTATACTGTAGGGATGTTTACTCTTTTATGTCTAGGCAATCATTAAGACACACTGAAGCCGGGGTTGCTGCTCACCACTGAATACCTTGGACACAAAATGGAGCTAGTGCAGACTACGGACATCAAAATAGAAATTGACATTGCTGGTGACCCATGGGTGACTCAGGAATATGGTAAATTTCTTGTTGAGTTGTTCCTAATGAGTTAAGTAGTTAGAGACTACGGCCATCTCAAGGCAGTTGTTCCTGGTGAATATGTACATTTTTTTACGTAATATATATGTCTGTAATCAATGAGTCATCCTCCATTGTAAAACTCCCCCACCCGGGTCTGCCCTGGGGGACTTGGGTGGGGTTAACTACTTTTTAGTTCCCAGGGTCACCCTGGTCAGCTCCACAGGGTGGGTTTTCTCATCTATTCTGGGGCATGTTTCTGTCTACCCTTGGTCCATTCACCTGTATTTGCCTTTTTAAAACTCTTCCTTTCTGTCTGCGCTGCCTGTAGCTCTTGATATTGGATGTGTGTTGCTAAATGGTCTTAGCTTTATTTAGGCCCCATGTCTTAGGTTTATTTAACGTATTGGACCGGCTGGCGACATACATTCAATATTCTGTTTAGTTTTTTTTTTTCACAAGCAGTACAGGCACATCCTGAGAAAGCCTTGTTGCTGTCAGGACGTTAAGCAATGTACAATCAATCAATCAGTCCATTCTAAAACTTCAATGTTAGCATTTACTCAGGCTGTTCTAGACAGTCTTCAAATTGGCCTGTCAAAACTTTCTAGTTTCAGTTTCCCCTCACGAAGGTCAAGGGCCATGGGAGGTTTATAAATGTGTGAAAAATGCATAATTTTTACCCCCCCCCCCCCCCACCCTGGTCTGCCCTGGGGGACTTTGGTGGGGTTAACTACTTTTTAGTTCCCAGGGTCACCTAGGTCAAACCCACAGGGTGGGGTTTTCCTCTATTCTGGGGCATCACGCATGTGTTTCTGTCTACCCTTGGTCCATTCACGCTTTTTTTTTTCCTTTTTTAAACTCTCCCTACTGTCTGCGCTGCCTGTAGCTCTTGATTTTGGATGTGTGTTGCTATTAATGGTATTAGGTTTATTTAGCATTTTAGACCAGCTGGCGACATGCAATCAATATTCTGTTTAGTTGGGGTTTTTTTTACAAGCAGTGCAGGCATGTCCTGAGAAAGTCTTGTTGCTGTCGGGACATTAAGCAATGTACAATCAGTAGCATAATATTAGCATAATTTTTACATGTGAACGCTTGCTAAATTTCAATGACCATTTGGAAAGGTCAGTGTCACATGGGTCAGATTATCTATCTGGATCGTTTAGGGATGTGGGCCAAAAGGGCTTTGCATTCTTCCTATCTGATTGTTTTTTTCAAACTTTTCTGTAAAATTTGGCATGAAGTAGCTGATGATAACTCGGTAGGTACTGGCAGCCCCATAAACTATAAAAATCACTTGCAAATATGATATTAAGAAAAGAAGCCTGCAAACTCAGGCTCCACTTCAAGCCAAAACCCAAGAAATGGGGGCCCCCCAAGAAAAAGCTTGATGTTGCCAGCCTTCAGCGTGACGATGTGAAAGCTGCCTTTCAGACAGATTTACAGCGCAGGCTCAAAGACACATCGGACCCAGTAGACTCCTCCCCTGAAACACTTTGGGAACAACTGAAAACTGCTATTGCAAAATCCTCTGCAGAAGTCTTGGGTTTCGCCAGAAAGAAGAACAAAGACTGGTTTGACGAAAACGATGTAGAGATCCAGGAACACCTAGCAAAAAAAAGAGCCGCCCATCAGGCCCACCTAGCCCAGCCTTCCTGCCCTGTGAAGAAGTCTGCCTTCCGCCTCGTCTGCAGCAGTCTCCAGCGCAAGCTCAGAGATCTCCAGAATGAGTGGTGGACCAGACTTGCACAGAGGACCCAGCTTTGTGCTGACAATGGTGACTACAGGGGCTTCTACGAAGCACTGAAAGCAGTGTATGGCCCCAGGCACCTGGTACAAAGTCCCCTGCGAAGCGCGAATGGCCAGGCACTCCTCACAGATAATACCTCCATCTTGAACCGCTGGTCGGAATACTTTCAGAGCCTCTTCAGCGCTGAGCGCACTGTTCAAGAAGCAGTCATCCTACAAATCCCACACCTCCCAGTAAAGGTTGAATTGGACGAACCGCCCACCGCTGAAGAGACCCTCACAGCCATCCACCAGCTCAAGAGTGGCAAAGCAGCAGGCATTGATGGAATACCGCCAGAGATCTGGAAACATGGAGGCACAGCACTGCACAACAAGCTCCATGACTTCTTTCTCTGCTGCTGGGAGGAAGGAACACTACCAAAAGATCTCCGTGATGCAGTCGTTATCACCCTGTACAAGAACAAAGGCGAGAAGTCTGACTGTTCCAACTATCGGGGAATTACCCTGCTGTCCATTGCTGGGAAAATCCTTGCAAGGCTGCTCCTGAATCGGCTGGTACCTGCCATCGCTGAAGACCAACTCCCAGAGGGCCAGTGTGGCTTCAGAGCAAACAGGAGCACCACCGATATGGTCTTTGTGCTGAGACAGCTACAGGAGAAGTGCCGCGAACAGAACAAAGGGCTGTACGTAACATTTGTCGACCTAACAAAAGCGTTCGACACTGTGAGCAGGCAAGGCATGTGGCAGATCCTGGAGCGGCTTGGCTGTCCCCCAAAGTTCCTCAACATGATTGTCCAGCTACACGAGGACCAGCAAGGCCAGGTCAGACTCAACAATGACCTCTCAGAACCATTCCCTATTCTCAATGGCGTAAAGCAGGGCTGCGTGCTGGCACCGACGCTCTTCACCATCTTTTTTAGCATGATGTTGAAGCAGGCCACAGTGGACCTCGATGATGACGATGCAGTGTACATCAGGTACCGTCTCGATGGCAGCCTGTTCAACCTCAGACGACTGCAGGCCCACACGAAAACCCTAGACCAACTGATTCGTGAGCTGCTTTTTGCTGATGATGCTGCCCTCGTTGCACACACAGAGAGAGCCCTGCAGCGCATCACGTCTTGCTTTGCAGATGCTGCCCAGCTCTTTGGACTCGAGGTCAGTCTGAAAAAGACAGAGGTCCTCCATCAGCCGGCACCCAAGACAGTGTATCGCCCTCCTCACATCACCATTGGCGAGTCTGAACTAAAGTCAGTGCACCAGTTTACTTACCTTGGCTGCATTATCACGTCGGACGCCAAGCTGGACAAGGAGCTTGACAGCAGGCTGGCAAAAGCGAACAGCGCTTTCGGGCGACTTTTCAAGCGGGTGTGGCACAATCAACAGCTGAAAACAGGCACCAAGATCAGCGTGTACAGAGCTGTGGTCCTCACCACCCTGCTGTATGGTTCCGAGTCCTGGGCCCTCTACCGCAGCCAACTACGACTCCTCGAACGCTTCCACCAGCGCTGCCTGCGTACCATCCTGGGCATTCACTGGAGTGACTATGTCACCAACGTCGAGGTCCTTGAACAGGCTGAAACTGTGAGCATCGAGGCTTTGCTGCTGCGGACACAGCTCCGCTGGGCGGGGCACGTCTCCAGGATGGAGGATCATCGCCTACCAAAGATCACCCTGTTCGGCGAGCTTGCTACTGGACACCGTGACAGAGGGGCACCAAAGAAGAGATACAAAGACTGTCTCAAGAAGTCACTTAGTGCCTGCCAAATCGACCACCACCAGTGGTCTTCGCTTGCTGCGGACCGTGACACCTGGCGCTCCACCATTTACAAGGCAGCTGTCTCCTTTGAGGACTCTCACAGAGCTAGCCTTAAGGACAAGCGGCTCAGGAGAAAAAACAGAGATGCCGCAGCTCAGAACCCTGGCCATACCTTCCCCTGCAGCCACTGCGGTCGAACCTGCCTGTCTCGGATTGGCCTCCGCAGCCACGAACAAGCCTGCAGACGTCGTGGGCAACTCCTATAAAATCTTCGTTCGCGAAGTCAAGCCAAGAGATATTTTTAAAGTTCAAGCAAAATAAGAACAACAACAAAAAACAATAACAGCAAGTGTCTAGCTCAAATAGTTTCAGAGATACAAGGAAAAGAGTTCTGAGATAAATTGCCATGTCCGAGGCTGTTTTTTTTTTTTTTTTTTTTTTTTTTGCAAATTGCTTGGTAAGCAAACTTTGACAATTTCTTCAGATCTATTCCAACTTGGCTGAAAATCTGGGTTTCTGTTTAAAGCTTTTTTTTTTTTTTTTTTTTTTGTATGATGGCAATAGTGGTTTCTCAATGTCAGTTAGCCAAAAATGCCATTCCAAAAAAATATCGGCTTGCACAGCTCTGAAAGTCTAAAATTTTGCCCTCCAGCCTTTGGCTAGTGACTTACACATTTTATTAGCCAAACTGAAAATGTTACTAGCCAAACTGAAAATGTTACTAGCCAAACTGAAAATGTTACTAGCCAAACTGAAAATGTTACTAGCCAAACTGAAAATGTTACTAGCCAAACTGAAAATCGAAAACTGTTGGTTTACCCAATCGCTTCATTTTTGTTCGCTAGAATAACAATAACATTAACAGAAGTGAAGGTTCAACATGCCACTTGCCAAAAAGAATGTTTTTAAGAAGTCTTTTATTCCAACTGCTGTCTCGATTTTAAACTCTTGTTCATAACGCCATGATATATGTGATCTATTTAACATCACCTCTCCCATCTTGGGACAGATTGCCTGTGATAGATTGCTGCAATGATAATTTGCATGGAATGTTCTTGTAGTGTTTATTAATATTAGTGTCTTGTTGTTTATGACGAGCCAAAAGGCAAATATCTGTTGTGCATCGACTCGAACAGACAATAAGGTTGTATTGTATTGTACTTTCGGATTGAGGACTGAAAAAGTACGGATCGTAAAACGCACTTATCGATAGCTGTCAAATGTTAAAAAAATGTTTTAACACACTCGCCAAATATGTTGTAGAACTTGCAGGGCTTTTTTTTCACAACAGGTTAAAGGGTCTGTTGACCCCCAGGTATAAATTTTAGAGGGTACATACCCCCCCCCCCCCTTCTGGATACACAAATTTATTGAAGAAAAACAGCATCATCTGTATGTTTTTTTGTTTTGTTTTTTAAATTAACGCATTTCGCTCTCTCTCCTCTTTAATTTTGTTGTGACAGTGGGTGTGTGTGTGTTTCCATGATACTGATTTTTTAGACTGTTGAACTATCGTGCAAACCTGTCTCCCTCTCCGTCTCTCACACTCACAGAAAAACATGTATTTATCTACCCCACCCGGGTCTGCCCTGGGGGACTTGGGTGGGGTTAACTACTTTGTAGTTCCCAGGGTCACCCTGGTCAGCCTCACAGGGTGGGTTTTCCCCTCTATCCTGGAGCATGTGTTTCTGTCTACCCTTTGTCCATTCACTTGTATTTTCCTATTTTAAACTCTCACTACTGTCTGCGCTGCCTGCAGCTCTTGATATTGGATGTGTTGCTAAATGGTTTTATCTTTATTTAGGCCGCATGTCGTAGGTTTATTTAACGTATTGGACCGGCTGGTGACATACATTTCAATATTCTGTTTATTTTTATTTTTTCACAAGCAGTGCAGGCACGTCCTGAGAAAGCCTTGTTGCTGTCAGGACATTAAGCAATGTACAATCAATCAACATGTATTTATCTGCATGATCATTTGATAATGTATTGTAACAGAGAATATAGCCTTTTCTGCTGAATGCAGATTGACCTCTCTCTCTCTCTCTCTCCCCCTCTCTCATGTGTGTGAACTAATGTACTTAAAGGTGGTTTCAACCCATTTAACCCGAAAGACGTATTTCTCCAATTTTAGAGCTTTTTCCTAATACCTGTGAACCAGAAGATGGCCGGATCGACCACGATTAAAAAAACTGACCAACTTATTTCTGTTCAAATTTGTGGACTTGTTTTTG
Organism: Semisulcospira habei; assembly: GCA_036245525.1. Lineage (NCBI taxonomy): Eukaryota > Metazoa > Mollusca > Gastropoda > Semisulcospiridae > Semisulcospira > Semisulcospira habei. The sequence goes on along the minus strand of BTPG01000007.1, from coordinate 176,299,735 downwards.
AGTTTGTCTCCATGCACATTGCGCATGTCGGTCATCTGTGTGCCGTCGCGCTGTAGCCATGGAAATACACACAGACATGAACTTTGAAAACTGCGCTGGAGTCGCAGCGGTGGTGCCACTGCGCCACACGGCCCAGGAGTATAATTTCATGCTACTGTCGCTTGTCTTTAAAGATGGCGGTGTCGAAGTGCAACTTTCTTCTAAGCGATTATCACGATCAGACGGTGCCGGATTGAAGAATCGGAAGCATTCCAGCTTCCTTTGCTTTTTCTCCGCCATTCACAAATTTGTTCAAGATCGAAAGTGTAACGCACGATGCGGTATCCCATAATAGTATGAATGGTGACGTCACAGCAAGTAACGCGTTCAACATGTAGCGCGCACTTTGTAATAACATGTAATTGTTGGGTAATAACAATTAACAGTTTGCCCGTCCAGTAATACTCGCATGGACCTTGGAGTTGGGGTGATTCTGAATGCAGCTGCAACCAAGTGAGCGGCTAAACTTTACGAACCAACTCGTCACTAAAAGTAGGTTACGCACGGTGGCACAAGGATGATGTATCTTGGACGCAGATGCACTGAATTTACTGCGTCTGACTACCCCTTAGTTACATTTTCAATATATGTGATTTTGAGTTTTAATGCATCATACTCATAGACGCACAGACGCACTAAAACAGAAGCCCTGACTTGTCTCTATTGCTTGCTTAGTGTTACGAGAAATGAAGGTTGAACTTTCGGATTTAGGACTGAAAAGTACGGATTGGAAAATGCATGAGCACACTCACATTTGGCGAGGGGATTTTTCTTTTTACTCGCCAAAAACAAAAATCACTCGCCATGGCGAGTAAATTACTTGCCATTTTCAGGGCTGTTGTAGTAAAACAAGAAAAATTTCAAAATAAAACGACTTCCACATTTCTTGTTCGATTTTAAAACATTTAAGTGTTCTGTGAATATCTTTCAAAATGCTTTAATTTAACATCCTTGTAATGCACACAGACTAGCCCCAGTCGCACGTACAGACTTTCGGCACAACAGATGCACGCACCGCCACTGACTCAGTTGAGTGCATTTACGCGGTATAGCTCAAACACTTTTTCTCTTTCTTCTAGGCCCTTTTTACTCTTAACAAGACAAATAACGTAAACTCAAAAGATTCTTTACACCATACACTTCTCACTACAAGCACATCAACACCGCATACTCATACACAACGTAAATGCCAGTCTAGGTAATTGTCCGCACAATTTAACCTGTTTCACTGGTGTTATTGCTCTGTAACGTTCTGTCCTTCCATGACCAGGCATGTTACTGTCACAGAGTTGCCAACCACTACGGAATTTCCGTAGTTTACTACGGAAGTAGATGTGTTACTATGGAGCTACGGAAGTAGTAAAAATACTACGGAAAAGCAAAATCAATAGTAAAAAAAAAAAATTAAGGTTCGTTGAGCGCCTGTGGCTACAGTGTAGGCTGCCGGCCGAGTCAAGGTCACGCTCACCCAACTAAGTTACTGATCACAGCTTCCAGTGCCTGTTATGCTTTAAACCAATCATTGTGAAGCCGGTTGGAATGCACCAAACAAACTCGTCGGCCTGTGGTTGGCCGTGACATTCTTTTTTCCAAATAATATGAATTTTTCTCTGCATCATAAATATCGTTGTTGTTAACATAATCCAAGTGTTTATTTTAGTTTAAAGCTGTGGGTGAAGTTGTACAATAAAAGATATTCTAATCTGACAAAAAAATGCAATTATTTTGTTAAATTGGTACATAAAATAATAATTTATATGATTTCCTAATTTATTATTAATAGTAGTTGCCTTTTAAATCTAGAAATAAAGTAAATGTTGGAGTCAAATTAAAACAATAACAAGGGGAGTAAGCACACTAGAACAATTTGCTTGATTACGTCCCTTTATTTAAACCAACCTGTCGGTGTCTGCTTTTCCTTGGTTGGACCTAAGTGCAATGATCAGAAAATTTCGCAATGTGCAAGTTTAAAAAAAAAAAATAAAAAAAATTAAGTGGAGGAGAGGGGGGGGGGACGTCCAACCATTATTTAACCCATTACAGAGATGTGCTAACTATATGTGTCCTGGTCAGTGATGTGTGTGTGTGTGTGTCATTTTTATTTTTGCGCTCATGCTAATATAAAAGGCACAATATTAAAAAAGTGCAGAAATAATAGGTAACAATAGTAATAGTATTACTGAAATTTTAATAGTATTACTGAAATTTCAAATGGCTAATACTGAAACTTCAAATTGTGGGTAGGCATGTCTGATAGAGGATTAAATGATGTGACCCGGCACGTCAATGGAAGTCGCCACAAAAGCCAAAGCCATTGTGATCCAGAAAAATTTGTGCCATCTCAGTCTCTTCCCGTTTTTTTTAAAGAAACAGACTTATCTGTCATCCGGACTGAAACGCTGTTTACCACTTTTGTAGCGGAACACAATCTACCTGCATCCGTAGCGGACCATTTCAACAACTTGTGCAAAAAAATGTTTCCGGATATCAACATGCAGGGTGTGCACTGCTATGAAACGAAACTGTCAGATATAGTGTTGAAGAAATGTAAGGCAGCAACGAGGACTGCCCTGTCTAAGTGATCCCCAGATTGAAGCTTGTGCTTGTCCAGCATTGCAAGTATGTCATGAAGCTGCTGTGCTTATAAAGTCTTTTCCAAGTATGGCACTTTGTCAGTGTTTTTTTATGTCATTAAATGTCATGTGTATTCTGCCTGCCTTTGTTGTGTATAGTTACATTAGTAATGCATCGCAGCAACGCGCATTGACTACTGAAATTGACGCGCATTGACTACTGAAATTGTCATGAAACTACTGAAATTTTACATTTTGACTACTGAAAAAAAAAATTGGGGTTGGCAACTCTGCATGTAGTTTCTCACGTCACACGCTTCTGCGTAGTCCCCCGTTTCTCGTACCGTGGACGTCCTCCTGACTCGCTGCTGAAGTGCAGTCTCTGATGACCCAGGTGTCTAGGCACCAGTCACTCACTCCTCAAGTGATGAAATGACCTCATGATAGGTCTCTCTCGGGCAGCAGCCTCTGTTGACCGACGTCTCAGCATCCCATCTCTCCGCTCCACACAAGAAGTCTGAAATCTAGGTCTCAGAGTCTTGGAATAAGGGCTAGGGTATCCCACATACACCCGTCCTTGCTGACAGCATAGCCCGTACTAACTGCTCTCTACCTTGTTTAGACTGAACTCCCGCCTAAAACGCCATGCAAAACGCTTTCCTTATGATTGCACGGGACCTCGTGCATACACGGGATATTTGTCCCACAGACCTGTTTACCATACACATTTGGTGTATTAAAGTAAACAATTTTGTTTTGGGGTACACATGTACACATGACAAGACCGTACCATACAAAAACTCTGTGTGAACTCATGCATGGGCATATAGCTTCATCACAATTCCGCCTTCTCAGAGAAAAAAAGAAAAGATCGAGTTTCTTTTTCAGACTAACTGAATGTAATACCCTACCCTCACAGATCAAAAGAAAAACTATTGTCCTACGTTGAAAATTCGTCATCAGGGCCACAATGGGTAACGGGGACCGGTGGCCATCTGCGGGTTAGATCTCTTCACCCACAATTGAACTGAACGGCACAGTTTCCCCTTCCGCGAAACACCCTAGTGCAGGCATAGACCAGTTATGGTACTTCTTAACATCTTTGTATGGTAGACGTTTTCTTTGTCCCTCACAGAAATAAGATAATCATCCCCCTATTTTTGGGACCCCACCCGGGTCTGCCCTGGCTGACTTGGGTGGGGTTAACTACTTTGTAGTTCCCAGGGTCACCCTGGTCAGCCCCACAGGGTGGGTTTTTCCCTCTATTCTGGGGCATGTGTTTCTGTCTACCCTTGGTCCATTCACCTGTATTTTCCTTTTTTAAACTCTCCCTACTGTTTATGCTGCCTGTAGCTCTTGATATTGGATGTGTGTTGCTAAATGGTCTTAGGTTTATTTAGGCCCCATGTCGTAGGTTTATTTAATGTATTGGACCAGCTGGCAACATACATTCAATGTTCTGTTTAGTTTTTTTTTTTTCACAAGCAGTGCAGGCACATCCTGAGAAAGTCTTGTTGCTGTCGGGATGTTAAGCAATACAATAATCAATCAATCAATCTGTATTTCTGGACAACTCGGTATGGCCCCCACCACTGAGGTAAGAGCTTCCGGCTGGTTGCGGGAAAAAGAGCAAGACTTGTTCCCCTGGAGAAAACTTCCTTATCTGTGAGCCATTGTCACGGTAGTGCTTCTGCAGTTTCCTAGGCAGCATCCACACTGTTGTGGGCTATCTCGCAAGATTTCCTGATAATGTTCTTCAGGTCCTACAGATGCTGAAAAATGTTTTTTGCCTTGTCCACGTCCTTATCCCCGGACCACGCATTAGCAAGTAAGTCAGTCGGCTCTCACGCTCGTTGACTATACAGCAACTCAAAACGGGAAAACCCAGTGCTTTCGTTCGGCAGTTCACGATACGCGAACGAGAGTGCTGGGGCATAAAGGTGCCAGGACCGTGGCTGTGTCAGTACCATCTTTTTAAGCTATTGTTTCAGCATACCATGAAACCAGCAGATATGTTGTTTAGTCTTTTTCCCTGGTCTGGTTTTTATGGAGCTGTGCTAACCCAGGTCATACTATGTTGGATTGATCCTTAATATCCCCCCCCCCCCCCCTGTCTGCCCTGGGGGACTTGGGTGGGGTTAACTATTTGTTAGTTCCCAGGGTCACCCTGGTCAGCCCCACAAGGTGGGGTTTCCCTTCTATTCTAGGGCATGTGTTTCTGTCTACCCTTGGTCCATTCACCTGTATCCCCCACCCGGGTCTGCCCTAGGGGACTTTGGTGGGGTTAACTACTTTTTAGTTCCCAGGGTCACCCTGGTCAGCCCCACAGGCTGGGTTTTCCCCTTTTTCTGGGGCATGTGTTATCGTCTTCCCTTGGTCCATTCACCTGTATTTTCCTTTTTTAAACTCTCCCTACTGTCTGCGCGGCCTGTAGCTCTTGATATTGGATGTGTATTGCTAAATGGTCTTAGGTTTATTTAACTCTTACCAGTTCACGCCATTGGTCATCGTACGCGCATGGACGAAGCCACGCCCACGGAAAATTCCGTCATGTTTACTGAATTAAAACCAATTAATTTTCACTCTCAGTACCATTGTCATAACTTATTGACATTAGAAAGTCATTTTCATATGATGGAATGAAAAAAATATTAATTTTGAGTTTGTTCTTGACCTTTGTTATCGATCGAGTCACTTTGTTCGCCATCTTGCTTTACGTACTGCGTCATTTTCACTGCTTGCGATATCTCTCTGCGAATATTCTATCAAAATCAGTTCATCTGAGTCCGAAACTGAAGAGTATCTGACTGAAGGGGAATCTTCCAGTGAACAGGCCGCTGAAAACGATTCTAGTGCCAGCGATGTGGAAGAAACGAACGAAAACCATCGCAGGTCAGTGTGACACTTTCTATTTTTGTTTGACCATGTGTGAGTCTTTGTTTACCTTTTCGTCTGGTTCAGAATCATGAGTTATTACGTGTGTGCAGTACTTCGGATAATTTTATGACGTACATAAGCAAGTTTTATTACACGCTGTGTATTGCCTCAGTGATATTTTCAGCAAGTCAGAGATTTTCTGAGAAGAACATGTTTGTTTACTTCATGAATCAGTGTTGAATGTGCACATGGTACAGTGGGACTTGAATCATGGCAATATCTATACTGATCATGCAAAATGTGCTGAAATCACAATACCTTTTATGCTAGTTCACAGAAATCATGTTGCATAATGTATTTCAGTTTGCTTACATGTTTATATGGTTGTCTGTACTTATTTTCAGGAGTGAATGTTATGATGCTGAGGATGATGGGCCTGAGATTCCAGCCTTCAATCCAACCTGCCCACCAGGTATTCAGCTTCCACCTGAGTCAAGGACAGGTGAAGGTGTGAAGGAGTACATCACAGCTGTAAGCTTCTTCAAGCTCTTCTTTACTCTTGACCTGATGCAGCATCTGTGTCGCTTCACCAACACCTATGCCCAGCTTCACGGACAAGAGAAGCCAACGCTGTACCGCGGCTGGACTGATGTGACACCGGATGAAATGTACTTTTTCTTTGGGCTGCTGATGTACATGGCACTTAAGTGCTACTGGTCCACAGCCCCACTCTTCCATGGACTCTGGGCCAGACACTTTGTGAGCAAGCTGCGTTTCAAGGCCATTTGTGCTTTCCTCAAGGTGTCCAATGCGGAGACGGAAGACAACACTGCTGACAAGTTGTGCAAGGCCAGGTTTCTACACGACTACATCCGCCGCAAGTGTATGAAACTGTACCAGCCCTACTCCAGTGTGTCTGTGGATGAGAGAATGGTAAGAAACAGGGGGCGGTTCACTTTCAGACAATTTATCAAGGACTGACGTGCCCCTATACCAGCCCCAGAAGACAGTGCCACGCCCACTTCCAACACCCACACTGGATCACCCCATTGTGCCAACCTGGAGTAATGCCTACAGGAACTGTAAACTGTGCTACAGCAGGGAGAAGAAGGAGAGGAAGACTCATGTCACCTGTGGGACCTGCCAGCAGCACTACTGCTTCATAAAGCAAAGGAACTGTCTTGTTGAAGCACACCAGTGATGTACGGTCAGTCAGATTTTTTGTACATTCATACTAACAGCTGTCTTACCGATGACATCAAACACCATGGAATAGGTAAAACATTGTGAAATGTGGTTCAGGAGGTGTAAATTTACATTGCTGTGCTGTGACAGTAGGCTGATACAAATGCATCATTGTTTATCTGACTTTATTTATGTCTCAGTCATGCCAGGTGTTGACACGCCCACTTTTTCCTGACCTTGCCCTGTGTAGAATATGTTGCATAACTCTTAGGAATACAAATACATTTTATTGAAACTTCACAAAGATGTGTAGAAATGATTTGTCCACACACTGAATTCACATTTTAAACAAAAGGGCAAGAAACCCAAAAAATTTCTTCTTAGTGACTTTTGTGAAAAATATTTTTGGAAACCATACACCATTTTTTCTTCATCGGTAAATAAACAATAACTTCTAAACTACATTAAGTACAGACTTTTTACTTACCCTGACTGAAAGCTGACTCAATGCACTTTAATATGATGTATAATAAGCCAACTGTTGACCACTAGAAGAGCTTTCAGCAGCACTTTCTCTTGGGTATGTGTGAGGGTAAAAGTCAGTTTGTTCACTGGCCTCAAATAGAGCGAACTGGTAAGAGTTAAGCCCCATGTCATAGGTTTATTTAACGTATTGGATGGGCTGGCGACATGCATTCAATATTCTGTTTATTTTTGTTTTCACAAGCAGTGCAGGCACGTCCTGAGAAAGCCTTGTTGCTGTCGGGACGTTATGCAATGATCAATCAATCAATCCATTCACCTGTATTTTCCTTTTTTAAACTCTCCCTACTGTCTGCGCTGACTGTAGCTCTTGATGTTTGATGTGTGTTGCCAAATCGTCTTAGATATCTTTAGCATATTAGACCGGCTGGCGACATACATTCAATATTCTGGTTTTTTGTGGGGGTTTTCTTCACAAGCAGTGCAGGCACATCCTAAGAAAGTCTTGTTGCTGTCGGGACGTTAAGCAATGTACATTAATATTTATAACAAGATCTGAGCATTCATAAACTATGTGAATTTCATTATTTGGCCCTTTTTGAGAATCTGTAGACGTTTCTTTTAAAATCGCGTGCAGCATTTTACCCTGACTTATTTTTAAGGTATATTTACATCTTGTCTTAAGACCATTTTTTTAGTCTGACTGACCAGATTTTTACCCATCCTGCTGTGAGATGGCCTTGGTCACCTGCTCGGCATTAAACCCCAATAACTAACTAATAACTAACTTTGTCTGACTCTCTTTCTGACCTGCAGGCCCTTCAGGGCGCTCCCCCACCCGGGTCTGCCCTGGGGGACTTGGGTGGGGTTAGGTACTTTTTAGTTCCCAGGGTCACCCTGGTCTTCCCCACAGGGTGGGTTTTCCCCTCTATTCTGGGGCATGTGTTTCTGTCTACCATTAGTCCATTCACCTGTATTTGCCTTTTTAAAACTCTCCCTACTGTCTGCACTGCCTGTAGCTCTTGATATTGGATGTGTGTTGCCAAATAGTTTTAGCTTTATTTAGGCCCCTATGTTGTAGGTTTATTTAACATAGTGGACCGGCTGGCGACATAATTCAATATTCTGGGTTTTTTTTTTTTCACAAGCAGTGCAGGCACGTCCTGAGAAAGCCTTGTTGCTGTCGGGACGTTAAGCAATGTACAATCAATCAACCTTCAGGGCGCTGCCCCCACCCGGGTCTGCCCAGGGGGACTTGGGTGGGGTTAACTACTTTTTAGTTCCCAGGGTCACCCTGGTCAGCCCCACAGGGTGGGTTTTCCCCGCTATTCTGGGGCATGTGTTTCTGTCTATCCTTGGTCCATTCACATGTATTTTCCTTTTTTAAACTCTCCCTACTGTCTGCGCTGCCCAACGATCTACCTTATTGCTGTGGCAGCCTCCATGAGGAGACAGTCCTTGCTCGGCTCCACATTGGGCACACATGTTATGCACTCTTATTACAAAAACAGGAGTAGCATCCATGGTGTTGTACCTGTGATGAGCAGTACTCTGTTCAACACTTTTTGCTGTCTTGTGCTGATCTAATCGACACAAGGTATACACATTTCTCAGCAGACTCCTTGAAGGTTTTGTTCAGGGATGTACCTCTGCACAAAATCTTCAGTTTTCTGGGAGATTGCAATATTTTTTAATAAGATTTGAGCATTCATAGACTATGATAATTCTATTCTTTTGACCTTTTTGAGAGTCTGTCGCTGTTAACTTTAATGACCTGTGCGACATTTTAGCATGAAATATTTTAAAGATCTATAATTTACATCAACACGAGTCGTTTTAAAAACAGTTTTTACCCAACCGCTGTCCAGACTTTAAGTGATGCTGCCAAACGCCAAACCTGACCCATCCATCCCAGTATATACAGTATTGTCCAGCTATCAGCATAATACTTCATCTACACGGCTGTGCAGAAAACACTTTTAGTTAGGAGTGGACGGGTGCCACTGACTGCAAGATAAGCCATCGGTGGCATTAGCCAGGCGTGGAGGCAATTAATCATTAGCGCACGCCTGGTCAAGCAGGCTGGTAGAGGTGTTCATGGTGCTAGAAGGAAGTACTCTTCCAGTACCCTACTACCGTGTGTATCTGCTGTCAAACATCCCGCAGGGTATGTAGAAAACTGAGGGAGAGGAGCTAGAGAACATTAAACACGCATAACACACCACACATCAGTAGTCCCGTAACATAGATTATAGAAGGAATAGTTGATGCCAGACAGTGACCAAGATAGCCTGCTCGCAGCAGGGAGTGGCTGCATACCACAGCAGCTGGCCAAACTAATGAGTAGGAAATTCGGCTAACTGCACAGCCTTGTCTATGATGCAAGTGACACGTCTTTATATTATGATATGTCCTATGTGATTTGTGTTACTGTAAAATCGTATCCCACCCTGGTCTGCCCTGGGGGACTTGGGTGGGGTTAACTACTTTTTAGTTCCCAGAGTCACAGGGTGGGTTTTTCCCTCTATTCTAGGGCATGTGTTTCTGTCTACCCTTGGTCCATCCACCTGTATTTTCCTTTTTTAAGCTCTCCCTACTGTCTGCGCTGCCTGTAGCTCTTGACATTGGATGTGTGCTGCTAAATGGTCTTAGCTTTATTTAGGCCCCATGTCGTAGGTTTATTTAACGTATTGGACCAGCTGGCAACATACATTCAATATTCTGTTTAGGTTTTTTTTCACACGCAGTTCAGGCACATGCTGAGAAAGCCATGTTGCTGTCGGGACGTTAAGCAATGTACAATCAATCAATCAATGTAAAATCGTGTTTATTGCCTGTATGTTTAGACCAGAATAGTTACTAAGGCATACGTGTGTGTGTGTGTGTGTGTGTGTGTGTATGTGCACGTGAGTTCCTTAATTATATTCTGATGTGTTTTATGTTCTTTTCCTTTTGTTTAAGTTGCACAGCACCACAACGATTACATTATATGGCAATAAAGTTATATCATCACCATCATCTTGTCTTAAGACCTTTTTTTAATTAGTCTGGCTGGCCAGATTTTTACCCATCCCGCCGTGAGATGGCCTTAGTTGCCTGCTTGGCGTTAAACCCAAATAACTAACTATTCTGGGGCATGTCCTTCTGTCTACCCTTGGTTTATTCACCTTATGTTCCTTTTTACCCCACCCGGGTCTGCCCTGGGGGACTTGGGTGGGGTTGACTACTTTTTAGTTCTCAGGGTCACCCTGGTCAGCCCCACAGGGTGGGATTTTTCCTCTATTCTGGGGTATGTGTTTCTGTCTACCCTTGGTCTATTCACCTGTATTTTCCTTTTTTAAGCTCTCCCTACTGTCTGTGCTGCCTGTAGCTCTTGATATTGGATGTGTGTTGCTAAATGGTCTTAGCTTTATTTAGGCCCTGTGTCATAGGTTTATTTAACGTATTGGACCGGCTGGCGACCTACATTCAATATTCTGTTTAGTTTAGGTTTTTTTTCACAAGCAGTGCAGACACATCCTGAGAAAGTCTTGTTGCTGTCGGGACATTAAGCAATGTACAATCAATCAATCTACGCAGTCTTGATGAAAAAATATTATGACATTTCTTTTTGGATCCCAGGGCATGTAGGCATCGAAGGCAACAAGATAATAGATTCTGCTGCCAATGATGCCCGCAACGACCCTGTCCATGATGCACAGACTGTTCATACTGATTTTAAACCTGTGATTTAGTGCGTACATAACCCGTGAGTGGCAGTCTGAGTGGGACAAAGAGGAAGCTAAAAGCTGCATGAAGCTCTTGCTAAGGTGTCTGTCCATCTACCTTACGGCTGCAGCAGCCGCCGTGAGGAGACTGTCCTTGCTAGGCTCCACATCGGGCACACGTATGTTACGCACTCTTATTTACTAAAACAGGAAGAGTGTCCGTGGTGTTATGCCCGCAACGAGCAGAATTGTGTTAAACGCTTTTTGCTGTCTTGTGCTGATCTAATTGACACGAGATATAAACACTTCACAGCAGACTCCTTGAAGGTTTGTTTCGGGATGTACCCCCAGTCAAGATCTTCAGTTTTCTGAGAGTGCAATATTTTTAATAAGTGTGACCGGGTCAAGAAATGAGGGAATGCAACAACACCGAAGGCAGGGGTCGCAATGATGTGTCTTTATTGAGGCGAAGAAAACTGAAGAAACAGTGCAGAGCTAAAAGGGAGTCAACATTGTAGCTCTTCCTAGTTGTATCGTTGTAGCGGCGCGAGTAGTCTGATGCAAAGTAACAGTTGAATGGTACTGACCACGTGTGGGCCACGAGGGGTTTTATATACAAGTGTGCGTGGGCCGCAAAGAAACTCACACTTGCCCATTGCCAGAAATGAGTGCTTTTGTAGCGGAAAAGCTGAAATCTGTATTTGTTTGCACTTGGTTATCTGACTACAGCTCTGGTTCTACAGGACCTAGAAACTTGTGGTTTGCAGGTAGGCAGAAATTCTTCCTCCTCCAGTATCGCCGATGGTGTGATGAAGAGGTCGCCAAGACTGAAACAGCTGTCCACACCGGCTCAATATCTGGACCCCCCCTTGGGGGACCTAGATTTAAATTTCCATGCACTCTTGGCTTGACTTCGCGAATGAAGATTCTATAGGGCTTGCCCACGTCGTCTGCAGGCATTTTCGTGGCTGAGGAGGCCAATCCGGGACAGGCAGGTTCGACCGCAGTGGCTGCAGGGGAAGGTCTGGTCAGGGTTCTGAGTTACGACAACTCTGTTTGTTCTTCTGAGCCGCTTGTCCTTAAGGTTAGCTCTGCGAGAGTCCTCAAAGGAGACGACTGCCTTGTGAATGGATATGTGATACGCCCCCCTTCTGGGGGGGGGGGGGGGGGGGCTTCCATATGCATTGCTTCCAGTCACTTTCTTAGCGCCCTCTCTCTTTCCTATCTCTTTTTTTGTGTGCTTTGGCCACTGTAGATCTAAGATCATTGGTCGATCATGCACACTTCTCTCCCCTGACAGTGCTATTACCTACTTTACTTTGTAACCTTCCTAAAATATTAGCACTGGCAGTCTCCCCTTTTCTTTTCAATTATTGTGGTTTGCTACTAAGGAAAGAGCCACAAATGTAGTTTCACTAGTGAGAGAAAGGAACTATGGGTGGTTTTCGACAATTTCTATAAACCTCATAATTCCATTGTTTTTGACTACAAATCGCTCATCTAATAACACACCCCGTTTTTCTAAGATTTTCTTTTATTTTTTTCAGTAAAATAAAGATTTTTAAAACCAATGCCATTCATGACTAAAGAAAGGTCTATAGAAATTGTCGAAAACCACCCATAGTTCCTTTCTCTCTAGTGTCAAACATTGACTTGATTAATTAAGGCTAGAATTAATTATGAATTTTTATAGGACTTTATTCTGTGGACCTGGATGAAACAAAAGGTGCAAAATCCTGAAATAATGCTTTACCCAAAATTGATCAGACTAGAAGTAAGTTACAAATAGAGAGAATCTATCATGCTGAATTTTATGGATGTTGGTTTAAAACAATCGGTGCAGGCGTTGAAGAGATATCTGACTTAAGCCAGAAACACAACTTAGTACCACTGTAAAATCGGTCACGGCGGCTGGCACACTGAAACCTAGTAGCCTAGAAGTCAGCCGGAGGGGTCGGACTAATGCAGGCATCACTGAAAGCGATACCTTGCGCAATTTTACATTGAAGGAAAACCACTGAATAAAAACAATACAAAACATTTTGTAATCAAGTAAAAGTCGTGCTGTACAATAAAGTTACATCAGGTGGGTTATGAGAGCTGGGTGTACCCACCGCCGTGTGATGGCCTTAGTCGCCTGCTCGGCATTAAACCCCAATAACTGACTAACTGGGTGTACCCAGTCACAACAGATTTGAGCATTTTTAGACTATGTTAATTATATTATTTTGAACACCCACCCGGGTCTGCCCTGGAGGTCTTGGGTTAACTACTTTTTAGTTCCCAGGGCCACACAGGTCAGCCCCACAGGGTGGGTTTTTCTCTCTATTCTGGGTCATGTGTTTCTGTCTACCCTTGGTCCATTCACCTATATTTTAGTTTTTTAAACTCTCCCTACTGTCTTCGCGGCCTGTAGCTCTTGATATTGGATGTGTGTTGCTAATTGGTCTTAGCTTTATTAAGGCCCCATGTCGTAGGTTTATTTAATGTATTGGACCAGCTGGCGACATACATTCAATGTTCTGTTTATTTTTTTTTTCACAAGCAATGCAGACACGTCCTGAGAAAGCCTTGTTGATGTTGGAACACTAAGCAATTTACAATCAATATATTATTTTGACCTTTTTAAGAGTCTATATTCATTTCCTTGAAAGACCTGTGCAACATTTTAGGATGAAATATTTTAAAGATATATTTACATCTTGTCTTAACACCTTTCTTTTAGTCTGGCTAGCCAGATTTTTACCCATCCACCATGAGAGGCCTTAGTCGCCTGCTTGGCATTAAACCCAAATAGCTAACTAACTCACTTGCTCATGATTTTTTCCCAGGAAGTACTCCAGCTGATTTGGCAGACTCATTCAGTCAGACAAATGGAGGTCACGGTAACTGTGCAGCTACTGACAAAGATACAGGACAGGCTACTGTACAGGAATGGAAAGACCCTGACCAACCCTCACAGGTCAAACTGGAGCCTAACACCCTTGTGCATGCATCCATCAGTATTGTTGACAGTAGCAGTGGCTGCATGCACAAAGGGGCCAAAGCCACAGGGGAACCTGGTGTCCAGCAACAGCCTCTGACCAGCCCAGAGTGTGGGGTTTTCCATCAAATGGAACCTTATGTCAAGACAGAGTCCAGCGAGGGTCGTGAAGCTCATGTATACCATATGGACTGTGATGGTAAAAACAAACATAGTGTATTTGGAGACATCTCACTAGGCGAACAGAAACCCTACGCAGAAAAATGTGTGGATGTTGAAGAGGGTGGCATGTCGTTTGTGAGTGAGATGTGTGAGGCATCTTTATGGTCACGAAGACAGTTGCATGAACACATGTCTGCTCACTCACAGCCTGTCCAAAATCCACAAGTCAAACTGGAGACAGGTTGCGAGTTCAAACCTAGTGTCCAGTTTCTACCTGGGACCATCTCAGAGCCAGAAGTGAACCCCTGTGTGCCTGCAGTAACTAAATCTATAGCTAGTGTCGATGGCTGCATGAAGAAGGGGGCTAATCTGGAACTCTGTACTCACTCATGGCTGTTCCAACACCCATCAGACAAGCTAGAGAAAGAAGACAAGGAGGAACCTGGCGTCCAGTTAGGACATTGGAGCAGCTCAGATTCCACTACTGTCAACAGTACCGTTGGCTGCATGTACTATGTGAAATTAGAACCGGACATCAAGGACAAGCATTGTGACAAGTTAGAACCTGGTACCTGCTCAGATTCCACTACTGTCGACAGTACCATTGGCTGCATGTACTATGTGAAATTAGAACCAGACATCAAGGACAAGCATTGTGACAAGTTAGAACCTGGTACCTGCTCAGATTCCACTACTGTCGACAGTACCGTTGGCTGCATGTGCTATGGGGTGAAATTAGAACCGGACATCAAGGACAAGCATTGTGTCAAGTTAGAACCTGGGGCCAGCTCAGATTCTGGGGTTAAACTAGAACCTGACATCTATCTGAAGGCAACATCTGGGATCAAGACAGAGCATCAGCACTTGGAGAATGGTTTGGGTTCTGTGGATTTTGTACACAACAGTGATGTGAGTATGTACAAGTGCCAGTCAGAAGTGAAGCCTGATGCAGTCATATTGTGTGACAGTAACGTGGAAAACCTTGATGCTGCCAACTGTAATGTACATTGGTCTGGAACAGGGTTTGTATCGGTACCTCTGTACGAGTGTGATAAACCTGCTACAGATTTGTCCTTGGCTCCTCACAGTGATTTGACGACAGCTGCTCACAGTGATTTGACGACAGCTGCTCACACTGATTTGATGACAGCTGCTCACAGTGATTTTATGAGGCACAGTGATTTGAAACCCAGCAAGTGTAAAAAATGTGATGCTAGTTTCACCAGTGCTAGCAAAATGAAAATACACATGTTTACCCACACAGGCCAGAAACCACAGTGTACAGTGTGTGGTGCTTGTGTCTCCCAGTCTGGCAGTTTGAAAATGCACATGTTTACCCACACAGGCCAGAAACCACATAAGTGTACAGTGTGTGGTGCTTGTTTCTCCCGGGCTGGCCATTTGAAACAACACATGTTTACCCACACAGGCCAGAAACCACATAAGTGTACAGTGTGTGGTGCTTGTTTCTCCTGTGCTGGCCATTTGAAACGACACATGTTTACCCACACAGGCCAGAAACCACATAAGTGTACAGTGTGTGGTGCTTGTTTCTCCCAGGCTGGCAGTTTAAAAAGTCACATGTTTACACACACAGGCCAGAAACCCCATAAGTGTACAGTGTGTGGTGCTAGTTTCTCCCAGGCTAGCAATTTGAAAACTCACATGTTTATCCACACAGGCCAGAAACCACATAAGTGTAAAGAATGTGACGCTAGTTTTACCCAAGCTAACAGTTTTAACATACACATGTTTACCCACACAGGCAAGAAACCACATATGTGTACAGTGTGTGGTGCTAGTTTCTCCCAGGCTGGCAATTTGAAAAGACACATGTTCACCCACACAGGCCAGAAACCACATAAGTGTACAGTGTGTGGTGCTTGTTTCTCCCACCCTGGCAGTTTGAAAAGTCACATGTTTACACACACAGGCCAGAAACGACATAAATGTACAGTGTGTGGTGCTAGTTTCTCCCGGGCTGGCGATTTGAAAAGACACATGTTCACCCACACAGGCCAGAAACCACATAAGTGTACAGTGTGTGGTGCTTGTTTCTCCTGGGCTGGCAGTTTGAAAGTACACATATTTACCCACACAGGCAAGAAACCACATAAATGTACAGTGTGTGGTGCTAGTTTCTCCGAGGCTGGCGGTTTGAAAAAACACACGTTTACACACACAGGCCAGAAACCACATAAGTGTACAGTGTGTGGTGCTTGTTTCTCCCACTCTGGCAGTTTAAAAAGACACATGTTTACACACACAGGCCAGAAACCACATAAGTGTTCAGTGTGTGGTGCTCGTTTCTCCCAGGCTAGCAGTTTGAAAATTCATATGTTCACCCACACAGGCCAGAAACCACACGAGTGTACAGTGTGTGATGCTAGTTTCTCCCAGTCTGGCAATTTGAAAATACACATGTTAACCCACACAGGTCAGAAACCTAATACAGCTGTAAGTGTAAAGGATGTGGTGCTAGTATCACCAGGTCCAGCAAACTGAAAAGATGCATGCTTATTCACACAGGCTAGAAACATATTAAGTGTGCAGGAAGTTGTACTAGTTTTGCACAGGCTGGCAATTTGAGTAGATGTGTGCTTATCCAATTGAAGTCACATTAGTGTACAGTATATAACTCAACGGACACAGAGATTACTCCGAACTGAGGTAGTCGCTACAGCTCCAAAAACACATGGCCCCAAGAGCTCCTTAGCATCCGCGTTATCGCGGAATTGTTTATATTACAGCGGACGGCAGGCGAAGCCGTCCCGTTTCTCACTTTCCTTTTTTGTCCCTCGTCTCCTTGACTGCGTGCGCAAAATAAGGTGAACTTGTGTGAAATCATTGAAAATTCACATCAACTTCATTTAAAAACAAATGAACTCTAGCATTTTTTAGTGCGTGTACGGGTTAGCGCATTTTTTGGGGAAACAATAGGCGCACAGGCCTCTTTTCGTGTTTGTCCTTGCTAAACTACAACATTCTTAGAGAGAGAAAGAGAGATGAAATGAAACTTTATTAAGAGAGAAAAAACAAAACAAAACAACAACAGCCTAGTGATAATAAAGTGTAAAAAATGGTTATAACTAAATAGTGTATACACGGTATAAGTGAAGACACAGTCGTACTATCCGTGAACTGAAAAACTCGAAAAGCTTTTGGTCAGGCATGGAGCCGCAGGAGCCAAAGGGAGGGGAGGAAATACGGTCTCAGCGGGTTTGATATGTGCCAGATATCTCTCACGACAGCTTGATGATAACTGACTCGCACCCACACTTGCCGGAATTCAGGGACCTTTTTTTCTCTGTCCGTTGAGTTATAGACTGTGTACAGGATGTGATGCTAGTTACATGCACCCTTGCCATTTGAAAACACACATGATTGTTCATTCAGGTCAGAAGCCACATAAGTGTCATAAATGCTAGATTCACTCGGGAAGACCTCTTAACAGTACAGAGGCCTGAAACCTCATAAGTGTACAGGATGTGATGCTGGTTACATGCACCCTTGCCATTTGAAAACACACATGATTGTTCATTCAGGTCAGAAGCCACATAAGTGTATTGGGTGTGATGCTACCTTCACCCTTGCTACCAGCTTTCGTAGACACATGCATACCAATGCGAGGTATAAGCCACAAAAATATACAGGATGCTATGCTAGTTCATTAAGGCTTGCAAATTGAAAGCACACATGCTTATCCATACACCCCCACCTGGGTCTGCCCTGGAGGACTTTGGTGGGGTTAACTATTTTTTAGTTCCCAGGGTCACCCTGGTCAACCCTCCTGGGTGGGTTTCCCCCCTCTATTCTGGACATATGTTTCTGTCTACCCTTGGTCCATTCACCTATATTTTCCTATTTTAAACTCTCCCTACTGTCTGCGCTGCCTGTAGCTCTTGATATTGGATGTGTGTTGCTAAATGGTCTTAGGTTTATTTAGCAACCAACTAACCAACCAACCACCCACCCATGCTGGAAACTTGGAAAACATCCTGGTCCATATAAGAGATAGATTGGTTGGTTGGTTGGTTGTACATTGCTTAACGTCCTGACAGCAACAAGACTTTCTCAGGACGTGCCTGCACTGCTTGTGAAAAAAAAAAAAGTAAACAGCATATTGAATGCATGTCGCCAGCCAGCCAGCCAGCCAGCCAGTCTAATGCGCAAAATAAACCTAAGACCATTTAGCAACACACATCCAATATCAAGAGCTACAGGCAGCGCAGACAGTAGGGAAAGTTAGAAAAGGAAAATACAGGTGAATAGACCAAGGGTAGACAGAAACACATGCCCCAGAACAGAGGGGAAAGCCCACCCTGTGGGGCTGACCCGGGTGGGTGCCATATAAGAGATAGAGATCATGGTTATCGGTAAGACTGCATTTCCATTGTTTGTTATTCATTATTATGTAATTGCTAAATAATGGCTAATTAGAGCCATCAACCTCTATCACCTCTCACGAAGTCATTATCTTCTCATTGTACATGGCATATTTTGAAATAAAAGCCGACACCTATCTCAACACTAATCACTAACTGCTTTTGAGAAAACTCCTGAGAATCCTATTCAATTATATCCGAGTGAATGTCTGATGTGGTAATCACTCTCTTCACTTCTTACAGTCTGTCAACACAGGGGAGGCAATTCGGCTTACCTTTCATTCAAATCTATAAATTGAATCTATCGGCATACATTAGACTGCTCCTTGCATACAACAGGGGAATCCAGACCCAAAAGGTGACTGCCAAGTGTGTAAAATGCAAAGAATTACCCAACAGAGAAAGAAACACACTTAAAAATGACATCTACAACACAATTTATTAATAATATTTCAGGCAAATACCCGGGCCATTGTCAAAATTGACAAACGGAGAGATCAGCCACTACTTATCTTCATTCGCAGAAGGAATGTGGCAACTGAAGGAGGTGACATAAAATAAAAGAAAAAGAAAAACATAAGTGCGTAAAAAGTAAAAATGACGTCAACGAAAAACTCATAAGAGATGCTCGGAGAGAAACTGAACACTGGAGACAAGAGTGTGTGTAAGCGCACACAGGAGCGAGCAAAAGTGAATATGTGTGTGTGAGGCCAGAGAGAGAGAACGAACGGGGATTACCCTTGGGCACGAAGTAGACCGTGTGTCTAATACACAAAGCCTGCTAAGCACCAACTCGAAGGCAGACTTTATATCACCTTCAAGTTGAGGGCTACTTTGGGGAAAAACGGGATGACCCCAGGGAAAAAAAAACAGCATTTAGCATGGTACACAACAAGTAATAAGTCATTGAAACAAAGCAAATAATCAAATTCATTAAGAGAATATCGGTATAAGTGGAGAGTAGGAAGTTGTGAAACCGTCTTCAAGGGTAACAAAAAAACCCAAAAAAAAAACAAGAGAGAAAGGGGGGGGGGGGGGGAGTGGAAGAAGGGTAAGGGGAAAAGCTAAAAGGGGGGGAGAGAGAGCAACAGGGAAGTAAAAAGGTGAGGGGGGGGGGGATGCAGACAACCAGCCAGAGCCACCAGCCCCACCCAACAGGCACCCACTAGTCCACAGAAAAACACAGGCACGCAACAAGACGATCACATACATCTCCAAGAGCCGATGCACACGCCCCTAAACATCTGGGTCACGGACATTTGACACTGCTCTGGGTGTATCAATTTACAGGTCAGTGTTGGCCGGACAGGTCGTAGACCCACCCACCCCCACCGCCCCCCCTCCCACCCCCACCCCTGCCCGGCATTTAGTGAAACCAGATGGGAGGCGGCGCGTGCCGTCCCTATTAAAATGTTGTCTGTCAACAAAAGGGCTACTGGGACGCTATATAGGAGCTTGTGATGATATGACGTGATCACGGTCTCCCAATAAGGCTTGGGCAGGGGTTATGCAATGTCTGCTGCTCCTAACACGTGATCACGGTATCCCAATAAGGCTTGGGCAGGGGGTATGCACTTTCTGCTGCTCCTAACACGTTATCACGGTATCCCAATAAGGCTTGGGCAGGGATTATGCAATGTCTGCTGCTCCTAACACGTGATCACGGTATCCCAATAAGGCTTGGGCAGGGGTTATGCAATGTCTGCTGCTCCTAACACGTTATCACGGTATCCCAATAAGGCTTGGGCAGGGGGTATGCAATTTCTGTTGCTCCTAACACGTGATCACGGTATCCCAATAAGGCTTGGGCAGGGGTTATGCAATGTCTGCTGCTCCTAACACGTTATCACGGTATCCCAATAAGGCTTGGGCAGGGGTTATGCACTTTCTGCTGCTCCTAACACGTTATCCCCCCACCCGGGTTTGCCCTGGGGGACTTGGGTGGGGTTAGGTATTTTTTAGTTCCCAGGGTCACCCTGGTCAGCCCCACAGGGTGGGTTTTTCTCTCTATTCTGGGGCATGTGTTTCTGTCTACCCTTTGTCCATTCACCTGTATTTGCCTTTTTAAAACTCTCCCTACTGTCTGCACTGCCTGTAGCTCTTGATATTGGATGTGTGTTGCTAAATGGTCTTAGCTTTATTTAGGCCCCATGTGTTAGGTTTATTTAACGTATTTGACCGGCTGGCGACATACATTCAATGTTCTGTTTATTTTATTTTTTTTTCACAAGCAGTGCAGGCACGTCCTGAGAAAGCCTTGTTGCTGTCGGGACGTTAAGCAATGTACAATCAATCAATCAATCCTAACACGTTATCACGGTATCCCAATAAGGCTTGGGCAGGGGTTATGCAATGTCTGCTGCTCCTAACACGTGATCACAGTATCCCAATAAGGCTTGGGCAGGGGTTATGCGTATCTGTACATTGCATTTTCCTGAAAAGTTGTTCAGCTCTTTCCCAGATTCGAGATATTGAATCACAAAAGTAGACGAAATGCTCAATAAAGTCAACTTCATGAGGACAAAAACTGCAGTATCTATTATTAACGACTCCCATTATAGACAATAAAATATTGGTTGGGTAAATATTGTGTAGAATTTTCCACTGCAGTTCTCGCAACCTCACTTCCTTTGTTGCTTTATTCACAATACCCCATTGCCATTCACTTAATTGGACATCAAATTTCATCGCCCAAAAATGAAGGGCACAAGGGGGACTGTATTTCCGCTGCACAATTGTTATCCTAAACTCCTTTGCTGAAGTTGGTGTTATACTCTCTGACGTGGAGTTAGCGTTGTTATTAAGGCATCGCATGTACGAGGTAAGGACACTTTTTTACAACGTTGTATTCCAGCAGCCTCCCAGGGGAATCTTCAACAATGTGACAGACATTTTCAAACGACATAATCTCGCCATCTTCCTTCACGTCGTCCACTCGATAGACGCCTGCGCGGACCCAGTCTTTAAAAACAGAACGTTAGACTTGTACATGAATAACTTGTTATTCCACAGGACCGTACTGGGTTTGTTTTTAACAGTATCCAACCATGACAGTATGACGTCTCTCCAGAAGGTCGACTTAATGTTTTCAAGCCCTTTACATTTTTTTGGAATTGATATTAAATTCAAAGAATATCAAGTCACGACCAAATACACCTAGCGCATGTTTGGGCATGACGGTCAAAGGCCTTCTTATTCAATTTTTTGTTTTCCATAAATATCTGAAAACCAAAGTGTTTATTTCGTCTAGTACGTCTGAGGGGATACTGAGCGCTTGCATTGCATATACCATCTGTGAGATAATAAATGTTTAACAACGCAAGCTTTCCCCCGAATGCTTAATTTCCGCTTTTTCCATTTTGATATTATACTTCTCATGTTTTGAATTCTACCGGTTCAGTTTTCCTCAACCTGTGACGCTGGCCGGTCATTTTAAAAGTAGATTCCAAGAATTTTAACCTTTTTACTCCAACGAAACGCGTTTTCATTTCCTTCATTTCCTTGTAGAATAGAGAAATTTTGAAGGGGCCCATCTGAAAACTACGCTCTAGTGGAACCGTCGGGATCTCAATGTAAACAAACCGACTGCCGGTCAGGAAACGGGTCAGCTTACCATCAGTGTTACGGGCACGCTCATATGTGATAGAAGAGCGCCTGACACATCCGAGTCTGTCGAAGAGGGTAATAACCTCTTCGTCTGCTACGCTGATGGGTATGTCCTCTATGTAAAGCCGTGTAGTCGGTGTTTCTGAGCGAGATTCCCGTGGCGGCAGAATTGTCGGGACGTTAAGCAATGTACAATCAATCATGTTCTCGGTGCTCGCTTGGAGCTACCTTCGGGGTGCGGCCTCTATCGTTGGTGGTGCGGGGCTTGGCTTCTGCAACACGGTTGATCCCCTATGGCCTTTGGTCTGGCCTCCGGCCTTTCCGACATGGTAAGGTAAAATCTTGGTTGTTGCCCGACCCGTCAGGGACGGTAGGTTAGCCGGAGCGACGGCACTGGCCGTGGATTTAGCATTGGGTACGTATTCTACCTTTGCTCGCGTACGCTCGTCGCGTGGCCTCGGAGAGCCACGCTCGCTCTCCTATCACTGTTTACTTTTTTGCAGTTTACAAGTCCGCACCTGCGCGCTGTTGGGAATTCCAATGGCCGAGTGATGAGCAACTGTCTGCCTATTCCGCCCGGCTGGGCCTCCACTCATCCGTGCGTGGTCTACACCCCTGGCTAGACGAGCAGTGGTCCCAGCTTGGGTTTCCATCGCCTGGATAGGCCGACACCAGTCTGAGAGCAGGCGCCGGCTAACGATCATACCACCTCCGCGGTTGTGACGGGATGTATTCCCCGGATGTGGTGACTCGGACTACGCGGGCAAGGCCATCCCTTACCGACACTAGGACTTCGACCGGTTTCACTCCAACTCGTTAAGTACTGAGAGTATCCAGTATGAGTCTGGCC
Source organism: Semisulcospira habei (assembly GCA_036245525.1). Taxonomy (NCBI): domain Eukaryota; kingdom Metazoa; phylum Mollusca; class Gastropoda; family Semisulcospiridae; genus Semisulcospira; species Semisulcospira habei. The sequence goes on along the minus strand of BTPG01000007.1, from coordinate 176,276,885 downwards.
CGCAACGTGCATGCACGACCCGCCGCCTCCCAACCTTCGGGTCCGGCGTGGCTCCTGGAGTACGGCCCTCCAAACTGTCGGGACCGGTCCAGCACAGGCGTACATCACCCCACCCCTAGGGCAGTGTCAAGTACCCTCGGACAGACGAGACTGCTGGACCTGTGCACACCCGCTCGTCAGTGACAGGGAGAGTAGACGAACTCAATAGCGAGCTAGCTCGACCCACCCTACTTCCCGATTCGACACTCGGGCTGCACGGGCTATGCCACACGCATTCTGGCCCAGCACAGGCGTACGACTCCAGCCCAGGGACAATCCCGTACTCGGGACAGGACGTGGGGGAATAAGTATAAGTATTTATCTGAGTGGACTGTAACTTATTTATACTTTTTCTGGGTTTGATATCAGAGGGACCAGGATGGACATAATCAGCTGATTGAAGTTAAGAATGGCCATCATGATCTCCTGTACATTACCATTTGAAATAGCAGTAGTAAGAACCTGAGTCAGTTTTTGTATGTCTTTGACCATGAACGTTCTCAGTCCGGGACCATCCGCAGAACGTCGAACTTCCCCGAAGGGGGGAGGTCTAGAGACCAGAGGTGAAGTCTCCTCCCTCATAGGAGATGGGGGAGAAGAGAGAGAAGATAATTCATTAGTTGAGATAAAATTTACCACTGTTTTAGGTTTTTGGTGTTGAATATTCTGCGACAGGGCATCTCGGTAAGACGAGATGCGGGTTTTTGTTTGGAGACCATTTTGAATACTATTTTTCACTGTTGTGGAATCAGAGATAAGGTTAATGGTATTAGCCTTACTGTTCGCCTGTGCGACTGAACTGTTAGCAGAGCTCTGAACCCGTCCAGTAGGTACCTGAGGTCTTTTGATGGGTCATTTTCAGCAGGAGACCGACGTTGCTTATTTTGAAGAAAACTCTGGGCTCTCATCACGGCCTCCTTATATGATATATAAACTTGGTTTCTGATGCGATTTGCTTCTCGACTTAACAGCATTTGGGGGCATTTTTTGATAGACGGCGCTATGAGCGCCGCTACAGTTTACGCATTTGGCTGGGGTGTCGTTGGGGCAGGCGTCGCGAGAGTGCTCGCGACTCCCGCACATGACGCAAACCGAGTGTTTAGATCTGCACGCCCGAGTCGTATGCCCAATCCTGCAACATTTGGTGCAACGCAATGCAGGGGAGAGGGGTGGGGTGGGGGGGGGGGGGGGCATACGGCTCGACCGTCAGATGGTGCACGCCCACTTTGACTCTTGTGGGTAGTTCACCACAGTTTTGGAAATCAATTTTCACTGCTCTCGACGGAGTTGGTAAGCCTGGTAATTGTTGGTTGGAATCCTTGAGATACTAGTGATCTCTTAAGTTGATCAAGGTCCTCGGCGGGGGGGGGGGGGGGGGGGGGGGGGGGATGCCGTGGACCACACCCACAACCCTAGGAGTAGGGATGGTGCACTCTACATCCGCCCCGCCCAGGTTCTTTTTTACAGCTAGCAGTTTTTTGAGAGCGTGAATTTGGGCAGGAAACTATCCAGACGTCCCTGCCTATCTGTTTTAGCGATATCTCAGAGGAGGCAACCCCGGCACCCTCGCAGAGGTGGGGCTGGTGAATACCATGATCCCGAAGACGGAAAGTACCCGTACCGAGGTCATGGATCCGAACTGGGTAATTGCACCACTCCTCAGCGGGGGGGGGGGGGGGGGGGGGGGGGTCGGCTCCTTCGAGACCAGTTTTTGGGTTTGAGCGGGTTTTGGTTTGCTTTTTTCTATTTACCTGTATAAACGGGGTTTTAAGTAGAGTCTCCGCCTCCTCCCCAGCATCGGCCAAGACCAATGTCTCATCGATGGTGAGGGGGGGGGGGGGGAGCAGGGGGCCGTCGGTAGGAGAAGAAGACTGAGGAGATTTTTGATGGAGTAGGGGGTACAGCTGAGATCGGGGAGAACCATTCCCGCCTGCATCAGCCAGCCCCTCACCCCCCCCCCCTCCCCCGCTCCAGGTGCCGAAAAGGTTTGTGGAGGGGGAGATGTCCTAGGCTCCCCCAGGGGCACGTGCAATGTCCGGGGAATGGGGAAGGGATACAAATGCCCTATGCTCTCCTCGGGCGGAATCCTCTACTAGGATCCCGTCCGGGGAAACAGATGTCAGGCTATTCCCGAACATAGTAATGTCATCTGGATTCTTATTTAGATCAGGATCGACGCTGGCCGCCTGGCTCGCTTATGCCGAGTTTTAGTTTCTCTTCCTTCTCTTCCTAGTAAGTAGGTGTGGCGTGAGTATTACCCGAGGTCGATGAGGAACCAGATCCCCACTCGGCCTCAGATGAGGATAAAGACCCGCTATCTATCTATCTATCTATCTATATATATATATATATATATATATATATATATATATATATATATATATATATATATATATATATATATATATATGTGTGTGTGTGTATACGCTCTATGGTCTAGCTACGAAACTGAAATATAGAGTCCGAAATAGCTCAGGCGGTTAAACGTCGGAGCAGGAGAGCTGAAGGTAATCGCCGGGTCATGGGTTCGAATCCCGTCCCGGTCCCGGTAGCTGGACTCACAATCCAAGGTGGAAAAACGGATTTGCTCAATAGCATTTCCGTTGAAAGGTCCTGGTAAATCAAAGTGGCACAATTGGAGTGCGCCTGAATTGATCAGTGTTCAGGTCGTACACCATAGGCAATAGATTTCCCTGTACCCCATCACCCGCCCGTCAGGGCCGTCCATGATCACCTCGGTGCTGTGGACGTTAAACCCGAACGAACTAACTAAGCTACGAAATACAGAGGCTGGATGAGTGGGGAAACGCATCCCCCACTCCCCTCCTCCCCGCCATTACGCGTCCCCGCCACTCTTCACAGCTGACATAAACAAACACCAGCCTTTCAATGAACGATGAGCCATCCAGTCTTTAGGTCCAACGCCAAAAGGAGGGAGAGGGTTGTGCAAAGTGAGATGGGTCAAGGTATCTATACTGATCAACAACAAAAACGCGAAAATTCCAAACGTTTATTCTCCTAATAAAACATCTTAACTGTAAGTGTAAAGAGTGAACTTGTGTGACAGGTATGTGAGTACTGCCAACGGGGGTTAACTCATTCTACCCCAACACCGAAATCCCCAAATTTTGCCGTTGTCCTCTGAAGACTGCATTGCAGTGCAGGACACAGATCGACCATGATAGTTCAAGGGTGATGCCAGAATAGCTTGGCGCCCATAGGCGCCAAGCTATTCTGGCATCACCCTTGAACTATTATGGTCGATCCTTATCTTGCTGTGGTGTGTCTGGGGTAGGATGGGTTAAGTCGGTCTGCATGGTGTGCAAGTGAACTCTTTACAGTTAAGATGTTTTAGTATGGGAAACAACGTTTGAAATTTTCGCGTTTCTTTTGTTTATCAGTATATCACCAAGCCGCTGCCAGCGCTGCCCCGTGTTTATCAGTATATCATCAAGCCGCTGCCAGCGCTGCCCCGTGTTTATCAGTATATCATCAAGCCGCTGCCAGCCGGCTGCCCCGTGTTTATCAGTATATCATCAAGCCGCTGCCAGCGCTGCCCCGTGTTTATCAGTATATCACCAAGCCGCTGCCAGCGCTGCCCCGTGTTTATCAGTATATCACCAAGCCGCTGCCAGCGCTGCCCCGTGTTTATCAGTATATCACCAAGCCGCTGCCAGCACTGCCCCGTGTTTATCAGTATATCACCAAGCCGCTGCCAGCGCTGGCCCGTGTTTATCAGTATATCACCAAGCCGCTGCCAGCGCTGCCCTGTGTTTATCAGTATATCACCAAGCCGCTGCCAGCGCTGCCCCGTGTTTATTTAATGTCCGGTCGTCACCAGTCAGACCGGTACAACTGCAGTTGACACAGATTACTATCAACCCCCAGATATTGAATCGGCTCAAGGGAATCTGTGCATTTTGCAGACTCACTTTACATCCTTATTAGATCCCCCGGATAAGTAAGCCAATGCGGACTTATTTGCGTATCCAGGGCCTTCCATCCACAACAAGCCGGCATACATTTTCATGGGCCCATGCATGTTGGAGAGGCTGCTGTGAATCAAAGGGCGCTTTTTGTTTCTTCTTCTTCTACTTAGATCGGCCTCGTTTGCATCCTAATGTTGAGGGTGTTATTATTGGTTAAAGCGCAGAGTGGACTAGAAGCGGAGTTGCACATACTATAATTATGAAACTCATATCAACTGTGTGGACACATAAAAGCGTGTTTCTGATACGTATGAAGCGTACATATTTAATCCACGATATATGCAATTAATTGTCTCAAAATATTGTTTCGAAAACTAAAGAAACTTCGCAGCTGATTTTTGGCAATGATAACTCCAGCAACTTCAGAAATGAAATGTGCATACGCATCAGAATAATATACTGATGTCCACATATTTTTATAATATGCACAATATTAGGCAGCTGTGCATCTAATCGTACGCTTTAACCAGTCAAATCTCCCTTAGCCGAAAGATAAACACAGGGTCGCTGGATCTCTGACAGAAACTGTCTGAGTCTTCAACGGCCTTTTCACACGAAAATCTATGCCTGTTGTAGACGGGGGTCCTGGATATGTGAATGCGACCAGAAGAATTCACTCATTTAAGGGAGCTAATGTGGATGTAAATAGGGCCGCAAAACGCCCTCGTGAGCTGACTCAGCTTCTGAAAATGTACGGGCCGGATCTATGTCAAGCGCAGTTGAAATGATCTGACCTAGACACTTTTTCCAACCAGAATGAAGAGGGGACAAAAACAAAACAACAACAAAAAACAAACAAAAACAAAAAAAAAATGGGGGGGGGGGGGGGTGCGAGTGACCTAAACATAAACACGGAGCAGTGCTGACGTCGGCTTGCTGAGTTTCCAACCTCACCCCGGGGTCAGAGGGTATCAGATTGCACGTGTCATTCACTGCCGGCGTGGAAGGCCCGGAGTGTGTCAGTCATCACCGGTATTACTACAGCTAACCCTGACCCGCCAGCGTCAATGTCACTTTCTGGTTTTTAAGTCCCATCTATTTATAGAACGGACTTTTTAGGACGGGTCGCGGTGGGGCGAATTTGATGTCAAAGGAGGGCAGGCTAAACCTCTAACAATTGAAGTAACAAGATAAAAATTACGTCATGTCTAGTTACGCCAAAGACAATACATCATAAGACAAATAGTCACTCCTTGATGTAATGTACAGGCCGGCCTTTCTCAGTCGGCACGCGCCCCTCTATAGTCACTCCTTTATGTAATATACAGCTTTCTCAGTCGCCACGCGCCCCTCTATAGTCACTCCTTGATGTAATGTACAGCTTTCTCAGTCGCCTCGCGCCCCTCTATAGTCACTCCTTGATGTAATGTACAATTTTCTCAGTCGCCACGCGCCCCTCTATAGTCACTCCTTGATGTAAGGTACAGCTTTCTCAGTCGCCACGCGCCCCTCTTTCAAGCGAGCACTTGTTCCGGCCGGGAAACTCCCTCGCAGAAACGTGTGATTGACAGCGGCACCCACCCCATCGCAGATGAAGCAGCGCGGCTCGCCATTGGCTGTTGTCAGGGCGTTATACCACGGTTGCTAGTTGTCCGATGAAGCCTGGCGCCCACTGGTCAGTCTCCGCCGCACGCCCATTGACCAATCGCGGAGGAGCAGAATAGGAGGAAATCGTATGCGCCTTCCTTTGCCCGAGGTGAGGCGCTCAGATTTGAGTGAATAAAGCTGATGTGTAATGATTAACACGTGACATAGATTCTCATGAGTCCCTACGGCTGTACGGGCTCTACAGGGGCGCTTGAGAACCTATGTCTCTTGCAGATGGCACAGGCAGGCGTTGTGTCTTACCTGGTACTCTATACGCTCCATGGGTACTGTGCCTCAGTCATTCATCTGACCCTCAGTCAGTGGTTGTTCTGTGGCCTTCAGCCGTTCAGCTTTAGTATCGGTCATCTCTCCAGTGCCTTGTGTTTTTATGTCCGGCGCTTGTGGGAGACACCTGTGATAGTAGACTTTGGATACTACAAGCTGTGAATCGAAGGGCCAGAGCAGAAGATGGTCCATCAGTACGGACAGCGACCAGCCAGATTCACAGGTAAGCGGTATACTATTTAAGTTCATTATTAATGATCATTAACTCATTCAGCCTGACGGCCGTATTTTATAAATGTTGGAGGCGTATTCTAATGACTATGACAATGCTGTGGTAAAAATGCCTTGTACACGTTTTTAAAAAAAAAATATCTATCTTTATTCTCCTTTTTTTGTGTGTGTGTGTGTAGTCAGTGTGCTGATTGAGGTTCGCGTAGTTCAGCTATTTTTGTAGTCTCCTGCAAGCTTGGAATTTAGTGTACATTTACCGCCAGTAGTAAGAGGCGAGGATGTGTAGCACAGCAGAACGTTTAGACAAAGGCCAGCTGGTGTACTCAGTGCCCCGGCTAGTGTCATTTTCTCCCGGCCTCTTTCCAGACCTCTGCTACGGTGCCAGACAGCTGGTAAGTTACTGCGGAGTATTTTCCCCGGGCAGGGGGTGGGGTAGGGGGGGGGGGCAGGGGGGGGGGGGGATTTTGTGATTTTGTCGGATTTTGTTTGTTAACTAAGTAGTCTTGTATAAGTACAATTTTTCACCTGCAAGAGGATTTTATAATATAGTGTTTGAGGTGCTCTAAGTGTTGTAATGGTTTCAGAACTGACAAAAGCGTGTTCAGCTAGGAAAGTAATGTTCTATCGCAAGGAAGAGTGCTTCACGATTTTGTAAACGTAATGATTTTGGTCGGGCAAAAAACTCATCTGCGCTCAGCACCTACGGGTTGGAGCGCAATGTTCCTGGCCTGCGGAGATTAGGTGGATTTGAGCGGTTGTTATCCACGACTGGCTCTTCTGGCTGTACAGCCGGTTGCTGTTTCGACTTTGCCGATGTTTCCAGAGCTCTCTCTACAAACCAGCATGTTGGACTCTTGTCATTTTTCTGAGCCCTCCTTTGAACGGGAATCCCCGACTCTGTCGTTTTTTTGGGAGTCTTGGGACTTTGACATTTTTCTGGCAGCTCTACTTTGTAACCGGCGCCTCGGACTCCGGGCTGCAGTTTATCCGAGGCCGTTTTTCCTTCGACAACGGGCGTTTCGGACTCTGCCATTTTTCGGGAATCTTTCTTTATAACGGGCGCTTCGGACTCTGTCGTTTTCCAAGTTACAAATGGTGCTTTGGACTAGTCATTTTTGTACAGGTCTTCTCAGTGTTACCGAAGGCCTCGCTGACTTAGCTACATTCTAGACTTTCCTTCATAAAGGGCACTTTCGACTTTGTCATTTTTTTTTTTTTTTTTTGCCGAGGCTACCTTCCACCTACTAACCTTCGACTTGGTTATTTTACGAGATTCTCCTTTACAAAGGGTATCTGTTCGGACTTTGTCATTCTTTTTAGAGACACTGACGACTTAGCTACTGCAGTGTGCTGCGCTACTGTAGTAACACCCGCGTACATTGTGACCAGCAGAGGATATAGGATATATTTTTCTCAAACGGCCTCAGTCATGCCGGGGCATTTGTTGTCGCTTTATCATTATTAGCCTGTACTGCAATATAGTCTATACGAAATGAGATCTTCGTTTCACATGTTTTATTGTAGTTAGTATTGAGTGCTAGAGACTGTGCTTGTGTGTGTGAACTTGGCATCTTGACACGAGCAAACATTTACATACACATCCACCGGTCACACAAACATTGCACACGGTCAGCGACGCTACAGAATTTGGTGTCGTCGGAAGGTTGGGGTGAGGCGACACTCAATCTGCACCAATTGCAGGAGATGGATCGACCATGATAATTCAAGGATAGTGCCAGATTAGCTTGGCGCCGACAGGCGCCAAGTTAATCTAATAATAATAATAATCTAGCAGAGGAGCCCTCTGATAATGCTATCCATAGTTACTACCAGCGAGTCAGAGTTCAGTGGTTTAGTGCACGCTTGGCGCACTGCGAGGGAGAAGTCAGTTTTGCTGACTTAGCTAGTGTGTAGCGGGCTACACGCGCGAAGCTCAGCGACGTAGTTTCCGGTCCCTGAGTCTGGGAGCCTATATAACGCTTGATAATTCAAGGGTTCAAATGGTTTGAAAGTAATTCACATTAAATCAAATAAGATTTATTAAGAAAATGATGTGCACCGGAAGTTCTGGTTCTCTAATGAATTTTTCGAGTTAAATTTCATTTGAGGCAGTTAATAACATCATAAGCAATACACACAACTTGTGTGTTCAAACATATCACAAGAAACTTGCTTCACAGAGTGTGTCCAGTTTTGCTTATTTTTACCACTAATGAAACCCCGTGTCCTACAAGGTAGCCATGGGAGATAACTCATCCATTTTGTGTGTGAAGGCAGCTCAAACAGTAGGCTGAACATCAGTCTGAAGTAAGCAACAAATAAAATGTTCTTGTTTTGCTGTCAGGGTGGCTCTTTGTTTGCGGGTACAATTACAGACACTTTTAATGACTATGACTGCTTCGAGAAGTACTTGAAGAGACTGATTTTGAAACGGGCTAGAGAGGAAGCGGATTTCAAGTGTGTCAAGTTCCAAGTCCGCGTTCCTGAAAATGACAAACTAGATTTGTATATGTCAATTCTTGTTTTGGGGACTAAGAAAAGTTGCCTAATATTTCCAAGCCTAGATTCCCACTTCAAGACTGAAAATAGTTGTAATATATTCTGGCAATTTCTGTTTCCACACTTTGAACATAAAAATAGCCTTATTGTGTCTGAATTGGTCCGCTTGCAGCGGCAGAAATCTTATTTTTGCGAGTTTTTCTTCTGTTATGAGGCGTGGGTCGGGAAGGATTAAGTGACCGGCTTTGCCGCCCTTCTGTGTAACGAGTTGAGTCTCTTCAAGTGGACTTCACTGCAGCCATCCCACACCGTTGACGCGTAGTAATCAATATGAGAACGTATGTGAGCGTTATAGAATAGATTGCGCGTGTCCGAGTCGGTGTCAGGTAGTATTTCAATTTGGACAACGGCATAAAAAGATTTTTGGCTACCGTTCTGCATAAAGTGTCCGTACGAGCCTTCCACTTAAAAGTGTCAATTGTAATCCCTAGTAGGCGGTGTTCATTAATGCGTTATATTTGACTGCCCTTTAATAAAAGGTTAAGTAACAGGGGTGCTAACGGGCGTTTCTGACGCCGGAGTGGCGAATATCATAGATTTGGTTTTAATTGGATGAACAATCATAGAATTACTGTGACACCATTTTGACACATAGTCGTCAGGACCATGCTGCAATTTGATAGAAATTACTTGTGTATCTTTGTTAGTCATATGAATGGAAGTGTCATCAGCAAAAAGATCACATTGTACGGTGTTGCAAGTTAAATGAAAAGGCAGGTCATTTAAGCGGATGGAGACACAAACGTGGCGTAGCCTGGCCAAGATAAAAACTGCTAAACGTTTCACTGAAATGCAATAAAATCTATCAACACAGACGAAACACAATTTACTTGATTAGTGTTAATTTGTCTTTGTTTGTTACTGTTCTCCTTGTTGTTTTGATTCTTGAAGGTGTGGTAAAAATGCCTTGTACACACGTTTTTATATCTTATTATTTTCCACTTTTTGTGTACACGGAGGCTCACGTAGCCTTCAGCTATTTTTGTAGTCGCCTCAAGATTGGAATTTAGTGTGTACATTTACAGCCAGTAGTAAGAGGCGAGGATGTGTAGCACAGCAGAACGTTTAGACAAAGGCCAGCTGTTGTACTCAGTGACCACACCTCGCCTAGTATCCTTTTCTCCCCCAGACCTCTGCTACGGTGCCAGATAGATGGTTACTGCGGAGTATTTTCCTCTGACAAGAGCGGATTTGTTGGATTTTGTTTGTTAACTACGTAGTCTTGTAAAAGTACGATTTTTCATCTACAAGAGGGTTTTATAACAATATAGTGTTTGAAGTGCTCTAAGTGTTGGTAATGGTTTCAGTGTTTGAAGTGCTCTAAGTGTTGGTAATGGTTTCAGTGTTTGAAGTGCTCTAAGTGTTGGTAATGGTTTCAGTGTTTGAAGTGCTCTAAGTGTTGGTAATGGTTTCAGTGTTTGAAGTGCTCTAAGTGTTGGTAATGGTTTCAGTGTTTGAAGTGCTCTAAGTGTTGGTAATGGTTTCAGTGTTTGAAGTGCTCTAAGTGTTGGTAATGGTTTCAGTGTTTGAAGTGCTCTAAGTGTTGGTAATGGTTTCAGTGTTTGAAGTGCTCTAAGTGTTGGTAATGGTTTCAGTGTTTGAAGTGCTCTAAGTGTTGGTAATGGTTTCAGTGTTTGAAGTGCTCTAAGTGTTGGTAATGGTTTCAGTGTTTGAAGTGCTCTAAGTGTTGGTAATGGTTTCAGTGTTTGAAGTGCTCTAAGTGTTGGTAATGGTTTCAGTGTTTGAAGTGCTCTAAGTGTTGGTAATGGTTTCAGTGTTTGAAGTGCTCTAAGTGTTGGTAATGGTTTCAGTGTTTGAAGTGCTCTAAGTGTTGGTAATGGTTTCAGTGTTTGAAGTGCTCTAAGTGTTGGTAATGGTTTCAGTGTTTGAAGTGCTCTAAGTGTTGGTAATGGTTTCAGTGTTTGAAGTGCTCTAAGTGTTGGTAATGGTTTCAGTGTTTGAAGTGCTCTAAGTGTTGGTAATGGTTTCAGTGTTTGAAGTGCTCTAAGTGTTGGTAATGGTTTCAGTGTTTGAAGTGCTCTAAGTGTTGGTAATGGTTTCAGTGTTTGAAGTGCTCTAAGTGTTGGTAATGGTTTCAGTGTTTGAAGTGCTCTAAGTGTTGGTAATGGTTTCAGTGTTTGAAGTGCTCTAAGTGTTGGTAATGGTTTCAGAACTGACAATTTAAGCGTATTCATCTAGGAAAGTAATGTTCTATCGCATGGAAGAGTGCTTCACCATTAGGTAAAGCGTAATGATTTTGGTCTGGCGAAACTTTTTTCGCTACTCGGGAGTTTTGGCTAGCTAATCCCCGTCTCGGCCCCGGTAGCTGGATTCGCACTCCAGGGGGAAATGGCGGATTTGTTCAATAGTCCGTTGAAAGGTCCTGGTAAATCAAAGTAGCACAGTTGGAGCGCGCCTGAATTGATCAGTGTTCAGGTCGTACTCCATAGGCAATAGATTTCCCTGTCCCCCATAACCCGCCCGTCAGGGCCGTCCATTATCACTTCGGTGCCGTGGACGTTAAACCCGGAACCAAACAATCAATCAATTGGCTAGGAAAACTCCGCTGCGCTCGGCACCTTCGGGTTGGAGCGCAGTGTGTTCCTGGTCTGCGGAGATTAGGTGGATTTGAGCGGTTGTTATCCACGACTGCTTCGACAGTTGCTGTTTCGACGTTGCCGATGTTTCCAGAGTTCTCTCAACAAACCGACATTTTGGATTCCAGTCATTTTTATGAGCCCTCCTTTGAATGGGAATCCCGGACTCTGTCGGTTTTTTTTTTTTTTTTTTTTTTTTTGAGTCTTGGGACTTTGCCATTTTCTGGCAGCTGTACTTGCAGCACCCTCGGGCTCTGCCTTTTTTTCGAGGTTTTCCTTTACGGCAAAGGGCGTTTCGGACGCTGCCATTTTTGGGGGGAGGTTTTCCTTTACAAAGGGAGCTTCAGGACTCTGTCATTTTTCGGGAGTCTTCCTTTATAACGGGTGCCTCGGACTCAGTCGTTTTTCCGAGGCTTCCCTTTACAAAGGGCCTTTTGGACTCTTTTTTTTTTTTTTTTTTTTTTTTTTTGAGGCTCTTCTTTTGTAACGGGCGCCTTGGACTCAGTTGTTTTTCCGAGGCTTCCCTTTTACAAAGGGCGCTTTGGACTTAATCATTTTTTTTGTACCGGTCGTCTTTTACCAAAGGCCTCTCTGACTTAGTTACTTTTATAGACTTTTTTTTTTATAAAGGGCACTTTAGTTACTTTTATAGACTTTCTTTTATAAAGGGCACTTTGGACTTTGTCATTTTTGCCGAGGCTACCGTTTATTTAATGGCCTCTCTGACTTAGTTATTTTACTAGATTCTCCTTCAGTTTACAAAGGGTACTTGTTCGGACGTCATTCTTTTTAGAGACACGACTTAGATATTAGTAACGTGCTGCGCAGCTACTGTAGTAACGTCTGATGACTGACATTGTGACCAGCAGAGAATATATTTTTCTCAAACGGCCTCATGCCCGAATAGGCTTGTAACCAGCTGCCATGCCCTATATGCTGCTTGCAATCTTTTCCACAGGCAAAAGGAGTCATGAAACAGCTGTGCAATTTAAACATTAAGTCTACTGAGCTATCCTATAGCCAAAAGACCACACAATACAGCCAAAACTATGCTACGCGAGTAAAGGTGCTTGTGATTGGCTCAGAATAGACACCAGAGACATCCCTCATTACAATTATAGCAAATGACACCTCAGATGCAGCCTATGTTGTATTCAAATGTTGCTGGATCATGCAATATAACTTCTGCATGTCACATTATTTTGGCGGATGATTTCACTCTGAGGTCAGCTGTCTGATAAAATGAACCTGCTGACACTGTTTCATTGAAGTTTTAATCTTAACCTTTGACCTTAACCCTCTTCAGCCCCCCCCCCCCCACCTCCCAACCCCCTCCCTCCCCCCCCCCCACACACACACATGCACAACTTCAATCCTGGAATGAGTGCATTTTTTTCATGCATGCATTCATGCATTTAGCAAATGCCCCAAACCCCACTCCTGTCAAGGTCAAAGGTCACAGCGCAAGGAGGAATTTTTTTTTTTTTTGGCGGATGATTTCACTCTAAGGTCAGCTGTCTGATGAAATGAATCTGCTGACACTGTTTCATTGTATTTTTGATCTTAACCTTTGACCTTAACCCTCCCCCACCCCCTCCACCACACCCAACCCCCCCCCCCCCTACCCCCCTCCCTCCCCCCTCAACTTCAATCCCTGAATGATTTCATTTTTTCATGCATTTAGCAAACTGAACGCCCCAAACCCCACCCCTTTCAAGGTCAAGGTCAAAGGTCACAGCTCAAGGAGGAAGGCCAGACTCATGACTAACTGTAAGACAAAAAATAAATGAACAAACACAGTAAACATGGGCCACAGTGCAGATAAACAGGGTGTTTTTGACGCAAAACATGCAAACACACCTATAAAACAGCAAAGAAAGCGATTTGGGGGCAACATTTCAAATTTTTCATGATTTTCTCAGTTTTCCAACTGCAAAATTCTAAAATCAATGATAATTTGATATGGTTACATTAAACCAGATTCTGGTCTATGTCACATATGGCATGTGGTGCCTCTGACAGGTCAGTACACAGTGGGCCTCCCCTGCAGTCCCATCTGTTAAAATGCCTTAGTCTTACTCTTAGTCTGTCCCAGTCATCCCCTATTTTTTCAATCCCCTTAACAACACTATCGCCCACTTGCTGCACATTTGCTGTGCACAAAATCCAAAAATAAATAAATAAATAAATAACACATCACCCGTCTCATTTCCTGGCTATTAACATGATTCTGTACCAACCCTACACATCCAATCGCAGCCGGCAAAAGTGGTTCACACCTCAACTCGCCATCCGCTTGGCAACTCAAACTAGGCCAAAAAGAGTCCGCTGGTTAAGCCAAGACTGGTATGAATCAAAGCACCAAAGTCTCTTCTCATCTATCAAGAGATTTTAAGCAAATTCCAACATACTGCCTCTGTACAAAATGTACTGCCTAACCTACCTCATTTGTATATATAGTAACGTGACCGACAAGGAGACATTTAGAGCAACGCGGACAAACCACCACTGAGCCAATGGGTGAACATTCGTACAGCTAAACTTCTGAGTGCTGGAGTGAGCGTCCTTTACTTTTGCGCGCCGACCAACTCATTGTGAAGGTAAATAGCTTTTTTTTTTTTTTACATTGCTGAGTCCAAAAAGTGAAGTTATGTTTTGCATTTCACATTTTTGGGCTGTTAAATCAGTTTGCCATAGTTTTGCAAGTTTCAGTTCAGTTTTTGCAATGCCGGCGGGATCAACAGGTGCTTCGGATCAGTCGCATGCTTACGACTGAATACGCCGGAATACAGAATAGTGATGAGCACTGATTCAGTCAGGTTTTGAAAGTCACACGAGTCAAACAAAAACTGTCAGTGACCGTGTGACAGCTTTAGGAGTTTGCCCTAGGTATGTGTTTTATTGCCAGGAGCCGTCAAATAAAGGAAAATCGTCGTTTGGGTGTGTCCGTCCCCACGGCGCTGGCCCAACTGACTTGTACCATTTGAAAAGGGGGGAGTGGGGGGGGGGAGGGGGTAGTAATAAATAGGTCAGCGCATTGATGAAGCTGACTTGTACTTTGGAAAACAGAAGATAGAGGTTGAAAACCCTTTAAATTAGATACAAGTCTGTTGGTCCACAAACTCCGCTGCTACGGCATCCACGATACGGTGCTCACATGGATCGCCAGCTTCCTTAGCGACAGACGCCAGGCTGTGGTGGTCAACGGCAGCTGCTCTTCCTTTGTCAGTGTGCGATCTGGGGTCCCCCAAGGGTCAGTGCTGGGGCCATGCTTATTCCTGGCCTACATCAACGATCTACCGGACCGACTGACTGCACTGACAAGACTGTTTGCAGACGATACAGCCGTATACAGAGTGGTAACTAGCAGCCAAGAGCAAGCCCAGCTACAGCAAGACCTCCAGCGCCTTGAGCAATGGGAGAAGAGCTGGGACATGCAGTTCCACCCTGACAAGTGCATAACTCTGCCAGTCACGAGGAGCAGACGTCCCCTACAGTCTAGTTACACCCTACACGGTCATACCCTTGAGTCAGTCTCTGAGGCAAAGTACCTCGGGGTGACCCTCCGCAGCAACCTTACCTGGGACGCACATGTCAGCAGCATCGCCAACAAGGCCAGTAAGACACTGGGCTTCCTGAGAAGGAATCTCAAGGTGAGCTCTACGGCCATCAAGGAGTGAGCTTACATGGCCTACGTCCGTCCTATCCTGGAATACGCAGCATCTGTTTGGGACCCTCACACCCAGAAAGGCATCGACCGGCTGGAAGCAGTTCAGAGACGCGCCGCCCGGTTTGCTACTAACCGCTACCACGACACATCGAGTGTTAGGGACATGCTAGAGTCACTGGGGTGGCCGTCCCTGGAGGATCGACGTCGCACTGCACGCCTTCAGATGCTGCGCAAGATCACTAGTGGCGCTGCGAACTGCCCCATCATCAATGGGAAAGTGGAACAGGCGATATCGCGCCAAAGCCGCAGCCACAACAAGCAGTACAAACAAGTCTCGTGTATGACCCAATATAGAGCCGCCTCTTTCCTGCCACGAACCATAAAGGACTGGAATGCCCTCAACAGTGAGGTGCTGGAGGCTCTGACTGCTGACACCTTGGTGTCGGGGGGTCTCCCAATAAAGCCCTCCAGTTCCCCCCCCCCTCCCCCCCCCCACACCACCCGCCATCCCCAGCATTTCCCCCATTCACTCACATTTTCCATGGCCTGATTCATGTAGCGACATGATTTATTAGTAGCTTCGCATTCGTACTTGACATGCATACAAAACCTTCCTCTCAAGTGCCATAATGATCAACACGTTTGATTGTGGGCGTATACGGCAAGACAGAAGACAGAAGACAAGACAAGAAACTATAGTAATACTAGGACTCGGTTGTACTTTGTTTTAGTTCTACTCAATGTTGATGATAACAAGTGAACATCATGATCCAGCAGCCAGATGCATAGATCCTCATGGGTTCTATGTCATTGAATTAAGTCTTTGCCTACTAAGCAACTTTTCTGTATTATGTACTTCTGACGCTAAGCAGTTTTGTATAAAGATGATATCTGGGTGTTGTGCACATGCCAAGTAAGGCTCTTTTAATGCCACATTCGGTGCTAAGATTAGCCAAGCACAGGCACTTCAACTAGTTCAAGCGAGCCTTGGTTTTGGAGGGGATCTCGCTGCCCACAGTGTTCCAGGGGAAATAATCTTGCGGCGGTTGATCCGTAGGCCAAGTGTGAACAAAGATTACATTTTGTATCCACTGGCATTGAAGAGGTTAAACCATTTAGCCCTGTGTCTCTACAGCTGGAGATGGATTGACCATGATAATTCAAG
Organism: Semisulcospira habei; assembly: GCA_036245525.1. Lineage (NCBI taxonomy): Eukaryota > Metazoa > Mollusca > Gastropoda > Semisulcospiridae > Semisulcospira > Semisulcospira habei. The sequence continues at coordinate 176,260,763 of BTPG01000007.1, read as the reverse complement.
GGTAGTGCCAGATTAGCTTCAGGCGCAATGCAAATCTGGCACTACCCTTTATCATAGTCAATCCTTTCCCTACAACTGGTACATAGTCATTATAGGCAACACCTCCAAAATTTGAGAAATGGGACCTTGGTGCTAGAACGGTTAAGATATTTGGTGTATGTTTCTCTTGCCTTCAAGGTAACACAGTTAACCCATAACATACTGAGGCTAAAAGCTTCACATTTGTACACTGCCATAAATATGTAGGCTACATTATAGTACTTACAGATAACCCATATCATACTGAGGCTAAAAGCTTCACATTAATTGTGCACTGCCATAAATATATAGGCTACATTATAGTACTTACAGATAACCCATATCATACTGAGGCTAAAAGCTTCACATTAATTGTGCACTGCCATAAATATATAGGCTACATTATAGTACTTACAGATAACCCATATCATACTGAGGCTAAAAGCTTCACATTAATTGTACACTGCCATAAATATGTAGGCTACATTATAGTACTTACAGATAACCCATATCATACTGAGGCTAAAAGCTTCACATTAATTGTGCACTGCCATAAATATATAGGCTACATTATAGTACTTACAGATAGCCCATATCATACTGAGGCTAAAAGCTTCACATTAATTGTACACTGCCATAAATATGTAGGCTACATTATAGTACTTTTCTCTTGGCTTTACATTGCGAACGAAGATTCTATTGATAAGGATATAGACCAATGGTTTTAGTTCAAGGGTAGTGCCAGAATAGCTTTGCGCATGGAGGTGGCAAGCTATTCTGGCACTATCCTTGAACAATTTTATTTTTTAGTCAAACTTAGTTTACACACTGGCATATTCCGAATGATAAGGGTTAAGGGTATTGATGGTAACATTTTCTATTTATATCCCCCTGCCTTAAATATTGGGTTTTGTAAATAAATGTCTGTACAGATCTGTAAAAACTAGTCCAAAGATTTGTAGCAGGGGAGATAAACTAGTTCAGTGTTTTAGCGTAGTGGCACCAATTTTCCCCCCGCACACCGCAGGGCCAGCAAAAGGCATAGATCTCGATGAGCCGATTGGGACAGCAGGGGCTCATGAGGATCTGTGGTTCTTGCAGACTGATAGAAGTTTGCCTGCATATAACATTGTTCTCTCTATTGCCCTTTGCCCTGTGGGTGCCCAGCACATTGTGCCAATCAGAATAATTGTCCAGGCTGAATCAAGACATTGTATGGTTTAACTATATATTAGTGTGACTCGATCCACTCTGAAGGTACAGCTAGCTGCAGGTAGGTGGACAGTTATCTGCGTACAATTATTACATTTAGAATAGGTTACTTTGTTTTTGTTGGACTATAATATCATGCACGAGTGAAGGATGTGGGAAAAAGTCAAACCAATTAATTAACCAGGTAATTAAAAAGCTGAGCACTAGGTTGGCCAAAATAAGTCAACTATTTGTTGGCTCCAAATGTTTGCCATATTTAAAAAATGAAATAACAACGAAAAAGAAGAATAAGTTAACTGTTTTAGCCCCAAAGTCCCATTTCTCAAATTTTGGAGGTGTTGCTTAATGACTATGTACCAGTTGCAAGGGATGGATTGACCTTGATAATTCAAGGGTAGTGTCAGATTAGCTTGGCGCCTTAAGGCGCCAAGCTAATATGGCACTACCCTTGAATTATCATTGTCAATCCATCCCCTTCTGCAAGATCCTGGGCCTAAATGGGTTCACTGTTGGCGTTTAAATCTTTGCAGATGTTGAAAGCAAAAAAACAAAGAAAATGTAGAATATGATGTTCATTTATTCATGTATTCATTTACTTACTATTTGATATTATTTAGATCACAAAGCAGTTGAGTTAAAGGGGCACGCCTGACTTTTTTTTAATGCTTCAGTTCGCAAAAAGCTTTTACTGGGATTCAGTATTTGAGTATACATACCCACTTAGACTGTGACCACCCTTTTGTTAGCTGACATCATAACTATTCTATACGACCTTAGGTTATCTCATCTGCATAATTATAACCAATCAGAGAAAAGATGGCGGATGAACCAGAGAAGAAAACACTGAAGAAAGTATCATGGACTCGTGCCGACAATGACAGACTCTGAATTGAAGAGAAGAAAGAGAAAGAGACAAGATACCCCTAAGTAGAACTGACATCGATCAAGGGAATATAGACACGTGGCAACGAGTAAAGCAAGAGCTTGGCTTGACCGCCCATCGAGAATTTTGTCCCTTTCCTGCTGAATCCATGATTAATCTACGGTCTTTGTCGATCTTCCTATAGTTTGCGAGCGCTAGTAATTTTCAGAATTCATGATCTTCAGTAGAATTTATCTCTTACTGATTTCGCAAGATTTTAAGCCAGTTTTATCATATAGTTACGTGCAGAAAGTGGGTATAAATACCAATGTTCTGTTTCAATGATGGAACGCGTTGCGTGTCATTCCGAGGGGTAAAGAATCAAAGGTCAAACTAGGCCCACACTGTGGACGCAGGCTCACCCGCTTCAGTTGCGAGTCACTTGTAATTAATATTGCAACCACCCTGTGATTAAGTCAAGGTAAATACTGATTAACTCGATAACTTGCCTGTTTGGTAGTAGTACAGATTAATCCTCAGGTCAGTGTCAGTGCTTGCGTGAGAATGGCGTTCCTCCTGTACCGGGCAATAATACCCATGTGACCATGCATGGACATGTTCCCCCCACCCCACCTTCTCCCCCGCTTGTCAACCTCCACCCTTTTTGCAGAAGGTCTTCGGACGACTAGCCGACGTAGCTCTCCTCACCCGGGTCTGCCTGGGGAACTTGGGTGGGGTTAACTACTTTTTAGTTTCTAGGGTCACCCTGGTCAGTCCCACAGGGTGGGCTTTCCCCTCTTTTCTGGGGCATGTGTTTCTGTCTACCCTTGGTCCATTCACCTGTATTTTCCTTTTTTAAACTCTCCCAACTGTCTGCTCTGCCTGTAGCTCTTGATATTAGATGTATGTTGCTAAATAATTTAATGGTCGTAGGTTTATTTAGCGTATTAGACCGGCTGGTGACATACATTTAATATTGTGTTTAGTTGGGTTCTTTTACAAGCAGTGCAGGCACATCCTGAGAAAGTCTTGTTGCTGTCAAGCAATGTAGAAGCAACCAACCAACCGATGTAGGCCCACACCAGTACAGCAGAGCTGTACCCGGGCCTATGTCGGCCAAGCCGGTCCGATTACTCTTTGCGCTAGGGTCTCCTTTTCTTTCTTCTGATGGCTTCACCTTGCTGAAAAACAAAGGCAGCGTCATTGATACTGTGCGCTGGAGAGAACACTTCTCTAATCTGCTCAGTTTGCATTCCACTGTCGACCCTGCGGCCCTGGACATGATTCCTCAGAAGCCGTGATGGTGCCAAGCTAATTTGGCACTACCCTTGAATTATCATGGTCTATCTGTCTGATGTGCATTGGGGTTAAAAGGGTTAACAGCATTCAATCAGTGGTCATGAATCGGTAAAGGGTTAACAGCATACAATCAGTGGTCATGAGTTGGGTTTCTGAAATTCATCATACCTGAACGCTGTTACGATTGTGGCTGTGTTGTCCTGTGAGAGCATGCATGTGTTAATCGTAGGAAACGATCCGATATTTATTTGAGCTATCATGGTTACGATTCACATACCTTTTCAGTAAGATTTTTCAATTGTCCGCGCAGTGAGCGAATTCGTTTTGTTATGATACGTTAGATTTAGTCCGGAACGTTCTAGCAAGGTCACACTGTCTAGTGACCTCGTGTGTGTAACATCGGGGAGTTCGTAACAGTTTGCTACATTTTGTTTTCTGTGCGCGTGAATTGAGCAGCCTTTTTTTTGTTTTATGAAAGGTCATGAAGTTTCTAGAAAGTATAGGCAAGGTCGTGATAAGGCTACCATACTTTCATGTGACTTCATTATACTCTAGGATTTAGAGCTGAAGTTAGCAGCCGAATTTTCGTAGCCTATTGTAGTTTTTCTAGAAAGATTATTTTAATGAGTTTTGGTTGCGTGTTTCGTTCTGATTGGTTGCGTTGTATGATTTTCGTAGATGATTCTGGAAAGTGGTTATAATATATCAAGAGGGCGCTAGGAAAGCACGTTCGTACATTGTCTTGCATTGTCAGTGGTAGAGACACGCAGTTTATCGTAGGTACGTGGCCCGTATAGGGTGTACATTGTGTGAGACGCTGCGTATGAGAAGCTTTGTGTTATCAGTGAGTACATAAGCAGAAGAGACATTGTATCAGTATTTGTGCATTTGGAATGCATTGTGTGGAGATCGCATCACTGAATTAAAATATTGTTGGAACTGTTACCTCAGTATTGTCTACATCCTTAAGCCACGTGTGACGGGTTGCAGCTGAATGAGGTTTATTTAAAAAGAACCTTACGTGCGTGCGTCTGGTGTGTTTATCACTACTACGACTACGACTTAACCACGTAACAAACGCCAAAGAACTTCCTCCATCTGATGTGGATACAGAGGGGTCCTGCAACTTGTGCAAGAGTCATAACATTTAGAACCAGCAACTGAGCTCCCATACATGCAGCTCTATGCCTTGTTCAGCTGGGTGGTGTTCATTATTTCAGCGGTGAAGGTGTTGAGAAACAAACAAAAATAATTAACTCATTTAGTCCCATTACACAGCGGGAGTTAGATTGATCATGATAGTTCAAGGGTAGTGCCAGATTAGCTTGACACCATTTGGCGCCAAGCTAATCTGACACTACTGTGACTGAGCCGAGGGGAGGTGATGATGTGCAGGTGGTGTGGGTTGTGTTTGACAAAGGGAGCTAACTCCTGTCCATGGTTCTGGTTCTTTTATTTCATAACCAACAACAAAAAGCAATACAGGGCACTCGACCCGCAGTCCAGTTTCAGTCCAGAAACACAGTCACGGTGAAACTGAAATACTCGATGTGAAGCCGGCACGCTACTAGCTACACGCACTGATAATGGTACGCAAATAGTCAGTCTCCGCCTAAAAGAGCGCCGGATGCTCGGCATTAAATAGGCATAGCGCGGACCTCTGAGAGAGCAACTCCCTCGCGCAAGCGAAACGGCTCGGCCAGACAAAGAAACTAGCAAAAACTGTGCTAGTTGGTTCCTGAATAAACTTTAATAACTAGCTATACATTCAATACTAATAAATCTTAGCAATTCCGAAAGGGAATTTGAAGGGCTTTTCAATGAACTAAATTAGGAAAAGCTTAACACTAAACTGAATTTAATATGATTTTTTTAATGACTGCCACACAAGGGAAGTGAAACGCGAAAAAGCATGAAAAACGTAAATCTAACTAAGATGGTTACAGATCGTACAAAACCAAATAGATATTCATTAAGCAGGAACTGTGCTGAATCTAATGACTATCGAAACAGCTTTCTACGTTTAATAGAACGGAAGCTATGAAGCTTCAAAAATAAACAGAAAACACAAGTTACAAAACCATTACTAAAACAGAAGACTCTCCGCGCCACGCAATTGATGCCGTCACAGCTAGCAGCTGAACGGGGAACCTCAGATGTGGACTAAAAATAGCTACATGAGGACAGAGGCTTATGGCGCTCTGCTACACTACACTTGCATTCTGGTGGACCCATTTCCTACAAGTGATACATTGAAGTGGTCATGTCAGTGCACTCCAGTATGCGGCCTGGAATTCTGGTGGACCCATTTCCTACAACTGATACATTGAAGTGGTCATGTCAGTGCACTCCAGAATGTGGCCTGGAATTCTGGTGGACCCATCTCATGCAACTGATACATGTATTTTAGTGGTTGGGTGCACTCCAAAATGCAGCCATGGGGTTACGTGGGTTTATTAAATGTTGGTATGAAAGAAGTTGTCAAGTTCTGTTTTCTTGATATAAGCGGGGTTTACAAACAACTGAACGTTTTCTTTTGTTGCAAACTTTGATGACCAGGTAGAAGAAGCCGTTGGTATATCTGTGGCTGCGGGACAAAAAGAGAAGCACAGGTGATCTCATTGTGAGGGTGGGAAAGACTGACAGCATCAGCTGAAGGACAACGTGCAGGATAGTGACTGAGCCCTGAGCGAGGTTGCTGTGACTGGGAACTGGACTTCACAGACTTGCCTGATCTGTTGTCTTTCCACACGGAACTGGAAATGTGATACTAGCACAGGTAAGTACAGGAATGTGCAGAGTATGAATACAGTTATGTGTATAAGATTTGAGTATGAATACAGTTATGTGTATAAGATTTGAGTATGAATACAGTGTGTACAAGATTTGCAAGTGGATTTTAAAAAAAAGAGAAGTCGCAACAAGTTCTGTTGTCAAACGAGATGAAATATGTAGGCTGCGTTCCGTGGAGAAAGTGCTCGGCCACATAGTGACGCATGACCGACTGGTTTACATTTGCATTATGCAGCAGAGCCTGTTCTAAATGGCCACCCGTATTTGCCATCTTTGAGGTGGCTGTAGCTGTGACTGGCTGTAGCTGTGGCTATAACTGTAGCTGTGGCTGTAGCTGTGATTGTAGCTGTGGCTGTAGGTGTGACTGTAGCTGTGGCTGTAGCTGCGACTGTAGCTGTGGCTGTAGCTGTGACTGGCTGTGGCTGTAGCTGTGACTATGGCTGTAGGTGTGACTGTAGCTGTGGCTGTAGCTGTGACTGGCTGTAGCTGTGGCTGTTGGTGTGGATGTAGCTGTGACTAGCTGTGGCTGTGACTGTGGCTGTAGCTGTGGCTGTTGCGACCTAAATGATGGTCTTTCATGACAGGGGACACATTTTGCAACTGCAGAAATTACCTTTCTGGTCCACTACAGCACCGGCCTCCACATGGCCTCCACAGCCCGTTGTTCTCAACAATTTGTATTTTAAAACATGATAATATTGATATGGTGATTCGATTTAATTTCACGACTGAGTCATTACGTTGGCAATAACATGTAACATATGTCGTGAAGTGTCTGGTGTCGGATATTTCACTCACTATACACAATCTTAGCTCCAACGCCAAGGGAGGGAGAGGGTTGTGATAAGGTTGTGGGTGAGGGTCAAGCTATCTAAACTAATTTTTGTACCAACGCCTGATGACGGCATCATATTTCAGGACCCTTCCTTTTCCCTCTTTAGCACCAGTCAGCGGGTTTTTCTTCACCAGCATCGTCCGCCCCTGATGGCCAGCTCAGTCTTCCTCTATTGTTATAACTGAGATAACGAAAAGGAGGTAGTGATGCACAATCGCTGAAACATCTGAACTAATAATATAGCGGGTCTTTGAGTGGTTCTCCTCATATTTCAGTGTCTGACAGGTTTCAACGTGTCATTATACAAAATTCTACTTCCGCTCCCATCCTTCTGAGATATGGCGTGCCCCAGGGTTCTGCTCTGGGACCGGTCTTGTTTTCTGTTCACCCAGCCTGTGTCCAAGGTGATTGCCAGTAAAGGATGTGAACGTCACAAATATGCCGATGACACAGAGGTGAACTGAGAAAGATGCTCCTCGCACACATTCCCGTCTCTTCTGCATGACATGGAACAATATATAGAAGCTGTTAAGGACTGGATGACGGACAACAAGCTAAAGCTCAGTGAAGGAAAAATAGATGCCATTGTGGTAAGCACTCGCGCCAGGGTGAGTGTCTCCCATGATGAGTCCTTGATCGTTTGTGGACAGGACATCCCTCTCAAAAAATGAGTGTAAAACGTAGGTGTTTACATTGATAATGTGCTGTCCATGAACGATCGTATGTCTCACCTGTCCCGCTGCTGTTATCTTGAGCTCAGGAGGCTTTGCTCTGTTAGACAGTACCCTACTGACGATGCCTGTAAGCAAATCGCTTGTTCACAGATTTTGTTAAGGCTTGACTACTGTAACTCTGTAATGTCAGGTATGTCGAACGATCTGCTCTGCAGGCTCCAGAACAGAAGATTCAAAAGCAAACAGCAAGACTTGTACTGAAAAAAAATCAAAGCGTGACAACATCACTCCCTTGCTTAAGCAGTTACACTGGCTTCCTGTGAAGTTCAGAATTGAATACAAAACTGCTTCCCTCGTTTCTCAGGCCTTTGATAAAACAATCCCGGCATACTTGTCTTCCAGTCTCCCTGTCTATACACCAGGCAGAGTATTGCGCTCCAGACAGAATATTGACTACCCCCAGAGTGCCCTTAGAAAACTTTGGACAGCGGTCCTTTTCTTTCCAAGCTCCCAAAGTGTGGAATGGTCTTCCCCATGATATTCGCCATGCACCATCTTTGGCCATTTTCAGGGTTAGATTAAAAACTTTTTTTTTTTCCAATTTGGCCTTTGAAAGGGATTGATAAACCCTACGTATTCCCATCAACATGTATATATCTGATCAGGCTCTTGAAATGTTATGTTTATTATTTAGTATTGTGTGCATTTGGGCTTATGAATGGTTGTGTTTTTGTACCTTGTGTGTACTTTAGTATGTTAATTTCAGTTAGTTAGATTATCTAGATGTAAAGCGCTCTGAGCCTCTCTTCGTGGGGATATTGCGCTATAATATTATAGAAGAGTTATATATTACTGATTATTACCCCACCCGGGTCTGTCCTGGGGGACTTGGGTGGGGTTAGGTATTTTTTTAGTTCCCAGGGTCACCCTGGTCAGCCCCACAGGGTGGGTTTTTCTCTCTTTTCTGGGGCATGTGTTTCTGTCTACCCTTTGTCCATTCACCTGTATTTGCCTTTTTAAAACTCTCCCTACTGTCTGCACTGCCTGTAGCTCTTGATATTGGATGTGTGTTGCTAAATGGTCTTAGCTTTATTTAGGCCCCATGTGTTAGGTTTATTTAACGTATTTGACCGGCTGGCGACATACATTCAATGTTCTGTTTATTTATTTTTTTTCACAACAGTGCAGGCACGTCCTGAGAAAGCCTTGTTGCTGTTGGGACGTTAAACAATGTACAATCAATCAATATTACTGATTATTATTATTATATTTTATATTAAAAAGCAGGCTAATGGAACCGATATATTTGATGACGGAACATAATGTGACACCAAATTTCAAAACTTAATTTTGAAACAATATTTCGAGACAATTAATCGAAGATATCGTGGATTAAATATGCACGCTTCATACGTATCATAACGCTTTTTCATGTCCACACTGTTCAGTCTAGTTTCATAATTATAGTATGTGCAACTCTACATCTTCTAGTCCACTCTGCACTTCAACCAATAATAGCACTCTCAACTTTAGGATGCAACCGAGGCCGAATTATGTAAAAGGTCAAAAAGAGAATGTTGATTCACAGCAGCCTTTACAACATGCATGGCCTCATTAAAATCTATGCTTCTTGTGGATGGAAGGCTCTGGATAAGCAAATAAGTCCGCAGTGGCTTACTCATCCGAGGGATCTAATAAGGATGTAAAGTGAGTCTGCAAAATGCACAGATTCCCATGAGCCGATTCAATGTCTGGTGGTTCAAAGTGATCTATGTCAACTGCAGTTGTACAGGTCTGACTTAGCTATTAGACACTGTTACCAACCAAAATGGAGAGAGGACACAAGGAAGCAAGACTGAACTGTGTAGGGGGAATGTAGCGAGTAACGGCCAAACAAAGCAAACACGGGGCGCAGCGCTGGCGCTGATGACAGATAGTTTAACAGATAGCGTGACCCTAACCCGCCTCACCTACCACAACCCTCTCCCTCCCCTTTGCGTTCGACCTAAGACTGTCTACCCTTGGTCCATTCACCTGTTGTTAATCTCTCCCTACTGTTTGCGCTGCCTGCAGTTCTTGATATTGGATGTGTGTTGCTACATGGTCTTAGGTTTACAGTGTATTTAGCGTTTTAGACTGGCTGGCGACATACATTCAATATTCTGATCATTTTTTTTTCCACAAGCAGTGCAAGCACGTCCTGAAAAAGTCTTGTTGCTGACGGGACTTTAAGCAATGTACAACCAACCAACCCAAATCATTCACACCGTAGGCCATTTCTGCACAACCAGGATAGTCTTTTGCACAGCGTTGCCCCAACATCAAATAAGCTTTTTCAGTTCAAAGGACACTAAAATTCCCTAATCTAACCACTTGTTGTCATTTGTACAACCCACGAGAATGCTGACACGTGTATTTAGTGTAGTGTAGACCCAGCTAGGCAGCAGAATCTGGCCTGACGAATCGGACATGCGATCGATCAAATTTTGCACACTAAAATCTCGCTGATTTCATCAAATTATGACAGTTTGCGGCCACGTTGTTTAGCACTACAGGTGCGCAAATCTGTTTGTAGCTAGAGGGTGCTAAACATGAACAATATTCACTTACATTTTGTCTGATCCTAGCATAAATTGCATCCCAGTGGGTCCTACAGGACGCAGTCCTTATATCTCCTCTACGTGCACAGGCGTAGTCCTGGCTTCATACCCTGTATATTCAATAACAGCACGTCTTGCCGAAACCCCTAACCAAAATCTGTTTTTGTTTGTTTCAAGAAAACCACGCTACAACAGGACATTAATATTTTGTGCTTTTTGTGATTCCCCTATGAAGATGTTGTTGGAATGCTTACATATTTTTTTTTCTCATTGTTTCTTTTCACCAAGTATGTTCAGAGTCATGACAAACAGTTTTTACTCAAAAAAATGAGCGACAAATATATTGTTACGTGGTGGAGTTGTAGTCGAAGTATGATAAACACACCAGACGCACACACACGTAGAGTTCTTTAAAGTAAACCTCGTTCAGCTGCAATCCGTCACACGTGGCTTAAGGATGTAGACAATACCGGAGTAACAGTTCCAACAATATTTAATTCAGCGATGCGATATCCACACAATAATGCACTTTCAAATGCACAAACTACTGAATACAAAGTCTCTTCTGCAAAAAATTCAGAACAATGCAGCCCGGCTTGTTGTGAGAGTCCGTAAGACTGAGCATGTCACACCCATCTTGAAGTCCCTTCACTGGCTACCTGTGCCCTCACGTATTCAATATAAAGTTATGTCAATCTGTTTTAACTGCCTTTCAGGCACCAGCCCAGAATACCTGTCCTCTTTGCTGCATGTGTATACACCCTCTCGTGAGCTCCGCTCCTCTTCTGATAAACGGAAGTTGTGTGTACCTTCTGTCCAAACTAAAACATTTGGTCAGCGCACTTTTGTTTATCAAGCCCCAGTGTTATGGAATACACTTCCTCTTGAGGTCAGAAACAGTGAGTCTGTCTCTGACTTCAAGAGGTCGTTGAAAACTCACCTCTTCAAGCTTTACTTTGAATAACTGCCAGTGTTTGATGCCTTAGTTGTAGTTCTGCAATCCTCCTTGTTTAGACTGAATGTTAATTAGAATATAAATTATTATGTATGTATTGTTGTTTAGTTTATTGTAAAAGTGGTGTGTTCGGGCATTGTGCTTTGTTTGTTATGTGCATATGTCATTGTATTTTTATTTTTGTGTACAGATTGTAAAGCGCTTAGAGCTTTTGAGTAAGATTAAGCGCTATATAAATACTCATTATTATTATTATTATTATTATTATTATTATGTCCTAACTGCGACACAAAGTTTCTCATACACAGCGTCTCTCGCAATAAACTGCGTATCTCTACAACTGACAAAGCAAGACAATGTACTACTGGGCTTTCCCAGCGCCCTCCTTATATACATTATCAAAATCTAGAATCTTCTACGGAAATCATGAACTCAAACAACCAGAACGAAACACGCAGCCGAAGCTCATTAACATAAACTTTCCAGAAACAATATATCAGGCTACAAAAACACGGCTGCTCACTTCAGCTCTAAATTCTAGCGTATAATAAAGACACATAAAAGTATGGTATCCCTATCTATGATAGCTAAAAAAGGTACGAGAACATTCACCAAACAAAATAAAGGCTGTTCCATACACGCGCACAGGAAAACAAAAAGTAGCGAAAATGTTGCGATGTCAACTAACCGACGTGACACTTACGAGGCCACCAGACAGTGCGACCCTTCCAGAACGCACCGGACTAAACACAACAAAACGAAATCGGCTCTACTCACGAACAAAAGAAAATCTTACTAATTAAAAAAAAAAAACACGTGAAACGTAACCGTGATAGCTCAAAAAAACATCGGATCATTACCTACGAATAACACATGTATGCTCTCACAGGATAACACAACCACAATCGTAACATTACCCCCCTCTCAAGAATGAAATTTCACAAAAATTTCTTCTCAGATTTCAAAAATACGGTTGTGGCTGTGTACACCTACACAAAACCCTAAACAAAAATAACTACACATCAAAAATCGAATTAAAAAAAAAAGTCTCACAGTTCCTGTAAACAGTCCTGAGCATCGAAATGTTTCATACAAAAATTCTGGACACAGAAATGTTCATTTAAACTGCTCTGCTCAGGTAATCTGCTCCAAAGTTCTGCGAACCCTTGATAGACTGTAATTTAATGTCAAAATTCTGCAAAAACATCGCCCATCTCATAATATGAGAATTTGTAAACTTTGCAGAGTTTAGATAGTTCAAGGGCTGATGATCTGTTTGTAGAACAAATGGCACTCCCAGAAGGTACAGTTCGAATCGCCTTACTCCCCAAATGATGGCTAGGCACTCCTTCTCGATGGTCGAGTAGTTTCTCTCAGCTCTGGTCAACTTTCTGCTGGCGTAGCTCACTGGGTGGAGTTTTCCGTTATCTTCTTGCATCAAGACTGCACCTACTCCTTCGTTGGAGGCGCGGCGTCTGTTCTCAGGAAGAACGTTTTCAACGGGTCAGGAAGGTGTAGAATAGGCTTCTCGGTTAGGATGTCTCGAACCGCCTGGAATGCTCGCTCTTGGGCATCTTCCCACTTCACTATGTTAGGTTGTCTTTTCCTCAGCAAATCAGTCAGGGGTGCTGTGACTGCCGCAAAGTTTGGTATGAACTCCCGGTAGTAGTTCGCCAAGCCCATAAATGAGCGGACTTGCGTCTTAGTCGTAGGTCGCGGGGCATCCCTGATCTTCTGCACGTTGGCGTCGTGTAGTCCCTTTAAACCTTCGCTCAATTTATGTCCAATGAAGTCTATGTTGTCAGCCCCAAGAATACACTTGCTTGGACGGATGGTGAAATTCACATCTGACAGTCTTTGGAACAGTTCTCGGAGGGCTTTGAGGTGGTCCCCCCAAGTTTTGGTATGGATCAAAATATCGTCCCAGTAAAAGACCTCATTTTGCACATCTTCTAGGATCTTTTTCAGTCCTCTCTTCAATGTGGCACCACTGTTCACCATACCAAAAGGCATCTTCAGGAACTCCCAATGACCGTCGGGTGTGACGAACGCTGTCTGGGGATATCTTTTTCTGCAACCTTGATTTGCCAATACCCTTTGCTTAAGTCAATTTTGGAGAAAAATCGGTCTCCACTGACCTTCCGGAACAGTTCTTCCGCTGTGGGCATAGGCTCTGGATCAAAGATTGTTAGTTTATTGAGTCTGCGATAGTCCACACACACTCGGTTGGATCCATCTGGTTTCTTCACGATGACAACTGGGGACGCATATGGCGACTTGGATTCCCTGATGACATTCAGACTCAGCATTTCCTTGATATCGTTTTTCAATTCTTCTCTCGTGTTATAAGGAAGACGATAAGGTTTGCTGCGAACTGGCTCGTTTGACGTCAGGTTTACCTCGTGTAGGATGGTGTCTGTTGTACCTGGGTCAGGTGTAAACCGATGCTCGAACTCTTGAGTCAGGACGCGCAGTTCTTCACGTTTAGTCTGGGTCAGATTCTGACCGAACTGGATATCTTCTACATCCTCTTTGTGTCGGAATTCATTAAGGTCAAACAGGTTCTCGTCGTCTAGTCTTTCGTCATCAGCAAGACGCACCGATTCCGCCAATTTTGGTTTGTCTTGACCTCTCTGTAGCTCCACCAGCCTTTCTTTATTCACCACTGCTGCTTCTGTGTTGTCCGCCACTTTAAGAGGGATGGTCTGATGACTCTTCTTTGCGTGACTTCTCGTGGTAACAGAACATATTTCAGGTCTCCACTCTGGATCTGGATCGTCTGCATTTCTGGCACCATCAATGTTTCCGATGATGAGGTCGTAGACTGGCGTCTTCACGCACAACGCCTTCACCTCTCCTGTCAAGTATGGGATGTCGACACGGACTTTGGCAATGGGGATAATCCTTACAGTTCCGTCAGCCAAAATGAGGGTGGTCCACTCCTGTAGCTTCTGGTCTTCAGCTACTAGGTCCTCTCTCACGATGATGCAGCTACAACCAGTGTCTCTCAACACTTTCACTGGTGTGTCGCCGACGAATCCTGACACCACCGGCATGTTCGGCACTTCATTCTCAGGCAGCGCGATGTTTGAGACTGGTAAAAATGCAGCCCCATCTCCTACTGGGATGCGTCCATTCTTTCTAAAAGATTCGATCAGTTCTGGTGTCGCTCGCTTTTCTCTAGACTCAAAGTCACTGGATGACGTCACATCATTGGCTAATACAGCGGCAGCTCTGTGTTGAGACGTGGTACTGCTTCTGCCTGCTATCCCACAATCTTGGTTGGATCTTCTGATGTTGTCGCCTCGGGGAACATCTTTAGAAGGACACCGTATCGCTTTGTGACCTTTCTTTCCACAGAGAAAACATGTCAGGCTTGTATCTCGGGGTGTCTCTGACATTGTAGATTTCCTCTGCTGGTGCAGACACACGCTGTGGCTTACTGGACCCGAACTTCATGTTGTGAGCGTCAAGGTATCTTTGAGCGAAGTCGGCCAGGGCCTTTAGTGACTGGTCTTTTTGCTCTCTGAGGTGAGCGGCCAGGTCCTTAGAACATGCGCTGAAAACTTGTTCTTTGATGATGAGGTCGAACAGGTCTTGGTACTCTCTGTTTAGACCAGCCAGCTCTATCCATTTCTCCAGGTAGCTTCTAATTCTCTCAATGAATAGGCCGGGTGTTTCTCCTTCTTCGGGCTTGCAGTTCCGAAATCGTCGCCTGTAGCCTTCTTCAGTGAAGTCGTACTGTCTCAACAGGGCGGCTTTCAACTGTGTATAATCTTCGGCTTCTTCTCTTGGTAAGCGGGTGTAAAATTCAAGCGCTTTACCAGTTAGAAGTGCGCTCAGTTTAATAGCCCAAGTCTCTTGTTTCCAATTGTGGCTATTTGCGAAGCGCTCGAATCGCTCCAGATAAGCGTCCATCTTATCTGAATTTTCAATGAAAGGTGGAAGTTTTGGTGCACGGGCTGTTTGTTCTCTGCTCGCTAATGCTGTTGCTTCATTAGTTCTCTGGCTCTGTGCCTCAATCTCCATCTGCTTTAGATGAATTTCGTGTTGACGCTGCCTCTCCGCCTCTTTTCGCTCCTCTTCTCGTTGTTTCTCTGCCTCTCTTCGCTGTTTCTCTGCTTCTCTTCGCTGTTTCTCTGCTTCTTCTGCTTGGATTTCGAGTCTCCTGATTTCACGTTCTTTGGCTCTTTCTTCTCTTTCCAGTCTCTCCTTTTCTTCTCACTCTCGTCTCTTTTCTTCTTTCTCCTCTCTCTCCTTTACAAACTCGAGGAGTTGAGCTCCTTCGAGTCCACATTCCTTTCCAATTTTCAGGAATATCTCCATCTCCGATGTCGCCATCTCTGCTTTTCACTGCTGGCTGTTTTCTCCTGCTACCCTTTCTACTGAACCAACTGAAGAGATCTCGTCGGGGTCGCCAAAATGTTACGTGGTGGACTTGTAGTCGAAGTATGATAAACACACCAGACGCACACACACGTAGAGTTCTTTAAAGTAAACCTCGTTCAGCTGCAATCCGTCACACGTGGCTTAAGGATGTAGACAATACTGGAGTAACAGTTCCAACAATATTTAATTCAGCGATACGATATCCACACAATAATGCACTTTCAAATGCACAAACTACTGAATACAAAGTCTCTTCTGCGATGTCCTAACTGCGACACAAAGTTTCTTATACACAGCGTCTCTCGCAATAAACTGCGTATCTCTACAACTGACAAAGCAAGACAA
The DNA here is from genome assembly GCA_036245525.1 of Semisulcospira habei. NCBI lineage: Eukaryota > Metazoa > Mollusca > Gastropoda > Semisulcospiridae > Semisulcospira > Semisulcospira habei. The sequence continues at coordinate 176,244,781 of BTPG01000007.1, read as the reverse complement.
TGTATTACTGGGCTTTCCCAGCGCTCTCCTTATATACACTATCAAAATCTAGAATCTTCTACGGAAATCATGAACTCAAACAACCAGAACGAAACACGCAGCCGAAGCTCATTAACATAAACTTTCCAGAAACAATATATCAGGCTACAAAAACACGGCTGCTCACTTCAGCTCTAAATTCTAGCGTATAATAAAGACACATAAAAGTATGGTATCCCTATCTATGATAGCTCAAAAAGGTACGGCGTCGGATTTTTCTCCTCTAGTAAGTGTCACCGTTAATTCGGGCGGACCGTCGGGGGTTCTTTCTCCGGGTACTCCGGCTCTTCCTCCCCCTCCACTTTGGTATCAGCTTCAGCCCACTTAATCAAATTTCAAATACAAACGATTTTGAATTTCCAAAATCTTCAGTAGCTCGCTTGAGCTTGCCCTTAGCACCACGTGAATGTTCTGTGTTTATGTACAGTGTGTGAGTGAATGCGCGTGATTCACGTGAGCGTGCTTGTTGGGTTCAGTTCGCGGCGGCGCTTTGAGCCGATTTTCAATTGGGATAAAGCGCCTATTTAATGCGCTTATTATTATTATTATTATTATTACGAGAACATTCACCAAACAAAATAAAGGCTGTTCGATACACGCGCACAGGAAAACAAAAAGTAGCGAAAATGTTGCGATGTCAACTAACCGACGTGACACTTACGAGGCCACCAGACAGTGCGACCCTTCCAGAACGCACCGGACTAAACACAACAAAACGAAATCGGCTCTACTCATGAACAAAAGAAAATCTTACTAAAAAAAACCCACGTGAAATGTAACCGTGATAGCTCAAAAAAAAAAAAATCGGATCATTACCTACGAATAACACATGTATGCTCTCACAGGATAACACAACCACAATCGTAACATATATTTGTATTTCTGTTATCTAACGATAATGACTGTTTGAAAGAAAAGGGGGGGGGGGGGGTGGAAATCATAGATTTTTTTTTTAATTTTGTGATTTAAATTGACTATGTCCACAGTAACAACCGCCAGCGATGGTGAAAGAAAACTTATTTCAAAAGGAATAAAATATGTTTATACTTGTGTCTCAAAACAGGTTATAAGATCAATTTTTGGTGACGGGGAATAGTGCAAAAACAAAAACGGACTCATTATGATCATATTTATCACCGTAACTACACCATAACAACCAACATTTTAAGAAAGGGCTAGATTTAAGTATATTTTATTATTCTTTGCAGGAAATGATATATTTCTGCATTCTTAAGTCTTTAATTTGACATGCCCACACGAGAGATACTTCAAAACTAACCAGTGCTTAAAATAAGCCTATTTTTAAGACATCTAAGTTTGTTGTTTCTTTGGACATTTCCGTTGGTTGTTACTCTTGGCACAGATGACTTTTTGTCACAAACTGTGAACATTTTGCAAGCTGTGCATACAGTGGCAGACAGACACCATAATTCAATTGTGTACAGCAATTGGGATGAGGAAAAACCTCTACCTATTTTGGCCAACCAGATGATCAGTCCACGAGGTTTGTTATACTATAGAGATGTTCACCAGATGATCAGTCCACGAGGTTTATGTTATACTATAGGGATGTTCACTCTGTTTTGTCTAGGCAATCATTAAGACGCACTGAAGACGGGGTTGCTGCTCACCACTGAAGTTGCTGGTGACCCACAGTGACAGCTGCTCACAGTGATTTGAAGACAGCTGCACACAGGGATTTGATGACAGCTGCTCGTAGTGATTTGATGATGACTGCTTGCATGTGCACACAATGTGGTGCTAGTTTCTCCCTAGCTGGCCATTTGAAAACGCACATGTTAACCCACACAGGCCAGAAACCACATAAGTGTACAGTGTGTGGTGCTAGGTTCTCCCAGGCTGGCCATTTGAAAACGCACATGTTAACCCACACAGGCCAGAAACCACATAAGTGTACAGTGTGTGGTGCTAGGTTCTCCCAGGCTGGCCATTTGAAAACGCACATGTTAACCCACACAGGCCAGAAACCACATAAGTGTACAGTGTGTGGTGCTAGTTTCTCCTGTGCTGGCAGTTTGAAAAGACACATGTTAACCCACACGGGCCAGAAACCACATAAGTGTACAGTGTGTGGTGCTAGTTTCTCCCATGCTGGCAATTTGAAAACGCACATGTTAACCCACACAGGCCAGAAACCACATAAGTGTAGAGTGTGTGGTGCTAGTTTCTCCCAGGCTGGCAGTTTGGAAAGACACATGTTTACCCACACAAGCCAGAAACCACATAAGTGTTCAGTGTGTGGTGCTAGTTTCTCCCGTGCTGGCACTTTGAAAACGCACATGTTAACCCACACAGGCCAGAAACCACATAAGTGTACAGTGTGTGGTGCTAGTTTCTCCCGTGCTGACACTTTGAAAACGCACATGTTAACCCACACAGGCCAGAAACCACATAAGTGTACAGTGTGTGGTGCTAGGTTCTCCCGGGCTGGCTATTTGAAAACGCATATTTTAACCCACACAGGCCAGAAACCACATAAGTGTAAATACTGTGATGCTAGTTTTGCTGATGCTAGCAACATGAAAAGACACATGCTTACACACACAGCAAAAACCACATAAGTTACATTGTGTGGTGCTAGTGTCTCCCACTGGCCAGGCTGTCAATTTGAAAAGACACATGTTTACTCACACGTGCTAGAAACCTCATACAACTGTAAGTGTAAAGGATGTGATATTTTCACCAGGTCCAGCAAACTAAAAAGACACATGCTTATACACACAGGCCAGATTTGTCATAGTTATACAGAATGATGTTCTAGGTTTGCACAGGTTGGCAATTTGAGTAGACTTATGCATGCAGGCCAGAAGCCATATGACTGTGGTGCTGGATTCACTTGGAAAGACACTTTAGCAGTACAGAGGCCAGAAGCCACATAATTGTACAGGATGTGGTGCCAGTTACATGCACCCTTGTCATTTGAAAACATACTTGATTGTTCAGAACTGAGTTTCCTTAAACCATTCATCTCTGATCCCCTAGAAGAGAGAATCGGTTGACCATAATAGTTTAAGGGTAGCGCCCAATTATCTTGGATCATGGAGCCAAGATAATTGGGCACTATCCTTGATTTATCACGGTTGATTAATTTTCTTTAACTGACACATAGTTTATAAAACACCCCCAATCTAGGCAACTCGGCATTGGAGTTGTGGCTTGCGGCCTGTACATTGTGTTTCTCGGTGCATGTGTGTGTGTGTTTAGTCTACAGATATCAGTAGGGCAGATGCTCTCTCAAGACAAGTTTTGAAGGTCAAATCATGTTGCCTGTCATTAAAGACCAGCAGTTAGGTGGGGACACCTAAATGATGGTCTTTAATGACAGGTGACGTCTTATTAGGGTGATCATACAAAACAGGTTGTGTTGTGCTCTTATCTTGCCTTATTTTTGTGTATATATTCTTATTGTTCACCATTCAGTCTGTTGCTGTCTCTATTGCCAGAAAGGTGTACAAATCCTATTTTGAAAGGGAGGTGGGTTTTTTTTGCATATTAACACTTTTAGCCCCAAGGTCACTTTCTCAAATTTTGGAGGTGTTGCCTAATGACTACGTACCAGTTGCTGGAGATGGATTGACCATGACAATTCAAGGGTAGTGCCAGATTAGCTTGGCGCCTGAAGGCTGAAGCTAATCTGGCACTACCCTTGACTAACGGTCAATCCATCTCCTGCTACAGGGACTCAGGCTAAAGTACTTCTCTTTTTGTACAAAAATACCTGAATCATCGCGACAAAAAAAACACTCCTGACAGCCAAAGGGTTACGGTCCAGTCACAGGCCAGCGATGTATTTCATGTTGAATTGCTTGTCTATGATGAATACACCATTTTGTTTATTGCCAAACATTAAAACGTACCATGTTTCTGCTTGTTGCTACCCCACCCGGGTCTGCCCTGGGGGACTTGGGTGGGGTTAGGTATTTTTTAGTTCCCAGGGTCACCCTGGTCAGCCCCACAGGGTGGGTTTTTCTCTCTATTCTGGGGCATTTGTTTCTGTCTACCCTTTGTCCATTCACCTGTATTTGCCTTTTTAAAACTCTCCCTACTGTCTGCACTGCCTGTAGCTCTTGATATTGGATGTGTGTTGCTAAATGGTCTTAGCTTTATTTAGGCCCCATGTGTTAGGTTTATTTAATGTATTTGACCGGCTGGCGACATACATTCAATGTTCTGTTTATTTTTTTTCACAAGCAGTGCAGGCACGTCCTGAGAAAGCCTTGTTGCTGTCGGGACGTTAAGCAATGTACAATCAATCAATCAATCTGCTTGTTGCTGGTTCTTTTGTCTCTTGCAAGTAAACAAGATATGATGAACCAGCCCACAAAGTATCTTCTGTATCAGTACATGAGCTTGCATGGGGGATGAACCAGCCCACAAAGTATCTTCTATATCGGTACATGAGCTTGCATGGGGGATGAACCAGCCCACAAAGTATCTTCTATATCAGTACATGAGCTTGCATGGGGGATGAACCAGCCCACAAAGTATCTTCTATATCAGTACATGAGCTTGCATGGGGGATGAACCAGCCCACAAAGTATCTTCTATATCAGTACATGAGCTTGCATGGGGGATGAACCAGCCCACACAGTATCTTCTATATCAGTACATGAGCTTGCATGGGGGATGAACCAGCCCACAAAGTATCTTCTATATCGGTACATGAGCTTGCATGGGGGATGAACCAGCCCACAAAGTATCTTCTATATCAGTACATGAGCTTGCATGGGGGATGAACCAGCCCACAAAGTATCTTCTATATCAGTACATGAGCTTGCATGGGGGATGAACCAGCCCACAAAGTATCTTCTATATCAGTACATGAGCTTGCATGGGGGATGAACCAGCCCACAAAGTATCTTCTATATCAGTACATGAGCTTGCATGGGGGATGAACCAGCCCACAAAGTATCTTCTATATCAGTACATGAGCTTGCATGGGGGATGAACCAGCCCACAAAGTATCTTCTATATCAGTACATGAGCTTGCATGGGGGATGAACAGCCCACCCTTCCACCACCACCCTACCCGCATCCCCGGTGGGGTGGGATGGTGGAAGGGTGGGCTGTTGCCACCCCTCCCCCACCCATTTTTCCAAACTGTCTTATACAAAACAAGTCCAGACCAAAACGGTGACTACTGTATCAGGAGAGCGTAAAATCATAGGAAGAAAGAAACACGTTTAGAAAGAACAATTACCCCAAAACTACCCTTGACTTACGGTCAATCCATCTCCTGCTGCAGGGACACGAGCTTAAAGGATTAAAGTACTTCTCTTTTTGTACAAAAATACCTGATGGTAAGACCTCTCTGTGCATACTAATTTGAATGACCCTTCGGAAAGGTCAAGGGTCACAGGAGGTCAGCAAATATGTATAAAATGCCAATTTTTGATAGAATTGTTTTTTTGTTTTTTTTTATCAAAATGTTTGCAAAGTTTTCTCTATATGACTATATGTACCAGTTGCTGGAGATGGATTGACTTGACAATTCAAGGGTAGTGCTAGATTAGTTTGGTGCCTGAAGGCGCCAAACTAATCTGGCACTACCATTGACTTACTGTCCATCCATCCCCTGTTGTAGGGACTCGGGCTTAAAGGGTTAAAGTTTGTGTTTGTATTAACGTACTTGTCTATATTTCTTTGGGTTTCATATTGAAAAAAATAATGTAATTTTCATTTTGAAATCAGGTTTTGGACATTGACATTTTCTTCTTCAGTTTTCATCATTAATTTTCATTGTACGATTGCATGCCTGTCTTTGATTTTGGACCTCATGGACAAAAGCCTGAAGCCTTTGGCTGTCAGTAGCGGTTTTCATGGCCATGATTCCTGCATGAATCGTCGCGACAAAAAAACACTCCTGACAGCCAAAGGGTTACGGTCCAGAGTCACAGGCCAGCGATGTATTTCATGTTGAATTGCTTATTGCCAAACATTAAAACGTGCCATGCTTCTGCTTGTTGCTGGTTCTTTTGTCTCTTGCAAGTAAACAAGATGTGATGAACCAGCCCACAAAGTATCTTCTATATCAGTACATGAGCTTGCATGGGGGATGAACCAGCCCACAAAGTATCTTCTATATCAGTACATGAGCTTGCATGGGGGATGAACCAGCCCACACAGTATCTTCTATATCAGTACATGAGCTTGCATGGGGGATGAACCAGCCCACAAAGTATCTTCTATATCAGTACATGAGCTTGCATGGGGGATGAACCAGCCCACAAAGTATCTTCTATATCAGTACATGAGCTTGCATGGGGGATGAACCAGCCCACAAAGTATCTTCTATATCAGTACATGAGCTTGCATGGGGGATGAACAGCCCAGCCTTCCACCACCACCCTACCCGCACCCCCGGTGGGGTGGGATGTGGAAGGGCGGGCTGTTGCCACCCCTCCCCCACCCATTTTTCCAAACTGTCTTATACAAAACAATTCCAGACCAAAACGGTGACTACTGTATGTTACGATTGTGGTTGTGTTATCCTGTGAGAGCATGCATGTGTTTATCGTAGGAAACGATCTGATATTTATTTGAGCTATCATGATTACGAATCATGTACCTTTTAGTAAGTTTTTCTCTCGTTTGTGGATTTCATTCAGTTTTTCCAGTACGCTCTAGAAAGGTCGCACTGTCTAGTAACCTTGTGTGTGTGTGACGTCGCGTAGTTCGTAACATTTCGCTACATTTTGTTTTTCAGTGCGCGTGAATTGAGCAGCCTTTATTTTGTTTTGGGAATGTTCTCGTACCTTCTAGAGCTATCATAGAACGTGGTGATAGGGCTACCATACTTTTATGTGTCTTCATTATACATTAGGATTTAGAGCTGAAATGAGCAGTCAAGTTTTTGTAGCCTATTTTTAGTGTTTCCAGAAAATTCTTATTTATGAGTTTCAGTTGCGTATTTCGTTCCGATTTGTTGCATTGTATTATTTCCGTAGATGATTCTAGAATTTAGTAGTATATATAAGGAGGGCGCTGGGAAAGCCCGTTCGTACATTGTCTTGCAATTGTCAGTGGTAGGTACGTGGCCCGTATAGGGTGTACTTTGTGTGAGACGCTGCATAGGAGAAACTTTGTGTCGCAGTGTGGACATTGCAGAAAAGACTTTGTATCAGTTCGTGCATTTGAAAGTGCATTATTGTGTGGATATCGCATCGCTGAATTAAATATTGTTGGAACTGTTATTCCAGTATTGTCTACATCCTTAAGCCACGTGTGACGGATTGCAGCTGAATGAAAGTTATTTAAAAAGAACCTTACGTGCGTGCGTCTGGTGTGTTTATCATACTACGACTACAACCCCACCACGTAACACTGCATCAGGAGAGCCTAAAATCATAGGAAGAAAGAAACACGTTTAGAAAGAACAATTACCAAAAAAGGAAAGTTTTAGATCTCTCATCACCTAGTGACCATAATAAACCATCAGGTATCTCTGTACCAAGTTTGAGTTGGAAGTTGTGAATAGTATTGTGAAAAAAACATCTTTTGTCAAAATATGGCTACTTTGAACCAATTTCCTGATCTTTTGTGACCCTTGACCTTTCCAAAGCGTCAACCAAATTATTATGCATAGAAAGCTCATCAGGTATCTTTGTACCGAGTTTGGGTTTGAAGTTGTGAATAGTATTTGAGAAAAATAAATGTTAACCAAATATAGCCAATTTTTTTTAAAATCTATTTCTTGATCCCCTGTGCCCTTGACCATCATCAGAGGTCACTCAAATTCGATGTTTAGAAATGTCTTGCCACAAGGTATCTTTGGGCCAAGTTTGAAGACAGTAGCTTGAATACTTACTTACTTACTTACGCCTGTCACCCCTACCCGGGTATAGGCCGTCGACGAGAGACCTCCAGCAACTCCTGTCCTGTGCTTCTCCTTCGATTCTACTCCAGGTGGTTTCCAGTCTCTTGATGTCTGCTTGGAGGTCTCGACGCCAGGAGTTTCTCGGCCTACCTCTTTTCCTCTTTCCCTGGGGGTTCCATGACAATGCCTGCCTAGTGATACTGGAAGCTGGCTTTCTCAGACTGTGACCGATCCATCCCCATCTTCTTCGCCCAATTTCATTCTCTGCTGTTATCTGCTCTGTTCTCTCCCAGAGTCTGACGTTGCTGATCTTCTCTGGCCAGTGGATTTTCAAAATTCTTCTAAGGCAACTGTTCATGAAGGTCTGTACTCTGTTGACTGTGGTTTTTGTCAATCTCCATGTCTCTGCTCCATATAGGAGAACTGCTTTTACATTGGAGTTGAAAATCCGGACTTTGGTGTGTTGTGACAGCTCTCTGGAACTCCATACTTTTTTCAACTGGAGAAAGGCTGCTCTGGCTTTACCGATTCGTGCTCTGACATCTGCATCAGTGCCGCCTTTTTTGTCTATGATGCTCCCGAGATAGGTGAAGGACTCCACCTTCTCCAACGGGGTGCCAGCAAGCAAGACTGGTTCTTCCCTGGTTGCGTTCAGCCTCATTGTCTTTGTTTTTTGTTTGTGAATGGTGAGGCCCACTTGGGACGAGATATCAGCAAGCCTCGTGGTCTTGTCCTGCATTTGTTGATGAGTGTGGGACAGTAATGCCAAGTCGTCTGCAAAATCGAGGTCGTCAAGCTGTGTCCACAGTGTCCACTGTATTCCACTTCGTCTGTGCTCTGTGGTCATCTTCATGACCCAGTCTATGGCCAGTAGGAAGAGGAACGGAGACAGCAGACACCCCTGCCTGACACCAGTTCTGACCTGGAGCTCTCTGGTGAACTGCCCTTCGTGGATCACGCGACATGTCATGCCATCATAGCTGCTCTTGATCAGGCGGACGAGCTTTGTGGGTACACCGTAGTGTCGTAGGAGTTTCCACAGTGTCTCTCGGTCCACGCTGTCAAATGCTTTCTCATAATCCACAAAGTTGACGTACAGCGGGGAGCTCCACTCCAGAGACTGTTCCACGATGATGCGGAGAGTGGCGATCTGGTCTGTACATGATCGGTTCTTCCTGAATCCTGCTTGCTGGTCTCTCAGCTGGGGGTCAACGGAGCTCTTCATTCTTTCTAGGATGATCCTGTTGAAGACCTTTCCTGGTACTGACAGCAAGGTGATTCCTCTGTAGTTGGAACACTTGCTGAGGTCGCCTTTCTTGGGAAGCTTGATTAGGTACCCCTCCTTCCAGTCAGCCGGCATCACCTCCTCATCCCAGATCTTTCCAAACAGTGGGTACAGCATCTCAACTGTTGTCTCTAGGTCTGCTTTCAGAGACTCCGCTGGGATGCCATCTGGCCCTGCTGCTTTGCCATTCTTCAAAAATGCCACTGCTTTTCTGATCTCTTCCCGGCTGGGTCTGTCACAGCTGATGGGTAGGTCGATCTCTGCCAGCTGGATGTCGGGGGGGGGGGGGGGGGGGGGGGGGGGGGCTAGGTCTGTTCAGTAACTCTTCAAAATACTCGGCCCATCTGTCGAGTTGGTCTGCTCTGTCTGCAATAGGCTTGCCTTCTTTGTCTTTTACTGGTCTTTCTGTATGGCCATACTTACCCGACAATCTTCTGGTAATGTCGTAGAGCTGTTTCATGTTGCCGCTGCCTGCTGCCTTTTCTGCCTCTGCTGCCAGGCTGTCTGTGTAGGCCCTCTTGTCTGCCCTGATACTCCTCTTCACCTCGCGGTTGGCTTCCGAGTATTCCCCCTGTGCCCTTACTTTGGCTGCTCTCGTGCGACTGTTGTTGACCGCTGCTTTCTTCTGCTTCCTCGCTTCTATCTTCTTCAAGGTCTGTACCGACAGCCAGTCCTTGTGGTGGTGTTTCCTGAACCCTACAGTGTCTTTGCAGGTTGAGTTCAGCGCCTCTCTAACTGCCTTCCACTGCTGCTCTGTGGTGACCGCCTCCTCTTCATTTACTAGCTCCTGTAGCGCTTGAAACCGATTGGACAGCACCAGTTTGAACTCTTCTCTAACTCCAGTTTCTCTCAGGAGGCCTACATTATAGCGCTGTCTTCTTGTTGTCTCTGTGCGGCTTTTCTTTAGCTTGAGCTTCATTCTTAAGGTAAGCAGATGGTGGTCTGAGGCGACATCTGCTCCCCTCCTCACTCGAACATCTTGAAGGGATCTTCTAAATTTCTTGCTAATGCAGATATGGTCTATTTGGTTCTCTGTTGTATGGTCAGGTGAGACCCAAGTTGCTTTGTGTATTCTTCTGTGTGGGAAGATGCTGCCTCCAATGACAAGTCGGTTTAGAGCACAAAAGTCTACAAACCTCTCCCCGTTCTCACTCATCTCTGAGCCTAGTCCCTGTCTCCCCATCACCTCTTCGTATCCGGTGTTGTCCTCCCCTATTTTGGCATTAAAATCGCCCATGACGATGGCCGTGATGTCTCTCTCCGCACATTTGTCCACGGCACTCTGGAGTCGGTCGTAGAACTCTTGTTTCTCTTCCTCGTCACTGTCATTGGTGGGCGCATAACACTGGATGACGTTCAGCTTGAGCTTTTTCTTGGTTCTAAAGGCTGCTGTTATAATTCTTGGCCCAAGAGGTTCCCAGCCCATCAGCGCTCTCTGTGCCACTGGTGACAGCATGAGTGCTACTCCTTCTGTATGGGGGGCATTCTCCTCTTCATGACCTGAATACAGAATCATCTCCCCACTTAACAGCCTTTTCTGGCCAGACTGCGTCCATCTGGCTTCACTGATGCCTAGCAGGGAAAGGTTGTACTTTTGCATTTCCGCTGCTATCTGGGCGGCCTTGCCGCTCTGGTACATGGTCTTGACGTTCCATGTGCCCATGGTTGTATCCCTGGATAGAGAGAGGCGGCTCGGTCCTGTGGCTTCCGAAGACTTCCGGCTTTCACCACAGGACGTCATAAGTCTTCTGGTAGAAGAACCTTCCTCCTCCAGGAAAGGAATTACTGTTAGTCTTTTCGTCTGCGTTTTTGTAGCTATTTCCTTTTTTGCAGGGTGGGGAAGCTAACCCCACGCCCAACCCCCTTACTAGGAGGACCAGGGGTTTTCTGTCGGGGTCACCTTCCCTTAGACCATGTTGGTTCACGGCACCTTATTTCATTCGGTGCACCCCTCTCACGAGGGACCCCCTATCCACCACCCAGGGGACGCGCCTCAACGCCGTATGGTCCCAGCGCGAGGAGTAGCTTGAATAGTCTCCGATAAAATGCAAACATTAAAGTTTAGTTTACGACAGACAACGGCAGACAAACGCATTACCACTGGCCCAGAACATAGACTTGCTTTGCACATGAGCCAAAAATTGTTTCCCATGAAACAATTGCCTTCACAGATGCACAAGCAATATATAGAAGTTCAAATTTATCCGACTTCGCTTCAGCGTTATTTTATCTTTCAAAACTGCAAACTGACAAAAGCCTCAACAGCTGTTTGAAATGATGGTGCTTGAACAACTTTTTGAAATGATGGTGCTTGATGATGTAATTATATGCATCTCCTCACCATAGGTGCCAGGGCAGGCCCTCAAGGTGACTTCTATCTGCTATACTAGCATAATCAGATCTTTCAGATGTGACATGTGGCACATGCCTCAGAGATCAGAAGCAGAGTTCATTGTGTATGAGAAACTATTGGACATATGGCATACATGCCTTGGACATTTGCAACATATGCACCACCATTTTTTAAATTGTATTTATAATTGCCAAAAATAGTATTCTTGGGGAAAAAAAAGTATTTTCATAAAAAAGTAGCAGACTCCTATCAAAACATACAAACATTAGAAAATCAATTTATACCGATAAACTAGACCATTTCATACAGCAACAACCCAGTCATATTCATAAACGCCAATTTAATCTTTTACCTTTCGCAATCTTTGAGTCGGGAAATATTTGCTGAAACATCCCGGTCATGGAATCCGCAGATGACAAAGAAAGATTTGAATCAACTATAAAACGAACCATGCAGATTTGAGCAGTAGTTGCTTGTCAACGCAAAATTTCGCCTGCTCCATGAGACTCTCAGAAAACAGCCTGTAATGAAGGCACACGTACTTTCTGGGCATAGTTATGGACATTAGTTGATAAATGCTTTTCAATGTCATTTCGGCCACCATGGGCACATGAAAAGTCACTATTGCATACCATGCAGAATGCATAGGTTGGTCCTTTCTTTGAGAGTTGCAAAACTTTCCACGTTTCAGCATACTGTGGCAAAACATTCTGGTGCTTTGCTTTCTTTGAGCTGGAAAAATCCACACTCTCCTCCCTACTTCGCTTTGACATTTTGTATTTTGAGACTTTATTGACTGACACAACACGCACAAGGAAAGCAAGAATAAAGATGGTGCAAATTAGATCGATAACTCTTCGCACACAAGCTTGACTAAACAACTAAATAAGCCCCCCCCCCCTTCCCCCCATTCACCCCCCCCCCCCAAAAGAAAAAGTTTTTTTTTTCAATTGTAAACTTTAGGCGTTAATCGTATTTTCGTATTTTGAAGAAAAAAAAAAAACAACGTAAAAATACGCCTAAGAATCGTACGGTAGGTATGTCTGCATATGACTTGCACAGATTTATAAAAAAAAGAAACTTAAAAACAATGGTGAAGGCTTCCTGATTCTATGTCTCAGATCCCCACATGTTCTTGTTATCGCATGACTCGCACGTAACAAGTCCAAAGCTTGAACAAATGAATATTTTATCTTTCAGTCAACCCTAAACAAGACAATTCATGTTCATCTAGTCACACACACACACACTATAAAGTGGTACATAACTTATATAAAACTATAATTACAAAAGCAAACATGTTCTGGAAATCACAAAGTAAGAAATACCTACAGTTCAGAACAAATGTAGTCCAACAATGCTCAGTTTGACACTAGCAGCAAGTGCATTTTTAATCTATTTAGCCCTGATGCACCACAGTATGCCATGGACTGGTCATAAACATTCAACAGTAGTGTAAATAAGCTTGAAGCTAATCAATCTATCAATACCCTATAATAATCCATCTCCTGCAACTGACACACAGTCATTAGTCATCTCCCAAATTTGGCAAGTGTGGCATTGGGCTGAAATGGGTAATGACTGATTGACCTTGACACACTTGATAGTTAGCAGCAGTGTCAGTTCAGAGTTGTCATTGTGTGTGTGTCATTACGACATTTCATCGCGGGTTTTAGGTCAGGTAAGAGGAAGGTAAGAAACAGGCCACACAGGGCAATTAGGTTACGCCCCTTTTCACACACTGTTATCTGTTAGCTTCTTGCAGCATAAAGTTGAACTATGAACGAAAAACTTTTCTGCCAAAACAAAAAATCCACGCGGAACACATCACAGGAGAAACATTTTTAGCAATTCTTAAAAAAATTAAGAGTTAGCGTTTTTTACAACACTCAAATGCACTAAGTACCCCATGACAAAACTGTCGTCTGCAACCGTGCACATGCCAAAGGCTCCCATGAACACACTAGGTAGACTAAAATTACCCAGACATGTGCCACCTGTCATGCCTTTTGTTGCTCAAAACGCCGAAAAAGGCACAAAATTGAAGTTTTACACCCTAAAAAAAATTGCAAAAAGGGAGGAACATTTTTTGAACTATTTCTGGCGGAGTTACTACATGCACCGGAAGCAATTGCCCTGTGTGGCCACAGCACTAGTAAGGGAGAGAACTATTTATCATAGACCAGTGGTCCCGGAATAAAAACGCTTGTAGTCACCCTTCTTTTCTTCAGCACGAGTGTTGTCTGGTCGTAACTGATGTAGAACTAGCACGAAGATAAATAATATGCAATAAAAACACGTGGATATACAATTTGTGTTTGTTTGATATTTAGTTGGTTGGTTGGATGGTTTATTGGTTTTCTTGTTGTTGTGTTTGTTTGATTGTTGCTTGTTAGTCTCGTCTCTCGTATCTTTATTTTTCTATTTATCACAGAAGCTGTGGCCAAAGGCCAAACATTTCTACAGGACAAAAATTGACGCAGTCACTAAAGCCTTCAGTAACAAGACACATCCAATACAGTCCATGTAGTACACGACACATGCAATAACTTATACATTTAACCTTTTCACTGCGGAGAAAAAGTAAACAGGGGCGCATCTTGGGGGGGGGGGGGGGTTACAGGCGTTCTGGTCCCCCCCCCCCCCGACCCAAAATTCTTTAAAATGCTATAAGAAAGTCCTCGCATCCCCGTTGTTTGATATTTTTACAAATGGAGAGTCTTGACACGCACGAGCCTTCTGTTCTGTTTTTGTCGTCGTTGCCTGTATTTATCTGCGGCAACAAAAAATTCCTAAACAGACGTGGAGTATTTTTGACATTGCTCCTTCAGGGTAGCGTACATTGATACTTCCCGCATACACTTCAGTTGTGGGAGAGGGTGTTTTTTTGTTGTTGTTGTTGTTTTGTTTTGTTTTCTTTTCTTTTTCTTTTCTTTTCTTTTCGCAACGCTCAGCTCTTGTAATTCCTGAACATTTGATTATCACATTAATTTTTGTCTTCATACGTTATTGTTTTCTTTGATTGTTTTGTTTTCTCTTTACATTGGCTTTCTACCTTTGATTGACGTTTGCTCAACCACCGCTATTGCAGTTGATTGTGAAACAAAATACAGCTGTTAGCGAAATACTCATGGCTAGAGGCAAACAAAAAGAACATAAATTACGAGTGGGTCACCTCAACTTTTTCCATCTTTATAATAAGGTATCTGACCTTATCGGCGTTTCTTAGCAGTCCCACACCATTTGACATTTTCGGCCTTACCGAGTCACGCCTAAATTCAAATATCAGTGATGATGCCGTGAAATTTCATAATTTTAGTATCATGAGAAGAGATTCCTCCTGTCACGGTCAAACAGGCATTGCTGTATACGTTCATCACTCTATCGAACACTTAGTCCGTAGGCGTAAAGACTTAGAAACGGCTGAAGTAGAGTGTGTGTGGATTGAGATCAAAAGCCTAGTACAGTCATTTAAATCCCCCACCAGAATTACCGCCGCGAGCTCTACGCTCATTGACCACGTCTATACAAACAAACCGCAGGCGGTGTCCGATGTTAGTGTCTCAGATCTTAGTGTTAGTGACCACTGCCCCGTGATTTGTTGCTGGTCTATGAAACTTCCCAAATTAAAGAAACATCGTCATACCACAACAACCTACAGGTCGTTTAAGCATTTCAGTCGTAATGAGTTTCTACACGATCTTAATAACACTCCTTTTCAGTGACGATGTCCTTCTCACAGATGATCCAAATATTGCGCTGTCCACTTGGTACAGATTATTCCTTGGAGTATTAGACAGACATGCGCCGATTAGAACAAAAAGAGTAAAGAGTGAGATACTTCCCCCTTGGCTGACAAAAGAAATAATGCATGCCATGTCGGTGCGAAATGACCTAAAAAGAGAAAAGAACTTTGATGAATTTAAAAAGCAGCGAAACCGTGTGAGGTCAATGCTGCGAATGAGCCGCGAGGAGGGACTTTATCCGCAACACTGTCAAGGACAAAAAAAGATGTGTCGGTGTCAGCAGTGTGGCGGGTACTGAATTCGATCACTCGAGGCAATAGCAGTATGTCAACAACCATCCCCAGTAATCTCTCCACCGACACATTCAACGAACATTTTTTGTCTGTTGCGGATTTGATAACTACTCCTAGTCGTGATACAGAGGCTGACATATGCCCCGATTACTTAGTTAATTTCTGCAACAGAAAAACAACTGGCACACTACCATTCAATATCCCCATACTTGCTGTGCACGAAGTGGGCAAATTAATTAGCGACCTAGCTAATAAGAAGTCCTCCGGCCATGATGATATCAACCCACAAATATTAAAGTTGTCTGTACCATACATCATAGAGACCTTACTTATATTTATAACTTATGTATTCAAAAGAATGTATTCCCTACAGACCTCAAAGTTGCAAAAGTCGTTCCACTGCCAAAATCAAAAGATCGTACTGACCCTGACAACTATAGACCCATTTCTCTGCTGTCAGTATTATCTAAACCCCTCGAAAGGCATATACATAAACACCTGTCTGACTACTTAGAATCGCGAAAGTTGCTACACTCGTCTCAGTCAGGATTTCGCCCTCGGCACTCATGTCATACGGCTCTAAGCAGATTAACAGACACATGGCTTTCAAATATGAATAATTCGCAGCTGACAGGTGTAATTTATCTTGACTTTAAAAAGGCCTTTGACTTAGTGAACCATACAATATTGATTTCCAAACTTAAGCATTATCTTCGAAACGACATGGCTGTTTCCTTTTTATGTCATACCTCGAAAACAGAAAACAGAAAGTAATTGCTAATGGAGCTTACTCTTCTACTAAAGATGTTAAATTCGGGGTTCCGCAGGAGTCAATCTTAGGTCCTCTTTTATTTTGTATTTACATCAATGACCTGCCTCTAAGTCTCACCTACGAAGCAACACAGTGTGATATGTTCGCCGATGATACCTCAATCCACACAGCTAACAAAGACATACGTGAAGTTGAGAACGGGCTACAAAAAAGTCTCGACGATATATCAGCATGGTGTAAAGTCAACTCAATGATTCTGCATCCTACTAAAACAAAATCAATGATTATTGCAACACGCCAAAAGCACCAGTTAAAACCTTTAAAGCTTAATCTATCACTCGGCGACGACATCATAGAACAGGTAGCCGAACATCGTCTATTGGGGGTCACAATTGATAATCAGCTGAGGTGGCAGATGCACATTGACAATGTCTTTAAAACGGTCTCTAGAAATGTCTTTATGTTATTGAAATTAAAGTATTACACAGATAGTGAAACCAGAAAATTGTTCAGTAGTGCGCACATCATGTCACATATAAACTACGCATCGACGGTGTGGGATTGTTGCAGTGATGTCCACTTAAAAAGACTAAATTCTTTACATAGGAGAATGGCAAAATTAATTCTTCCCGACCCGCACTTGACGACCCAGGAAAAACTCAGTAAAGCTGGATTCCTGCCCCTTCAAAATCATTTTAAATATAACAAAGAGGTACTGATGTTTAAAGTGTGGAACCATAGCGCTCCAGAATATCTAACAGAGTTGTTTAAAAAATCAGATTCCTGCTATGGGAACATGAGGGGTCTTTATATTGTTCCAAAACCCCGAATAGATCTATTTAAATCTACTTTGTCATTTGCGGGTTCCACACTGTGGAACTCACTCCCACATCACGTTAAAGCCGCTCCGACATTATCTCGTTTTAAGGCAAGTCTTTATAGGTATCTGACATTACTCAAATAATAATATCTAGTTATTCGTAGACACACGAATGTACGTGTATATTCTAACAATCATGTGTATGTGTGCGTGTGTGTGTGTGTGTGTGTGTGTGTGTGTGTGTGTGTGTGTGTGTGTGTGTGTGTGTGTGTGTGTGTGTGTGTGGACGCGTGAGTGCGTTTGTGCGCGGCGTATGCGCGTGTTTGTGTTTAGTGGACTATATATTTTGTATTACTGTGCTTTGATGTTTCTTTTTTATGTATAATTTGTACTTAGTTAGTGGTAGTTGTAGCAACGGCAGGTACGAAAAATGACATAGTCACTGACTGTGTTAATATCTTCACCGTTGTAAAATAAAGATTCATTGATTCATTGATTCTCTCTCTCTCTCTCTCTCTCTCTCTCTCTCTCTCTCTCTCTCTCTCTCTCTCTCTCTCTCTCTCTCTCTCTCTCTCTCTCTCTCTCTCTCTCTCTCTCTCTCTCTCTCTCTCTCTCTCTCTCTCTCTCTCCGCCCCCCCCCCCTCTATTTTCGACTTAAAGTCTAGCGTCCGGGAGGCCTTTTGTATCAGGTTAAAGGTCTCAAACAAAAAGTTGGACCCCCCCCCCACTAGGTATCTGATCCGCCCCAGGAACACGATCCAACTACAAGACAAAGAGATCTCCATGGGCCGACTGTAGGCCTCTGAATGCTAACACCACCTGGTATCAAGACAGATCTCCATGGGCCGACTGTAGGCCTCTGAATGCTAACACCACCTGGTATCAAGACAAAGAGATCTCCATGGGCCGACTGTAGACCTCTGAATGCTAACACCACCTGGTATCAATGTTCCTTGCACGGCTGGGGGTAAGTTTGGTGTTGCGTGATCGTAGGTTTCACAGTCAGTCTGAGTCCACTGGCAGTGAAGGGGTTAAAGGGACAGTCCTCAAGATTCTCAAGGTCACAGATTGCCAACAGTTGGTGTTTTTGTTTGTTTGTTTGTTTTTGTTTTAATCTGGATTCAGCATACATACCCACTTAGATAATGACCGGCTGACTGTCCCAATATAATGACCGGCTGACTGTCCCACAATAATGACCGGCTGACTGTCCCACCAAACATGTTCTTTTGTTCTTACGACGTGAAGAAACATTGTGTGGAAATGTGGCATAGATCCACATTATCCCATGCACGGTTTGAGGGCGCATGACAATCTTTCAGTCGAGACGTCAGAAGTGCTTGAGGGTGTATTCTTACGTTTGTATGGTACTTAATACTGTCCAGGATTGCGCAGACAACAACAGCACTGACAAGATTGAGGACCAAAGGAAGGACAGAAACATCACGCTCTGCTCCAAGATCAGACTGATGCGCTCCTTAGTCATCGGTGTTCTTGTATGCCTGCGAGTCATGGACCCTCACAGCAGACCTTGAAAGGAGGTTACAAGCCACTGAAATGAGAGGTTTTCGAAGGCTGCTTGGCATTTCATACAGAGATCACATCACAAACGAGGAAGTGGGAAGCAGAATCAGGCAAGCCATCGGGCCGTATGAAGACTTATTAGCCGTTGTGAGAAAACGCAAACTGAAGTGGTAGGGACATGTCACGCGTTCAGCAGGGCTTGCCAAAACAATCCTGTAAGGTGCAAGGAGGACGAAGGAGAGAAAGACAGAGGAAAAGATGGGAGGACAATATCTCAGAGTGGACAGGACTGAAGCTGGGCGATACGCTCGGAATGGCAGAGAACAGAGAGTAATGGAGGGAGCTGGTTGCCAAGTCATCAGTGGTGCCCCAATGGTCGGCAAGACTACGGGATATAGATAAGATAGATTAGATAGATTAGATAAGATAAGATAAGATAAGATAAGATAAGATAGATAGATAGATAGATAGATAGATAGATAGATAGATAGATAGATAGATAGATAGATAGATAGATAGATAGATAGATAGATAGATAGATAGATAGATAGATAGATAGATAGATAGATAGATAGATAGATAGATAGATAGATAGATAGATGGTACTTAAGCGAGTTCAAATGGCAGAGAACAGAGAGTAATGGAGGGAGCTGGTTGCCAAGTCATCAGTGGTGCCCCAATGGTCGGCAAGACTACGGGATATAGATAAGATAGATTAGATAGATTAGATTAGATTAGATTAGATATAGATAAGACAAGATAGATAGATAGATAGATAGATAGATAGATAGATAGATAGATAGATAGATAGATAGATAGATAGATAGATAGATAGATAGATAGATAGATAGATAGATAGATAGATAGATAGATAGATAGATAGATAGATGGTACTTAAGCGAGTTCAATTTTAGAGGGCTCATGAGGATCTTCTATGACAGTGCTCAACATGCTTATGTCAGCTTCAGGCAGAGACCCTCATTTCGCCTCCTTAAACTGCACGAGACTCACGAGGTTCTCCGGTACGTACAGGACCATTATCATCTATGCCTCGGGAAATGTATGGCGTGAGCACGGTTATTCTGAGCACAAACCCACTGTCGGCAAGACACAGAGCCTCAGTGCCCCACCCGGGTCTGCCCTGGGGGACTTGGGTGGGGTTAGGTATTTTTTAGTTCCCAGGGTCACCCTGGTCAGCCCCACAGGGTGGGGTTTTCTCTCTATTCTGGGGCATGTGTTTCTGTCTACCCTTTGTCCATTCACCTGTATTTGCCTTTTTAAAACTCTCCCTACTGTCCGCACTGCCTGTAGCTATTGATATTGGATGTGTGTTGCTAAATGGTCTTAGCTTTATTTAGGCCCCATGTGTTATGTTTATTTAACGTATTTGACCGGCTGGCGACATACATTCAATGTTCTGTTTGTTTGGTTTTTTTTCACAAGCAGTGCAGGCACGTCCTGAGAAAGCCTTGTTGCTGTCGGGACGTTAAGCAATGTACAATCAATCAATCAATCATGTGCCAGCTTGTAATGACGTGGGCGACATTGACTGAGTTGGCCCACCGCTCAATCGGACAGTGGTTATGAAGATCTGTGTGTCTCCGTCTGCCAACAGAGTTCATCAGATAAATTGCGTCAGCCAGTCGAACTCATTCAGCCCCGACAGCAAGACATGGATCGGGCATGAGAGTTCAAGGGTGGTGCCAGAATAGCTTGGCGCCCATAGGCGCCAAGCTATTCTGGCACCATTCTTGAATTATCATGCTCGATCTGTGTGTAGAGTTGTAATACAGTCCTCAGTTCAGAGGCATGATTCCTCGTTGTGCACTGCTTTGTCTACTTGGAACCCCACACGCCATTGAGTACAGATACACATGTGTCCTTGTAGCCTGAGTGATTCGCATGAGCTCCTGCCGCATACGTCAGAACATGAGGATCCGGTGCGTCTCATTGAGGCTGAGAAGTTTCCTTTATCAAACTTGCGCTGAGCTGACGAAATGGGCGCAGGTCTACATGTATTCGGACATCCGGGCAAGATACATCAGATCCCCACAGCGGCTAAGCTAGCTCGTGAGCATGTGTTCTTCTTGTGACAGCTTGCCTTCTTATATTCATTGAGCCCACGCCATTCACCAGTTTAGGAGGCAATAGATTTTCATAAGCATTTGCAGGATGAACCCTGCCGAAAAAACACTGATGAGTAGTTGTGTTTGTTTGCAATCATTAATGGAAATTCAGCAAGCACCATGCAAATGTAGGAATACACCTTCAACTTGTTCTGGAGTCTCAGAGATTGTCATGCGCCCTTAACTCATTCTACTCCAACACCGAAATCCGCCTGTAAATTTTGCCGATGTCCTATGAAGACTGCATTCGGCAGTGCAGGGGACAGATCGACCATGATAGTTCAAGGGTGATGCCAGAATAGCTTGGCGCCCATAGGCAGAGATGGAACAATGTGTCTTACAAGAGAACCAAATTCATTTAAGCCGCATTGATCACAAATGACTTTGCGGGAATTTTGACCGTGTCTCTCCATTCACTACGCGACCGCCACCCCATCTTTAATTCACCCCAGTGATTTCAAATAACGCAAGTTTGTCAATGCGGCATAAATAAATTTGGTTCTGTTGTAAGACACATTGTTCCATCTCTATAAGCATTGACATCAGCACCCGTGCTAAACAATATATCAACGATGTATGCGTGTTCATTCTGAAATGCGTACTTATTGTAGTCACGGCGGCTTGCCTAGCCGCGCCTAAGCCCGTTGTGCCAAGCCTTGTGGAAATTCCCGATAACGGCGATGATCGCATACATACACATGCGCGCGCTTACGCCAGTAAAAAATCAATGATATACACACTGACTAGGTATATTTTCTCCATCAAAATAAGGTGGCAACCAAATCTGCTTAATAAATAGCCTTATACACACACAGTGACTATACACACAGTGACTGTACGCAAAACAACATGGAGCACAGTTACTTCCCTTTGAAAACATAATTTATGCCTGCTTTCCCGCTTTCGGCGTCGCTCATTAATGAGAAAAGATACAAAATTACTATCATTTCTAATTAAAAACACTGCATTAACCCACTAAAACAACACTAATTTGTCTAATAACAATGTTTTTAGCCCCGGCCCGGCTCAATCGGCTGTATTATTAGCCCGGCAAACACGCCGCTACATACCTGTAAAAATCGAACATCAAGTTCCGGTGGCGATTGCACAATTCCTGTTGGGAATCGATTATAGTTATAAGCCCAAAAATAACTGCCTCTTGCGGCCACCGCCGGTGGCTGAGGTGATTTCGCTCGCATGTCGCACACCTAATCTGGCACAATTTATTCTTACATGTGTGATATGGGTTCGAGTCTCCTCGGGGTCTCAAATTCTTTCGTTTCGTAAATAACTCGTCTTTGAGGCCCCATCTGGGGAGTGACGAATCCCTAATAATTAGACCAAAAATAAGTCCGGACAAATAAATAATTAGCTGTAGGACCTACAGTAAACAAATTACTAGGCCGGCAAATAAAATAAATTGTGCGCACACGGGTAAAAAGGAGGGTAAAAAGGGGGAATAAGGGGGTAAGGGGGAGGGGAGAGGGGGTGGGTAAGGGGGGGTTGGGTGGGGTGTGTGTGTGTGTGTGTGTGTGTGTGTGTGTGTGTGTGTGTGTCTGTCTGTCTTTCCGTCCTTCCTTCCCTTGTCCCGTCTGGGCGACGGAACGCCAATCCGATTCTCAATGCCTCTTCAAGGGGGGCATGTTTGAATCCTCTCTTGAAAAGGCCATTGAGAATCGGATAAACAGACGGGACTTTTGTTTTAAAAAGTTTTGTTTAAAAATCATCAATCGTAAAAAATATATGTATGTGTGTTTATTGTATGAGTATTACAAAGAGTGCATGCGTGTATGAGTCTGTGTGTATGCATTTGTCTGTGTGTCTGTGTGTATGCGTTTGTTTGCCTGTGTGCGTATATGTATGTGTATGTGGTAAAAATGCCTTGTACACGTTTTTTTTTTTATCATATTATTTTTCTTTTCTTTTGAGTAGTCAGTGTAATTCAGCTATTTTTGTAGTCTTGGAATTTAGTGTGTACATTTAAAGACCTATCGCATGAAAGAGCGCTTCACCATTTTGTAACACGGGCGAGCCGCTTTTCGCTACCCGTCTAGCAAAAGCTCCCGCTGCAATCGATACCAGTTCGAGTTGGTTTGCAGTGTGTCCCCGGTCTGCGGAGATAGGTGGATTTGAGCGGTTGTCATCCATGGCTGCTTTATTTATTAATCTGAATGCGTCTGCCTGTAATGTTTTATCTGTTGCAATTGGCACATGCTGATCAGACACAGTCTCAGTCATTGGTAGTTGTGAATACAAGTTCACCATTTTTTTTATTCACAAATATTTTTTTATTTAATCAATAATTACATTTTGCAACTCGTCAAAAGTATACAATTTGCTGGCATAATAAAACGAAACAAGATCAATGTGTTCCAGTTTTATGTAACTCAGAGTCAGACGAACAAAAGTTGTTTTGTCAACCACCACCTTGACAGCGGGAACACTGCTTGAAACATTAATAGCATCAACACTTTTTGTAATAGCAATAAAGACCTTTGTTGACTCTGCCACTGTGTCATTCCACGTAAGTTTGATTCCCTGTGCAATATCTGCCTCTTTCACAGAAGACACAGATCTCAAGATAATTTCAAATACTATTGTCGCTTCTCTTGCTATAACAAAGTTTGCTGGTGAAAACAAAACAGAAGTATCTGATCTTCCCTTTCTGTGCGTAAGAAGATATCTCCTTTTCTCATAATTTTCAACTTTCAGTTTTTCTCGGCTATTGTTGTCTGGGGCAAAACTTGGAACAAGGCTTACAATCAATGGCCCAGAATTAACAACTTTTCTGAACACTAAGGCGCCTTCATCATCAGTGTATACATAAGGACTAATAAATTCCAACTTTATGTCCCAGTCAATTGCGGGTGGTGGAACAGGCACAAGCGAAACAACCCACTTATTCACATTATTCATTATTATCTTGAACTGTCATACAAAATAATCTTGTTACAGGCAGTGTAAAGATTCAGATTGTTGCTAAAATAGAATTCAGCAGAGTAGAGGGTGAAGTGATTGTATCTTATATATCAACAAGACAACACACAGTTAACACAAAAAGGGAATTGGAAAACGTGTTTAAAGCTGAGAAACAGTCAAAAAACTCCGCCCCGCACGTGTTTTAAAAAAACTTTGCAGGACCCAGCGAGGGCCCTCTTCGTGAACGTTCGGCTAACTTCGGCAAACCGGTTTGCAACTGACTCAGTTGACTGAGTTTTCAACTGCGTTTGTCGTGCTGGCAAAACTCCCGTGAAAAAGACAGGCCACTTCCTGTATCGCAGCGAGTAAGCACCGCGATCACTGATCTAAACCAGCGATATTTTTTACTGATATCAACAGTAGCAGACGACACTCGACCACCCGACGGACAGAGCAGGCCATTTGTGTCTTGCCTGGACGCACACTGGATATGGACCAGGCCGAGCTATCCGTAAGTTACACAGCACAGCCTGAAGCTTTATTTGATATCGGAAGGGTGAGAAAGGAGGGGTTATTTGTCGTTTTGTGTTTGTTGTTATATCTTTTCATCTGGAGTGGCCTACAGCAATTTTTTTTCTCCATACGAAGGGCAGCTACTACAAATCAGCTTGACCCATGGCGACCTGTGTTGGCATCTATGTAAACAGTCGATTCTCTCTCTCTCTCTCTCTCTCTCTCTCTCTCTCTCTCTCTCTCTCTCTCTCTCTCTCTCATCCAATTTACTGTGTTGGTTGTACATCACAATGCTTCTTTATTTATTTATATTAGCCTATATTGGACTGGAGGTACGTGTTGAAAAAATTCGTTCACAACTACAAAGTGTCAAGAGTCATACTTACAGCATGTACAGCCGTACATTCTGCCATCATAGTCCCCAGCGCGTAAAATCCGTGGCTGTCGGTCAGATTCAAAGTGTCACAGAATCGTCTGCTGTTGTCCGATCTGCTAATCGCGATGATTTCTGTGCAACAGGAAGTGGTCTGTCGTTTTCCGAGAGTTTTGCAAGCTCGGGATACGCAGTTGCCAACTCCGCCAACTGAGTTACGAACCGATTTGACCCACTTAGGCTGGGCCCTGTACAGTCTTTTAAAAACACGCGCTGGGCGGATTTTTCTCATTGCACCTCAGCCTGGTTAAAACATGGAGAAAGGAAAAATGGCCACCGCGGAGCGCGTGGCCGACAGCGCTGACCTAGATCAGCGCCGCCAGTCGCTCACTCCGGCTGAGTTGGCATACCTCATAGGTTAGTTCGGGTTTAACGTCCACCGCACCAAAGTGATAATGGACGGCCCTAACGGGCGGCTTATGGGGGACAGGGAAATCTATTACCTATGGAGTACGACCTGATCAACTCAGGCGCACTCCAACTGTACCACTTTGATTTACCAGGACCTTCCAACGGACATGCTATTCAACAAGCCCGTCTCTTCCCCCTGGATTACGAGTCCAGTTAACCGGGCCGGGGATGGGTATTCAAACCCATGACGCGGCTATTCGCTCTCCTGCTCTGACTCTTAACCGCCTGAGCTATTTCGGACTCTTTGATATAACTCGCCCTGTAGGCTGTAGGCGGGTTAAATGTACACACGTCGTTTGTACACATGCTAATTGTACGCTACCCATTTGTGCCAAGATGCAAAATGTACACAGACCAAATCAGTATGGGTATAAATGTACACAAAAATATGATCTCGGAGTCGGAGAAATCGTCACATGACTTCTGTGGTCACATTCAAAGACTTCAATTTGTGATAGTTTCGGTTGTCAAGAAACTCAATCAGCTGCACTTTCCTGACGGTTGCCTCCATCATTTGGTGTGAAAATCAGGGGAAGTAACTAATGAGACCGGGAACAGTTTGCTTGACGGAAATACTCTGAGATCATGCACGAGAACACGATATTACGCACTGTGTGTATGTATTTCTACCCATTTTCTTTACTTGCATCTCGCCACGAATGGGTAGTGTACAATTAGCGTGTGTACAGTTGATGTGTGTACATTTAATCCCCCTACAGGGCGAGGTATACCATTACCAACTCGGCCTCACTCCGCGCAGCCACACAAGTCGGGTTTATACAGTAATTCAGCTCGTTTAACAACATTGGGGTGTTTGTTTCGCACCTCAGTGCACTCGGCAGTGAAATGTGGGTATGTCAGGTTGTATGCTTGGGGGTTAAGGCCTCGCCACAGCATGTGGGGTGTGAGAACTTCACCCGCCAGCTGTCTGTATAAATTCTATGAATAACTGGGTCAATAAAGGGGAATGTTTTACCTAATGGAGAAATTATACAGTTATCAACTGGAATTGAACTATTTCTTTTTAGCTGATTGGTTGTGTCTGGTTTTTAAACGATGTTTTATGAATCTTCCTATTTTTATCTGCAGTTCCAGGGAGGAGGGAGGAAGCTGGATTTCTGACGAGCCAGGGACTCTGGTTGCTCCGGCCTTAGCGGCCTTGTCCGTGAGTACATTTCCAGAGATCCCTACATGTGCAGGGATCCACTGGAGTATTGTGTTGACCCCGGCGGCAAAGAGTTGGTGAATCATATTTGATTTTTCCTGTATGATTTTGGCCTAAGACTGGGCTCAGTCGAGGAGATTAATTTTATTGCAGTTTGCAAGTCTGAGTAAACAAGGATCTGTTAGTGGTACATCTACAATGGCAGGGCTAGTAGATGTTGAAGTGCCAGAGATATCGCGACTAGCTCTGCCGTGCAGATGCAGCAGTCCTCATTTAAATTAAATGATATTGTTTTAAGTGTGGGATGTAGAATCCCCCACCAACATGTTGGTCGTTGACATTGGTACTGACGTGATTGGAGGCCAAAAACTGGAAACAGTTAATAAATTCAAATACTTAAGAGCCATTGTGATAGATGAGGGATCAAAACTAGAAATACTGTCCAGGATTGCGCAGACAACAACAGCACTGACAAGATTGAAGACCATATGAAAGGACAGAAACATCACACTCTGCTCCAAAATCAAACTGATGCGCTCCTTAGTCATCTTAGTGTTCTTATACTGTGAGTCATGGACCCTCACTGCAGACCTTGAAAAGAGGATACAAACCACTGAAATGAGATGTTTTCAAAGGCTGCTTGGCATTTCATACAGAGATCACATCATGAATGAGGAAGTGGGAAGCAGAATCAGGCAATCCATCGGGCCCTATGAAGACCTATTGTATTAGCCATTGTGAAAAAATGCAAACTGATGTGGTATGGGCATGCCACCCATTCAGCTGTTGTCAAAACAATCCTGCAAGGCACTGTGCAAAAAGGACGGAGAGGAAGGCAGAGGAAACGATGGGAGGACAATATCTCTAGAGTGGACATGACTGAAGGTGAGCGATGTACTAAGAATGACAGAGAACGGAGGAATGGAGGGAGCTGGTTGCCAAGTCATCAGTGGTGCCGCAACAGTCGGCAAGACTGCTGGATTTAGATAGATAGATAGATATATGTTGGTCATTTATACGGGAATCATCAGTATAGACTGTCACAGCCCTGGGGTACATTTTTTCTTTGTACTCCAGGGTTGTGGTTTTCTGTATGACTATGAGTATTTTCTTTTTTACTAATATTTGTGATTTTTATTTTTATAGGTACAGATTTATGGGTCCTGGGTGGAGGTATCGGGACTGGTATTGTGCAGACGCTTTGAGGTTTGACGTCGGATACCATAAGGACATCCTCAATGAAGCCAGGTAAGGTTAGGATGATGCGCTGTAGTAGCGGTTACTGATTCCTGTAGTTCCATTTGGTAGATTGTTTCGGTGTTGTTATTTATGGTATGTGACCTGATGGCATATGTTGCACATAGCTGTTTGCGGTATAGGACTAAGGGAAGTAATCCAGCCTGTGCATAGATTGCCATATTATTGGCTTTTCCTCTAACTACACTTGCGGTGAGTGCGCCCCGTGGAAAGAACGCAAGTGGTCCCAGCTGTGGGGGTTTTATCGGCTCGGACGGCCTGCGGAGCAGACTAGAGAAGCTACCAGGCCGTCAGCAAGTCACTCGGCGGCATCAGAGACCCTCCGGCTACCTCTACACCGCCAAGCCCCACAGCACCACTCCTACGAGCGATGCCAGAGAAGGTAGGCCCACCTTCTCTTAAGACGCAGTACCCATTCCTTGTAGTTGGCCCTCAGGTAACGATGGCCAGGATGGCGTGCTCAGTCTCAGTTGGTCCTCCAGCAGGGATGACCGAGACTTTATTGTCCTTCTCACGTGGCCTTCTATTTGGGACGACCGAGACACGGACCACTCCGAAGAGGACAGCCCACGAATCAAGGCTTCGAGTCCGGCCTGCGGCCACCTCCAACAACCGCCGCTCCCCTCGCTCTGAGGACGCAGGGATAGTTACGGTCGCTGCACTCCCAAGCAGCTGGATCCCATGCACTAGCTCGCATGCTCGAGGGCGTCACCCTTCTCGGAACTGATCACCTAGTCCCCAGAGCATCGTATTGAGACCAACAACCAGACTCTCCACAACGATGCACAAGGTCCCCGGCACGTCGTCTGACCGTGATGGAGCCTAGCAGGACCCGGCACTCCTCCCGCGACCACCGAGCAAGATGGGACCGCGCTGTCATAGGTACCAGGCATACAAAGCGACCCCAAAGCCTTATTTCTGCGCGGTCCTCCCCGCCCCGGCGTTCTCCGCGCAGACGCATGGCTCCTTCCTGGGATAGGTGCTATGGGACCCCGCCGGACAGGGCTCCGATGTAGGACGATGTTTTTCGTCCGGATTCGCGATAGGGCCTCAGCGTAATACACAGACACCCTCAGTCTGCACACGGAGGACTCGGCGTCGGCCCTTTTTTCCAGATTCCTTTTCCAACCCCCGCAGCCCCCCCCCCCCCCCTCTTCAGCTTCCAACGTGGTAGGAGAGGTGCCCTTGTCTTTCAAGACAACCTGGGCCTTAGATGAGGCGGTCCGGATCATCTCCGCCATCCTTCCTTTGGGCACGTGTCCGCCTCCTCCACCGCTCAAGAGGAAGGCTGTGGCTTCAGTGGACGCACCTTTCCAAGCAAAGCGGTTAAAGTCTCTTCCCCAGCCTCAGTTTTCAGGACGTGTCCAAAGCCTTTATCGAGCATTTGTGGCAAGGCAGGCTGCGGGATAAAGGTTTCATCTCTCTGTGGCCTACAGACATCAACATCAAGTTCCGGCAGAAATGGTATGTGGGTCACTTTCAAACCTTCGTTTGTCCCCTCCCGGCGGTGGACCTGAAGGCGGAGCTACAGGCCGGCGGTGCAGGGCCGGTGTGACGCTTCACCCTCCCTCCCCCCCCCCTCCCCCCCCCTCCCCCCCCTCCCCCCCCCGCCCCCACCCCCCGGGCTTGAGCTTACAGCAAGTTCGATCCAGAATTTCATCGCATGTGCTGGCTTCCTCGATCTGGCTAAGCAGGCGGTGGGTCGAGGATTTGAGGACTTTTGGGAGTATGCCAAGTGAGTCTCGTTTATGGGACATCCACGCCCTAGCGGTTACGGCGAATCACACAGTGCACCACTCGGCGACCAACGCTCTCGCGGCGGCGGCTAACTGTGACTTGATGAGGCGGGACGCTTGCCCCGGCATCCCTGCAACCTTTAGCGCTCAGCTCCACCGGGCTCCGTTGGGCGGTCCACGCCTCTTCGGACCCTCCTGGCAAGAGGTGAAGACTGCGGTAAAGGACCTGTGGCCTAGCGTCCCCAGAGTGGAGTACTCCAGATTTCCGGCTGCCCGCAAGGACGAGGGTTGCGCCCTGCGGAACTTCAGACCCATTACCGATTTCAGCCTAAGAATCCGTTGTGTATACCAGACTCCTTGAAGTAGGTAGTGGCAACCAAAATTTCATTATAACTTGAGACTTTCCCTACATTATTTTATTAATATAGCATTAAGAAACAAACATCACCCAAAAAAAAAATTGTAGCTATGTTGATTAGTTCCCAAGATACAACATTTTAAACTTTTAGGCTTTTAGTCTGTGGGCCGCCAACCTAACGAAAAGCCATTTTCAGACGAGGGATACAGAGACACTTAAGAAGATACAGGCTTCATCTTTTTTTTCACAATCTGTATTATCAGGAGAGTATCAGAAACAAATATGAAAACCATAACGCAGTACAATGATGTGTAATGAGTTGCTAAAAAAAAAAAAAAATCAATTGGAGCTGAGCTGAAATTGCACAGAAGTCAAACTTTGTGACCATATTGTGAAAAATCTTACTCTTAAAATAACCTTTTGTGAGATGATTTTATCAAATCAAACAGTAAGCCTATTTTTTTCCAGACTGTAATATACATAAACCTTTCTGATATAAGGTGCCAAAGTCCAGAAAATGCTCAAAATGACATATCGCGGACATGAGCAACGACGCAAAACATGAAAATTAGCATAACTTCTGAACGCCTTGATGTTAAACATTTCACAGCAGAC
Source organism: Semisulcospira habei (assembly GCA_036245525.1). Taxonomy (NCBI): domain Eukaryota; kingdom Metazoa; phylum Mollusca; class Gastropoda; family Semisulcospiridae; genus Semisulcospira; species Semisulcospira habei. Next base: position 176,214,579 of record BTPG01000007.1, on the reverse strand, counting down.
TCCTTGAAGGTTTTGTTCCGGGATGTGCCCTCGGACAAGAAATTCAGTTTTCTGAGAGAGTGCCATATTTTTAATAAGATTTGAGCATTTATAGACTATGATGATTCTATTATCTTTACCTTTTTGAGAGTCTGTCGACGTTCTCATTAAAGACCTGTGTGACATTTTAGCATGAAATATTTTTGAGGTATATTTACATCTTATCTTTTAAAAGACATTTCTTTTAGTCTGGCTGGCCAGATTTTTACACATCCCGCCATGAGATGGCCTTAGTTGCCTGCTTGGCGTTAAACCCAAATAAATAACTGTTTTGGTTTGTTTCACAAGCAGTGCAGGCATGCCCTGAGAAAGTCTTGTTGCTGTCAGGATGTTAAGCAATGTACAACCATCCTTCCCGCTCTCTCTGCTCTGCCTCCGACCGTCTCCGCCTCCACATCCCCCGCAATAAACTCGGCACTTTCGGACCCTGCTCCTTCTCTGTCTGTGGTCCATCCATCTGGAACACTCTCCCACTCTCTCTCCAGCAGAAACCCTCTCCCTCCTCCCATTCCGCCCTTAAAACTCGCCTCATTTAACAGTTCTAGCACTCAAACGCCACCACACATCCCACCCCCAGCTGACTGTCGTAATTTGTGGTATGACTGTGAGTCATTGTTAAAAGCGTGCAAATACAATACAATACAATACAACTTTATTGTCTGTTCGAGTCCAGGCACGACAGAAATTTGCCTTTCGGCTCGTCATGAAACAACAATATAAGACAATAACAAACGCTGCAAAAGCATATCATGAAAAATTATCATTGCAGCAATCTATCACAAGCAATCTGTCACAAGATGGGTGCATGAGTTGTGAGTGCGCTCTTAGAGTTATAATATAATGCCCTGGAGGACTTGGGTGGGGTTAACTACTTTTTAAATGAAAAGAAAAGGGGAAACTTTCCTATCTCTTTTTTTTTTTTTTTTTTTTTTTGTGCTTTGGCCACAGTGGATCTGTGATCACTGGTCGATCATGCACATTTCTCTCCCCTGACCACTATAACCTACTTTACTTTGTAACCTAACTACTTTTTTGTAGTTCCCCCACCGGGTCTGCCCTAGGGGACCTTGGTGGGGTTGTCTACTTTTTAGTTCCTAGGGTCACCTTGTCTAACCCCTGCAAGGTGGGTTCTACTCTTTTGGGGGTTTGTATTTCTGTCTTTCTGGTCCATTCATCTGTATTTTTCTTTTGAAATTCTCCCTCCTGTCTGCGCTTCCTGCAAGTTTTTTTCTTCATTTAGCGCAGGCACGTCCTGAGAAGGCCTTTGTCGCTTGCGGGACGTAAAGCAATCTATACTCACTCACTTTTTAGTTTCCAGGGTCACCCTGGTCAGCCCCACAGGGTGGGTTTTCCTCTCTATTCTGGGTCATGTGTTTCGGTCTACCCTTGGTCCATTCACCTGTATTTTTCTGTTTTAAACCCTCCCTACTGTCTGCGCTACCTGTAGCTCTTGATATTGGATGTGTGTTGCTAAATGGTCGTAGGTTTGTTTAGCGTATTAGACCGGCTGGCGACATACATTCAATATTCTGTTTAATTTTTTTTTTCACAAGCAGTAGCCTGCTCGGCGTTAAACCCAAAATAACTGTTTTGTTTTTTTCACAAGCAGTGCAGTTACGTCTTGAGAAAGTCTTGTTGGTGTCTGACTGTCAGGACGTTAATACAACCAAGTACAACCATTTTGGCCAACCAGATGATCAATCCACGAGGTTTGTTTTATACTATAGAGATGTTTACTCTTTTTTGTCTAGGCAATCGTTAAGACACACTGAAGCCGGGGTTGCTGCTCACCACTGAATACCTTGGACACAAAATGGAGCTAGTGCAGACTACGGACATCAAAATAGAAATTGACATTGCTGGTGACCCATGGGTGACTCAGGAATATGGTAAATTTCTTGTTGAGTTGTTCCTAATGAGATAAGTAGTTAGAGACTACGGCCATCTCCAGGCAGTTGTTCCTGGTGAATATGTTCATTTAATACAGCCATCTCAAGGCAGTTGTTCCTGGTGAATATGTACATTTAATACAGCCATCTCAAGGCAGTTGTTCCTGGTGAATATGTACATTTAATACATATATGTCTGTAATCAATCAGCCATCCTCCATTGTAAAACTTTAATGTTAGCATTTACGCAGGCTGTTCCAGACAGTCTTCAAAATTGGCCTGTCAAAACTTTCTAGTTTCAGTTTCCCCTCACAAAGGTCAAGGGACATGGGAGGTTTATAAATGTGTGAAAAATTCATAATTTTTACTCCCCACCCAGGTCTGCCCTGGGGGACTTTGGTGGGGTTAACTACTTTTTAGTTCCCAGGGTCACCCTGGTCAAACCCACAGGGTGGGGTTTTCCCTCTATTCTGGGGCACCCCACCCGGGTCTGCCCTGGGGGACGGGTGGGGTTAGGTATTTTTTAGTTCCCAGGGTCACCCTGGTCAGCCCCACAGGGTGGGTTTTTCTCTCTATTCTGGGGCATGTGTTTCTGTCTACCCTTTGTCCATTCGCCTGTATTTGCCTTTTTAAAACTCTCCCTACTGTCTGCACTGCCTGTAGCTCTTGATATTGGATGTGTGTTGCTAAATGGTCTTAGCTTTATTTAGGCCCCATGTGTTAGGTTTATTTAATGTATTTGACTGGCTGGCGACATACATTCAATGTTCTGTTGTTGGTTTTTTTTTTTTTTTTTTTTTTCACAAGCAGTGCAGGCACGTCCTGAGAAAGCCTTGTTGCTGTCGGGACGTTAAGCAATGTACAATCAATCTATTCTGGGGCACCACGCATGTGTTTCTGTCTACCCTTGGTCCATTCATCTATATTTTCCTTTTTTAAACTCTCCCTACTGTCTGCGCTGCCTGTAGCTCTTGATTTTGGAGATGTGTTGCTATTAATGGTCTTAGGTTTATTTAGCATTTTAGACCGGCTGGCAACATACATTCAATATTCTGTTGTTTTTTTTTACAAGCAGTGCAGGCACGTCCTGAGAAAGTCTTGTTGCTGTCAGGGCGTTAAGCAATGTACAACTAAAAATCAATCAATAAACACCATGTTTCTATCTACCCTTGGTCCATTCATCTGTATAGTGTATTTTCCTTTTTAAAACTCTCCCTACTGTCTGCGCTGCCTGTAGCTCTTGATATTGGATGTGTGTTGCTAAATGGTCTTAGATTTATTTAGCATGTTAGACCGGCTGGCAACATAATTCAATATTTTGTTTAGTTTTTCTTCACAAGCAGTGCAGGCATGTCCTGAGAAAATCTTTTTGCTGTCTAGACGTTAAGCAAAGTACATAGCATAATTTTTACATGTGAACGCTTGCTCATTTCAATGACCATTTGGAAAGGTCGGTGTCACATGGGTGAGATTATCTATCTGGATGTAGGGATGTGGGCCAAAAGGGCTTTGCATTCTTCCTATCTGATTGTTTTTTTTTTTCAAACTTTTCTGTAAAATTTGGCATGAAGTAGCTGATGATAACTCAGTAGGTACTGGCAGCCCCTAAAACTACAAAAATCACTTGCAAATTTGATATTAAGAAAAGAAGGTATTTTAAAGTTCAAGCAAAAATAAGAACAACAAAAAAACAATAACAGCAAGTGTCTAGCTCAAATAGTTTCAGCCCCACCCGGGTCTGCCCTGGGGGACTTGGGTGGGGTTAGGTATTTTTTAGTTCCCAGGGTCACCCTGGTCAGCCCCACAGGGTGGGTTTTTCTCTCTCTTCTGGGTGTTACGTGGTGGAGTTGTAGTCGAAGTATGATAAACACACCAGACACACACACGTAGAGTTCTTTAAAATAAACCTCGTTCAGCTGCACTCCGTCACACGTGGCTTAAGGATGTAGACAATACTGGAGTAACAGTTCCAACAATATTTAATTCAGCGATGCGATATCCACACAGTAATGCACTTTCAAATGCACAAACTACTGATACAAAGTCTCTTCTGCTATGTCCACACTACAAATCAAAGTTTCTCGCAATAAACTACGTGTCTCTACAACTGACAAAGCAAGACAGTGTACACACGGGCTTTCCCAGCGCCCTCCTTATATACACTATAAAATCTAGAATCTTCTAGGGAAATCATACAACACATTCAATCAGAATGAAACACGCAGCCGAAGCTCATTAAAATAAACTTTCCAGAAACACTATAACGGGCTACAAAAACTCGGCTGCTTACTTCAGCTCTAAATTCTAGCGTATAATTAAGTCACAAAAAAGTATGGTGTCCCTATCTATGATAGCTCTAAAAGGTACGAGAACATTCCAAAAACAAAATAAAGGCTGCTCAATCCACGCGCATAGAATAACAAAAAGTAGCGAAAATGTTGCGATGTCAACTAACCGACTTGACACTTACGAGGCCACCAGACAGTGCGACCCCTCCAGCACGCTCCGAACTAAACACAACGAAAACGGCTCTACTCATGAACAAAAGAAAATCTTACTAAAAAAAACCCACGTAAAACATAACCGTGATAGCTCAAATAAACATTGAATCGTTACCTACGATCAACACACACACGCTCTCACAGGATAACACAACCACAATCGTAACATTACCCCCCTCTTAAGTATGAAATTTCACAAAAATTTCTTCTCAAATTTAAAAAATACGGTAGTGGCTGTGTAAACCTACACAAAACCCTAAACAAATATAACTTCACATCAAAAATCAAATTAAAATAAACGTCTCACAGTTCCTGTAAACAGTCCTGAGCATCGAAATGTTTCATACAAATGTTCTGGACACTGAAATGTTCATTCAAACTGCTCTGCTCGGGTAATCTGCTCCTACCGTACAGTAATTCAAAAGGGGAAAACCCTGTCGAATCCTGAGGAACTTCACGGTATGCGAAGAGCAATGCATTGATGTATCTATGCCACAACCTTGGCTGCTCAGCGCACAGTTTCTTCAACATAGCCTTCAAAGTTCCATTAAACTTTTCAACCAGCCCATTACACATTGGGTGATAAGGGGTGGTAGTAAGGTGTCGGATGCTCAATAGCCGGTTGACTTCCTCCATGCAGTCTGAGACGAACTGAGTTCTTAGGTCACTCAGGATATCTTCAGGAATTCCTAAACGGCTGAACATGTCGACAAGCGCCTCTACTACTGTTGGAGTGTCGATCTTTTTCAATGGTATGGCTTCAGGATAACGTGTAGCGTAGTCCACCAGGGTCAAAATGTATCGATGACCATCTTCACTCGGAGGAGATATATTGGCCCCACAAGGTCAACAGCTACCCGCTTGAAAGGCATATCGATCAAGGGCATTTTCTCTAGAGGAACCTTGGGCACTTTTCCCTTGGAGATTGTCTTCTGGCATATGTCGCACGATCTGCAGAATCGGGTGACGTCGCCTCCCATATCAGGCCAGTAGAAGACGGCTTGGATTCTATCGAGCGTCTTGTTGATTCCCAAATGTCCTCCCAATATGGAATCATGTGCCAATTTCATTACCTGCATTCTCAAAGGTTCAGCAACTGCTACTTGAGGCTCCCCACCCGGGTCTGCCCTGGGGGACTTGGGTGGGGTTAGGTATTTTTTAGTTCCCAGGGTCAACCTGGTCAGCCCCACAGGGTGGGTTTTTCTCTCTATTCTGGGGGCATGTGTTTCTGTCTACCCTTTGTCCATTCACCTGTATTTGCCTTTTTAAAACTCTCCCTACTGTCTGCACTGCCTGTAGCTCTTGATATTGGATGTGTGTTGCTAAATGGTCTTAGCTTTATTTAGGCCCCATGTTGTAGGTTTATTTAACATATTTGACCGGCTGGCGACATACATTCAATTTTCTGTTTAGTTTTTTTTTTTCACAAGCAGTGCAGGCACGTCCTGAGAAAGCCTTGTTGCTGTCGGGACGTTAAGCAATGTACAATCAATCAATCAATGCTACTTGACGCACAGGTTTATCTCCATTGCTGTCGAATATCCGGTACAGGATATCTTTTCTGGTCTCGAAGGTTATCTCTTTTCCCTTTCGCGTTACGGGCTCGGTCTGACCTCGGAACTTGTCAAGCGTGGTGTCGGCTCTCTGTAGCTCCACCAGCCTTTCTTTATTCACCACTGCTGCTTCTGTGTTGTCCACCACTTTTAGAGGGATGGTCTGGTGACTCTTCTTTGCTTGACTTCTCGTGGTAACAGAACATATTTCAGGTCTCCACTCAGGATCTAGATCGTCTGCGTTTCTGGCACCATCATTGTTTCCGATGATGAGGTCATAGACTGGCATCTTCATGCACAACGCTTTCACCTCTCCTGTCAAGTATGGGGTGTCGACACTGACTTTGGCAAGGGGGATAATTCTTACAGTTCCATCAGCCAAAATGAGGGTGGTCCACTCCTGTAGCTTCTGGTCTTCAGCTACTAGGTCCTCTCTCACGATGATGCAGCTACAACCAGTGTCTCTCAACACTCTCACTGGTGTGTCGCCGACGAATCCTGACACCACCGGCATGTTTGGCACTTCATTCTCAGGCAGCGCGATGTTTGAGACTGGTAAAAATGCAGCCCCAGCTCTGGTGTCACTCGCGTTTCTCTAGACTCAGTCATTGGATGACGTCACATCATTAGCTAATACAGCGGCTGCTCTGTGTTGAGACGTGGTACTGCTTCTGCCTGCTATCCCACGATCTTGGTTGGATCTTCTGATGTTGTCGCCTCGGGGAACATCTTTAGAAGGACACCGTATCGCTTTGTGACCTTTCTTTCCACAGAGAAAACAAGTCAGGTTCTCCACCGGCTTGTATCTCGGGGTGTCTCTGACATTGTGGATTTCCTCTGCTGGTGCAGACACACGCAGTGGCTTACTGGACCCGAACTTCATGTTGTGAGCGTCAAGGTATCTTTGAGCGAAGTGGGCCAGGGCCTTTAGTGACTGGTCTTTTTGCTCTCTGAGGTGGGCGGCCAGGTCCTTAGAACATGCGCTGAAAACTTGTTCTTTGATGATGAGGTCGCTCAGGTCTTGGTACTCTGTGTTTAGACCAGCCAGCTCTATCCATTTCTCCAGGTAGTTTCTAATTCTCTCAATGAATAGGCCGGGTGTTTCTCCTTCTTCAGGCTTGCAGTTCCGAAATCGTCGCCTGTAACCTTCTTCAGTGAAGTCGTACTGTCTCAACAGGGCGGCTTTCAACTGTGTATAATCTTCGGCTTCTTCTCTTGGTAAGCGGGTGTAAAATTCAAGCGCTTTGCCAGTTAGAAGTGCGCTCAGTTTAATAGCCCAAGTCTCTTGTTTCCAATGGTTGCTATTTGCGAAGCGCTCGAATAGCTCCAGATAAGCGTCCATCTTATCTGAATTTTCAATGAAAGGTGGAAGTTTTGGCGCACGGGCTGTTTGTTCTCTGCTCGCTAATGCTGTTGCTTCATTAGTTCTCTGGCTCTGTGCCTCAATCTCCATCTGCTTTAGATGAATTTTGTGTTGACGCTGCCTATCCACCTCTTCTCGCTCCTCTTCTCATTGTTTCTCTGCCTCTCTTTGCTGTTTCTCTGCTTCTCTTCGCTGTTTCTCTGCTTCTTCTGCTTGGATTTCGAGTCTCCTGATTTCACGTTCTTTGGCTCTTTCTTCTCTTTCCAATCTCTCCTTTTCTTCTTTCTCTCGTTTCTTTTCTTTCCCCCACCCGGGTCTGCCCTGGGGGACTTGGGTGGGGTTAGGTATTTTTTAGTTCCCAGGGTCACCCTGGTCAGCCCCACAGGGTGGGTTTTTCTCTCTATTCTGGGGCATGTGTTTCTGTCTACCCTTTGTCCATTCACCTGTATTTGCCTTTTTAAAACTCTCCCTACTGTCTGCACTGCCTGTAGCTCTTGATATTGGATGTGTGTTGCTAAATGGTCTTAGCTTTATTTATGCCCCATGTTGTAGGTGTATTTAATGTATTTGACCGGCTGGCGACATACATTCAATTTTCTGTTTAGTTTTTTTTCACAAGCAGTGCAGGCACGTCCTGAGAAAGCCTTGTTGCTGTCGGGACGTTAAGCAATGTACAATCAATCAATCAATCGTTTCTTTTCTTCTTTTTCTTCTCTCTCCAATCTCTCCTTTTCTTCTTTCTCTCGTTTCTTTTCTTCTTTCTCTTCTCTCTCCAAGCTCTCCTTTTCTTCTTTCTCTCGTTTCTTTTCTTCTTTCTCTTCTCTCTCCTTTACAAACTCGAGGAGTTGAGCTCCTTCGAGTCCACATTCCTTTCCAATTTTCAGGAATGTCTCGATTTCTGATGTTGCCATCTCTGCTTTTCACTGCTGGCTGTTTTCTCCTGCTACCCTTTCCACTGAACCAACTGAAGAGATCTCGTCGGGGTCGCCAAAATGTTACGTGGTGGAGTTGTAGTCGAAGTATGATAAACACACCAGACACACACACGTAGAGTTCTTTAAAATAAACCTCGTTCAGCTGCAATCTGTCACACGTGGCTTGTAGACAATACTTGAGTAACGGTTCCAACAATATTTAATTCAGCGATGCGATATCCACACAGTAATGCACTTTCAAATGCACAAACTACTGATACAAAGTCTCTTCTGCTATGTCCACACTACGAATCAAAGTTTCTCGCAATAAACTACGTGTCTCTACAACTGACAAAGCAAGACAATGTACGCACGGGCTTTCCCAGGGCCCTCCTTATATACACTATCAAAATCTAGAATCTTCTAGGGAAATCATACAACGCAAACAATCAGAACGAAACACGCAGCCGAAGCTCATTAAAATAAACTTTCCAGAAACACTATAACAGGCTACAAAAACTCGGCTGCTTACTTCAGCTCTAAATTCTAGCGTATAATTAAGTCACAAAAAAGTATGGTATCCCTATCTATGATAGCTCTAAAAGGTACGAGAACATTCCAAAAACAAAATAAAGGCTGCTCAATCCACGCGCATAGAATAACAAAAAGTAGCAAAAATGTTGCGATGTCAACTAACCGACGTGACACGAGGCCACCAGACAGTGCGACCCCTCCAGCACTCTCCGAACTAAACAGAACGAAAACGGCTCTACTCACGAACAAAAGAAAATCTTACTAAAAAAAAAACAACACGTGAAACATAACCGTGATAGCTCAAATAAACATTGAATCGTTACCTACGATTAACACATGCACGCTCTCACAGGATAACACAACCACAATCGTAACACTGGGGCATGTGTTTCTGTCTACCCTTTGTCCATTCACCTGTATTTGCCTTTTTAAAACTCTCCCTACTGTCTGCACTGCCTGTAGCTCTTGATATTGGATGCGTGTTGCTAAATGGTCTTAGCTTTATTTAGGCCCCGTGTTGTAGGTTTATTTAACGTATTTGACCAGCTGGTGACATACATTCAATTTTCTGTTTAGTTTTTTTTCACAAGCAGTGCAGGCATGTCCTGAGAAAGCCTTGTTGCTGTCGGGACGTTAAGCAATGTACAATCAATCAATCAAATAGTTTCAGAGATACAAGGAAAAGAGTTTTGAGAAAAATTGCCATGTCCGAGGCGGTTTTTTTTTTTAAGCAAATTGCATGGTAAGCAAACTTTGACAATTGACAATTTCTTCAGATATATATTCCAAATTGGCTGAATATCTGGGATTCTGTTTAAAGTATTGGTCAGTATAAGCTTTTTTTTTTTTTTTTTTTTTTTTTTTTAGTATGATGGTAATAGTGGTTTCTCAATGTCAGTTAGCCAAAAATGCCTCTTCAGAAAAAAATCGACTTGCGAATGCAGTAAAACAAGAAGAATTTTAAAATAAAACGACTTCCACATTTTTTGTCCGATTTTAAAACATTTAAGTGTTCTGTGAATATCTTTCAAAATGCTTTAATTTAACATCCTTGTAACGCACGCAGACTCGTCCCAGTCGCACGTACAGACTCTCAGCACAACAGACACACGCACCGCCACTGACTCAGCTGGGTGCATTTACATGGTACAGCTCAAACACTAAAACAGGAAGAGCGTCCATGGTGTTATGCCTGCAACGAGCTTTTTGCTGTCTTGTACTGATGTAATTGACACAAGATATAAACATTTCACAGCAGACTCCTTGAAGGCTTTGTTTCGGAATGTACCTCCGGTCAAGATCTTCAGTTTTCTGAGAGTGCAATATTTTTAATAAGTGTGACTGGGTCAAGAAATGAGGGAATGCAACAACATCAAAGACAGGGATCGCAGTGACCTGTCTTTATTGAGGCGAAGAAAACTGAAGAAACAGTGCAGAGCTAAAACGGGACTCAACATTGTAGCTCTTCCTAGTTGTATCTTCGTAGCGGCGCGAGTAGTCTGATGCAAAGTAACAGTTGACCGCGTGTGGGCCACGGAAGGGGTTTTATATACAGTGTGCGTGGGCCACAAAGAAACTCACACTTGTCCATTGCCAGAAATGAGTGCTTTTGTAGTGGAAAACCTGAAATCTGTGTTTGTTTGCACTTGGTTATCTGACTACAGCTCTGGTTCTACAGAACCTAGAAACTTGTGGTTTGCTACTAAGGAAAGAGCCGCAAATGTAGTTTTACTAGTGACAAACATTGACTTGATTAATTAAGGCTAGAATTAATTATGAATTTTTTAAGTACTTTATTCCGTGGACCTGGATGAAGCAAAAGGTGCAAAATCCAGAAATAATGCTTAACCCAAAATTGATCAGACTAGAAGTAAGTTACAAACAGAGTCTATCATGCTGAATTTTATGGAGGTTGGTTTAAAACAATCAGTGCAGGCTGTTACATGGTGGGGTTGTAGTCGTAGTATGATAAATACACCAGACGCACACACGGTCCGTGGTGCAGTGGTTAAGGCGCCTGCCACCAATGCCAAAGGTGCGAGGTTCGATACCGGGTTCCGGCGGTGGACTTTTCTCCTCTGGTAAGTGTCACCGTTAATTCGGGCGGACCGTCGGGGGTTCTTTCTCCGGGTACTCCACTCCGGGTTCTTCCACCCCCCCCCCACCCCCCCCCCTACCCCCCACACTTTGGTACCGGTCTCGGGCCACTTTACAAATTTCAAATACAAGCGATCAAAAATCTCTGTAACTTCAGTAGTCGTTTGTCTTGTACTGTGCTTGTACTGTGTTTGTCTTAAATGGTGTAAATCCATGTCTGTTTCATGTGTGTGTTGGGTTTCAGGCGCGGCGCTTTGAGTCGATTTCCCCAAAATTGAGAAAAAGCGCCTATATAATAACGGTATTATTATTATTATTTACATAAGGTTCTTTTTAAATAACTTTCATTCAGCTGCAATCTGTCACACATGGCTTAAGGATGTAGACAATACTGGAGTAACAGTTCCAACAATATTTAATTCAGCGATGCGATATCCACACAATGATGCACTTTCAAATGCATGAACTGATACAAAGTCTTTTCTGCAATGTCCACACTGCGACACAAAACTTCTCCCACGCAGCGTCAGACACAATGTACACCCTATACGGGCCACGTACCTACCAGTACCACTGACAGTTGCAAGACAAATGTACCCACGGGCTTTCCCAGCGCTCTCCTTATATATACTACGAAATTCTAGAATCATCTACGGAAATAATACGATGCAACCAATCGGAACGAAATACGCAACTGAAATTCATAAATAAGAAACTTCTGGAATCGCTAAAATAGGCTACAAAAACTTGGCTGTTCACTTCAGCTCTAAATCCTAATGTATAATGAAGACACATAAAAGTATGGTAGCCCTATCACCACATTCTATGATAGCTCTAGAAGGTACGAGAACATTCCCAAAACAAAATAAAGGCTTCTCAATTCACGCGCACTGAAAAACAAAATGTAGCGAAAAGTTACGAACTGTTGTTGCCAACTACTAGACGTCACACATACGAGGTCACTAGACAGTGAGACCCTTCTAGAACGTTCTGGAT
>BTPG01000007.1:176098542-176202193 GCA_036245525.1 Semisulcospira habei | reverse complement strand
GCGTTAATAGCTCAGGCTGTATATGCGTCGGAGCAGGAGAGCGAAGGGAATCAACCGGGTCGGTTGTGTTCGAATCCCCGTCCTAGGCCCCGTACTGAGCTGGACTCACAATCAAGGGGGGGGGGGGGGGGAGGGGGATGATTTGTACAATATGCACGTCCGTTGAAAGTCCTGGTAAAAACAAAGTGTGCCCCAGTTGAAGTGGCGGCCTGAGTTGAACAGTATTCAAGGTCGTACCCGCCATAGGAAAATAGAATACTTCGCCCTTGTCGCCCCCAAACTAACTGGACCCGGGTGGCCCGTCAGGGCCGTCCATTATCACTAATTTCGGTCGTGCCGGTGGACGTTAAACCCTGAAATGCAGTAATCAGTCCATCAATTACAGTAATGGCTGAAGCACCCGTTACACAGACAGAGGCGGCCAATACTTCCTTAACTCATTTCGGCTACCCCAAGACCGAAAATCCCCCCAAATGTTGCCGTTGTCCTCTGAAGACCTGCATATGCAGTGCATGACACAGATCGACCATGATAGTACAAGATGGGATGGATCGCCAGAAAATCTTAGGCGCCCCATGGGCGCCAAGCCGGCCCTTGAACTATCAATGGTCGATCCATCTCAGAAGGGTGCTGAGGGTGAGTCCGTCTGGGGTAGAAAGAGTTAATAACGCTGAAGCGTTATGTGTCCTCATTAAAAGTAGAGATGGACGGTGCACAGGGGCCACATAAAAAGGTGTTACGAAATGTGTTAAGTGAAGCCAATTCCCTATCCATAAATGGATCTAGGCCATTAGAGGGCAACAACGCATGGAAGTTTGCTATAATGCGCAGCGAATTGCTTTTTTTTTTTTTTTTGTATTTTGTCAGCAACGAGGTGTAGATCATCAACTGTGGCTTGCTGAGATTGATTTGGCTAGCTCACTCTGCATGGCGCCTCTTACTGGTCCATTTTTCTCGGCGGTCGTGTGTCACGAGTAAGTGCCAAACCCTCAAACCGGCTTAACAAGTACAGGAACTAAATCAACTTTAATGTAAACCAAACATCTAACACGATAACGTGATTATTAAAGTGAATAAGTACACGCCGAACGTACGTAACTCCAGCACATGGTAACAAAAAGCAACATGCCCGGAATACGACCGTGTGAAACAACCGGGTATATCTAGTGACACCAGCCAGTATCAACAAGACCGCACCAAGGCAAACAAACACCACACCACGTTCACGCGGGGGTCCCCTACAATGTCGGAGATACCGTTATGTGTATGTTATTATAACTTCAGCATGAGGGATTTAGCTTGGTTATTGATAGCAATTAGTGTAAATAACCCAGGCCGCCGTGAGTTATGGTCAAAACCCAAATTATTTTATGTGCGCTATGCAGGATAAAGAGTGTGTGTTGAGCAGGTAGGTGCGGTGCCGTGGTTAAAACAAGGTGCACAGGAAACCATGGTCCGACAGCGGAGCGTTGCGGCTGGACAGAGCGCTGGAGCCTAGTAACAGCGGCGTGAGCCAGATCGCGCTCAACCGCCGGCATGAGTTGGCCATACCTGGTTGGTTCCGGGTGTAAAACGTCCTACGTCGCACGCGAAGTGCTAATGGACATGCATCCCTGACGGGCGGGTTAAATAGGGGGTACGGGGAAAACTAATAACCTATGGAGTAACGCCCAGAACCCTTGAAACCACGTCAAGGTAGCAGCCATCCAACTGAGGCCACTCTATGAAACAACCCCGTCTTTTCCCTTCCCCCAGGAAAGGATGAGATACCAGGTTACCCCTATCACCTCCCTGCAAACCTTTAAGCACTCATGCTCCACCCGGGCTCCGTTGTGGCCGGTTGGGTCTCCACGCTCCTCTTCTGGAACCTCACCTCGGCACGAGGATGCAGACGGTGTCGGATGAAGACAACCATAGAGGCCCTCGCTACCCCAGAGTGGAGTACCTCCCCCCAGATTTCGGGCGTAGCCCCGCGCAATGGAATGAGGGAATATGCGCCCCTGCGGAACTTCCTAGCGGACCGATAAACAAACCCGATTATCAAGCCTACAGAAACCGTAGTGTAATACCACCGACCACCTATGCAGTAGGTAAGAAGGCCTGGCCAAAATTTCATTATATACATTGAGAGACTATTCCTTTACATAGAATCCTACCACTCTCCAAGCTCCGCCCCCCACCCACCTCCCGCCCCCCCCAACCCCCCCCCAAATTACATCACAAAAAAAACTGAACCCTCTGCTCCCAATAGTACCCCGAGAAAAACATCATACGAGACATGTTGAGCCGCCCTCTCCGAACGAGCGGCCCCGGCCCAAAACCTAGACTCGCCTCTGGCACCATCTCCCCTTAGGCATCACGCAGGCGATTCACAGAGACAACTTCACCCACGAAAGAAACCGCCGACACCTCCCCCTTTCCGCACAGGCCCCCCCACTCCTGCGAGTACCACAGGATACCAATCTGAAAGCACCCCCAACGCCGCCCCCCAATCCGTAACGCGTCGCTAGCAATGCAACCCAATCCCGTTAGAGCCGACCGTCCCCCCGCACATAACTACCAACACTTTGATCCCCCTCATTGTGAACACTACCCCAAGCCCATAAAAGTGACCATTTGTGAAATGTGTCGACCCCATCTCCCCATACAACCAGAAAGCCAAATATATATCAGACTGGAACAAATACATCAACCTATTCAGATAAAAGTGTGCCAACGATGTCCAGCAAAAGTAGCTCACATGACATCACATCAACCGGACATGAGTCAACGACGCGAAACAAGAAAATTAGCAAAACTTTTGCACGTGCCATTGGATGATATTAAAAGACAATTTCAACATGCAGACTTTTATTAGGTAGGTTTATGTTCCACGATGTGCCCCCTGCACTATCTATAGCTTCAGTTTTCCTGTGAGAGTGCCAATATTTTGTTAATAGCGATGTGCGCATATATAGACTATGCTGAATTATTAATTAAATAGACCTTATTAGAGAGTCCTGTCCCGACGTTCTCATTAAAGACCTGTGCGACATTTAAGCATGAAATCAATTTTAAGGTAATATTATACGATCTATGACTTAAGACCTTGTCTTATAGTCCTGGCTGGCCAGATTTTTACACATACCGCGCGTGAAGGTGGTCTTAGATTTGCCTGCTCGGGCATTAAACCCAAATAACTAAACCAGTTTTTAATTTTTATTCCACTACGCAGTGCAGGTCACGTCCTTGAGAAAGTCCTAGAAGCTAGTAGAGGATGTAAAAGCAGTGTACAACCATCCTTCCCCCAGCTCTCGGTCAGCTCTGCACTGCCTCTGCCTCCCGACACCACTCTTGCCGCCTCCACATACCACACCCCCGCACCAAACTCGGCACTTTCTGGCCTCGCCGCTCCTTCTCTGTCTGCAGTCCATCCACCTGGATCACTCTCCCACTCTCTCTCCAGCAGAAACCCTCTCCCTCCTTCTTCCAGTCCGCCCTCAAAACTCACCTCTTTTATTCTAGATCTCTAACGCCACGACACATCCCACCCACAGCTGACTGTCGTAATGTATTTGTGGTATGACTGTGAGTCATTGGAAAAAGAGCGTGCAAAATCTGCGTGGCGTGGGGATGAGGGAGCGTTCTTCAGAGCTGAAAAGCAGTAACAACGCATAAAAATTACCCAGAAATTCTAAACAACAATATTCGTACCCATGGTACCTAAATAACCCTACATCTCCATACAGGTACACACGCGCACGCCTGTCCAGCCTCACAGACTAATGGGTAAGTGATAAGATGCCACATGGCCATATGCATACAAGTACGGCCCCCAAACCATAGGAATCAATATACACCTGTAATGGATGGACCGGCTCAGGCGACATACATTCAATATTCTGTTTATTTTATTTTTTTCACAAGTAGTGCAGGCACGTCCTGAGAAAGCCTTGTTGCTGTCGGGACGTTAAGCAATGTACAATCAATCTATTCTGGGTCAATTGTTTCGGTCTACCCTTCGTCCATTCACCTGTATTTTTCTGTTTTAAACTCTCCCTACTGTCTGCTCTGCCTGTAGCTCTTGATATTGGATGTGTGTTGCTAAATGGTCGTAGGTTTGTTTAGCATGCCATATTAGACCGACTGGCGACATAATTCAATATTCTGTTTAATTTTTTTTTCACAAGCAGTGCAGGCACGTCTTGAGAAAGTCTTGTTGCTGTCGGGACGTTAAGCAATGTACAACCAAGTACAACCATTTTGGCCAACCAGATGATCAATCCACGAGGTTTGTGTTATACTATAGGGATGTTTACTCTTTTTTTGTCTAGGCAATCATTAAGACACACTGAAGCCGTGGCTGCTGCTCATCACTGAATACCTTGGACACAAAATGGAGCTGGTGCAGAGTACGGACATCAAAATAGAAATTGACGTTGCTGGTGACCCATGGGTGACTCGGGAATATGGTAAATTTCTTGTTGAGTTGTTCCTAATGAGTTCAGTAGTTAGAGACTACAGCCATCTCAAGGCAGTTGTTCCTGGTGAATATGTACATTTAATACATATATGTCTGTAATCAATCGGCCATCGTCCATTGTAAAACTTCAATGTTAGCATTTACTCAGGCTGTTCCAGTCTTCAAAATTGGCCTGTCAAAACTTTCTAGTTTCAGTTTCCCCTCACAAAGGTCAAGGGACATGGGAGGTTTATAAATGTGTGAAAAATGCATAATTCCCCCCCCCCCCCCCCCTCCCCTCGTCTACCCTGGGGACTTTGGTGGGGTTAACTACTTTTTAGTTCCCAGGGTCACTCGGTTCTAACCCACAGGGTGGGTTTTCCTCTATTCTGGGGCATCACGCGTGTGTTTCTGTCTACCCTGGGTTCATTCACCTGTATTTTCCTTTTTTAAACTCTCCCTACTGTCTGCGCTGCCTGTAGCTCTTGATTTTGGATGTGTGTTGCTATTAGTGGTATTTGGTTTATTTAGCATTTTAGACCAGCTGGCGACATTCAATATTCTGTTTAGTTGGGTTTTTTTTACAAGCAGTGCAGGCATGTCCTGAGAAAGTCTTGTTGCTATCGGGTCATTAAGCAATGTACAATCAATCAATAGCATAATTTTTACATGTGAACGCTTGCTAAATTTCAATGACCATTTGGAAAGGTCGGTGTCACATGGGTCAGATTATCTATCTAGATCGTGTAGGGATGTGGGCCAAAAGGGCTTTGCATTCTTCCTATCTGATTGTTTTTTTCAAACTTTTCTGTAAAATTTGGCATTCAACTAGCTGATGATAACTCAGTAGGTACTGGCAGCCCCAAAAACTATAAAAATATGATATTAAGAAAAGAAGGTCTTTTTAAAGTGCAAGCAAAATAAGAGCAACAACAAAAAAAAACAATAACAGCAAGCGTCTAGCTCAAATAGTTTCAGAGTCTGAGATACAAGGAAAAGAGTTTTGAAATAAATTGCCATGTCCGAGGCTGTTTTTTTTTTTTTTTGTTGTTGCAAATTGCATGGTAAGCAAACTTTGACAATTTCTTCAGATC
This sequence comes from Semisulcospira habei, assembly GCA_036245525.1. NCBI lineage: Eukaryota > Metazoa > Mollusca > Gastropoda > Semisulcospiridae > Semisulcospira > Semisulcospira habei. Next base: position 176,196,658 of record BTPG01000007.1, on the reverse strand, counting down.
TATTCCAAATTGGCTGAAAATCTGGGATTCTGTTTAAAGTATTGGTCAGTATTAGCTTCTTTTTTTTTTTTTGTATGATGGCAATAGTGGTTTCTCAATGTCATTAGCCAAAATTGACTCTTCAAAAAAAAAAAAAATCGGCTTGCTTGCAGTAAAACAAGAAGAATTTCAAAATAAAATGACTTCCACATTTCTTGTCCGATTTTAAAACATTTAAGTGTTCTGTGAATATCTTTCAAAATGCTTTAATTTAACATCCTTGTAACGCACGCAGACTCGCCCCAGTCACATGTACAGACTCTCAGCATAACAGACACACACACCGCCACTGACTCAGTTGGGTGCATTTACGTGGTACAGCTAAAACACTAAAAGAGGAAGAGCGTCCATGGTGTTATGCCTGCAATGAGCAGAATTGTGTTAAACGCTTTTTGCTGTGTTGTGCTGATCTAATTCAAATTGACACAAGATATAAACATTTCACGGCAGACTCCTTGAAGGCTTTGTTTCGGAATATACCTCCGGTCAAGGTCTTCAGTTTTCTGAGAGTGCAATATTTTTAATAAGTGTGACCGGGTCAAGAAATGAGGGAATGCAACAACGTCGAAGACAGGGATCACAGTGACGTGTCTTTAATTGTTGCTCTTCCTAGTTGTATCGTCGTAGCGGCGCGAGTAGTCTGGTGCAAAGTAACAGTTGAGTGGTACTGACCGCGTTTGGGCCAGGGAAGGGGTTTATATACAGTGTGTGTGGGCCGCAAAGAAACACACACTTGTCCATTGCCAGAAATGAGTGCTTTTGTAGCGGAAAACCTGAAATCTGTTTGTTTGCACTTGGTTATCTGACTACAGCTCTGGTTTTACAGGACCTAGAAACTTGTGCTTTGCTACTAAGGAAAGAGCAGCAAATGTTGTTTCACTCGTGCCAAACATTGACTTGGTTAATTAAGGCTAGAATTAATTATGAATTTTTAAAGGACTTTATTTCGTGGACCTGGACCTGGACGAAGCAAAAGGTGCAAAATCCTGAAATAATGCTTAACCCAAAATTGATCAGACTAGAAGTAAGTTACAAATAGAGAGAGTCTATCATGCTGAATTTTATGAATGTTGGTTTAAAACAATCAGTGCAGGCGTTGAAGAGATATGACTTATTGCCAAACAGAAACACAACTTGGTGCCACTGTAAAACCGGCCACGGCGGCTGTCACACTGAAACCTAGTTGCCTAGAAGTAAGCCGGAGGGGTCGGACTAATGCAGGCGTCACTGAAAGCGATTCCTTGCGCAATTTTACATTAAAAGGAGAAAAAAAAAAACTAAATAGAAACAATACAAAACATATTTTGTAATCAAGTAAAAGTCGTGCTGTACAATAAAGTTACATCAGGTGGGTTATGAGAGCTGGGTGTACCCACCAGGGTGAGATGGCCTTAGTCGCCAGTTTGGCGTTAAACCCTAATAACTAACTGGGTGTACCAAGTCACAACAGATGTGAGGATTTATAAAATATGTTGATTATATTAATTAAATATATTAATTGAATATATTAATTTGACCTTTTCAGAGTCTGTATACATTTCCTTTAAAGACCTTTGCCGCATTTTAGGATGAAATATTTTAAAGATATATTTACATCTTGTCTTAAAACCTTTCTTTTAGTCTGGCTAGCCAGATTTTTACCCATCCACCATGAGATGGCCTTATTCGCCTGCTCGGTGTTAAACCCAAATAGCTAACTAACTCGGTTGCTCATGATTTTTTTCCCAGGAAGTACTCCAGCTGATTCGGCAGACTCATTCAGCCAGACAAATGGAAGTCACGGTAACTGTGCGGCTACTGACAAAGATACAGGACAGGCTACTGTACAGGAATGGGAAGACCCTGTCCAACCCTCACAGGTCAAACTGGAGCCTAACGCCCTTGTGCATGCATCCATCAGTATTGTTGACAGTAGCAGTAGCTGCGTGCACAAGGGGGCCAAAGCCAGAGGGGAACCTGGTGTCCAGCGACAGCCTCTGACCAGCCCAGAGTGTGGGGTTTTCCACCAAATGAAACCTTATGTCAAGACACAGTCCAGCGAGGGTCATGAACCTCATGTATACCATATGGACTGTGATGGTAAATACAAACATAGTGTATCTGGAGACATCTCACTAGGCGAACAGAAACCATGCGCAGAAAAATGTGTGGATGTTAAAGAGGGTGGCATGCCGTTTGTGTGTGAGATTTGTGAGGCATGTTCCAGTCACGAAGAACAATTAGCACAAACACATGACTGCTCACTCACGAGCCTGTCCCTATAATCCACAAGTCAAAAACTATGAGAACAGTGCTGCGAGGTCAAACCCAGTGGTCCAGTTTTTCTACCTGGGACTCCATCACAGAGCCAGAAGTGAACCCCTGTGTGCCTGTCATCCACCACATCAATAGCCATGATGTACAGTGGCTGCATGAAGAATGGGGCAAAACTGGAACTCTGTACCTCACTCACTGGCTGTATCCAATCACCCACCAGATAAGCTAGAGCAAAGAAGACAAGGTGGAACCTTGGTCGGCCAGTTAGTGTACATGGGGGGCAGCTCGAGTCCCACTAACTGTCGACAGTAACCAGTTGGCTGCATGTAGCTATAGGGGTGAAATTAGAACCCGGACAATCATGGACAAACATTAGTGTCAAGATTTTTTATATTAATTTTGTATAGAACCAGGGGCCAGCTCAGATTTCCACAACTGTCGACCAGTAACCAATGCTGCTCATGTACTAGGGGTGAAATAGAGACCGGACCTCAAGGACAAACATCGTGTCAAGTTAGAACCTGGGGCCAGCTCAGATTTCTGGGTATAACTAGAAACTTGACATCTATCTGAAGGCAACATCAGGGATCAAGACAGAGTCATCAACACTCCTGAGAATGGATTGGGTTTCCTGTGGAATTTTGGTGCACAACAGTGATGTGAATATGGTAACCAGTGCCAGACAGAAGTGAGGAGCGCATGATTGCAGTCATATTGGAGTGACAGTCAACGTGGAAAACCTTGATGCTGACAACAGTAGTGTACATAGGTCTGGAGCAGGGTTCTGTATCGGTAACCAATCGCAGCTCTGTACGAGTGTGATAAACCAGCTGCAGATTTGTCCTTGGGCTCCGCACAAGCTACGAGCGATTTTGACGACAGCTGCTCACAGTGATATGACCTACACCTTCTTCACAGCGATTTTGACGACAGCTGCTCACAGTGAATTGACAACATGCTGGTCTCACCAGTGATTTGATGAGGCACAGAGATTTGAAACCATAGCAAGTGTAAAGAAATGTGATGCTAGTTTCATACATCACCAGAGTGCTAGCAAAATGAACATACACACACGTTTTACCCACACAGGCCAGAAACCCTGACATAGGTGTTAACAGATGTGTGGTGCTAGTTTCTTCCTCCCGGGGCTGGCATTTTTCAAAGGACACCACATGTTTAACCACCCACACAGGCCAGAAACCACATGAGATGTACAGTGTGTGGTGCTTGAATTCTCCCGGGCTGGCCATTTGAAACGACACATGTTTTATATCCAGCACAGGCCAGAAACCACATAAGTGTACAATGTGTTTTGATAGTTTCTCTGAGGCTGGCCATTTGAAGAAGCACATGTTTACCCACGCAGGCCTGAAACCACATAAGTGTACAGTGTGTGATGCCTGTTTCTCCTGGCCTGGCAATTTGAAACGACACATGTTTATCCACACAGGCCAGAAACCACATAGTAAAGAATGTGATGCTAACAGTTTGCAAGTACACATGTTTACCCACACCGGCCAGAATCCACATAAGTGTACAGTGTGTGGTGCTAGTTTCTCCCGGGCTAGCCTTTTAAAAGGACACATGTTTACCCACACAGGCCAGAAACCACATGAGTGTACAGTGTGTGGTGCTTGTTTCTCCCGGGCTGGCCATTTGAAACGACACAGTAACCTACACAGGCCGAAACCACATAGTGTAAGTGGTTGTGTAGTTTCTCTGAGGCTGGCCCTTTGAAGAAGCAATGTTACCCACACAGCCTGAAACCACATAAGTGTACAGTGTGTGATGCCTGTTTCTCCTGGGCTGGCAATTTGAAACGACACATGTTTATCCACACAGTTCAGAAACCACATAAGTGTAAAGAATGTGATGCTAACAGTTTGCAAGTACACATGTTTACCCACACAGGCCAGAAACCACATAAGTGTAAAGAATGTGATTCTAACAGTTTGCAAGTACACATAATCCACACAGGCCAGAAACCACATAAGTGTACAATGTGTTTTGCTAGTTTCTCTGAGGCTGGCCATTTGAAGAAGCACATGTTTACCCACACAGGCCTGAAACCCACATAAGTGTACAGTGTGTGGTGCTTGGTTCTCTCTTCATCTCTCCCGGCTGGCCATTTGAAAACGACAACATGTTTATTTCCACACAGGCCAGAAATCCAACATAAATGTAAAGAATCGTGATGCAAGTTTTTTAACCCAAGCTTAAGAGATGTTTTGAAAATACACATGTTTACCCACACAGGCCAGAAACCATGTAAGTGTACAGTGTGTGGTGCTAGTTTCTCCCAGGCTAACGATTTGAAAAGACACATGTTTACCCATACAGGCCAGAAACCACATAAGTGTACAGTGTGTGGTGCTTGTTTCTCCCACCCTGGCAGTTTGAAAAGACACATGTTTTACACATCCACAGGCCAGTAAACTCACATAATGTGTACCTGTGTGTGGATGCTAGTTTCTCCCAGCTGGCAGTTTGAAAAAAGTCCATCATGCAAATACGCCACACAGGCCAGAAACCACACATAAGTGTACTGAGTGAGGTGGCCTACGTTTCTCAACCAGGTTGGCAGTTTGAAAAGACACAAGTTTATCCCACCCACCGGAGGCCAGAAACCTAATACAGCTGTAAGTGTAAAGGATGTTGTGCTTGTTTCATCACACCAGATTCCATGCAAACTGGAAAAAGGAAGACATGCCCTATACACACAGGCCAAAAACATATTATTAAGTGTGCAGAAAGTTGTGCTAGTTTTGCACAGGCTGGCAATTTGAGTAGACGTGTGCTTATCCATGCAGACCAGAAGCCACATAAGTGTACAGGATGTGATGCTGGTTACATGCACCCTTGCCATTTGAAAAAAAACACAGATTATTCATTCAGGTCTGACGCCACCTAAGTGTCATAAATGTGGTGCTAGATTCACTCGGGAAGACCTGTTAACAGTACAGAGGCCTGATGCCTCATAAGTGTACAGGATGTGATGCTGGTTACATTCACCCTTGCCGTTTGAAACACACATAATCATTGTTCATTCAGATCAGAAGCCACATATCCCCACCCGGGTCTGCCCTGGGGGGCTTGGGTGGGTTAACTACTTTTTAGTTCCCAGGGTCACCCTGGTCAGACCCACAGGGTGGGTTTCCCCCTATATTCTGTGTGACGAGCTGTGTTTTGTATATTATATTTTATTACGTCACCCCTCTAGTCAATGGTCAATACATTATAGCATGATTTTGCGCGGCCGGTTGCCACAGAGCTGCCGAGTGTGGGTTCTGACAGGTGACCTAATTAGCTCCCAGTCTTAGCCTGGCTCGCCTTTCCCTTTCCCGCCTAGAGATTTCCTTTTGGCTGTCCAATCTAAAAGTTTAGCTGGAAGTGACCAATCATTTAATTAGACCAGTGGTAGACATTGACCTTGACCCAGTAGCGCCCCCTCGTGTTAGCGTCTCCACGCTAAGAACGCACTGGTAACACCATGACAGACGCAAGACCTATTGGGCGCCAAATTATTTTCTTAAATTTTGTCTGACTGGGCCTCTGTAAGTCATACACTTTACTATTTTTTTTACTTAGAAATGTTGGTTGCCTTTGCATATTATGAGGATATATGTTGCGCACTGATTTATAATAATAATTACGGTATTTATAATGCACTTATCTTATAATAATTATAACTCTAAGCGCGCAGCCCCCACCCGGGTCTGCCCTGGGGGACTTGGGTGGGGTTAACTACTTTTTAGTTCCCAGGGTCACCCTGGTCAGCCCCACAGGGTGGGTTTTCTTCTGTATATCTGGGCATGGTGTTCTCTGTCTACCCTTGGTCCATTCACACTGTATTTTCCTTTTTTAAACTCTCCCTACTGTCTGCACTGCCTGTAGCTCTTGATATTGGATGTGTGTTGCTAAATGGTCTTAGCTTTATTTAGGCCCCATGTGTTAGGTTTATTTAACATATTGGACCGGCTGGCGACATACATTCAATATTCTGTTTAGTTTTTTTTCACAAGCAGTGCAGGCACGTCCTGAGAAAGTCTTGTTGCTGTTGGGACGTTAAGCAATGTACAATCAATCAATCAATCATAGCTCAAAAACTTCTCTGTTACAATGTAACTCCAAGGCTTATCCTATGGATTGTCAACTTCCTTGTAAATAGGACCCAGTCAGTTCGCTTTCAAACAGCTCTCTCATCCCTTAGTCCCACTTCCATAGGCGCCCCATCAAGGTACAGTTCTCTCCCCTGTGCTGTATCACAACTCTACACTAACGATTGTAGTGCACTGACTCTACCCTTCTTATAAAAATACTCGGATGACACTGCCTTAGAAGATCTCTCCAATAATGATGCGACTTACTTTGCAGAAGTAGAATGTTTTAGTGTTTGGTGTAAAGACAATTTTCTAGACGTAAATGTGAGTAAGACCAAGGAACTACTGATAGACTTTCGAAGAAACCCTGCCCCTGTCCCTGTTCTGATGATTGATGATGTGTCTGTTGAGCGTGTGACTGAGTATAAGTATCTTGGAACAGTTATAGATGATAAGCTGTCCTTTAACGCAAATACCACCCTCATACACAAGAAATGTCAGTCACGCATCTACTGCCTCCAGAAACTCAGGAAGCTGAATGTGAACCCCTCTGTCCTTCAAACTTTCTACTGCTCTTTTATTGAGTCTGTCATCACTTTCGGTTCTGTGAGCTGGTATGGAGGTCTGAGTGTGAAGAACAAGAACACCCTGGCACGAATGGTAAACATCTGCAGCAAAGTGATTGGCAGTCAGCAAGCCAGTGTGGAGTCCCTGTATGAACAGCGTGTGGTGAGAAAGGGTAGGTGGATAGCTTCAGACAGATCCCATGTCCTTGCCCACCTCTATGAACTCCTCCCCTCTGGCCGCAGACTCCGCACGCACAAAGCTAGGACACTCGGACTACAGCACAGTTTCATCCCCAAATCCATCACTCTAAGCAATCTGTATGTACATCCACGCATACCTTCTTCTTCTCGAATGCCGTCACACTTGGAGTTTGGCTCTCAAAATGAAATCTGTGGTCTTCTGTAGCGCCTCCACAGGCCCGTACAGTTTCTCTTGTAGAGTGGCGGGCTTCGGCCATATCTCCTCCCTTAGCGGCTGGTGGTTCCACGCATACCAGGGCTTGAAATTAGCGGGGGCCCGGGGCCAAAAACCCGCAAAGTTGATTTCGGGCTCGGAAAGTTGAAAAACGAAGGGCCCGCTTGGCCCGCAAAATAATGCGTCTGCTACAGCTAGCTCTACTCGGCAGTTTCGTATTTGGGCCAAGGGAAGCAACCCACACCGGTGCCCTCACTCACAGTAATAGTATTGTGTTCTTTTTTTCTTTGTTATTGTATTTTTAGTTTACTTCTGTTAACTGAAGTGCACATAAGTGTAATATGAATAGATGATTGAAAAAAAAAAAAAAAAAAAAAGGCAAAATCTGTTTGTTTAACTTTAGTTTATCAGGAAGAGTACTGTTAAGTTTAGTTCCCTTTCATGGTTTTGTTTTGAACTTTTGTGCATTGAGGTCAGATTTTTTGTTAGGTTACTCATATTAAAAATTTAATGATGTGTATTGTGCAATACTCAGTCACAAAACTGAAAAGTATTATACAAGAGACTCACTTGATTTTTTTTCTATTTTGTTTAATGGCCATTTCAGGCTCACTAGTCACTGGAATATGTGTGTCACTGAATGTGTGTGTGTGTGTTTTTTCCCCTTTTTTGTTGGTAATGTTTGAAAGTGAAAGAAAAGGCAAATAAAAATGACATCACTCAGCAAAATTGGAAATTCAATTGTTTTTATTTTAGATTATCAGACAAATTGTACTTTCTACTTATTATATTGTCAATAATTCTTTTGTTTTTTGTTTGCATTATTTTTCAAAGTTAGGCCCCGAAAGTTGCTTGTGGGCCCTCAAATTTTTCAATCAAGGGGCCCGGTGGCCCCCAAAGAAAAAAGTTAATTTCTAGCCCTGCATACCCAAACCTAACTCCTCCCCTATCCTCCTTTACCTGTGCAATCAGTAGGAATGGAGCTTGTTGATTTTAGAGAAGTGAGTATATTGTGTTTTATTTGGTGGTGAACATGGACATTTTGGGATTGTTGTTACTGAGTGTTTACCCACTAATTGGTGACATAGTTGTCACCAACGTCGAGGTCCTTGAACAGGCTGAAACTGTGAGCATCGAGGCCTTGCTGTTGCGGACACAGCTCCGCTGGGCGGGGCATGTCTCCAGGATGGAGGATCATCGCCTACCAAAGATCACCCTGTTCGGCGAGCTTGCTACTGGACACCGTGACAGAGGGGCACCAAAGAAGAGATACAAAGACTCTCAAAAAGTCACTTAGTGCCTGCCAAATCGACCACCACCAGTGGTCTTCACTTGCTGCGGACCGTGACACCTGGCGCTCCACCATTTACAAGGCAGCTGTCTCCTTTGAGGACTCTCACAGAGCTAGCCTTAAGGACAAGCGGCTCAGGAGAAAAAACAGAGATGCCGCAGCTCAGAACCCTGGCCATACCTTCCCCTGCAGCCACTGCGGTCGAACCTGCCTGTCTCGGATTGGCCTCCGCAGCCACGAACAAGCCTGCAGACGTCGTGGGCAACTCCTATAAAATCTTCGTTCGCGAAGTCAAGCCAAGAGACCCACTAATTATTTAACTAAGGTAGATTTAATTACGCAGCTTGTGCAATAATTTGTAATAACGTCCCCCACCGGGTCTGCCCTAGGGGACCTTGGTGGGGTTGTCTACTTTTTAGTTCCTAGGGTCACCTTGTCTAACCCCTGCAAGGTGGATTCTACTCTTTTGGGGGTTTGTATTTCTGTCTTTCTGGTCCATTCATCTGTATTTTTCTTTTGAAATTCACCCCACCCGGGTCTGCCCTGGGGGACTTGGGTGGGGTTAGGTATTTTTTAGTTCCCAGGATCACCCTGGTCAGCCCCACAGGGTGGGTTTTTCTCTCTATTCTGGGGCATGTGTTTCTGTCTACCCTTTGTCCATTCACCTGTATTTGCCTTTTTAAAACTCTCCCTACTGTCTGCACTGCCTGTAGCTCTTGATATTGGATGTGTGTTGCTAAATGGTCTTAGCTTTATTTAGGCCCCATGTGTTAGGTTTATTTAATGTATTTGACCGGCTGGCGACATACATTCAATGTTCTGTTTCTTTTTTTTTTCACAAGCAGTGCAGGCACGTCCTGAGAAAGCCTTGTTGCTGTCAGGACGTTAAGCAATGTACAATCAATCAATCAATCAATTCTTTTGAAATTCTCCTTCCTGTCTGCTATTCTTGCAGTTCTTTTCTTCATTTAGCGCAGGCACGTCCTGAGAAGGCCTTTGTCACTTGCGGGACGTAAAGCAATCTATACTCTCTCTCTCTCTCTACCCCTCTCTCCATGTGTAATAACGTATTGAGACGTTTGTATAAAAAGTAGTGAGGGTTAGGATTAGGTTGAAACACGCGTATTATGTATGCATGTGTAGAGGTGGGTGTGAATGTATAAGTGCCGCTCAGTTCAGTTCATAAAAGCCCCCACCTGGGTCTGCCCTGGGGGACTTGGGTGGGGTTAACTACTTTTTAGTTCCCAGGGTCACCCTGGTCAGCCCCACAGGGTGGGTTTTCTTCTGTATTTTGGGGCATGTGTTTCTGTCTACCCTTGGCCCAATGTGATGAAGCTCTATGCTTGGGCATAGGCGGTGCTCGCACAGTAGGATTAGTACGGTACGGGTTTTGTTAATGAGTAGGATTAGTACGGTACGGTTTTTGTTAACGGTTTGTGTGCCGATAGTCCGTGGGGCCTGCTGCCCATGGGGAATCGTTAAGACATGGTTAGCATGGGTCTTTTTAGTGAGTTCTGTTTAGTGAGTTCTAGGCGGAAGCTGTGACTGTCAGAGGTCTAGATCGGGAGTGCGGGGCTTGACTGTCATTCTGGACAGACGTTATGCGAGATACCTTAGCCCGCAGTCCAAGACTCTGAAGCCTAGATTTCAGGTATGTTTCTATAGATGTAGTATTGATAGTTGTTTAGTTAAAGACAGTATGCGTGGTAAGATTAATGTGGTTGTATAGCGGTGTTCCGGTTTGGTTTAGTTATATATGTTTAGAATTCGGTGAAGTAACCGGTGTTTTGTATACAGTTGTTTACCGAGTTAGATGACTAAAGGAATATGAAGTGTGTATGTCTAAACCGCTATGAAGATAGTACGTGGTTGGGTAAGCATAGTCTTTTCCAGGGTATAGAGTAATGTATAGCAAGAGTGTCAGTTAGGCTATAGTCTGTTTCAAGATAGTGACAGAGATGGGGGTGATACGAAAATAGTTTATGAAGCATGTGTGTGTGTGTGAATGAACGTGTGAGTTATTTGTATCAGCCAGGTTACGTGACGTTTCTCATTGATCCAATATGTTGTGTGTTTAGCAAGTGTTACGTTGGGACTTTTATTGTTTGTTCAGAGTTCTTGTAAAAGAGTGGAAGACAGACGCCGAGACGTCGAGTCGCAGGTGGGACCTACGTGAGGTCATCCCTCCAGCTCTTCTGAGAGTGAGTCTGACTGGGAACCAAGATACCCAAGTCCAAGCGAGAACTGAGTGGTGCCGTACGAGAACGAGGACGTCCATGCCCAAAGAGACAGGACGGCAATACGCGTACGAGGAAGGACTCTCACGCCTAGATGTGAGAAGGACCAACGTAACCAGGCAACAACATCAAACAGGTTGGAGGCAATGTGAGACTAAGACCTAGCCTGGCAAAGATACTGTGTTACGTGTGTGGTGTGATAGTAGAACATTGTATATAGTGATAGTCAGTTAAGTTATTCTTTTTTTCATTTATAGTGTATAAAGGTTACTTTAGAAAGGGAGCCCGTGTGTTGTGTTTTACCGCATGAATGCGCCCGTCTGAGTCAGTGGCGGTGTATGCGTCTGTTGCGTGAGAGTCTGTGCGTACGACTGTGGGCAAGTCTGCGTGCGTTACAGTGGTGACCCTGTTTTAGCGGTAGGTTAGAAGTATTTGCGGGCGATAGTGAGTAGCGATTTTAGAGTAGGATTTGTTGATATGTGCATGTTGTTGTGTTAGATTCCCCTCTCCGATTCTAGGGGGTAAGATCCGTTATTTCTGTAGTTTTCTGGATCTTACGAGGAATTAGTACTTGCTTCTTCCTGTTGTATAGGTAGTGTTCTTTTTCCTTGCTCTTCTTTCTATCATTCTTATTTTTCGTTCCATCTGGACGTCAAGTAGGTCACTATTTTCTGCGTAGGTAGTTGATATTGTTGTGAGTTTTATTAAGTTGCCGTGATTAGGTTGTGATTTGTATTTTTACGTTTTCACATTTTTGGGAAGTTATAGCAAATATGGAGGTAGACCCGGTAGAGGCTTACATTAAACAGGGGGAAAGGTTAGGACTTAAGGATGAAAAGCTTTTTGACTATGTGGAGAAGTGTAGGGATAGAGAAGATAGGGCGCGGGAGAGAGAAATTCAGAGAGAAGAGAGAGTACTAAAGGAGAAGGAGTTAGAAGTTCAGAGAGCCATAAAAGAGAAGGAGTTAGAAGTTCAGAGGGTGAAAGACGAGAAAGAGTTAGAGATTCGTAGACTTCGAGAGGAGAAAGAGTTGGAAATGCAGATACAGAGGGAGGAGAAAGAGCTAGAAATTCAGAGGGAGAGAGAAGAGAAAGACAGAATACTTAAGAAGGAGGAATTAGAGTTAAAGGAGAAAGAATTAGAAGTTCAGAGAGAGCGAGAAGAGAAAGAAAGAGTCTTAAAGGAGAAAGAGTTAGAAGCTCAGAGAGAGCGAGATGAGAAAGAAAGAGTCTTTAGGGAGAAAGAGTTAGAAGTACAGAGAGAAGAGAGAGCGTTTCAGAGAGAGAAAGACGAGAAGTCTCTAGCGTTTCAGAGAGAGAAAGACGAGAAGTCTCTAGCGTTTCAGAGAGAGAAGGACGAGAGGGAACATGCGTTAAGAGAAAAGGAATTAGAGTACCAGAGAGAGAAAGAAGAGAAAGATAGGGATGTACAAATACAGTTAGCTCGGGATGCGGGATCTAGACCAGATAGCGATTCAGTAGGCCGAGGCATACGCAATTTTCCTAAACTGCCGATGTTTAAAGAGTCCGTGGACTCTATTGACGCTTTTTTGTGTCGGTTTGAGTCTCATGCGCAGGCATTGAGTTGGCCTCCTGCCAACTGGGCGGTTTTGCTTTCATCTGTGCTTGAGGGACAGGCCTTGAGTCTTTACCATAGTTTGACCGTTTCGGGGACCATAGATTACGAGACTTTGAAGGAGTGTCTCTTGCAGAAGTTCCAGTGTAATGCGGAAGGTTTTAGGGAACGCTTGAGAGCTTGTCGGCCAGAGACAGGGGAATCGTTTATGTCGTTTGGCAAACGGTTGTCCCATTTGCTCGTACGTTGGGTCGAACTGTCAAAGATCGACCACACGTACGATGCATTGTTCGATCTTATGTTGGCTGAACAGTTCTTTGGTAGCGTTTCCAAGGATCTAGCGGTATTCTTGAGAGAGCGTAACCTCAAGACTACGGACGAGTTAGTACAGCACGCGGAGGCTTTTCGGATGGCGCATCCTACGAAAAACCTCGCGCGTAGGACCGAGACACCGCCAGTCGGGTTGGTCGCTGCTAACACGACTGAGGGTTACCGGGGCGTTAATACTTTACGGGGAGCGCAGCTGGGTATTTGCGTTTTCGACGCGGTGATCGAGGCAATGGCGGTAGCGATTCATACGCACGTGGAGGGACTTCTTTGCGTGGGTATGGTCGTGGTCGTGTTGCGAGTTCGGACACGCAGTGTTTTTCTTGTAGTGGGTACGGGCACTTCAGTCGGAGCTGTCCGTCCTACAGTGCAGGCGCGCAGTATGCTGGTTATCAGGAGCACGGCCATCTGGCTCATCAAGGTCCTAATAGTCCTGGTATGGTGGAGGGAGCGGTGCAGCCCACTCACGTAGCCAGTTTTGCGGTCCCAGTCGGGGAGGAACCACAGCTGGGCGCAGTGCGCTCAGCTGACGACGGTGGTTGCCTACCGCTGGTGGACGGAGTTGTTAACGGATGTCTCGCTTCTGTTCTCCGTGACTCCGGTACAACGACCGCGGGGGTCAGACGTAGCTTAGTTAGGGAAGATCAGTTCACGGGCGAGACACAGAAAGTAGTTTCGTTTGGAGGAAAGATAGAAGTTTTTCCGTTAGCTAAAATAGAGGTTGACACGGAGTTTTTCACAGGTGAGCTGGTTTCGCGTGTCATCGACGAGCCAGTAGTAGATTTAGTTCTGGGTAACATGAAGGGTGTGCAGCCAGTCATCAGTAGAGTCGAGACGATTAAGCGAGCTCATGTTCCTAGCGGTGCAGTCGCGACGAGAGCTCAGAGCAAGCGTGCTCGTGGACAGAGGGAACGTAGTATTTCCGTCCAGAAACAGGGGATAGGTCAACGGGTGTGGCCCAATAGTCGGGTTGGCTGGAGACAGCATACTTCTGTTGCGGACAGAAATGCGGCTCAGCACCCAATAATTAGTATGTAGGTAGATCGGAGATCGAAGTCTCGCGATTGTTGTTTTGTGCGTGGGCAGTCGTTGGATCTTTTTCATTTCTGGAGGATTTTAACGCGTTAATTCGGTTTTCAAGTTCGCTGTGTGATCTGACGGTGTGCGTTAAGGCGTAAGGCTGTAAATTTCTTTCTTGTGTTCTAGATAGTCGGTCCTTTCCTGTTTTCGGATAATATTACGTCGAGTAGTCTTAAAAAGAAACTCGGTCGTTTCTTTTTTTCCCGAGGAAGGGGGAATTGTGATGAAGCTCTATGCTTGGGCATAGTGCTCGCACAGTAGGATTAGTACGGTACGGGTTTTGTTAATGAGTAGGATTAGTACGGTACGGTTTTTGTTAACGGTTTGTGTGCCGATAGTCCGTGGGGCCTGCTGCCCATGGGGAATCGTTAAGACATGGTTAGCACGGGTCTTTTTAGTGAGTTCTGTTTAGTGAGTTCTAGGCGGAAGCTGTGACTGTCAGAGGTCTAGATCGGGAGTGCGGGGCTTGACTGTCATTCTGGACAGACGTTATGCGAGATACCTTAGCCCGCAGTCCAAGACTCTGAAGCCTAGATTTCAGGTATGTTTCTATAGATGTAGTATTGATAGTTGTTTAGTTAAAGACAGTATGTGTGGTAAGATTAATGTGGTTGTATAGCGGTGTTCCGGTTTGGTTTAGTTATATATGTTTAGAATTCGGTGAAGTAACCGGTGTTTTGTAGCAGTTGTTTACCGAGTTAGATGACTAAAGGAATATGAAGTGTGTATGTCTAAACCGCTATGAAGATAGTACGTGGTTGGTTAAGCATAGTCTTTTCCAGGGTATAGAGTAATGTATAGCAAGAGTGTCAGTTAGGCTATAGTCTGTTTCAAGATAGTGACAGAGATGGGGGTGATACGAAAATAGTTTATGAAGCACGTGTGTGTGTGTGAATGAACGTGTGAGTTATTTGTATCAGCCAGGTTACGTGACGTTTCTCATTGATCCTATATGTTGTGTGTTTAGCAAGTGTTACGTTGGGACTTTTATTGTTTGTTCAGAGTTCTTGTAAAAGAGTGGAAGACAGACGCCGAGACGTCGAGTCGCAGGTGGGACCTACGTGAGGTCATCCCTCCAGCTCTTCTGAGAGTGAGTCTGACTGGGAACCAAGATACCCCAAGTCCAAGCGAGAACTGAGTGGTGCCGTACGAGAACGAGGACGTCCGTGCCCAAAGAGACAGGACGGCAATACGCGTACGAGGAAGGACTCTCACGCCTAGACGTGAGAAGGACCAACGTAACCAGGCAACAACATCAAACAGGTTGGAGGCAATGTGAGACTAAGACCTAGCCTGGCAAAGATACTGTGTTACGTGTGTGGTGTGATAGTAGAACATTGTATATAGTGATAGTCAGTTAAGTTATTCTTTTTTTCATTTATAGTGTATAAAGGTTACTTTAGAAAGGGAGCCCGTGTGTTGTGTTTTACCGCATGAATGCGCCCGTCTGAGTCAGTGGCGGTGTATGCGTCTGTTGCGTGAGAGTCTGTGCGTACGACTGTGGGCAAGTCTGCGTGCGTTACACCCAATCACCTGTATTTTCCTTTTTTAAACTCTCCCTACTGCAGAGATGAGAATCTTCCGCCTTTTAGCGGAAATCCGCTCCTTCGGAAGGTCCCAGGGTCATTTTTGAGATCGGTTTAAATCCGGTGAGAAAATTTTAGTGTATATGACTAGGGTGAGTTGTTGATTTTCGATCTCGCAGCTTATTCCCACTCGTTGTTCCCATGGCCCCACCCGGGTCTGCCCTGGGGGACTTGGGTGGGGTTAGGTACTTTTTAGTTCCCAGGGTCACCCTGGTCAGCCCCACAGGGTGAGTTTTTCTCTCTATTCTGGGGCATGTGTTTCTGTCTACCCGAGGTCCATTCACCTGTATTTGCCTTTTTAAAACTCTCCCTACTGTCTGCACTGCCTGTAGCTCTTGATATTGGATGTGTGTTGCTAAATGGTCTTAGCTTTATTTAGGCCCCATGTGTTAGGTTTATTTAATGTATTGGACCGGCTGGCGACATACATTCAATGTTCTGTTTAGGTTTTTTTTTCACAAGCAGTGCAGGCACGTCCTGAGAAAGCCTTGCTGCTGTCGGGACGTTAAGCAATGTACAATCAATCAATCAATCAATCGTTGTTCCCATGCGGATTGTTGTCATTTGGTTCGCTCTCACTTTGTTTCCATCGATCCACCAAGCTGCCGTAAAAAGCCGAGATAACCCGATTTCTCTTTCTTCCATGTGTCCTGGTAAACGTGCAGTTTAGCCCTCCCGTTTTTCTGCGCTTAAGATTCCGGCTGTTCCCAGACACTCCCGCTGATTATAGTGAGACAGTGACGTCACTCAAATAGGCGCTTGAAGCCATTTCTCATGCGCGCTGAGTTGTAGTGCGAACGATGGAACAGCCAAAACATCACGTGGTTGATCTGCCATTGTTAAGAGAACAAAGCGCGACTTGTAAAATGCTTCGAAAACTGGAGAAAAGGCGCGACTTGTAAAATGCTTCGAATCCTGGAGAAAAGGCTCTTGCTACCCACATCGACAGTGGTGTAAAAAACAAGTGGAACTTTAAGTGGTTGGAAGAAAAGTTGAACACGACAGTCTTAATTCGTTTGAAGGACAGAAAGATCGAAAGAAATGTGGAGTTGTGTGTTGGCGACTCAATCTCGAAGACAAACAACAGCATTTTAGTACCACAAAAACAACTGATCTGACCCCATAAAATAAGGCTCAGAATGCACCAGAATGCATAGATTTTAACCATCTTTTCAAAAAATTTCCGGGGGAGCATGCCCCCGGACCCCCCTAGCATCGTGTACCTGCTTCGCAGGTGCGCGCACTCGTGGCTTCGCCACTCAACAGACTTTGGAATTTTCCCTCCTTTTTGTCATTTTAGGATTCTCATCTCTGCTACTGTCTGCGCTGCCTGTAGCTCTTGATATTGGTTGTGTGTTGCTAAATGGTCTTAGCTTTATTTAAGCCTATGTCATAGGTTTATTTAACATATTGGACCGGCTGGCGACATACATTCAATAATCTGTTTAGTTTTTTTTTCACAAGCAGTGCAGGCACGGCCCCTGGGGGACTTGGGTGGGGTTAACTACTTTTTAGTTCCCAGGGTCACCCTGGTCAGCCCCACAGGGTGGGTTTGCCTCTCTATTCTGGGGCATGTGTTTCTGTCTACCCTTGGTCCGTACACCTGTATTTGCCTTTTTAAAACTCTCCCTACTGTCTGCGCTGCCTGTAGCTCTTGATATTGGATGTGTGTTGCTAAATGGTCTCCATGTCTTAGGTTTATTTAACGTATTGGACCGGCTGGCGACATACATTTAATGTTCTGTTTAGTTGTTTTTTTTTCACAAGCAGTGCAGGCACGTCCTGAGAAAGTCTTGTTGCTGTCGGGACGTTAAGCAATGTAGAATCAATGTAGAATCAATCAATCAGTTCATAAAAGACGTTTATGAGTGGGATGTGTAAGAGCTATGTGTAAAGATTTTGTAGTGTTTACTTATGTCCATTTGGAATTTGTAGCTGTGTAAATGTAGGGAGAAAATTTTCATAATTATGTTATACTGTTTTCATGTCTTGTTTGTACTATTTGTTATAAATGTACCACAACCGAATTTCTCTCTCTGAGATAATAAAGTATTCTTATTCTTATAAAACTAGAACACATTGATCTTGTTTCGTTTTATTACGCCAGCAAATTATATACTTTTGATGAGTTGCAAAATGTAATCACTGATTAAATAAAAAATAATTGTGAATTAAAAAAAAATGGTGAACTTGTATCCGTAACTATCGACAACGACGCTTGCTCTTGATCCACATGTGGCAACTGAACCAATTGCATCAGATAAAACATTACAGGCAGACGCATTCCGATTAATAAATATTACAGAAGCAATTAAATATTTGGAGGGAGAGGAGGTGAGATACTCTAGATGCAAACAATGGTATCGGACCGTTTTCAATTCTGTTTAAAAACACATCAATGGCTGTGGGTGCTGTTTCAGCTGGTTGCTCTGTAGGGGGTATTGTTCTGTGTGCGACGGGAATTGGAAGTTTAATTGGAATTGCAATTGAGGGTGTTAGCGTTGCTACATGCCTGACATGTTTTGGTTTGGAAGCCCTAAACAAAAGATTTCACACAAAATTACAGAAACATGAAGCGTTGAGTATGCTGGCTGGTGCAAAACTCAGTAGTCTAAAACTTATTATTAGTAAGGCATTGGTTGATAATTTTATTGATGACGAAGAATTTAAGAGAGTGCAGGATGATTTGAACAATTATAAGAAACAAAAATCTGAAATACAAAATAAGATGCGTAGTCAATCTCCCGTGAATGTTGAACTAAAAGCCAGTTTTTGGGAGAGGAGAAAACAGATTGGGGTTCAGGAAACCACACAGAAACTTCAAGGACTTCTTTTAAGCAAATAAAAATAAGAGTTGGTATAATGTCCGAGTATTGTTGACTTAGGTCAAGAACTTACAATTTGTTATGTTTAAGTTCTTATAAGAAATTGTAAGTTCTTATTTTAAGACACTTATAAATTCTTATGTCAACTAATTTATAAGAACTTATGCTAATTTATAGGAACTTAAAAAGACACCTGTAAGTTACTTAGCAGTTGTAGGTGACTTTGGAAATTTGTTATCAAGTATCTGTAGGTAACTTACAAGATTTGTTATCAAGTGTATAAAGTTGTTTTTTTGTGTGTGTGTGTGGTTATTATTAAAAAAAACTGTTTCTGGGTATTGACATGTATTGACACAGAGAAAATGGTATTGAAATGTCCTTTCTTATATCTCTAACATACATACATGCACGCACACATACACACATATACACACACAGACACACATGTAAGCACACACATACAGACACACACACAGACTCATGCATACACATACACGCATGCACTCATACATATTGGATACCAAGATCACATGAGAATAAAGACTCTTGTAAACAAAATCATTTAACTCTTATTAAAAGCAAACACCTTTTAACAAAAATCCCGTCTGTTTAATCCGATTTACAATAGCCTTTTCAAGAGAGGATCACACTTGCCTCTCTTGAAGAGGCATTGTGAATCGGATTGGCGATCCGTCGCCCAGACGGGACAAGGTAAGGACGGACAAACAGACACGCACACCCCACCCAGCTCCATACCCAAACCCCTTACCACCCATACCCCCCACCACCCATACTCCTTACCCGTGCGCACACAATTTGTTTTATTTATTTACCGGCCGGTAATTTGTTTATTCTAGGTCCTACGGCTAATTATTTATTCTGGTAATTATTGGATCGTCACGCCCCCAGATGGGAATCTTACAGCTCAAACATTTACCGAAACGAAAAATTTGAGATTCCCGTGAGGTGATTCGATACCACGCACACCCCACCCGGGTCTGCCCTGGGGGACTTGGGTGGGGTTAGGTATTTTTTAGTTCCCAGGGTCACCCTGGTCAGCCCCACAGGGTGGGTTTTTCTCTCTATTCTGGGGCATGTGTTTCTGTCTACCCTTTGTCCATTCACCTGTATTTGCCTTTTTAAAACTCCCTACTGTCTGCACCCCCCACCCGGGTCTGCCCTGGGGGACTTGGGTGGGGTTAGGTATTTTTTAGTTCCCAGGGTCACCCTGGTCAGCCCTACAGGGTGGGTTTTTCTCTCTATTCTGGGGCATGTGTTTCTGTCTACCCTTGGTCCATTCACCTGTATTTGCCTTTTTAAAACTCTCCCTACTGTCTGCACTGCTCCCCCACCCGGGTCTGCCCTGGGGGACTTGGGTGGGGTTAGGTATTTTTTAGTTCCCAGGGTCACCCTGGTCAGCCCCACAGGGTGGGTTTTTCTCTCTATTCTGGGGCATGTGTTTCTGTCTACCCTTTGCCCATTCACCTGTATTTGCCTTTTAAAAACTCTCCCTACTGTCTGCACTGCCTGTAGCTCTTGATATTGGATGTGTGTTGCTAAATGGTCTTAGCTTTATTTAGCCCCATGTGTTAGGTTTATTTAACGTATTTGACCGGCTGGCGACATACATTCAATGTTCTGTTTTTTTTTTTTTTTTTTTTTTCACAAGCAGTGCAGGCACGTCCTGAGAAAGCCTTGTTGCTGTCGGGACGTTAAGCAATGTACAATCAATCAATCAATGTCTGCACTGCCTGTAGCTCTTGATATTGGATGTGTGTTGCTAAATGGTCATAGCTTTATTTAGGCCCCATGTGTTAGGTTTATTTAACGTATTTGACCGGCTGGCGACATACATTCAATTTTCTGTTTATTTATTTTTTTCTTTCACAAGCAGTGCAGGCACGTCCTGAGAAAGCCTTGTTGCTGTCGGGACGTTAAGCAATGTACAATCAATCAATCAACCTACTGTCTGCACTGCCTGTAGCTCTTGATGTTGGATGTGTGTTGCTAGATGGTCTTAGCTTTATTTAGGCCCCATGTGTTAGGTTTATTTAACGTATTTGACTGTCTGGCGACATACATTCAATGTTCTGTTTTTTTGTTTGTTTTTTTCACAAACAGTGCAGGCACGTCCTGAGAAAGCCTTGTTGCTGTCGGGACGTTAAGCAATGTACAATCAATCGATACCACGCACACACGTACCGAGTAAATTGCGCCAAGATTTACTCGGTACATGTGTAACTGGGCCGAAAGCACCAGGCCAAACTTCGGCCCAAAGAATGTTGTTATTTATAATCTATATATATTTACTCTATACAGACCGGCGGAAATGGTGCAATGCGTTTTGCAGACTGGCGGAAATGGTGCAATGCGTTTTACAGACCGGTAGTTGTATTGTTTGATTTGCAGGCCTGTAGCGCTAACTAATCATACAACCGATTGAGCTGTGAACATTGTTAGTAGTCATATTAACCTTGTTTTAGTTGGTTGTTATAGATAAGCGAGTAATTGTGTATTTCTCTTCTCAGAAATGCGAGCGGCAAAAGCGATAAGCGAGCTAAAAAAAGATTTTTAAGGGAAGTAACTGCTGTATGATATTTTACCTATAACCAAATCGGAAATTCCCGCAACACGTCACATATAAGCTAGGCAAATGGACGCTGATTTGCAAATGGACGCTGATTTACTGCATTTTAACATGTACACACTTACATAACCAATATATTAATTAACTCGGGGTGTTAACCCCTGTTGTTATTACTCTGCTGGGAGGAACATAAAATGGTGATTGTGGCGTGTTCAGTTAGCAGCTGGTATGTTGGGCAAGCCTGAGGCGCTGTTTTAATACTATCATTTTTGAAAATATGGGCGGCGCGATCATTACAAAGTTTGTTAGCAAAAAATGATGAAATTATGGGGTTGACAAAAATTGCTCAAATTTACTCATATTCTCTTTCTCTGTCCGATCTGCCACTATGTGTCTAACGAGGCGACAATAGTCGTGGCGGCCGGGCCTCAGAGAGGGGGGCACGCTGCCGGCTAGACGACTCACCGTAGGAGTCGGTGGGCTTAGTAGCGGGGGGAACATCAGTACCGCCAGAGGGAGGGGGAGAGGACGACAATGGACGCTGCAGGCCAGGCTCAGTGAGGCTGGCGCACTGCCGGCTGAGCGACTCGCCGTAGGAGTCAGCGGGCATGGATGGTGCGGTCACCGTAGCAGTAACAGTCTTAGCACGCAAGCCGTAGTCGCGTGACGTACCAAGACAAAGCAGGGGCGCTTGATCACTTCCCCTAGCGTGGAGGGGATGGCAGATGGGCGGTCACGGGCCGGTATCGGACGCTCGCGCCGGTAGAAGCTCCATGAAGTTGTGACCAAACTTCCTCCGGCCAAGCGGAGCAGACGACGCAAACGTGGTCGGAGGCGCAGCCGGTACACGGGAGGCACACCGTGTGACGGTCGCTCGGCCACTGAATATCGCCGCATTGCAGGCAGGTGCGCACCTGGCAGCTGCAACGCATAACAAAGATGAGAGGCGACCGAAAGCGGGGTACCCGCGGCCCCGCACACTCAAAACGACGCGACATACGACGAAACAAGAACAAAAGAGTTCACGGTCAAAGCCGCTGGGGCGAGACGCGGACAGAGACCGAGGCCTTACCTTTCCATGGCAGCAGGGGCAGAGGGGGAACGCTCAGCACAACCCACCGCGGGCGCCGGGAGGGAAACGAAGACCCAGGGCACACACACCGCTGCACTGAGTACCGACGGAGACACAGCAGAAAAGGACACCCAAGGCGTAGGAGAGAGGCCGCAGAGAAGGCAAGGCGTAGGAGAGAGGCCGCAGAGAAGGCAAGGCGTAGGAGAGAGGCCGCAGAGAAGGCAAGGCGTAGGAGAGAGGCCGCAGAGAAGGCAAGGCGTAGGAGAGAGGCCGCAGAGAAGGCAAGGCGTAGGAGAGAGGCCGCAGAGAAGGCAAGGCGTAGGAGAGAGGCCGCAGAGAAGGCAAGGCGTAGAAGGCAGGCGACGAAACCGGCTGCACCGTACACAGTCCAACGTAGGGTGGGGTCTGGTAGGCTAAAATGCGTCCGTTCGCAAACAGCTAAGTTGACTGACTGGTTGTCACACCACGTGGCTGGATGGGCATGGGAGACTTCTCACGACCCTGGTTTGGGATCCCTGAGGGCCTCCCGGGTAGTGTGGGAGCACAACGGGTTCTTAGGCTAAAATTGGGTAAGCTAGTAGACTCTTCCACAAAGTCATGTCATCGGTAATGTTTTTGAAGAAACAAATGTTTTAACACGCTCGCCAAATATGTTGTAGAACTTGCAGGGCTTTTTTTTCACAACAGGTTAAAGGGTCTGTTGACCCCGAGGTATAAATTTTAGAGGGTACACATACCCCCCACCCTCATCTGAGCATAATAGAGGATACGCAAATTTATTGAAGAAAAACTGTATCATCTGTATTTTTTTTTTTTTTTTTTAAATAAATTAACGCATTTCGCTCTCTCTCTCTCTCCTCTTTAATTTTGTTGTGACAGTGTGTGTGTGTTTTTTTCCACGATACTGATTTTTTAGACTGTTGAACTATCGTGCAAACCTGTCTCCCTCTCCGCCGTCTCTCACAGAAAAACACATGTATTTATCTGCATGATCATTTGATAATGTATTGTAACAGAGAATATAGCCTTTTCTGCTGAATGCAGATTGACAACCAAAGTCTGACTTGTCCAAACTCTCCTCTCTCTCTCTCTCTCCTCTCTCCTCTCTCTCTCTCTCTCTCTCTCTCTCTCTCTCTCTCTCTCTCTCTCTCTCTTTGTGTGTGTGTGTGTGTGTGAACTAATGTACTTAAGTTGGTTTCAACCCATTTAACCCGAAAGACGTATTTCTCCAATTTTAGAGCTTTTGCCTAATACCTGTCAACCAGAAGATGGCCGGCCGGATCGACTACGATAAAAAAAAAAACTGACAAACTTATTTCTGTTCAAATTTCTGGACTTGCTTTTGAGTTTGCCTCCATGCACATTGCGCATAATTATCAGTCATCTGTGTGCCGTCGTGCTTTAGCCATGGAAATACACACAGCCATGAACTTTGAAAACTGCGCCGGAGTCGCAGCGGTGGTACCACTGCGCCACACGGCCCAGGAGTATAATTTCATGCTACTGTCGCTTGTCTATGGAGACGGCGGTGTCGAAGTGCAACTTTCTTCTAAGCGATTATCACGATCAGATGGTGCCGGATTGAAGAAGCAGAAGCATTCCAGCTTCTTTCGCTTTTTCTCCGCCATTAACAACTTCGTTCAAAATCGACAGTGTAACGCACGATGCAGTATCCCATAACAGTATGAATGGTGATGTCACTAAAAGTAACGCATTCAACATGTAGCTCGCACTTTTGAATAACATGTAATTGTTGGGTAATAACAATTAACAGTTTGCTCGTCCAGTTACACTTGCATGGACCTTGGAGTTGGGTTGATTCTGAACGCAGCCGCAACCAAGTGAGCGGCTAAACTTTACGAACCAACTCATCACTAAAAGTAGGTTATGCACGGTGGCGCAAGGATGACGCGTCTTGGATACAGATGCAATGAATTTACTACGTCTGACTACCCCTTTTCAGTATGTGATTTTGAGTTTTAATGCGTCATGGACGCACAGACGCACTAAACCAGAAGCCCTGACTTGTCTCTATTGCTGGCTTGGTGTTATGAGAAGTGAAGGTTGAACTTTCGGATTTAGGACTGAAAAGTACGGATTGGAAAATGCACGAGCACACTCACATTTGGCGAGTGGATATTTTTTTTTTACTCGCCAAAAACAAAAATCACTGCCATGTTCAGGGCTGTTGCAGTAAAACAAGAAGAATTTCAAAATAAAATGACTTCCACATTTCTTGTCCGATTTTAAAACATTTTAGTGTTCTATGAATATCTTTCAAAAGGCTTTAATTTAACATCCTTGTAACGCACGCAGACTCGCCACGTACAGACTCTCAGCACAACAGACACACGCACCGCCACTGACTCAGTTGGGTGCATTTACGCGGTACAGCTCAACACTAAAACAGGAAGTGCGTCCATGGTGTTATGCCTGCAACGAGCAGAAATGTGTTAAATGCTTTTTGCTGTCTTGTGCTGATCTAATTGACACAAGATATAAACACTTCATAGCAGACTCGTTGAAGGCTTTGTTTCGGGATGTACCCCCAGTCAATATCTTCAGTTTTCTGAGAGTGCAATATTTTTAATAAGTGTGACTGGGTCAAGAAATGAGGGAATGCAACAACGTCGAAGACAAGGGTTGCAATGATGTGTCTTTATCGAGGCGAAGAAAACTGAAGAAACAGTGCAGAGTTAAAAGGGAGTCAACATTGCAGCTCTTCCTAGTTGTATCGTCGTAGCAGCGCGAGTAGTCTGATGCAAAGTAACAGTTGAGTGGTACTGACCGCGTGTGGGCCACGGAAGGGGTTTTATATACAGTGCGCGTGGGCCACACAAAAAAACTCACACTTGTACAGGACCTAGAAACTTGTGGTTTGCTACTAAAGAAAGAGCTGCAAATGTATTTTCACTAGTGCCAAACTTTGACTTGGTTAATTAAGGCTAGAATTAATTATGAATTTTTAAAGGACTTTATTTTGTGGACCTGGACGAAGCAAAAGGTGCAAACTCCTGAAATAATGCTTAACCCAAAATTGATCAGACTAGATGTAAGTTACAAATAGAGAGAGAGTCTATCATGCTGAATTTTATGGATGTTGGTTTAAAACAATCGGTGCAGGCATTAAAGAGATATCTGACTTGATGCCAAGCAGAAACACAACTTGGTGCCACTGTAAAACCGGCCACGGCGGCTGTCACACTGAAACCTAGAGGCCTAGAAGTAAGCCGGAGGGGTCAGACTAATGCAGGCATCACTGAAAGCGATACCTTGCGCAATTTTACATTAAAGGAATAAAACTAAATAGAAACAATACAAAAGTCGTGATGTACAATAAACTTAAATCAGGTGCGTGTACCCACCAGCGTGAATGGCCTTAGTCGCCTGCTCGGCGTTAAACCCCAATAACTAACTAACTGGGTGTTCCCAGTCACAACAGATTTGATCATTTATAGACTATGTTGATTATATTAATTAAATGTATTAATTTGACCTTTTTAAGAGTCTGTATACATTTCCTTTAATTTAAAGACCTGTGCAGCATTTTAGAATGAAATATTTTAAAGATATATTTACATCTTGTTTTAAAACCTTTCTTTTAGTCTGGCTAGCCAGATTTTTACCCATCCGCCATGAGATGGCCTTAGTCGTCTGCTCGACGTTAAACCCAAATAGCTAACTACCTCACTTGCTCATGATTTTTTCCCAGGAAGCACTCCAGCTGATTCGGCAGACTCATTGAGCCAGACAAATGGAGGTCTCGGTAACTGTGTGGCTACTGACAAAGATATAGGACAGGCTCAGGAATGGAAAGACCCTGTCCAACCCTCACAGGTCAAACTGGAGCATAACACCCTTGTGCATGCATCCATCAGTATTGTTGACAGTAGCAGTGGCTGCGTGCACAAGGGGGCCAAAGCCACAGGGGAACCTGGTGTCCAGCGACAGCCTCTGACCAGCCCAGAGTGTGGTTTTCCATCAAATGGAACCTTATGTCAAGACAGAGTCCAGCGAGGGTCGTGAACCTCATGTATACCATATGGACTGTGATGGTAAAAGCAAACATAGTGTATCTGGAGACATCTCACTAGGCGAACAGAAACCCTATGCAGAAAAATGTGTGGATGTTGAAGAGGGTGGCATGTCGTTTGTGAGAGAGATGTGTGAGGTATGTTTCCAGTCACGAAGACAGTTGCACAAACACATGTCTGCTCACTCACAGCCTGTCCAAAATCCACAAGTCAAACTGGAGACAGGTTGCGAGGTCAAACCCAGTGTCCAGTTTCTACCTGGGACCATCTCAGAGCCAGAAGTGAACCCCTTTTTGCCTGCAGTCACCAAATCTATAGCCAGTGTCGGTGGCTGCATGAAGAAGGGGGCTAAACTGGAACTCTGTACTCACTCATGGTTGTTCCAACACCCACCAGACAAGCTAGAGCCAGAAGACAAGGTGGAACCTGGCGTCCAGTTAGGACATTGGAGCAGCTCAGATTCCACTACTGTCGACAGTACCGTTGGCTGCATGTACTATGGGGTGAAATTAGAACCGGACATCATGGACAAACATTGTGTCAAGTTAGAGCCTGGGGCCAGCTCAGATTCCACTACTGTCGACAGTACCGTTGGCTGCATGTACTATGGGGTGAAATTAGAACCGGACATCGTGGACAAGCATTGTGTCAAGTTAGAACCTGGGGCCAGCTCAGATTCTGGGGTTAAACTAGTACCTGACATCTATCTGAAGGCAACATCTGGGATCAAGACAGAACATCAGCACTCGGAGAATGGTTTGGGTTCTGTGGATTTTGTGCACAACAGTGATGTGAATATGTACAACTGCCAGTCAGAAGTGAAGCCTGATGCAGTCATATTGTGTGACAGTAACGTGGAAAACCTTGATGCTGCCAACTGTAATGTACATAGGTCTGGAGCAGGGTTTGTATCGGTACCTTTGTACGAGTGTGATAAACCTGCTGCAGATTTGTCCTTGGCTCCTCACAGAGATTTGACGTCAGCTGTTCACAGTGATTTGATGAGGCACAGTGATTTGAAACCTAGCAAGTGTAAAGAATGTGATGCTAGTTTCACCAGTGCTAGCAAAATGAAAATACACATGTTTACCCACACAGGCCAGAAACCACATAAGTGTACAGTGTGTGGTGCTTGTTTCTCCCGGGCTGGCAGTTTGAAAAGACACATGTTTACCCACACAGGCGAGAAACCACATAAGTGTACAGTGTGTGGTGCTTGTTTCTCCTGGGCTGGCAGTTTGAAAATACACATGTTTACCCACACAGGCCAGAGACCACAGTGTACAGTCTGTGGTGCTTGTTTCTCCTGGGCTGGCAGTTTGAAAAAACACAAAGAAGTACCCAACGGAGAAAGAAACACGCTTAGAAAAAACGGTACAACACAATTTATTAATATTTCGGGTAAATACCCTTTGTCAAAATAGACAAACAAACAGAGACATTATTTGCTACTTATCTTCAGATGTTACTGTCACACAATATGACTGCATCAGGCTTCACTTCTGACTGGCAGTTGTACATATTCACATCACTGTTGTGCACAAAATCCACAGAACCCAAACCATTCTCCGAGTGCTGATGTTCTGTCTTGATCCCAGATATTGAGTTGCCACATTCCTTCTGCATCTGAAGATAAGTAGCAAATAATGTCTCTGTTTGTTTGTCTATTTTGACAAAGGGTATTTACCCGAAATATTAATAAATTGTGTTGTACCGTTTTTTCTAAGCGTGTTTCTTTCTCCGTTGGGTACTTCTTTGCATTTCACACGCTTGGCAGTCACCTTTTTGGTCTGGATTGAAAAAACACGTTTACCCACACAGGCCAGAAACCACATAAGTGTACAGTGTGGTGCTTGTTTCTCCCGGGCTGGCCATTTGAAGCAACACATGTTTATTCACACAGGCCAGAAACCACATAAGTGTAAAGAATGTGACGCTAGTTTTACCCAAGCTAACAGTTTGGAAAATACACATGTTTACTCACACAGTCCAGAAACAACATAAATGTACAGTGTGTCGCGCTTGCTTCTCCCACCCTGGCAATTTGAAAAGTCACATGTTTACTCACACAGGCCAGAAACCACATAAATGTACAGGGTGTGGTGCTTGTTTCTCCCACCCTGGCAGTTTGAAAATACACATGTTTACACACACAGGCCAGAAACCACATAAGTGTACAGTGTGTGGTGCTATTTTCTCACAGGCTAGCAATTTGAAAATACACATGGTTACCCACACAGGCCAGAAACCACATAAATGTACAGAGTGTGGTGTTTGTTTCTCCCACCCTGGCAAATTGAAAAGACGCATGTTTACACACACAGGCCAGAAACCACATAAATGTACAGTGTGTGGTGCTAGTTTCTTCAGGGGTGGCAATTTAAAAATACACATGTTTGCCCACACAGGCCAGAAACCACATAAGTGTACAGTGTGTGGTGCTAGTTTCTCCCAGGCTGGTGATTTGAAAAAACACATGTGTTTACACACACAGGCCAGAAACCACAATGTACAGTCTGTGGTGCTTGTTTCTCCCAGGCTGGCTATTTGAAAAATCACATTTATCCACGCAGTCCAGAAACCACATAAGTGTACAGTGTGGGGTGCCTGTTTCTCCCAGGCTGGCAGTTTGAAAAGACACATGTTTACACACACAGGCCAGAAACCACATAAGTGTACAGTTTGTGGTGCTTGTTTCTCCCAGGCTAGCAAATTGAAAATTCACATGTTTATCCACACAGGCCAAAAACCACATAAGTGTAAAGAATGTGACGCTAGTTTTACCCAAGCTAAAAGTTTGAAAATACACATGTTTACCCACACAGGCCAGAAACCACATAAGTGTACAGTGTGTGGTACTAGTTTCTCCCATGCTGGCGATTTGAAAAGACACATGTTTTCCCACACAGGCCAGAAACCACATAAATGTACAGTGTGTGGTGCTTGTTTTTCCCTGGCTTACAATTTGAAAATTCACATGTTTATCCACACAGGCCAGAAACCATATGAGTGTACAGTGTGTGATGCTAGTTTCTCCCACCCTGGCAGTTTGAAATTACACGTTTATCCACACAGGCCAGAAACCACATAAGTGTAAATAATGTGACGCTAGTTTTACCCATGCTAACAGTTTGAAATTACACATGTTAACCCACACAGGCCAAAAA
The DNA here is from genome assembly GCA_036245525.1 of Semisulcospira habei. Lineage (NCBI taxonomy): Eukaryota > Metazoa > Mollusca > Gastropoda > Semisulcospiridae > Semisulcospira > Semisulcospira habei. The sequence continues at coordinate 176,167,500 of BTPG01000007.1, read as the reverse complement.
CCTAATACAACTGTAAGTGTAAAGGATGTGGTGCTAGTTTCACCAGGTCCATCAAACTGAAAAGATGCATGCTTATACACACAGGCCATAAACATATTAAGTGTGCAGAAAGTTGTGCTATTTTTGCACAGGAAGTGTACAGGATGTGATGCTAGTTACATGCACCCTTGCCATTTGAAAACACACATGATTGTTCATTCAGGTAAGAAGCCACATAAGTGTCATACATGTGGTGCTAGATTCACTCGGGAAGACCTTTTAACAGCACAGAGGCCTGAAGCATCATAAGTGTACAGGATGTGATGCTGGTTACATGCACTCTTGCCATTTGAAAACACACATGATTGTTCATTCAGGTCAGAAGCCACATAAGTGTCATACATGTGGTGCTAAATTCACTTGGGAAGACCTGTTAACAGTACAGAGGCCTGAAGCCATATAAGTGTACAGGATGTGATGCTAGTTACATGCACCCTTGCCATTTGAAAACACACATGATTGTTCATTCAGGTCAAAAGCCACATAAGTGTATTGGGTGTGATGCTACTTTCACCCTTGCTACCAGCTTTCGTAGACACTTGCATATCCATGCGAGGTGTAAGCCACATAATTGTACAAGGATGCTATGCTAGTTCATTAAGACTTGCAAATTGAAAGCACACATGATTATCCATACATCCCCACCTGGGTCTGCCCTGAAGGACTTTATTGGGGTTAACTATTCTTTTGTTCCCAGGGTCACCGTGGTCAGCCCTACTGGGTGGGTTTCCCCCTCTATTCTGGGCATATGTTTCTGTCTACCTTTCGGTCCATTCACCTGTATTTTCCTTTTTTAAACTCTCCCTACTGTCTGCGCTGCTTGTAGCTCTTGATTTTGGATGTGTGTTGCTAAGTGGTCTTAGGTTTATTTAGCAACCAACCAACCAACTTGGAAAACATGCTGGTCCATATAAGAGATAGATTGGTTGTACATTGCTTAACGTCCCGACAGCAACAAGACTTTCTCAGGATGTGCCTGGACTGCTTGTGAAAAAAAGTAAACAACATATTGAATGTATGTCGCCAGCCGGTCTAATGCGCTAAATAAATCTAAGACCATTTAGCAACACACATCCAATATCAAGAGCGACAGGCAGAGCAGACAGTAGGGAGAGCTTAAAAAAGGAAAATAAGGTGAACGGACCAAGGGTAGACAGAAACACATGCCCCAGAGTAGATGGGAAAACCCACCCTGTGGGGCTGACCAGGGTGACCCTGGGAACTAAAATGTAGTTAACCCCACCCAAGATCCCCAGGGCAGACCCGGGTGGGGCCATATAAGAGATAGAGATTATGGGGCCGGTAAGACTGCATTTGAGAAAACTCCTGAGAATCCTATTCAGTTACATCCGAGTGAATGTCTGATGTGGTAACCACTCTCTTCACCTCTTACAGTCTGTCAACACAGGGGAGGCAATTAGACTTGAATCCATTAGCATACATTTGACCGCTCCCTGCAGACCAAAAAGGTGACTAACAAGGGGTGGTCCGTGGCGCAGTGGTTAAGGTGCCTGCCACCAATGCCAAAGGTGCGAGGTTCAAAAACGGTTTCTGGCGTCGGACTTTTCTCCTCTGGTAAGTGTCACCGTTAATTCGGGCAGACCGTCGGGGGTTCTTTCTCTGGGTACTCCGGTTCTTCCACCCCCCTCCCTTCCCTCCACACCCCCCCCCCCACACACACAATTTGGTACCGGTTTCAGGCCACTTTATAAATTTCAAATACAAGCAATCAAAAATTTCTGTAACTTCAGTAGCTGAACTGGCCCTTCGTCTGTCTTGTACTGTGTTTGTCTTCAGAGTAAATTCGTGTCTGTCACGTGTGTGTGCGTGTTGGGTTTCAGTTCACGGCGCTTTGAGTCGATTCACCCAAAAATTGAGAAAAAGTGCCCATATAATACCAGTATTTTTTATTATTATTAAGCGTGTAAAATGCAAAGAATTACCCAATGGAGAAAGAAAGACGCTTAGAAATGATGTGTGCAACACAATTTATTAATAATATTTCGGGCAAATACCCATTGTCAAAATAGACAGAGAGATCGGCCGCTACTTATCTTCATTTGCAGAAGGAATGTGACAGCTGAAGGAGGTAACTATAATAAAAGAAAAGGAAGAACAAAAGTGCGCAAAAAGTAAAAATGACGTCAACGAAAAACTCACATGAGAGGGTCTTGGAGAGAAACTGAACACAAGAGAGAAGAGCATGCGCAGGAGCGAGTAAAAGTGAATGTGTGAGGCCAGAGAGAGAGAGAGAGAGAGAGATAACTAACGGGGAGTACCCTTGGGCACGAAGTAGGCCGAGTGTCTAATACACAAAGCCTGCTAACCACCAACTCAAAGGCAAACTTTATATCTCCTTCAAGTTGAGGACTACCTTGGGGAAAAACGGGAGTACCCCAGGGGGAAGAAAAACCAGCATTTAGCACGGTACACAACAAGTAATAAGTCATTGAAACGAAGCAAATAATCAAATTCAGTAAGAGAATATAGGTATAAGTGGAGAGTAGGTAGTTGTGAAACCGTCTTCAAGGGTAACCCCCCCCCCCCCCAAAAAAAAAAAAAAAAAAAAAAAAAAAAAAAAAAAAAAAAAAAAAAAAACGAGAGAGGGGGGTGGGGGTGAAGTGGAAGAAGGGTAAGGGGAAAAGCGTAAAGAGAGAGAGAGAGAGAGAGGAAGGGAAGAAAAAGAAAAGGGGGGGGGGAGGGTCAGACAACCAGCCAGAGCCACCAGCCCCACCCAACAGGCATCCACCAGCCCACAGAAAAACACACAGGCACGCAACAAACGACCACATACATCCCCAAGAGATGCACACGATCGCTCCGCCCCGCACCACTTCATGGGCCGCCGACCGGGCGCCGGACAGGTAAGGGATCCAACCGATCGTTTGGCCAGCAGCGCTAAGAAAGTCCCCATTGGATGTGTACATTTCAACCAGCGCCAGCCTCACCTCACTGGTTAGTGAGTATTCAAACAGAAGGGACACCGTAAGGTAAAGCTACAGTTAGCAAATAAGAATGACACAGGCAGAGAAAGACAATATGAGTCCCGATAGACAATGAATTCAATAAAGCCGCATCAGTCATTAATTTACATCATTTTTAATATTAAAATTTTTGACACCCATTACACCACCGTTATTTCCGAATCAACCCTTTGATTTTTAAAAGTGACGATCATGACCGATGCGTCATTATTGATCTAATTATCTTACGGGTCTCCTATTATCTTTCTCTATAACTATTGTCTCTGACAACACTTAAACATGAACCTGATCAAGTGATGCCAAGTGAAACTTAATACTTATTAACAAGTTGCAACTAACTTTTAGGAACCTGCAGAGGTAACCTTTAAGTGTGTTGCCATAAGAACTTATTAATTACTTACCCTAAGTTCTTACAAGTACTTACCCTAAGTTCTTACAACAACTTGACTCAAGTCCCAAGACACTGAGACAGTTTTATCAAGATACAAGGACAATAAAAAAACTTTTTTCTCAGTAGTACTCTGGCGGTGGTGCAGATGGGGTTAAATAATCAGGCACAAATGGTGTAAGTGGCATGGCATTTTTCTGTGAAGTGTATGACATTATTAAAGGATTACCAAATCTGATTTTTATTTGTTTAAAAGATTGTGTAGCTTTTCTGTGGTTTCCTGAACACCGATCTTTTTTCCTTCCGCTAAAAAACTAGCCTTCAGTTCTTCAATATTTACGGGAGATTGACTACGCATTTTATTTTGTATTTCAGACTTCTGTTTCTTGTAATTATTCAAATCATCCTGGACTCACTTAAATTCTTCATCATCAATAAAATTATCATTTAACGCTTTACTGATAATAAGTTTCATACTGCTCAGCTTTGCACCCGCCAAAGTACTCAATGCTTCATGTTTCTGTAACTTCGTGTGAAACCTCTTGTTTAGGGCCTCCAAACCAAAGCAAGCCAGGCATGTAGCAACGCTAACACCCCCAATTGCAATTCCAATTATACTTCCAATTCCTGTGGCAAACAGAACAATACCCCCTACAGAACATCCAGCTGAAACTGCACCAACAGCCATAGAAGTATTTTGTACAGAATTAAATACTGTCTGATACCTCCTTTTGCATCTGGAGTACCTCGCCTCTTCACTTTCCAAATATTTAATTGCTTCTAAAATATTCATTAAACGAAATGCGTCTGCCTGTAATGTTTTATCTGATGCAATTGGCACAGCTGTCGCATGTGGATCAGGCGCAAGCGTTGTTTTAGTCGTCACATTTGTTTCAGTCGGCTCAAGCGTCGGTAGTATTGGATAGAATTTTACCATTTTTTTATTGACAAATATATTTTTTATTTAATCAGCAATTACATTTTGCAACTCGTCAAAAGTATACAATTTGCTGGCATAATAAAATGAAACAAGATCAATGTGTTCAAGGTTTATGTAACTTAGACGAACAAAAGTTGTTTTGTCAACCACCACCTTGACAGCTCCAGTGTTATGCGCCCACCAATGACAGTGACGAGGAAGAGAAACAAGAGTTCTACGACCGACTCCAGAGTGCCTTGGACAAATGTGCGGAGCGAGACATCACCATCGTCATGGGCGATTTTAATGCCAAAATAGGGGAGGACAACACCGGATATGAAGAGGTGATGGGGAGACAGGGACTAGGCTCGGAGATGAGTGAGAACGGGGAGAGGTTTGTAGACTTTTGTGCTCTAAACCGACTTGTCATTGGAGGCAGCATCTTCCCACACAGAAGAATACACAAAGCAACTTGGGTCTCACCTGACCATACAACAGAGAACCAAATAGACCATATCTGCATTAGCAAGAAATTTAGAAGATCCCTTCAAGATGTTCGAGTGAGGAGGGGAGCAGATGTCGCCTCAGACCACCATCTGCTTACCTTAAGAATGAAGCTCAAGCTAAAGAAAAGCCGCACAGAGACAACAAGAAGACAGCGCTATAATGTAGGCCTCCTGAGAGAAACTGGAGTTAGAGAAGAGTTCAAACTGGTGCTGTCCAACCGGTTTCAAGCGCTACAGGAGCTAGTAAATGAAGAGGAGGCGGTCACCACAGAGCAGCAGTGGAAGGCAGTTAGAGAGGCGCTGAACTCAACCTGCAAAGACACTGTAGGGTTCAGGAAACACCACCACAAGGACTGGCTGTCGGCACAGACCTTGAAGAAGATAGAAGTGAGGAAGCAGAAGAAAGCAGCGGTCAACAACAGTCGCACGAGAGCAGCCAAAGTAAGGGCACAGGGGGAATACTCGGAAGCCAACCGCGAGGTGAAGAGGAGTATCAGGGCAGACAAGAGGGCCTACACAGACAGCCTGGCAGCAGAGGCAGAAAAGGCAGCAGGCAGCGGCAACATGAAACAGCTCTACGACATTACCAGAAGATTGTCGGGTAAGTATGGCCATACAGAAAGACCAGTAAAAGACAAAGAAGGCAAGCCTATTGCAGACAGAGCAGACCAACTCGACAGATGGGCCGAGTATTTTGAAGAGTTACTGAACAGACCTAGCCCACCCGACCCCCCCGACATCCAGCTGGCAGAGACCGACCTACCCATCAGCTGTGACAGACCCAGCCGGGAAGAGATCAGAAAAGCAGTGGCATTTTTGAAGAATGGCAAAGCAGCAGGGCCAGATGGCATCCCAGCGGAGTCTCTGAAAGCAGACCTAGAGACAACAGTTGAGATGCTGTACCCACTGTTTGGAAAGATCTGGGAAGAGGAGGTGATGCCAGCTGACTGGAAGGAGGGGTACCTAATCAAGCTTCCCAAGAAAGGCGACCTCAGCAAGTGTTCCAACTACAGAGGAATCACCTTGCTGTCAGTACCAGGAAAGGTCTTCAACAGGATCATCCTAGAGAGAATGAAGAGCTCCGTTGACCCCCAGCTGAGAGACCAGCAAGCAGGATTCAGGAAGAACCGATCATGTACAGACCAGATCGCCAGTCTCCGCATCATCGTGGAACAGTCTCTGGAGTGGAGCTCCCCGCTGTACGTCAACTTTGTGGATTATGAGAAAGCATTTGACAGCGTGGACCGAGAGACTCTGTGGAAACTCCTACGACACTACGGTGTACCCACAAAGCTCGTCCGCCTGATCAAGAGCAGCTATGATGGCATGACATGTCGCGTGATCCACGAAGGGCAGTTCACCAGAGAGCTCCAGGTCAGAACTGGTGTCAGGCAGGGGTGTCTGCTGTCTCCGTTCCTCTTCCTACTGGCCATAGACTGGGTCATGAAGATGACCACAGAGCACAGACGAAGTGGAATACAGTGGACACTGTGGACACAGCTTGACAACCTCGATTTTGCAGACGACTTGGCATTACTGTCCCACACTCATCAACAAATGCAGGACAAGACCACGAGGCTTGCTGACATCTCGTCCCAAGTGGGCCTCACCATTCACAAACAGAAAACAAAGACAATGAGGCTGAACACAACCAGGGAAGAACCAGTCTTGCTTGCTGGCACCCCGTTGGAGGAGGTGGAGTCCTTCACCTATCTCGGGAGCATCATAGACAAAAAAGGCGGCACTGATGCAGATGTCAGAGCACGAATCGGTAAAGCCAGAGCAGCCTTTCTCCAGTTGAAAAAAGTGTGGAGTTCCAGAGAGCTGTCACAACACACCAAAGTCCGGATTTTCAACTCCAATGTAAAAGCAGTTCTCCTATATGGAGCAGAGACATGGAGATTGACAAAAACCACAGTCAACAGAGTACAGACCTTCATGAACAGTTGCCTTAGAAGAATTTTGAAAATCCACTGGCCAGAGAAGATCAGCAACGTCAGACTCTGGGAGAGAACAGAGCAAATAACAGCAGAGAATGAAATTGGGCGAAGAAGATGGGGATGGATCGGTCACAGTCTGAGAAAGCCAGCTTCCAGTATCACTAGGCAGGCATTGTCATGGAACCCCCAGGGAAAGAGGAAAAGAGGTAGGCCGAGAAACTCCTGGCGTCGAGACCTCCAAGCAGACATCAAGAGACTGGGAACCACCTGGAGTAGAATCGAAGGAGAAGCACAGGACAGGAGTTGCTGGAGGTCTCTCGTCGACGGCCTATACCCGGGTAGGGGTGACAGGCGTAAGTAAGTAAGTAACCTTGACAGCGGGAATACTGCTCGAAACATTAATAACATCAACATTTTTTGTAATAGCAATAAAGACCTTTGATGATTCTGATACTGTTTCATCCCATGTAAGTTTTATCCCCTGTGCAATATTTGCCTCTTTGATAGAAGCTATAGATCTCAAAATAATTTCAAATACTATTGTCGCTTCTCTAGCCACGACTAAGCTTGCTGGCATAAACACAACAGAGGTATCTGATCTACCCTTTCTAGTTGTAAGAAGATACCGCCGTCTCTCATAATTTTCAACTTTCAGTTTATCTCTGCTATTGTTATCTGGGGCAAAACTTGGAACAAGGCTTACAATCAGCGGCCCAGAGTTAACAACCTTCCTAAACACTAAGGCACCTTCATCATCAGTGTATACATAAGGACTAATAAATTCCAACTTTATGTCCCAGTCAATTGTTGGTGCAGGCGTAGGCACAGGTGAAACTACCCACTTATTTCCCACATGTATTAAGTTGTAGGGCACATTATTTACAGGAACAGGAACAGTAACATCACGAAGCTGACCAAGTTTAGGAATTGGTCTCTCTGTTCCTTCTTTCATGTCATCAATTACTTTCCGTTTGTACATGCCAGTTGAATCAAGTTCAAAACCAGACACCTCCCCCACTTCTCCCTCCTTCTCAAAATCTTGTACGTCTGCCAAATCTTTCAACTCTGTTACAGGACACGCAACTGGTATGATTCTCGACTTTGGACCAGCACTCATTTTTTTATAAACAAAAATAAAATTATTTAACTTCTAACACAACACTAAAATCATGCATAACAACTGGTTTGTCATCCTGATTAGTTACAGGTATACACAGTGACTCAAAGAAACTAGAACCTAATTTCTTAAACTGCAAATTAGGAAATCTAGCAACCACACTTTCACAATAGGGAGCAGTTCCAGTTGGTAAGCTTTTCAACAAAGTTGAAGGCTTTCCATTGTGAACATTCTCAGTTGTGTTTAGTTCTTTCAAATAAACTTTTAGCACTGTGTGTACTGACAAATTAGCAGGACGTTTTCCAGTTATATTAAGTTTATTTGTCTTCAATGTTATAATACGAGAAAAAACATCTTCTTCAGCCATATACCAATCTTCATCCAAATAAAAACCAAGTAAATAAGCAAAATTAACTGACATTTTTAACCAATCTTGTTTAGAAAATTCTAATGTAACAAGTAGGTTAGCTGGATTTAAAGTTGCTTTAATACTAAATTTACTAAGAAACCATTCAGCTATAGTACAAAAGTCATAATACCCAGGTGGTGAAGCTTCAGTCACACCACCAAAAATTACTTTATAATTTATATCATCATCTACATTAAACCATTTTACACTATAAAACATTTCATGGATAGCTACAGCCTTGCTACCATCTCGATTATCAATCCCATTAGTTAACCACACTGGTTTGCTTGTGTCAAGATTTGTTAAGGTAATAAACATTTTTATTATCTCATATAAAAAGGATGGAATTTAAATCACCAACAAGTATCACTGCAAACGCATTTCAATTTAACGTGGATGCCAAATATAATGTTGCACCTACTTATGAACAGAAAATAATTCAACTAAATCAGCTTGATATTGCTGTAAGTGAACAAGATTTGTTTCAAGTGAAAGTACCCAACCCGTTTGATCATTACCTAAACCCTCCAATAACAGACGACTCAACTGCAAGAAAGTGGTCTTCAAGCCCACTACAGATGTTTCAAAACCAACTTAACTTTGCTATACTATGTTCTACTACAGGATGTGGTGTTTCATTCACAGACCACTTGAATCACTCAAACAAACTGATTAGGTCTGTCTATCGTTTCCACACATATCACCAGCTTAGACGTATACTGTCAGAACTGCATACACCACTACCAACTGAATTCAGTTTCAACAGGTTTAATAACCCCATGGATATGAAAGCATTTGAGCGCATCTGTAATGAATTTAACATCAGCCCTAAGTATGACTTTACACAAAAACTTGATGATCACAACGGCATTGGTACATTGTATTATGCTATGAGTCACAGACAATACCCTCAAGATTATTACCCAGGTTACACTTCATTCTCATCAAAATCACAAATCTGGTTAGGCTCAATAGAACAGAAACAGTCTAATGCCTGGACCACATTTATCTTAGACAAAAGTGACGGATTTACTCAAGCAGGAGTCGAGCGCGTAAATGAGTCAATCAGAACATATGTGTGGTGTATACTAGGTGCACAATCACTAACAAAATCAAACATTTTGAATGGAAGTGGGAAGTTCGATGCACAAAAACAGTTTCTTGCAAACCTGGAAGATTCAATTAATTCAACAGTAGATCTCCCATCTAGCATACAAACGCTACCAAGACGTACTCAGATATGCCAGATCAAAAGTTGACTTTGTAGTTGGCATCGGGTTATACATGTTGCCGTCTGACCTTCAACTCCAAATGGGTACAATAACAAATTATAATAATGAAATCATTGTTGCAGGTGTTGGTCAAAAACTCGGTCTCAATCAATCTGTAAACTTGGGGGCCACAACCACGCATGTACAGTTGTTAAAATCATTACAGACACCAGCACCAGTAACGACATCACCCATACAACCAGTACAGTCAACCCCATCACCAACCCTTGACACACATGAGTCAGAGAGAACTGCATTGGTAATAGGCCTCACAGGATTAGGAGTATTACTTCTTTATCTGTTTCATTAAATAACCCACCATTAACCCTCCTACTGTCACCAAAAAGACCCAAACATGCTCTGCCATAAACCCAACTACCTTTGCTGTAGTACTAATAAGCCAACTGACAACAGTGCCTATTATACCGGGTAATGAATCTATTGCTTTTACAGCCAATTTCTTAAGCAGGTCTGATATGTGAGACAGTTGTTTCTTTACCCATGTCTGTAAATCTTTTGGGTCTGTTGGTGGTGCCGGGGCTGGTGGTGTTGGACCACCACCGGGTCCACCAGCACCGGAGACAGCCAACACTACAGTACTAATAATAAATCCAAGAGCAGTAATTAAACTAGCAATTGTGATACCCTGTTCTCTGAAAAGTGTTTTAAGTCTCTCAGCCAGAGTTGTGTCTTCGTGAAGTATTTTCTGAATAGTTTCCCTAATCCTGTTGACTTGTGTTTTCAGTTTTTGTCTCCCAATACTAATCACTTCTAACCTTCCTGATCTTTCTATCTGCAAATCATTTAATCTGTGTTGTATTCTTTGTTTTATTTCTGTGCCAAGATTCCCATTGTCTACTGTAGCCAGTTTCTCTTTTTCTCGTTCTATGTGTTTATCAAGCTCACCTAGTTTGGCAACATTGTTTACCATCTCACCTCTTATTGTCTGCAGTGATTTATCCAATCCCATAATCTCCCTCATTGACAAAGGTGGGTCGTCTATTGTTTTCATAGCATCATTTATTTGTCCTTCAGTAAATGAGGTTTCTTGTATCACTGTGTTTGCTATTTCTGGCAGACTTGTTACTGGTGCCATTTCAATATCTTGCCCTGTTGGCAACTTTGTTTGCGTGTCGTGAAGGGCACTAACAAGTCTTGGGGGAACAGGAGACCCTCCAATTCCAAGGTACCTTGCCAACCCAGAGTTACCACCAACTTCACCTTTAATTGTACTTAATGCTCTAAACTTAGAAGGATTATTTTTATGGGTTAGATTTATTTTCTCTCTGTCTGTATTTACAAATAAGTGTCCTTTATCATATTCAAACTGATTAGGATCTATTACATCCGGGTGTGCACCAACACTGCCATAAAATGAGTTTACTTTGTCTTTTAACAGTTTGTGATACATACTAGAAGTAGTTACCATTCCAGTCACATCTGTGATACTGGTATCTGAGACATTCATGTCATCCATTTCAAAATCTTCATGATTAAATCCTGCCGCTGCCATTGTTTTATTAATTTATTATTTTTTATTGTGCATAATAAAAATGACACAGATTTACGGATCAAAGTTAGACCCATACAGAAAACTACGTGAGCCTCTTGGTGTTAAGGGCATTAGACAATCAATCGTCATCACAAACAATCCTAGCACCATAGACCAGAACCAAACACTTACAGTCAAGTTTCCAAACCTAGGTCCCAGTGATGTTATTGTTCCTGGCACTGCACGCCTTGCCTTTAATATTGAACTTTCATCAGACGCAGACATAAACAGAACACTGGTTGACAATCTTGGCAGAGCAATTGTTAGAACCATTAAAGTAAAACTTGAAGGACAGGAAGTGTTTAGTCTTGACGACGCAGATGTGTTCTACTGTTACAAAGATTTGTGGCTCACAAGAGAAGAACGAGAAGATCGTATTTACCAAGGCATACAGTCAGATAATGTTGGTAAACTTCAAATCAATGCAGCAGATAAGGTAACTACTGGGGTAGCCAAGGATGTTATTATAGCTGAAACATATGGAACCAGGTTTTACATTCCACTTGAGTTTGAAATCCTAACAGCTCATTTGCCTTATTACCAAGGAGCACTAAATGATCGTCTGAGCTTTGAACTAACTTTCAATGACTACTCCAAAGTTATTAAATCATCTGATCTTAGTGCAACATATAAGATCTCTAACATTTCCTTGGAATATGAAATTGTCACACACACTGATCTAGCCAGACTCATACAAAATCAGTACCAGTCAAGACTGCCGATTTATTATGACAGGGTGATTAGACATAGTTTAATGCAAAAAGACAAGAGTGACCCAATGTAGAACATAAACTTGAACACACCTGCCAGGTCACTTAAAGGCATACTCATGTTGTTTGTTGAACCAGCAGGCCCATACAAAAGGGATTCAGAAAAATTTTACAATCCTAAGATTACACACTTGTCCTGTACAATCGAAGGCCGCCCTAATCAAGTGTATGCTTCAGGTTTGTTACCTTATCAACACTACGATGAGATCACAAAGTATTTTGCGGGTGGAAGGATTAGAGAAAAACCAGCAAACATAGTGTGTAAAGATTTACATCTGTATGACGTTAGGATTGGTCAATACCTTACAAATAAATATGCACTGTGGTTAGACCTTCGCAGTACAGACGATGATTACCTTCATGGGTCAGGATGAACTGTTGAGAACGGCAGTGATGGGATTACAATTCAGATACAAAAGAAGGTTGAAACTGCTGCAGCAATAAACATATATTTGTACCTGATATATGACGCACAACTCAATATTGCAGAAAGCAGACTAAGTGGACACACATATTAAAATTATATTGTGTATTAAAATGAACTTGATGACCCTTGACCCACACTGTGGATTATTTTGTGGTGCCACAGGATGTGGTAAAACTGAATTTGTACTTAATCTCTTACAAACAAGATACATCCACCATTTTGAAAACATAGTAATATTTTGTCCTGCGATCAAACACAACAAAGCTTATCACAACCGTTTATTCATTTGGACTGACAGCAACATATACTTAGTTGACCCTGAGAAAAAACTGAATGAATACCTACAATATTTTTACAAGCAATTTGAAGGACAGCCAACGTTGTTTATTGTTGATGACTGTTCCGCAGAGAAAGACATTGTCAAGAAGAGAAACACTTTAGCAGAACTTGCTTTTAGTGGCAGACACGCAAACATTAGTGTATGGATTCTCACTCAAAAATATAATGCTGTACTGAAAGATTTTCGAGAACAGTTAAAGTTTATCTGTTTGTTTTACTGTAAGGATCGTGACAGCTTTGAAGACTGTCTCAGAGAGAATGATGTCATCCCAAATAAGCATGAACGTGATGATGTAAAAAATAAACTGAAATCAACTAAGCATCTAAAGCTTATTTTAAAGACAGATCAGCCCACAGGGTATGGGTTAGTAAATTAATTTATTCTTTTGTTTGTCTAATAAAAATGACAGACGGACAAATCATACAGGTGCTTGATCTCACACACTTATTCAAAGATGTTATGCATTTTACTGATTTAATATCACCCAAACAGACTTACATAAGCCTTTCAGCACCATTGGAAATATATGCAACATATAGTGTGACTTTGGATTATGTTGATGAGCTTACAGATGTGGAGTGCATGACAGTTGATTTAAATACACCTACTTTTAAAGTTAATGATACCAACTATGGTTGGTTAGGGGAACTTTGTTATAGCATATTTAAACAACTACGCAAACTAAATGTTTATATTGACAGTGTTACAATTAATAAAGTGGTATTACACAAGGTGAGCCAGCGGTAATAATTTTATTTTATTATTTTGTCGGACAAATAAAAATGATGGACAATGCTCAAAGCCCATCAGGCTCATCAAGCCCTGGCCTACGTAATGTGTTTCACACAACAAACTTGCCTATATCCAATACTAATAATGTTTATGAATCAATAGAAAACTCTTTTTCTGTCATACAAGGCAGGCAGTGTAAAGATTCAGATTGTTGCTAAAATAGAATTCACTAGAGTAGACGGTGAAGTGATTGTATCATATATATCAACAAGACAACACACAGTTAACACAAGAAGGGAATTGGAGAATGTGTTTAGAGACAAACTATTACCTGACTTCCTCCAAGCAATTGACAGTGCAAAAATGAAGGGGTCTGGTTGGCACGAAGGTCATGTACATGAACTACAATTAAAACAGTCAAGGTATCATCCTATATTAGGTAAATCATGGTTACCACTGCCAACAGAGGTTGCAAACAAAAAGGCAGTTGTTAATATACAGAACAATGACAACTATTGTTTCATGTGGTGTGTGCTTGCTAAACTGCACTTTGTAAAAATAAAACCTGAACGTGTATCTAACTACACTAAATTTGTAAATGAACTCAACTTTAGTGGCATTGAGTTCCCTGTTAAAATAGAGGACATAGACTTGTTTGAAAAACTAAATCCTGGTATATCTGTAAATGTGTATGTGTGGGATAATGAATCTGTTGACAAGTTACAACCCATTAGAGTTTCACCACTTGCACCAACATATGGGCAGCCAGAAGATAATCATGTTGACATGTTGCTAATCGGTGATGACAATAACTTTCACTGCACAATTATCAGAAATATGTCACGTCTAATTCATGGGCATACAACAAAACACAAGGGCAAACAGGAAGTGTGTAAAAAATGTTTACAAAGATTTTCTTCTATTGAAGTGGCACATAAACATGTTTTACACTGCAGGTCAGCTGATGACATACAAACTGTACTTAAGTATCCAGAACCGGGTAGTCAAGTGTGTTTTAAGAACTATGGGAATCAACAAAAGCTGCCGTTTGTAGTGTATGCTGATTTTGAATCACTGGTAGTTCCATATGAAGGTCCTATTCCAGAATTATTACCAAAGACTATAAAACTAAGTGACCAAGTGGTGTGTTCTTTTGGATACATTATTGTTAGGTCAGACAGACAGCATTCAGAGCCTGTTATCTACAGGGGTGAAAATGCAGCATGTCTGTTTTTAACAGAAATGAAACATCTGTATAGTCAGGTAGTACAATATCTCACAACATGTCAGATGCCTCTGGTGATGACAGAAGTAGACAAACAGAAATTTGATACAGCAGTGATGTGTTAGATTTGTGAACAACCTTTAGGATGTGATAAAGTTCGTGACCATGATCATATAACTGGGCGTTACAGAGGTGCTGCACATAACAATTGTAACTTGTTATTAAAAACAGATCCTAAGACATATAAACTGCCAATCTTTTTTCACAATCTCAAAGGATATGATTCACACATTATCATGCAGGCTGTAGATGAGTCTTACAGAAACATTAGTTGTATTGCCCAGACAACTGAGAAATACTTAACTTTTAGGTTAGACAAATTAGCATTTTATGACTCTATGCAACATTTGTCTTTAGGATTGGCTAGTCTGGCAGAAGGTCTAACTGAGTATCCAATAACGAGTAAATATTTTGAACCAGACTTGATTAAGAAAGGTGTGTATCCCTATGAGTACATTGATCACTGGGTTGTGTTTGAGGAAAGGAGACTGCCACCAAAAGAGAAATTTTATTCTACACTAACTGGCAAAGGTATTTCTGACTCTGAATATCAACACGCTCTTGATGCGTGGGATAAATTAGGGTGTCAGACAATTGGTGACTACCATGACCAGTACTTGAAAGCTGACGTTTGCTTGCTAGCAGACATATTTGAAAGTTACCATGAAAAGGGTTTGTTACACTACAGTCTTGACCCAGCCTGTTACATAACTAGTCCTGGCATGACATGGGATGCAGTTTTGAAATCCAGTAAGATATTTATAGACCTGTTGTCTGATCGTACAATGAGTCAAATGGTAGAACGTGGATTGAGGGGAGGCATTAGTATTGCAGCGAACAATTACGCCAGAGCCAACAATAAATATCTTGACGACCCGGACCGGGGGTTTGACCCTCAAGGTCAAGGTCATTCATTATGTACTTGGATGCTAACAATTTGTATGGGTTCGCGATGTGTGAGTTATTGCCATTGAAAAACTTTTGTCTGTATGATTTGTCACAGTATGACATAACAGACATAACAAACACTATTATGAATCTTGACTGAAACGATCCAAAGGGTTGGATCTTTGAAGTAGACCTAGAGTACCCACATCATCTACATGATTACCATAATGATTATCCATTAGCTGTTGAGAAAATGAGTATGACTGGGAAAAAAGAAGACACTAAACTTGTACCAAATTTGAATGACAAATTCAATTATGTTTGTCACTATCGCTTGTTACAGTTTTACATCAGACACGGGTTAGTACTAAAGAAAGTTCACAGAGGTATTCAATTTGATCAGAGTGCTTTTATGAAAGATTACATAATGAAGAACACAACCCTTCGTGCCAGGGACGGCAACACTGCATTTGACAAAGACTTCTTTAAACTTATGAACAATGCCTGTTTTGGCAAGACAATGGAAAATCCTCATCACAGAAAAGATGTGAGACTGGTCACAACTGAATCGGGTGCAATTAAACTTACAGGTAAGCCACAGTACACAGGGTACAAAGAGTTTCATTCATCCTTGTATGCTGTGTCACTCAAAAAAAAAGATTGTTAAACTGGACAAGCCAGTATTCATTGGTATGGCAATTCTTGAGTTGTCAAAATTATTAATGCTTGAATTTTATTATGATTACTTTAAATTAAAATATCCTGAGTGTCATCTGCTATACACTGACACTGACTCTATGATCATTGATGTGTGTACTGAAGACTTTTATGAAGACATGAAAACAGAGTTACACATGTATGACACATCTGATTACCCTAAAGATCATCCACTGTACAGCACACAAAATAAGAAAGTGCCTGGTAAGTTTAAAGACGAACTAAATGGTGTGCCAATAGTTGAGTACGTTGGACTGAGATCAAAAATGTATTCTATACTGCATCAAAAGGGTAGTCAGTCAAAAGCCAAAGGAATAAAAAAAAAAAAAATAGCGATAAAAAATAAAGACATTCGTCATGAACATTATAAGGAAGTGTTAGATGGTGCATTAATGCCTGATTATCCAAACAAGTCACTGAGATCAAATAAACATAATCTTGAAATGATCCAAACACATAAGAAGTCACTTGCAGTTGGGGACACGAAACGAGTGTTTCACAGTAAGGAAAAAGCTTATGTGCCAGGTCATTACAGGCTCAAGTTATCTGAAGAAATAGCTGATAAACTGGTTGATGAATTAATTGATGAGTTAGTTACTGAAATGAGTAACTGTGTCTGGGGGAATAATCTGTAATTCTTCTCTGACAAATGCCCTCTGGGGTGCAGGGTCATACAGGTGCGTCAGGACCGGGGACTATTTTTTTTTATATTATGAACAGATGTGGACCAGATGGGGTCTGTCGCTCTGCGCTTCACGTCATTTTCAGCCTCCCCTGGTTGATATAAATATCTCACCTGTTTGGTAAATAAACTTGTATCTGGTGCTGGGGTTGGTCCTGTTTGTGGCTCTGTAATTGTTTTCAATTTAATAGCATCAGCAGGTTTTAAGCGCAAGTCATGGCCTTCATTGTTCATTGCTTTTATCACATGTGGTAATCTCTTAACCCACTCAGTGTTACGGGTGTCATGCATGAGTTCCTTAGAATACTGGTAACTGAAAAGTCTCTCTGACAACTGTTTGTTGAAGTTCTCTACAATTGCCTGTGATCTGTGTACGCCTGGTATGCCGCGTCTGACTATTACGCCATGCTTCGCAAATAACTGATTAACAGCACCTTTGAATTCAGATCCGTCATCAACCTGCACTAGTCTGGGGTATCTTAAAGGGCCTCGACCATATATTTTTGTTAAAGCTGTAGCAACTGTACTGGCTGTTTTGTCAGATATGGGTTCAGCGTCTTTGTACCTTGAAGCTATGTCAACGACAGTCAGTGCGTATTTGTATCGTTTCTTTCTTATTGTATCATGTGGAAGAAACAGGAGGTCCATTTGGTGTGTGTCATTTGGTGTTGTGTTTTCAAAATGAGGTCTTGTTATTTTTCTTGGAGCAGGTAAATATATCTGCCAAATTGCTTGTCTCTGTAACCATTGTTTGACTTGATTGAGTGTTATATCTCCGCCCACAGCGGCATGTAATTTTTCAATAGCAGTTGCTCCTTTCCAATACCCTGATGGAGAGTAATATATTTTTGATAGTTTATTTTCTACCCTGGGGTTAATTTCTTCTAGCAATTTAAAGTCCTGTAAAAAATACAAATGTCATTCTCACTAGAACAAAGATTATCTCTCCGTTTCTTTGTTGTGTGCTTGGTTTGTAATAGTCACTTAGTTTCGGTTTCGGGATAGACATGTCTTCACCCGTGACTAAAAAATACTCACGGATTGCTTCGTCTGTATTTGAAAACGTATGCTGTGCATGGCCTTCAAGCCTCAATTTTTCATTGATGAAATCAAGTTTCTCAATTCATTGCTTTTCATAATCCTGTTGCACTTGTGCGAGTTTTCAGATGCCTCATTGTGACGTTTCATTTCCTCTGCTGATTCTTCTCTACCCACATTTGAAAAGAGATAATTTGATCCACTGAAAGCCAATGCATTAACCATGGCACCTCCCACAATAACAGCTAGTGTCGCCATATTATTTTTATTTACATAGAAACATTTTCGGGAATAATTCCTTGCTTAACAAGAAAATCTTTTGTCGCAATCGACGCTGTAACAACTACAATTAGCTTAGCGCTGTCTTCAAAGTCTAATCTACTGAGGTCTGCTGATTTCATTTTGAGTAGATTTTTTCCCAGCATAGAATAAGCTACTGCTAATCCACTGATTATGGCAGAGTGATACACAAGGTTCATTATGTTCTTTGTGTCGCTCATTTTCTTAGGCAATAAAAATTAAAATAATATTTTTATTTACTCCATATAAAATGGGTCAATGGCTTTGGATGTTACTGGTAATGTGGCGACTTCTGGTTTTGTTTTTGGAGTGTCTGATTTTTTGGTCACTGTACGAGTTTGTGGTTTGTATTTTTTGTATAATTGATAACCTACGTAACCAAATCCGACAACAAATCCGGCAACTATATATTTTGTTGTTTGAGGTTCGGGGTCAGGGTCAGGGTTAGACTTAGTTGTTTGTCTCTCACTTTGATGAGGGTGTGATAGTAGTGACACAGGTCTTGATGGTGCTGACAGTGTTGACGCCTGGTCAGTCACATGAGCCTTTTCTGTTTGTGTTTGAAGCTGTAATTTTTTCTGCTTGTTCCATTCAACTAATCTTTTTCCTGCCTCAACCCTTCCTGGACTTTTAGTCTTAGTAACAGTTTGAACCCGTGTCAAAACAGGGTCGGGGTTCTGTTGTGGAGTCGTCTTGTTCTCGTCCATTTGATCCATCCTTTTCTTTCTCTAGAAAATTTATTTTCGAAAAATCAATATGACTCCCAGTTACAAGCAAAGTTACCACAGGTGCAAGGTAATTGCCAAACTTGTAAAACATGACGCATGCTAATTTACCAATTGAACTTAAAACAATAGGATTGCTTTCAAGGTCGTGTGAAAGACTGTCACTATCCACAGGTAGAAAGTGACCCACTGCTTTTGTGTATAGACATACAAGTGATTGACTCAAATCACGAGTCATTAGTGAGGCAATGTGGTTTTCATATTTTGAATGAAGTTTTAATAGTTCGTCAGCGGTTAGAGATTCAATGTCTTCTGTCATGTATTGTTTTCCGAGATACGCCTTTGATTTGCCTGACACAACTACAGAAAGAAGGCGCTGTTTTTTCGAGTCTAAGTCTTTGTTCTCTACAGCATTGATATCATTCAATAGAAGGAGTTCATCAGGGTTCATTTATATTGTAATAATAAAATTTAAAACAAAAATCAAAATTGCAGGCAACTTTAAAATTGTTATCAAGCAAAATCATGTTTTTCTAGGAAGTTCCACTGAACAATAATTTTATACATTTGCACCAATCAGCTATGTTGTCAGTAACGTTTTACGTTTACACTGTGTTACCGCTTCTATGTGAGCTAAATGGATTTAGATTCAAACCACAGATACACTCACTCAGGGATAAAACACACTGTTTTTCCTGCTCATGGTCAATGTCATAAGGGACGTAATCACTTGGAAGATACAACCACTATACAGAAGTTGTCTCCCATAGACTATTATATGACATACCCCAAGAAAGGCCTTGGTGGACTTAAATGATATGTGTCACAGATTTGTGAGTGAGTGTGTTTGCAATGGAGCAAGTTCCTGAGAATATTCATTGAGGATATTGTTCCTGTATGTGTGTAGCGAGGATAGTAATTTCAGGTATGTTCATTTGTAAAGTACACTTGTAGGCTTAGCTCAGTGTCATGTCTCGTGTGTGTGTGTGTGCCCCCTTGGATTATGCAGAGATTCAGAAATCTTTACAGTTGACTCAAACCCAATAAAAACAGTGGCTCTTTGAGAATCTCGCCATGCTCATAAGAATCTGTGATCGAGTGGGCTACTGAAAATGTACAATAAAACATGTTTTTTTATGTTCTCATAAAAGGGATTCCTCTACTTGTTCAGTAAAGCAGAACGACTCATAGCGTCACTCAGCTATACAAAAGACACTGTGAACCCTAAAATAACTGAACTGTGAGTTGAGCTGTGTGTAGCATTGCCGTACACTGGTGTGTGTGTGTTTGTGTGTGTGTGTGTCAGTGCGTGTGCGTGCGTGTGTGTCAGTGCGTGTGTGTGTATGTGTGTGTGTCAGTGCGTGTGTGTCAGTGCGTGTGTGTGTTATGTACCTCTAACAAAACCTGTTTGGCTCAAATAGCATGTTTTCAAAGTGACGGTTGACACACATGGCACTGGAATTGAAACATTGGGGTAGTGTCACGGTCCCACCTCGCTGGGAACTGAAAGCAAATAACACGCTACGCGGCACACAAAACCTGTTCGCCCAGACAAGGGTGGGGGTAATGGGTGGTGTGTGTACAAGGTTTAAAATATACCAGTTAAAACATGACGTCTATTCAGGGCTGACTAAATAATAAAACGGTGGAGTGCCACAAAGACTTTGTATGGCCTAGCACTGACGGCTGTGTGGTGTAAACATATTCCAGCATGGTTGAGAAAATGTGTTATGTTACCATTGTGTAGAAAGTGTGCGTGCATGTGTGTTCATGTGTGTGTGTGTGCGTGTGTGTGTGTGTGCGTGTACGTGTACGTGTGTGTGTGTGTGTGTACGCTACCAACACTGCAGTACACAGAAAACCGAGACACCTCACAGAACCTGTTCTACGAGTCTACGTGTTCTAGCACTAAAAAAAGAAATTTCACGTTCTGAAAAGACAGAAATATTTTTCAAGCTCAGATAAAACCAGATCAGATCTTATAATCTATTCAAGGAATTTCAAATTTATCCGGCTGAGCTATGGCGTCAGCTCTGTCATACCGGTTAGCAGTTGGCTGTATGTATGTGTGTTTGTTTGTGTCTGTGTTAGTGTATATATGTGTTTGTGTATATGTGTGTCTGTGTGTGTGTGTATATGTGTGTGTTTGTGTGTGTATTTATGTGTTTGTGTGTGTGTACATGTATGTTTATTCATGTGTTTGTGTGTGTGTGTGTGTGTGTGTGTGTATGTGTCAGTGCGTGAGTGTGTGTACGTGTTAGTGTGCGCCGGTGTGTGTCTGAGTTACCTGCGACGGCAGTTTTAAAGGACCAGTACATTTTGTGCGAAAAGCAGTTGCATTGCATAGCTGTTAGAAATGATGGCAGTAAAATAATATTAAACAAGTCACATTAGCTACTCGCTACGAGAGAGCTAACAGAAAAGTTAACTAATACTTGAAAACAAAGGTTAGGTCTGGAGTCCGAGACTCTTGAGGATCTGACCTGTGTCCACTTATAAAAATTTAGGCTCGTGAGAATCATATTCTATGTAAAACCTCATATACTCGGTACAAGGCAGCCGAATACTGGAGGTTTTACCGTCTACAGTCGATTTTAACTTCCTGGTTCAGTGTGTACAGTAGCCATGAATGCAGAGCTGTAATGGTAAGTTCATAAACATGGCCATGGTCTCGATTTTTAAAAAAAATTAACAGTACATGTTTAAGTGTTGTCAGAGACAATAGTTATAGAGATAGATACTAAGAGATTTAAAAGATAATTAAATCAATAAGGCTGCGTCGGTCATGCTCATCACTTTTAAAAATCAAAGGGTTGATTCGGAAATAACGGTGGTGTAATGGGTGTCAAAAATTTTAATATTAAAAATGATGTAAATTAATGACTGATGCGGCTTTATTGAATTCATTGTCTATCGGGACTCATATTGTCTTTCTCTCAGGCAAGGTAAAAAAATGTTAATCTTTCATACTCATCCCGAATGGCGTCACAGTTCACAGTTTATTAATCGGAAATTATTCTCGGTCTTTCCTGGTCCAGACATTACTGGCTTGCATAAGCCAGCGGTCTTTAAAGCTGAGAAACAGTTTTTTTAAAAAAACTCCGCCCCGCACGTGTTTTAAAAAAACTTTACAGGACCCAGCCAGGGCCCTGTCATGAATGTTCGGCTAACTTGCCCCTGAGTCGGCAAACCGGTTTGCAACTCAGTTGACTGAGTTTTCAACTGCGTTTGTCGTGCTGGCAAAACTCCCGTGAAAAAGACAGGCCACTTCCTGTATGCAGCGAGTGGGCACCGCGATCACTGATGTAAATCAGCGATATTTCTACTGATAGCAACAGTAGCAGACGACACTCGACCACCCGACGGACAGAGCAGGCCATTTGTGTCTTGCCTGGACGCAAACTGGATATGGACCAGGCCGAGCTATCCGTAAGTTACACAGTACAGCCTGAAGCTTTATTTGATATCGGAAGGAGGCGTTATTTGTCGTTTTGTGTTTGTTATTATATCTTTTCATCTCTAGTGGCCTACAGCAAATATTTTTTCCATACGAAGGGCAGCTACTATAAAACAGCTTGACCCATGGCGACCTAAGATTGATCTCCCATGTATCTTTTGGCAATTATGTAAACAGTCGATTGTCTCTCTCTCTCATCCAATTTACTGTGTTGGCTGTACATAACAATGCTTCTTTATTTATATTAGCCTACCGATATTAGACGTTGTGGCATCAACGAAGGTTATACTTATAATGATTATAAATCCTAAAATATTGCACCTGCACTATATGTACAATATCATGGACGTGTTGAAAAAATTCGTTCACAACTACAAAGTGTCAGGAGTCATACTTACAGCTTGTACAGCCGTACATTCTGCCATCATCCCCAGCGCGTAAAATTCCGTGGCTGCCAGTCAGTTTCAAAGTGTCACAGAATCGTCTGCTGTTGTCCGATCTGCTAATCGCGTTGATTTCCGTGCAACAGGAAGTGGCCTGTCGTTTCCCGAGAGTTTTGCAAGCTCGGGATATGCAGTTGCCAACTCCGTCAACTGAGTTACAAACCGATTTGACCCACTTAGGGGCAGGGCCCAAGTTGGGTCCTCTAGAGTCTTTTTAAAACACGCGCTGGGCGGGTTTTTCTCATTACACCTCAGCTTTAACCCAAATGTCCGAGACGGAGTGGTCGGCCTCGTTGAAATGTCATCCGACCGGTCTGTTGCATTGGTACTTGACCGACTGACCTGAGATGTTCTTTGAAACGGTCGTTGATGGTTCTTTCCGTCTCTACAACATAACATTGGCCGCTTTCCACACAGGAGATGACATAAATCACGTTGGTGGTTTGACACGTGAAGTATCTGTCTATGTTGAATTTGTAACGTGTTGGGTGGGGCTGGTGGCTCTGGCTGGTTGTCTGTCTCCCCCCCCCCCAAAAAAAAAAAAAAAAAAAATTGTGTCCTTTTTCCTCTCTCACTCTCTCTCTCTCTCTCTCTCTTTCTTTCTCTCTCTCTCTCTCTCTCTCTCTCTCTCTCTCTCTCTCTCTCTCTCTCTCTCTCTCTCTCTCTCTCTCTCTCTCTCTGTCTCTTCCACCCCCTACCCCGCTCTCTCCCTCTTTCTTTACGCTTTTCCCCTTACTCTTTTTCCACTTCCTCCTCCCCCCCCCCCCATCTCTCTCTCTCTCACTCTCTCTCTCTCTCCCCCACCCGGGTCGGCCCTGGGGGACTTGGGTGGGGTTAACTACTTTTTAGTTCCCAGGGTCACCCTGGTCAGCCCCACAGGGTGGGGTTTCCCCTTTATTCTGGGGCATGTGTTTCTGTCTACCCTTGGTTCATTCACCTGTATTTGCCTTTTTAAACTCTCCCTACTGTCTGCACTGTGTGTAGCTCTTGATATAATGGTCTTAGCTTTATTTAGGCCCCATGACGTAGGTTTATTTAATGTATTGGACCTGCTGGCAACATACATTCAATTTTCTGTTTAATTTTTTTCATAAGCAGTGCAGGCACGTCCTGAGAAAGTCTTGTTGCTGTCGGGACGTTAAGCAATGTATAATTAATCAATCTCTCTCTCTCTCTCTCTCTCTCTCTCTCTCTCTCTCTCTCTCTCTCTCTCTCTCTCTCTCTCTCTCTCTCTCTCTCTCTCTCTCTCTCTGTCTCTCTCTGTGTCTCTCTCTCTGTCTCTCTCTCTGTGTCTCTCTCTCTGTCTCTGTCTGTCTGTCTGTCTGTCTGTCTGTCTGTCTGTCTGTCTCTCTCTCTCTCTCTCTAGCCTCACACACACGCATTCACTTTTGCTCGTTCCTGTGCGCGCTTACACACACTCTTGTGCTGTCCTGAAGAGGGCTGCCCAGTTGCCCGGGATGCTGCTGAACTTCCCTGCTGCCCCTGGTACAGAGAAGGGCGACCACTGATCCACAGGCCGCCTATGTGCAGGTTTGGAGCTACGACTCCCAGTAGTAACCTCTACCTGCCACTTCACCCGTTCCTCATCGCCGCAGGGCTTCTGGAGGAGGCAGAAGAAAAAAGAAGATGAAGAAGCAGATTTGGTGAAGATCCATGCACAAAACCTGCGCGTGAAGGAGATTTTGGTGGAGAAGCTGTTGCGCTGGAGCAACCCTGCCCTATCAAATCGGAGTCCAGTGTTGGTAATGGTTTCAGAACTGACAGACGCGAGATAACGCATATACTGAGGCTAAAAGCGTCAAATCTGTACACTGCCATATATGCAAGCTGCATTATAGAATTCACAGATAAGGACATAGAACAATCGCTTTAGTTCAAGGGTGGTGCCAGAATATCTTGGTCCCCCACCCTAGTCTGCCCTGGGGGACTTGGGTGGGGTTAACTACTTTTTAGTTCCCAGGGTTACCCTAGTCAGCCCCAAAGGGTGGGGTTTCCCCTCTATTCTGGGGCACGTGTTTCTGTCTACCCTTGGTCCATTCACCTGTATTTTCCTTTTTAAAACTCTCCACACTGTCTGCGCTGCCTGTAACTCTTGATATTGGATGTGTGTTGCTAAAAATAAATGGTCTTAGCTTTATTTAGCGTATTAGACCGGCTAGCGACATACATTCAATAGTCTGTTTAGGTGTTGTTTTTTTTTTCACAAGCAGTGCAGGCACGTCCTGAAAAAGTCTTGGTGCTGTCTGGACGTTAAGCAATGTAAGAGATAGAAATAGTGGGGCTCCTAAAACTCCGGATCCTCAGGAGCCGAACAGATACCATAAAACTATTCAATTTTAAACACAAAAGCCAACAATTCTCTCAGCGCTAACATTCTCAGGAGAAGATCGGCGATCTTTTGGTTAAACGAACCTTAGCATCCCCACTAGTTCTATCACACCTGTATTGCCAAACAGATACCCTCTCCCACAAACTCTCTCAGCGCTAACATAATCCCCACCTCAACCCCGGCCCCTGGCTTGCACCAAAACCGTATTTTTAAACAAACACCGGCTCCTGAGAATCTTCAACTGTATTATCGTGCCTGGCATCCGAATAGCTCATTCCAGTCCACTGGAGCCAAGTGGAACTATGTACTTACTTACAAGTTGTAGGTAACTTAAAGGTTACCTCTGCAGGTTCTTTAACTCATTCTACCCCAACTACAGTTTTATCCGTAAATGCACGCCCAGCATTTCCCGACCAACTACGGATTTATCCGTAATGGGCAGTCCTGAAACTGCATCCCTTCTTATTCGGCTTGTAGTGGTTCCTAATTGGGACTGTTAACTTTAGCCACTTCTTTGTTCTTCCTCACATGCACGCGGCAAGTTTGGGCGGTTTTTCGAGCCTTTTTTGCAGAATTTGTGTACTTTTCTTCGACAATGGCGAAGCGTTCCCGGACTTTGAATGCTAGTCAGGCTGCTGAGTTTATAATGAATTATGACAGCGAAGAAAATGATGAACTGATCGACTGTGAAGTGGACTTAGATGAGTCCACTGACTCAGAAAATGAATTGAATGTTGATCAGCCTCAACCGTCAACTTCAGGAGGCAGAAACCGAGAAAATTTGACTCAAACTCGACAGAGAGGTGGGCGTGGTCGGTCAAGCAGCCACACAGCATCAGCAAGCAACAATTCAGAATGGAGTTCTGGACAGTTTGACCCACCTGCAGTGACTTTTACAGGTAAGAAATATGCTTTTACATTCAACAGAATTTGCCTTTCTCAAGTTTATGTTGCAGCATCTCTAAAAGAAGGTAACGGGCGTCTGTCACTGTATCAGTGTATGTGTCAGTGTGGCTTTGCAGGATGTTGTTAGCAGCGCATTTACCACAAGAACCCTTGTTTTGTTGTTATTGTTGTTTTTTTGTTTTTGTTACAGTTTGATAGCTGATTATTTTACTTTTTTTCTGTTTTGTATGCAGGTCAGCCTGGAATGAAAGTCACTGTGGAGAACCCCACGCCATTTGAGTATTTCAAGCTCTTCCTCAGCGACGACATCTTGCAGATTCTGGTGGATGAGACCAACCGGTATGCTCAGCAGTGCGAAGATGCATCTCCAAGACCCTTCACCAAATATTCAGATTTAATACATGGACTAGGGTTAGTTTCCAGGAGATGCGAGTCTTCCTGGGGTTGTTGTTGAATATGGGGCTGGTTGTGAAACCAGAAATTCGCAGTTATTGGTCCACCGAGCCTGCAATCGCCACCCCATTTTTCAACCAGTGCATGTCACGCAACCATTTTGAGGAGATATTACAGTTTCTCCATTTGGCAGACAACACACATCAGCCAGCACAAACTGACTCCAACAGAGATAAATTGTTCAAAATCCGGCCCTACTTTGATTTCTTTACTAAGGCATGCAAGGAAAGCTACTCACCCAAGCAGAACCTGGCTGTGGATGAATCCATAATGCCTTGGAAAGGCAGACTGGCTTTCAGGCAGTACATTCAAAACAAGCCAATCAAGTATGGAATCAAAATGTACTTTGCTTGCGAGTCAGGGTCAGGATATATCAGCCGCCTGAAAATCTACTGTGGGAAGCAGGGGAATGCAGTGGAGAAGGATCATGGAGGAAATGTTGTCCGCGAACTCACTTCTGACTTCCATAGTCTCGGACACACAGTGTACATGGACAGTTTCTTTTCGAGTGTGAACCTCTATGAAGAGCTGAAGCAGAAAGGAACCGACACTGTTGGTACTTTGAGGTCCAACCGGCTTGGCATTCCTCTTGATCTGAAGAATGCAAAGCTGAAAAAGGGGGAGTCAACAAGCATGCACAAGACCCTGGACGGTGGCAGTTCTCTTGTGTGTGTGAGGTTCCGTGACAAGAAAAACTTGTACCTCCTGAGCACAAAACACTGTGGCAAAACTGTCAGTACAGGCAGACGGCATCCCAGGACCCAGGATGAGGAGAAAAAGCCGGATGTGGTGCAGGACTACAACGAGAATATGAATGTGGTTGATCAATTTGATCAGAATTTGGCTTATTATGCCTTCAACCGAAAGACTATGAAGTGGTGGAAGAGAGCCCTGACCCACCTCATCCATATATCTAAGGTGAATAATCCTTTACAACATGCAGGCAGACAAAGAGGTGACACAATTTAACTACACCCTGGAAATTGTCAAGGCATTGACTGTTGATGTCCCCCGTCTAAAGGCACCACCCTCTGACCCCACGCTGGCTGTCAGGAGGGCAGGACGGCAATATCCTTCCCGCATTGAGCAGACTGGGAAGAAGAAGAACCCACAGAAAAACTGCCAAGTGTGTACGATCCCCAAACAGCACAACGAGGGTGAGAAATGGACATACCTGCACAGGCGAGAAACTCGTTTTGAGTGTCGGCAGTGTTTTGGTGTGGTTCTCTGTGTTGAACCTTGCTTTATGGTGTAACACGAACATGAGGACTACAGGAGACAAATAAAAATCATGCTGGCCATTTCTGACTGAACAGTAATAATATTTTGTTTCTGTAATTTTGAATATGATCAGTGCAGTCATGATGACACACTGATTATGAACAGTTTGTGATGTAGCCTTGTGTTGCGGTGTATTTTCTTTTCACTTTGTGACAGTTTTAGACAGTGTGGACTGAACTCTCATTATTCTCTCATGTGAGACTACATTCTAGTGTGAATTTGTAGACAGTGTGCAAGTGATATGATGTGAAATGCCAAAGACAAAAACTAAACACAGATTCATTCTGACACTGTGGTGTGTGGCACTTTTTTATGAGACCTGGATTATATCATTTATAATGTGGGATCATCTTTTGCATAATGCAGTATGTCAACAGGGGCTTCTACGAAGCACTGAAAGCAGTGTATGGCCCCAGGCACCTGGTACATAGTCCCCTGCGAAGCGTGAATGGCCAGGCACTCCTCACAGATAATACCTCCATCTTGAACCGCTGGTCGGAATACTTTCAGAGCCTCTTCAGCACTGAGCGCACTGTTCAAGAAACAGTCGTCCTACAAATCCCCCACCTCCCAGTAAAGGTTGAATTGGACGAACCGCCCACCGCTGAAGAGACCCTCACAGCCATCCACCAGCTCAAGAGTGGCAAAGCAGCAGGCATTGATGGAATACCGCCAGAGATCTGGAAACATGGAGGCACAACACTGCACAACAAGCTCCATGACCTCTTTCTCTGCTGCTGGGAGGAAGGAACACTACCAAAAGATCTCCGTGATGCAGTCGTTATCACCCTGTACAAGAACAAAGGCGAGAAGTCTGACTGTTCCAACTATCGGGGAATTACCCTG
The DNA here is from genome assembly GCA_036245525.1 of Semisulcospira habei. Lineage (NCBI taxonomy): Eukaryota > Metazoa > Mollusca > Gastropoda > Semisulcospiridae > Semisulcospira > Semisulcospira habei. The sequence continues at coordinate 176,138,756 of BTPG01000007.1, read as the reverse complement.
CTGTCCATTGCTGGGAAAATCCTTGCAAGGCTGCTCCTGAATCGGCTGGTACCTGCCATCGCTGAAGACCAACTCCCAGAGGGCCAGTGTGGCTTCAGAGCAAACAGGAGCACCACCGATATGGTCTTTGTGCTGAGACAGCTACAGGAGAAGTGCCGCGAGCAGAACAAAGGGCTGTACGTAACATTTGTCAACCTAACAAAAGCGTTCGACACTGTGAGCAGGCAAGGCATGTGGCAGATCCTGGAGCGACTTGGCTGTCCCCCAAAGTTCCTCAACATGATTGTCCAGCTACACGAGGACCAGCAAGGCCAGGTCAGACTCAACAATGACCTCTCAGAACCATTCCCTATTCTCAACGGCGTAAAGCAGGGCTGCGTGCTGGCACCAACCCTCTTCACCATCATTTTTAGCATGATGTTGAAGCAGGCCACAGTGGACCTCGATGATGACGATGCAGTGTACATCAGGTATCGTCTCGATGGCAGCCTGTTCAACCTCAGACGACTGCAGGCCCACACGAAAACCCTAGACCAACTGATTCGTGAGCTGCTTTTTGCTGATGATGCTGCCCTCGTTGCACACACAGAGAGAGCCCTGCAGCGCATCACGTCTTGCTTCGCAGATGCTGCCCAGCTCTTTGGACTTGAGGTCAGTCTGAAAAAGACAGAGGTCCTCCATCAGCCGGAACCCAAGACAGTGTATCGCCCTCCTCACATCACCATTGGCGAGTCTGAACTAAAGTCAGTGCACCAGTTTACCTACCTTGGCTGCATTATCACGTCGGATGCCAAGCTGGACAAGGAGCTTGACAGCAGGCTGGCAAAAGCGAACAGCGCTTTCGGGCGACTTTTCAAGCGGGTGTGGCACAATCATCAGCTGAAAACAGGCACCAAGATCAGCGTGTACAGAGCTGTGGTCCTCACCACCCTGCTGTATGGTTCCGAGTCCTGGGCCCTCTACCGCAGCCAACTACGACTCCTCGAACGCTTCCACCAGCGCTGCCTGCGTACCATCCTGGGCATTCACTGGAGTGACTATGTCACCAACGTCGAGGTCCTTGAACAGGCTGAAACTGTGAGCATCGAGGCTTTGCTGCTGCGGACACAGCTCCGCTGGGCGGGGCATGTCTCCAGTATGGAGGATCACCGCCTACCAAAGATCACCCTGTTTGGCGAGCTTGCTACTGGACACCGTGACAGAGGGGCACCAAAGAAGAGATACAAAGACTGTCTCAAGAAGTCACTTAGTGCCTGCCAAATCGACCACCACCAGTGGTCTTCTCTTGCTGCGGACCGTGACACCTGGCGCTCCACCATTTACAAGGCAGCTGTCTCCTTTGTGGACTCTCACAGAGCTAGTCTTAAGGACAAGCGGCTCAGGAGAAAAAACAGAGATGCTGCAGCTCAGAACCCTGGCCATACCTTCCCCTGCAGCCACTGCGGTCGAACCTGCCTGTCTCGGATTGGCCTCCGCAGCCACGAACAAGCCTGCAGACGTCGTGGGCAACTCCTATAAAATCTTCGTTCGCGAAGTCAAGCCAAGAGATGTCAAGCTTCAAAATGTAAGTAATGTTTACTTCATTTTTGCAGAAATTTGTGTGTATGTGTTTTCTGTCAGAATACTGTGCATGTGATGGGGCATATCTGTAAAGAAATGTTTGTTTTTGTAAGAACCTTTGTTTACACTGCAGAAATATAGAGAAACAAAATTCTCAGTTCACCGCAGCATATTTATTTTTTTTTATAATGGCCAGAAACACATTCTGAGACTTTGTTTTATATGTTTTCAAAGTTTCTTGATGATATGTGCAGTATTTGCACAGTTACAATGTTTTTCCAGCAGCTGCTGTGTTTTGTATACAGACTAGCCTGCAGCTGGGTGTAAAGCATAACACGGTTACCAGAGCAAAAATGCTGTAACTCCATAAATACTGCACCAATCAAAGTCAAATTTTGAAATAAAAAAGATAAATGGTTGGTGTATATGTGGTATTATTAATTTGTTATGATTTGGGGTGTATCTTAAAAGTCTGAAATATTTACTTTTAAAAATGTCTTTGTTTACAAGCAAATTGCAAAAATAAACATCTCTTAGTTCTTTCCAGTGTCAATAAACATAAAACACAGGACATGTACATTTTGTAAATTTATTTTTCTGTACTGTCCCAAAATTTGATTGAGATAGGTTCAGTGGTTTTAAAGTTATAGCAGTTTTTGCGAGACACCCATATATTTAGCATTCAGCTCTCTGCATGGCTGGTCCAGAGGGCAAAGTTGCTGGCTGCACAGCTGGGGTAGAAAGAGTTAAAGTTACTTACCATAAGAACTTATTAATTACTTACCATAAGAACTTATAACAACTTGTCTCCAGTCACAAGATACTGAGTCAGATTTGACAAGATACAAAGACAAAAAAAGTTATTTTTAAAATATTCTGGTGGAGCCTTGGGCATCAAATAGACAGGCGGCATGTCATCTATCTGTGAAGTGTATGACAAAAATATTGTTTGATTACCAAAATTGATTTTTACTTCCCTAAAAGTCTCCCCACCCGGGTCTGCCCTGGGGGACTTGGGTGGGGTTAGGTATTTTTTAGTTCCCAGGGTCACCCTGGTCAGCCCCACAGGGTGGGTTTTTCTCTCTATTCTGGGGCATGTGTTTCTGCCTACCCTTTGTCCATTCACCTGTATTTGCCTTTTTAAAACTCTCCCTACTGTCTGCACTGCCTGTAGCTCTTGATATTGGATGTGTGTTGCTAAATGGTCTTAGCTTTATTTATGCCCCATGTTGTAGGTTTATTTAATGTATTTGACCGGCTGGCGACATACATTCAATTTTCTGTTTAGTTTTTTTTCACAAGCAGTGTAGGCACGTCCTGAGAAAGCCTTGTTGCTGTCGGGACGTTAAGCAATGTACAATCAATCAATCAATCCCTAAAAGTCCTTGAAGTTTTTCTGTGGTTTCTTTCACCCCTGTCTTTTTTCCTTCCTATAAAAAACTGGCCTTCAGTTCTTCAACATTTACAGGGGATTGACTACGCATCTTATTTTGTATTTCAGACTTTTGTTGTTTATAATTGTTCAAATCATCCTGCACTCTCTTAAATTCATTGTCATCAATAAAATTGTCCTCCAAAGATTTACTGATAATAAGTTTCATACTGCTCAGCTTTGCACCCGCCAGCGTACTCAATGCTTCATGTTTTTGTAACTTTGTGTGAAATCTCTTGTTAAGGCCTTCCAAACCAAAGCATACCAGACCTGTGGCGATGCTAGCTCCTTCAAGGCCGACTCCAATTAAACTTCCAATTCCAGTTGATATAAAAACAATACCACCTACAGATAATCCAGCTGAAACTGCACCCACAGCCATAGATGTGTTTTGAACAGAATTGAAAACTGTCTTATATCGTCTTTTACATCTGGAGTATTTTGCCTCCTCTCCTTCCAAATATTTTAAGGCATCTGTAATATTCATTAATCAGAATGCGTCTGCCTGTAATGTTTTATCTGATGCAATTGGCACATGCGGATCAGTCGTCACAAGTGTCACAGTCTCAGTCGTCGGTAGTTGTGGATAGAAGTTTACCATTTTTTTATTCACAAATATTTTTTATTTAATCAGTGATTACATTTTGCAACTCGTCAAAAGTATACAATTTGCTGGCGTAATAAATGAAACAAGATCTATATGTTCTAGTTTTATGTAATTTAGAAAAACAAAAGTTAGTTTATCGACCAATATCTTGACAGCTGGAATACTGCTCGAAACTTCAAAATCATCTACATTTTTTCTAATAGCAATAAAAACTTTTGTTGCCTCTGTCAATGAGTCATCCCATGTAAGTTTGATTCCCTGTGTGATATCTGCCTCTTTTGCAGAACAAATACTATTGTCGCTTCTCTTGCGATGGAAAAGTTTGCTGGTGCAAACACAACTTTTGCATCTGATCTGCCCTTTCTATGCATAAGAAAATACCGTCGGTTTTCGTACTCCTGTACTTTCAGTTTATCTCTGCTATAATTGTCTTGTGCAAAACTTGGAACAAGGCTTACAATCAAAGGTCCAGAGTTAACAACTTTCCTAAACACTAAGGTGCCTTCGTCATCATTATATACATGAGGACTAATAAATTCCAACTTTATGTCCCAGTCAATTGTTGGTGGCAGTGTAGGCACAGGTGAAACTACCCACTTATTACCCACATGTATTAAGTTGTAAGGCGCATTATTTACAGGTGTAGTTGGAACAGTGACATCATGCAGATGATCAAGTTTAGGAATCGGTCTGTCTGTTCCGTCTTTCATGTCATCGATTACTTTACGCTTGTAAAATCTAACGGAAACAAGTTCAAGTCCATACACCTCTCCTACCTCACCTTCTTTATCAAAATCTTGCACATCAGCCAAACCTTTTAACTCTATTAATGGACAGGCAACTGGTATAATTCTCTGCTTTGGACCAGCACTCATTTTTTATAAACAAAAATAAAATTATTTAACATCTAACACAACACTAAAATCATGCATCACAACTGGTTTGTTATCTTGATTAGTTACAAATAAACACAGTGACTCAAAGAAACTAGAACCTAATTTCTTAAACTGTAAATTAGGAAATCTAACAACCACACTTTCACAATAAGGAGCAGTTCCAGGCGGAAAGCATCTCAACAAAGTTGAAGGCTTTCCATTGTGAACATTTTCAGTTGTGTTTAGTTCATTCAAATGAACACTAAATACTGTGTGTACTGACAAATGAACAGGATATCTTCCAATTACTTTTTGTTTATTTGGTTTCAATAGACCTTCGTCTGATAATGACCAATCCTCATCTGGATGTATTATTACTTGGCCTAAAAACCAAGTAGTCTTACAAGCCTATCTGATAATGAATACTGACTACCTTTCGGAAATTCCAATGTAACAAGTAGGTTAGCTTGATTTATAGTTGCTTTTATTTTAAATTCATTTTGAAACCATTCAGCTAAAGTACAAAAGTCATAATACCCAGATCGTAAACCATCACTCTTCTTTCCACCATCAAGTGTTCCATATACAAAATAATTATCATCTGTTACATTAAACCACTTTACAGTGTAAAACATTTCATGGATAGCTACAGCCTTGCTGCCATTATGATTATCAATTCCATTAGTTAACCACACTAGTTTGCTTGTGTCAAGATTTGTTAAGGTAATAAACATTTTTATTATGTCATAAAAAAGAACGATGGAATTTAAATCACCAACAAGTGTCACTGTAAACGCATTTCAATTTAATGTGGATGCTTGTGTGGAAACTCGCCTCCCCCCCCCCCCCAAATCAAATAAGGAAGGAGTGGGGAGGGCAACACCCCAAAGAGGGACTTTTAAATAATTTAGGGTCGGGGTGGGGCGGGGTCCGGAACCCCTAGGATCTCTCCCCAGATCCGCCGCTGGCTGGTATTCCGTTGGTAATGACTGATTGTCTTTTACACACTTGATAGTTATCACCAGTGTCAGTTGTCATTGTGTCTGTTATTAGATTTCATCGCGGGTTTTTAGGTCAGCTAAGAGGAAGGTAAGAAATAGCGCTAGTAAGGGAGAGAACTGTCCATCATAGACCAGTGATCCTGAAATACAAGCGCTAGTTGTCGCCCCTTGTTATTTCATCGTGTGTTTTGGTTCAGTCTAATCAGAACAAAGTGGAACTAGCACGAGGATAAATTACAAAATAATAAACATGTGCACATGCAGTCTTTGATTGTTTGATGGCTGGTTACTAGTACTTCTCTTTTCTTTTGTTTCCTTATTTGTTTGTTTGTTTGTTTGTTTGTCAGTGTGTTTAATTGTCTTTATGAGTTCTTTATCGTTGATTGGTTGGCTTGTTGGTTGGCTTCCAGGCTGGCTGGTTTGTTGGTCGGTTGGTTGGTTGATCAGTTGCACAGTTGGTTGTTTGGTTACTTGGTTGGGGTGTCATTAACATCATTTTTTAGCCACTGTGTCCAAACCACAATACTACAGTGTTCCTGTCTCATAACGCACGTCCTCCCTGCCTAGCCACTGTGTCCAAACCACAATACTACAGTGTTCCTGTCTCATAACGCACGTCCTCCCTGCCTAGCCACTGTGTCCAAACCACAATACTACAGTGTTCCTGTCTCATAACGCACGTCTTCCCTGCCTAGCCACTGTGTCCAAACCACAATACTACAGTGTTCGTGTATCATAACGCACGTCCTCCCTGCCAAGCCACTGTGTCCAAACCACAATACTACAGTGTTCCTGTCTCATAACGCACGTCCTCCCTGCCTAGCCACTGTGTCCAAACCACAATACTACAGTGTTCCTGTCTCATAACGCACGTCCTCCCTGCCTAGCCACTGTGTCCAAACTACAATACTACAGTGTTCCTGTCTCATAACGCACGTCCTCCCTGCCTAGCCACTGTGTCCAAACCACAATACTACAGTGTTCCTGTCTCATAACGCACGCTAGCCACTGTGTCCAAACCACAATACTACAGTGTTCCTGTCTCATAACGCACGTCCTCCCTGCCTAGCCACTGTGTCCAAACCACAATACTACAGTGTTCCTGTCTCATAACGCACGTCCTCCCTGCCTAGCCACTGTGTCCAAACCACAATACTACAGTGTTCCTGTCTCATAACGCACGTCTTCCCTGCCTAGCCACTGTGTCCAAACCACAATACTACAGTGTTCCTGTCTCATAACGCACGTCCTCCCTGCCTAGCCACTGTGTCCAAACCACAATACTACAGTGTTCCTGTCTCATAACGCACGTCTTCCCTGCCTAGCCACTGTGTCCAAACCACAATACTACAGTGTTCCTGTCTCATAACGCACGTCCTCCCTGCCTAGCCACTGTGTCCAAACCACAATACTACAGTATTCCTGTCTCATAACGCACGTCCTCCCTGCCTAGCCACTGTGTTCAAACCACAATACTACAGTGTTCCTGTCTCATAACGCACGTCTTCCCTGCCTAGCCACTGTGTCCAAACCACAATACTACAGTGTTCCTGTCTCATAACGCACGTCCTCCCTGCCTAGCCACTGTGTCCAAACCACAATACTACAGTGTTCCTGTCTCATAACGCACGTCCTCCCTGCCTAGCCACTGTGTCCAAACCACAATACTACAGTGTTCCTGTCTCATAACGCACGTCCTCCCTGCCTAGCCACTGTGTCCAAACCACAATACTACAGTGTTCCTGTCTCATAACGCACGTCTTCCCTGCCTAGCCACTGTGTCCAAACCACAATACTACAGTGTTCCTGTCTCATAACGCACGTCCTCCCTGCCTAGCCACTGTGTCCAAACCACAATACTACAGTGTTCCTGTCTCATAACGCATGTCCTCCCTGCCTAGCCACTGTGTCCAAACCACAATACTACAGTGTTCCTGTCTCATAACTCACGTCCTCCCTGCCTAGCCACTGTGTCCAAACCACAATACTACAGTGTTCCTGTCTCATAACGCACGTCCTCCCTGCCTAGCCACTGTGTCCAAACCACAATACTACAGTGTTCCTGTCTCATAACGCACGTCCTCCCTGCCTAGCCACTGTGTCCAAACCACAATACTACAGTGTTCCTGTCTCATAACGCACGTCCTCCCTGCCTAGCCACTGTGTCCAAACCACAATACTACAGTGTTCCTGTCTCATAACGCACGTCCTCCCTGCCTAGCCACTGTGTCCAAACCACAATACTACAGTGTTCCTTTCTCATAACGCACGTCCTCCCTGCCTAGCCACTGTGTCCAAACCACAATACGACAGTGTTCCTGTCTCATAACGCACGTCCTCCCTGCCTAGCCACTGTGTCCAAACCACAATACGACAGTGTTCCTGTCTCATAACGCACGTCCTCCCTGCCGAGCCACTGTGTCCAAACCACAATACGACAGTGTTCCTGTCTCATAACGCACGACTTCCCTGCCTAGCCACTGTGTCCAAACCACAATACTACAGTGTTCCTGTCTCATAACGCACGACTTCCCTGCCTAGCCACTGTGTCCAAACCACAATACTACAGTGTTCCTGTCTCATAACGCACGTCCTCCCTGCCTAGCCACGGTGTCCAAACCACAATACTACAGTGTTCCTGTCTCATAACGCACGTCCTCCCTGCCTAGCCACGGTGTCCAAACCACAATACTACAGTGTTCCTGTCTCATAACGCACGTCTTTCCTGCCTAGCCACTGTGTCCAAACCACAATACTACAGTGTTCCTGTCTCATAAGGCACGACTTCCCTGCCTAGCCACTGTGTCCAAACCACAATACGACAGTGTTCCTGTCTCATAACGCACGTCCTCCCTGCCTAGCCACTGTGTCCAAACCACAATACTACAGTGTTCCTGTCTCATAACGCACGTCCTCCCTGCCTAGCCACTGTGTCCAAACCACAATACTACAGTGTTCCTGTCTCATAACGCACGTCCTCCCTGCCTAGCCAATGTGTCCAAACCACAATACTACAGTGTTCCTGTCTCATAACGCACGTCCTCCCTGCCTAGCCACTGTGTCCAAACCACAATACTACAGTGTTCCTGTCTCATAACGCACGTCTTCCCTGCCTAGCCACTGTGTCCAAACCACAATACTACAGTGTTCCTGTCTCATAACGCACGTCTTTCCTGCCTAGCCACTGTGTCCAAACCAAAATACTACAGTGTTCCTGTCTCATAGCGCACGTCTTCCCTGCCTAGCCACTGTGTCCAAACCACAATACTACAGTGTTCCTGTCTCATAACGCACGTCCTCTCTGCCTAGCCACTGTGTCCAAACCACAATACTACAGTGTTCCTGTCTCATAACGCACGTCTTCCCTGCCTAGCCACTGTGTCCAAACCACAATACTACAGTGTTCCTGTCTCATAACGCACGTCTTCCCTGCCTAGCCACTGTGTCCAAACCACAATACTACAGTGTTCCGGTCTCATAACGCACGACTTCCCTGCCTAGCCACTGTGTCCAAACCACAATACTACAGTGTTCCTGTCTCATAACGCACGTCCTCCCTGCCTAGCCACTGTGTCCAAACCACAATACGACAGTGTTCCTGTCTCATAACGCACGTCTTCCCTGCCTAGCCACTGTGTCCAAACCACAATACTACAGTGTTCCTGTCTCATAACGCACGTCTTCCCTGCCTAGCTACTGTGTCCAAACCACAATACGACAGTGTTCCTGTCTCATAACTCACGTCCTCCCTGCCTAGCCACTGTGTCCAAACCACAATACTACAGTGTTCCTGTCTCATAACGCACGTCCTCCCTGCCTAGCCACTGTGTCCAAACCACAATACGACAGTGTTCCTGTCTCATAACGCACGTCTTCCCTGCCTAGCCACTGTGTCCAAACCACAATACGACAGTGTTCCTGTCTCATAACGCACGTCTTCCCTGCCTAGCCACTGTGTCCAAACCACAATACGACAGTGTTCCTGTCTCATAACGCACGTCCTCCCTGCCTAGCCACGGTGTCCAAACCACAATACTACAGTGTTCCTGTCTCATAACGCACGTCCTCCCTGCCTAGCCACTGTGTCCAAACCACAATACTACAGTGTTCCTGTCTCATAACGCACGACTTCCCTGCCTAGCCACTGTGTCCAAACCACAATACTACAGTGTTCCTGGCTCATAACGCACGTCCTCCCTGCCTAGCCACTGTGTCCAAACCACAATACGACAGTGTTCCTGTCTCATAACGCACGTCCTCCCTGCCTAGCCACTGTGTCCAAACCACAATACTACAGTGTCCCTGTCTCATAACGCACGTCTTTCCTGCCTAGCCACTGTGTCCAAACCACTACAGTGTTCCTGTCTCATAACGCACGTCCTCCCTGCCTTCATTACCGGGACACAGCGAGCAACACACAACTGCAAGAGGCATAGAGCCTCGGGAGCCCTGGCAGGTGAGAATCATATACCCGGCAGGTGAGAATCATATACCCAGCAGGTGAGGATCATATACCCGGCAGGTGAGAATCATATACCCGGCAGGTGAGAATCATATACCCAGCAGGTGAGAATCATATACCCAGAAGGTGAGGATCATATACCCGGCAGGTGAGAATCATATACCCAGCAGGTGAGGATCATATACCCGGCAGGTGAGAATCATATACCCAGCAGGTGAGGATCATATACCCGGCAGGTGAGAATCATATACCCAGCAGGTGAGGATCATATACCCGGCAGGTGAGGATCATATACCCGGCAGGTGAGGATCATATACCCGGCAGGTGAGGATCATATACCCGGCAGCTGAGGATCATATACTCGGCAGGTGAGGATCATATATCCGGCAGGTGAGGATCATATACCCGGCAGGTGAGGGTCATATACCCGGCAGGTGAGGATCATATACCCGGAAGGTGAGGATCATATACCCTGCAGGTGAAGTTCATATACCCGGAAGGTGAGGATCAAATACCCGGCAGGTGACGTTCATATACCCGGCAGGTAAGGATCATAAACCCGGCAGGTGAGGATCATATACCCGGCAGGTGAGGATCATATACCCTGCAGGTGAAGTTCATATACCCGGAAGGTGAGGATCAAATACCCGGCAGGTGACGTTTATATACCCGGCAGGTGAGGATCATAAACCCGGCAGGTGAGGATCATATACCCCGCGAGTGAGGATCATATACCCATGTGATGAAGCTCTATGCTCGTGCATAGTGCTCACACAGTAGGATTAGTACGGTACGGTTTTTGTTAACGGTTTGTTTGTGCTGATAGTCTGGGTGGCACTAGGCGCTCGTGAAATCTGTAAGACATGGTTAGCACGGGATTTTTTAGTGAGTTCTGTTTAGTGAGTTCTAGGCGGAAGCTGTCTGTCAGAGGTCTAGATCGGTAGTACGGGCTGTCTTGTTGTATGGAACGGATGTGTTTGAGATACCTAGCCCGTATTCCAAGACTCTGAAGCCTAGGTTTCAGGTATGTTTCTATAAATGTAGTATTGATAGTTGTTTAGTTAAAAACAGTATGCGTTGGTAAGAGTAATGTGGTTGTATAGCAGTGTTCCGGGTTGGTTTAGTTATGTATGTTTAGAATTCGGGGAAGTAACCGGTGTTTTTGTATACAGTTGTTACCGAGATAGATAACTAAAAGAATGCGAGGTGTGTATGTCTAAGCCGCTATGAAGATAGTACGTGGTTGGTTAAGCATAGTCTTTTCCAGTGTATAGAGTAATGTAGAGCAAGAGTGTTAGGCTATAGTCTGTGTCAAGATAGTGACAGAGATATGGGGGTGTTACGGAAGTAGACAGTTTATGAAGCACGTGTGTGTGTGTGTCTGTGTGTGAATGAACGTGAGTTATTTGTATCAGCCAGGTTACGTGACGTTTCTCATTGATCCAATATGTTGTGTGTTTAGGAAGTGTTACGTTGGGATTTTTGTTGTCTATTCAGAGTTCTTGTAAAGAGTGAAACGACGGACGCCGAGACGTCGAGTCACAGGTGGGACCTAACGTGAGGTCATCCCTCCAGCTCTTCACTGAGAGTGAGTCTGACCGGGACCAAGACACCCGAGTCAAAGCGAGAACTGCGCTACAGTACGAGAACGAGGACGTCCGTGCCAAAGAGACAGGACGGCAAGAAGAAGCGTACGACGAAGGACTTTCACGCCTAGACGTGAGAAGGACCAACGTAACCAGGCAATAACATCAAACAGGTTGGAGACAGTGTGAAACTAAAACATAGCCTGGCAAAGATATTGTGATTTGTGTGTATGTGATTTGTAATATTACATGGTATTTATATGGCGCATTTCTCATATTTATAATATAACTCAATGCGCAGAATGTAGCCGCGAACTGAACCCAACAAGCACGCTCACGCGAATCACACGCATTCACTCACACACTGTACGTAAACACAGAACATTCACGTGGTGCTAAGGGCAAGCTCAAGCGAGCTACTGACGGTATTTGGAAATCGTTTTGTATTTGAAATTTTATTAAGTTGGCTGAAACTGATCCCAAAGTGAAGGGGGAGGAAGAGCCGAAGTACCCGGAGAAAGAACCCCCGACGGTCCGCCCGAATTAACGGTGACACTTACTAGAGGAGAAAAATCCAACGCCGGAACCCGGAATCGAACCTCGCACCTTTAGCATTGGTGGCAGGCGCCTTAACCACTGCGCCACGGACCGCCCCGATTTGGATGCAGTGGGGAAGGTGGAGTGTATATAGTCTGATAATCTTTTAAGCGCTTCTTTTCTTATTGCATAAAAGTAACTCTAGAAAGGTGTGTTGTGTTTTACCGCATGAATGCGCCCGTCTGAGTCAGTGGCGGTGTATGCGTCTGTTGCGTGAGAGTCTGTACGTGCGACTGTGGGCAAGTTTGCGTGCGTTACAACCCAGCAGGTGAGGATCATATACCCGGCAGGTGAGAATGAAATACCCGGCAGGCGAGGATCATATACCCAGCAGGTGAGGATCATATACCCGGCAAGTGAGAATCAAATACCCGGCAGGTGAGGATCATATACCCAGCAGGTGAGGATCATATACCCAGCAGGTGAGCATCATATACCCGGCAGGTGAGAATCAAATACCCGGCAGGCGAGGATCATATACCCAGCAGGTGAGGATCATATACCCGGCAAGTGAGAATCAAATACCCGGCAGGTGAGGATCATATACCCAGCAGGTGAGGATCATATACCCGGCAGGTGAGAATCAAATACCCGGCAGGTGAGGATCATATACCCAGCAGGTGAGGATAATATACCCGGCAGGTGAGGACCATATACCCAGCAGGTGAGGATCATATACCCGGCAGGTGAGAATCAAATACCCGGCAGGTGAGGATTATATACCCAGCAGGTGAGGATCATATACCCGGCAGGTGAGAATCAAATACCCGGCAGGTGAGAATTAAATACCCAGCAGGTGAGGATCATATACGCGGCAGGTGAGGATCATATACCCAGCAGGTGAGGATCATATACCCAGAAGGTGAGGATCATATACCCGGCAGGTGAGGATCATATACCCAGCAGGTGAAGATCATATACCCAGAAGGTGAGGATCATATACCCGGCAGGTGAGAATCAAATACCCGGCAGGTGAGGATCATATACCCAGCAGGTGAGGATCATATACCCGGCAGGTGAGAATCAAATACCCGGCAGGTGAGGATCATATACCCAGCAGGTGAGGATCATATACCCAGCAGGTGAGGATCATATACCCAGCAGGTGAGAATCAAATACCCGGCAGGTGAGGATCATATACCCGGCAGGTGAGGATCATATACCCAGCAGGTGAGGATCATATACCCAGCAGGTGAGAATCGAATACCCAGCAGGTGAGGATCATATACCCAGCAGGTGAGGATCATATACCCAGCAGGTGAGGATCATATACCCAGCAGGTGAGAATCAAATACCCGGCAGGTGAGGATCATATACCCGGCAGGTGAGGATCATATACCCAGCAGGTGAGGATCATATACCCAGCAGGTGAGAATCGAATACCCAGCAGGTGAGGATCATATACCCAGCAGGTGAGGATCATATACCCAGCAGGTGAGAATCATATACCCAGCAGGTGAGGATCATATACCCAGCAGGTGAGGATCATATACCCGGCAGGTGAGGATCATATACCCAGCAGGTGAGGATCATATACCCAGCAGGTGAGAATCGAATACCCAGCAGGTGAGGATCATATACCCAGCAGGTGAGGATCATATACCCAGCAGGTGAGGATCATATACCCAGCAGGTGAGGATAATATACCCAGCAGGTGAGGATCATATACCCAGCAGGTGAGGATCATATACCCAGCAGGTGAGGATCATATACCCAGCAGGTGAGGATCATATACCCAGAAGGTGAGGATCATATACCCTGCAGGTGAGAATCAAATACCCGGCAGGTGAGGATCATATACCCGGCAGGTGAGGATCATATACCCAGAAGGTGAGGATCATATACCCAGCAGGTGAGGATCATATACCCAGCAGGTGAGGATCATATACCCAGCAGGTGAGGATCATATACCCAGCAGGTGAGGATCATATACCCAGCAGGTGAGGATCATATACCCAGCAGGTGAGGATCATATACCCAGAAGGTGAGGATCATATACCCTGCAGGTGAGAATCAAATACCCGGCAGGTGAGGGTCATATACCCGCCACGTGAGGATCATTCACCCAGCAGGTGAGGATCATATACCCAGCAGGTGAGAATCATATACCCAGCAGGTGAGGATCATTTACCCAGCAGGTGAGAATCATATACCCAGCAGGTGAAGATCATATACCCAGCAGGTGAGGATCATATACCCGGCAGGTGAGGATCATATACCTCTTGCAGTCGCGTGGTTTTCTTTGTGCTTCGGCAGTGTTATAAATTTCAGCAAAACGGACATGGGGGATCTTAGTATGTGTGGGCGCCATGCTGGTGATATCAATCAGGCGAAGCTGCTTGGAACAATTGCCGATAGACGTGACACAGCACGCCATAGTCCAACTCTCGACTCTCTGGCTCATTGTTCGTCAGTCACTCACAGATCGACTCTCTGTCCGGCAAGAAATACAGTCAGCAAAGCGGACGGTAGATCGAGTCATGTGTGTGTGGAGTATTTTGTGCCAACAAGAGGCGTAGCATCCTATTTTTATAAAAGGGCCATCACTCCTTCGTTTAAGAAGGAGTGATCGCCCATTTTTAATGGATGGAGACGCAAATCTCAGTTCACGATCCCCGACAACCTGCAGAGGCTGATGAGGATCTATGCCTCTTGACCCGGTCAGGCCATCCACAACGCTGAGGGTGTTGTCTAAGTGTTGGCGCCTAATTAGCAACAGGACTTCCTTAGTTCAAGAGGCAACTTGGGGCTGGTATGCAGCGATACCGCCACCACTGAAGCCATACCCACATTTTGGAGTTATGCTCTGAGGACTGCATTAGAATTCAGGAGACAGATCGACCATGACAGTTTAAGGGTCGAGGCAGATCAGCTTGGAGACTATAGGCGCCAAACTATTCTGCCAGCACTCTTGAACAATCCTGGACTTGCTGTGGTGTGTCTCGGGTAGAATGAGTTAACCCATTGAACCATACGGTCCAAATTCACAAATATATAAGCGGCAGCTGTCCTACGAAGACTACAAACAAATTCGACCATGGCAGTTTATGGGTGGTGCCACGAACAGCTTAGCGCACAGACACTACTAACTCTGAAGCAGACTAGAGACTTTTTCGTCACGCTTGCAACACTTACACAGATGCAATACATGCGCAAAAGACTGACAGAAAGTATTAGAGTTAGACAATCATGTTAGAGTTAGACAGTCATGCTAGAGTTAGACAACCATGTTAGAGTTAGACAATCATGTCAGAGTTAGACAATCATGTCAGAGTTAGACAATCATGTTAGAGTTAGAAAAATCATGTTAGAGTTAGACAATCATGTTAGAGTTAGACAGTCATGTCAGAGTTAGACAATCATGTTAGAGAGTTAGACAGTCATGCTAGAGTTAGACAACCATGTTAGAGTTAGACAATCATGTTAGAATTAGACAATCATGTCAGAGTTAGACAATCGTGTTTCTTGTAATAGAAACTTGGGAAGTAAGAACTGGTGGAAATTAGTCAAATCGTTCATGTCAACAACAAAAAAAGGGGGATTCACGATAGAGGAGATACCCCTATCGAGGAAAGCGGTAAAATTTATTACTCGAACGAGGAGAAAGCAATGGCGTTTAATAATCATTTTACAAGCCAATTTACGGTAGAAGGTAACAACGACCCAGTACCTGATATGCAATATGTACCTTCATCAATCTCCCATATACATCTTAGTCATACAGAGGTAACGAATGTTATAAACGATCTGGACCCAAATAACGCCGTAGACTTTATACACAATAAAATTTGGATAGCTAGTAGTACGCTTATTTCACAAGCTCTTACCATTCTCTTTAACCGGTCGCTTGACAAATGTATATTTCCATCTATGTGAAAAATTTCTCATGTCTATAATAAAGGTGACAAAAGCAAATGTAGTACTACCGCCCTATATCCTTGCTAAGCTGTATTGGTACAATTCTAGGAAAATGTATCCAACGCCATATATTCCAATATCTCTATTCTAATGATCTGATAACTGCTGCCAATCAGGTTTTATACCTGGAGATCAACAGTCTACCAGCTCCTTAGTGTCTATAACGACCTCTGCAAGTCATTGGATAGAGGCATAAATTCACAAGCTGTATTCTTTGATGTAGCCAAAGCCTTCGATAAAGTGTGGCATTATGGTCTGCTCAAAAAATTAGATGCAATAGGAATTCGTGGGAAGCTTCTATAATGGCTGGCTGATTACCTGCGCAATCACAAGCAAGCTGTTGTCATCAAGGATGTGTATCTACATACTGTGGAGGCGGGTCAGTAGTAGACCCTATCCTTTTCCTTATTTATATTAACGACATTGTACTAGACATTTAACTCATTCTACCCCAGACACCCCACAGCAAGATAAGGATCGACCATGATAGTTCAAGGGTGATGCCAGAATAGCTTGGCGCCTATGGGCGTCAAGCTATTCTGGCATCACCCTTGAACTATCATGGTCGATCTGTGTCCTGCACTAGAGTGCAGTCTTCAGAGGTCAACGGCAAAATTTGGGGATTTCGGTGTTGGGGTAGAATGAGTTAATCTAAAATGACACTGTTTGCAGATGACTCCAGTATGTACTCGTACCTGAATAATGGTAATATCAGAACCTTTGACATATTGAACTCAGATCTCGAGAAAATTAGTGATAGTTCAAGGGTGATGCCAGAATAGCTTGGCGCCTATGGGCGCCAAGCTATTCTGGCATTACCCTTGAACTATCATGTGTTTGGGCCCATAAGTAAAGGTTAATCACCTAAAGACTGAACTACTCACTAATCTGTCACGCAGCAGTTCCGGCCACTACCCCTTCTCTTTGATAACAGTCCACTTCAAAGTACTACTACGCACAAACACCTTGGCATTATCTTGCAACATAACTGTAAAATGATACCCATCATAGCAAGATGTCGATTGCTTATAGCTTGCCTAGATTCATATAAGTATAGATTATCGAGACGATCTCTAGAGACAATATTCAAATCTTTTATACTACCACACTTTGACTATGCTGATGTGATCTGGGATAATTGTACAAAGACATTTTCAGACGAATTGGAAAATCTTCAGTTACACGCATTAAGAATCATTACTGGTGCAGTCCGTGGTACTAGCCACCAATTACTTTACTTTTTAAAACTGAACTGTACAAAGCTTCATTTTCCATCCACCACGGACCTTTGGAACAATTTACACGATTACATTCACAGTAATCAATCCTTAAGCGAATTTAACTCATTCCTGTCACGGGATCGGAAGATTATAGCGTACCCCCATATTACTAGCTAGGTTGTAGAATAACACAGATAATCCTCTGTAAAATCAGACTAAACGTGAGCGACCGTAATTATGACCTGGTTAATCGTCATCTGTCCGAGTCTCCTGCCTGCTCTTGTGGAGCCAGTCCTGAAACCGCCGACCATTTCTTACTCTAGTGATATAATAAAACGCTCAACAATACTTACACTTCCATCAGAACACACCAATATACATCTACTTCTTAATGGAAGTAGAACCCTGCCATCCGCAGCAAATAACAATATATTTTGTGTTGTACACGAATTTATAACTGCAGCAAAAGGATTTCATTGATTTTGTATTTAGGACAGCAGAAAACAAAGAAAAGAAGAATAAGAATAAGAGTACTTTATTATCTCGAAAAGAGAAATTTGGTTGTGGTACATTTATAACAAATAGTACAAACAAGACATAAAAACATTATAGCATAATTATGAACATTTTCTCCCTGCACTTACACAACTACAAATTCCAAAGGGATATAAAGTAAACACTACAAAATCTTTACACATAACTCTTACACATCTCACACAAACATCTTTTATGGACTGAACTGAGCGGCACTTCTACATTCACACCCACCTCTACATATGCATACATAATACGTGTGTTTCAACCTAGTCCTAACCCTCACTACTTATTATACAAACGTCTCAGTACATTATTACACATTATTACACAAGCTGCATAATTAAAGTCTACCGTAGTAAAATAATTAGTGGGTAAACACTCAGTAACAACAATCCCAATATGTCCATGTTCACCACCAAATAAAACACAATATAATCACTCCTTTAAAACCAACAAGCTCCATTCCTACTGATTGCACAGGTAAAGGGGGATAGGGGGAGGAGTTAGGTTTGGGTATGCGTGGATGTACCTACAGATTGCTTAGAGTGATGGATTTGAGGATGAAACTGTGCTGTAGTCTAAGTGTTCTAGCTTTGTGCGTGCGGAGTCCTCGGCCAGAGGGGAGGAGTTCATAGAGGTGGGCAAGGACATGGGATCTGTCTGAAGCTATCCGCCTACTCTTTCTCACCACACGCTGTTCATCCAGGGACTCCACACTTGCTTGCTGACTGCCAATCGCCTTGCTGCAGATGTTTACCATTCGTGCCTGGGTGTTTTTGTTCTTGAATCCCAAAATCCCCAAATTTTGAAGTCGTCCTCTGAGGACTGCATTGCAGTGCAGGACACAGATCGACCATGATAGTTCAAGGGTGATGCCAGAATAGCTTGGCGCCCATAGGCGCCAAGCTATTCTGGTATCACCCTTGAACTATCTTGGTCGATCTTTATTTTGCTGTGGAGTGTCTGGGGTAGAATAAGTTATGTGTTAGTTTCTTCGGCTGGATCTTTTTCAATCTTTCATATTTTTCCTGACTTTTTAACCCGCATCATACTGAGGCTAAAAGCTTCAAATTTGTACTCTGCCATATATGCAAGCAACATTACATTACTTACAGATGAGGACATAGACCAATAGCTTTAGTTCAAGGGTGGTGCCATAATAGCTTGGCGCCTAGAGTCGCCACGGTACTCTGACACTACCCTTAGACAATTTTAGTCACACTTGTTGCACACACTGGTGTATTCCGAACGATAAGGGTTAATATTCAAAATGTTCTGTTGCTGTTTGTCTCAAACTCCAGAGTACATAAAAGAATGTCCCATTTTCTTGATTCTCACATAAATGCCATGATAAACTGTTTTGCTAAAAACGTAGCAATGTTTAAAAGATTTTCTCTATGAAAATTATTATCTAAAGGTTAGGCCAGTGGTCATTCAATTTTGCATCATACAATGTTAAAAATGTTAATGGGTACATACACATTAAGTTGAAAAAAAAATGAATGTGAAAAAAGAAGTATTTCATGAACTTGAACTTGTTACGGACGCCTAATGTTGTGAAGACACTCGTTTTCACCGTAATCCCAGTTTTTGTGTGAGAGGCACCCACTTTATTGGTAGAAACCCATTTTTTTGTCCTTCCAGTGGCTCTGTTTCTAAAAAATGTTTGTTTTATTTTAAGTAATAGAGAGTTTTCTTAACATTCGCATCAATATCAGAGCTCTAGAAAAAAATAAAAAATATGGGAACCCATTCTCACATAAAATAGTAGGTAACCCACTCTGAGGCTTTTGTCTCCATGTGTGTGATGGTGTGTGTGTGTGTGTGTGTGTGTGTGTGTGTGTGTGTGTGTGTGTGTGTGTGTGTGTGTGTGTGTGTGTGTGTGTGTGTGCGTACACCAAATAACTAAAATGGGTTACTTTCTTTACCATCCTTATGCACTCTGGGGTGGTGTGAAATTCTGGGTGGCCAGATCAGACACCCAGTTTTTCTGAGGGTTGTTTCTGTATTATCTTTCATTCAAAATTCAGAAAAAAATATCAAAATACGATGTCCCCATTTTAACAGATTTACTTCATCGTTGTGTTTCAGGGATGCCCTGGGCCTGTGTGTTGACACAAAAGCGGCCGGAGTGTTTTCAGATCAATTTGATTGGTCCAACACCGATGAACGCAGTTGCTTCCCTTGCTTCAACGTCTTTCGTCTCCAACGGACGCACCGGCCATTCTCTCGCGTTTGCAGAGGTACTTTATGCAATATTTCTTAGTTAAGAGCACGCCCAAATGTACTTGTTCAGTGCAGTTATTTAACTGAGAGATGCCTCCAATCCCCGATACCCGTTTGGCCCAGAAAACTGAATAAGGCGTCTGCTTCAAACGTGTCTTCGGCCGCTCCGGGCCTGACCGTTGAGTCTTGTAGTAAATGATAATAGAACCCCACGATTTTAACAAAAGCTTTCTTCTTCAATGAAAGGAATTCGTTCAATAACCCCATTACAAGGTCAATCTGCCACGCGATTTTGTTTCTTCTTTCTTTTTTTTTTCTTTTTTTTTCTGACGTGTTAACTTGCCACATGCATGCACAGTATCAGTTGACTTTTTTTTTAAAAAACAAAAATGGCGCCAGATTTCAATCCTCGTTCGCAAAACTGCCTCGCGATTCGAAGAACGAACGTCCACAAACAGGTCTTTAGGAATGTGCAACTGAAGTATCGCTTTTTACTGTATTGCCAGTTTTTAGTTCTCAGGGTCACCCTGGTCAGCCCCACAGGGTGGGTTTTTCTCTCTATGCATGTGTTTCTGTCTACCCTTTGTCCATTCACCTGTATAAATTTGCCTTTTTAAAACTCTCCCTACTGTCTGCACTGCCTGTAGCTCTTGATATTGGATGTGTGTTGCTAAATGGTCTTAGCTTTATGTCTTGGCCCCATGTGTTAGGTTTATTTAACTCATTCTACCCCAGACACACCACGGCAGGATAAGGATCCACCATGATAGTTCAAGGGTGATGCCAGAATAGCTTGGCGCCTACGGGCGCCAAGCTATTCTGGCATCTCCCTTGAACTATCATGGTCGATCTGTGCCCTGCACTGCAATGCAGTCTTGAGAGGACAGGGGCAAAATTTAAGGATTTTGGTGTTGGGGTAGAATGAGTTAACGTATTTGACCGGCAGGCGACATACATGGCAATGTTCTGTTTAGGTGGGGTTTTTTCACAAGCAGTGCAGGCACGTCCTGAGAAAGCCTAGTGGCTGTCGGGACGTTAAGCAATGTACAATCAATCTGATTCAAAATGTCAGTTGGTTTACATGGTTGTATTGGACATGTTCTCAGCAACACCATTTTGGTCACACCGGCTCAGGACTTCCTGGCACACACCCAGCGCCGGATGGCAGCAGGATGTCCAAACCCATCGGGATCTATGCTGCAGAATCATGGCCCCCCAGCCTCTGCCACAGAGGGTGCGTCTGGTAGGAGGGTGCATGGACGGCAGCGGAATGCTCCCAATTACAAACTGGTAAGTAAAGTGATTCTATGATCATCTTCATTTTATTGGCTGGCGTGCGTGCGAAGCAAAAGTGAGTTTATGTTCTGGGCCACTGGTCGTCCGTCCGTCGTCCATGGTAAACTTTAACTCATTCTACCCCACCACCAAAATCCTTAAATTTTGCCCCTGTCCTCTAAAGACCGCATTGCAGCGCAGGACACAGATCGACCATGATAGTTCAAAGGTGATGCCAGAATAGCTTGGCGCCCGTAGGCGCCAAGCTGTTCTGGCATCACCTTTGAACTATCATGGTCGATTTTTATCCCAGGGTGGGATTCTTCCGCGTTTCCGCGGATTTCCGTGGAAATTCTTTCACAATTCCGCTGAAGCATATTTATTTTCCGCGTCTAATAACAACGAAAAAGACGGGGGAAAAAAAAAATCTTCTTAAATGGCAAAAAAATCTCAAATGGGTTGGATTTGTATGTAGTTTGGTTCACTATCGCCCGACACTTCCGGTAGCTTTAGGTCGCAGTGGAAAATGGCGGTGAAAAAGGATATTGTCCAAGACAGAGTGCCGTTTAGTGTGCATCTGAACATAAACTGGTACGCACATTCCATTTTTATACTGCAGATCAGGAGTGTCATAACAAAGTCCATTTTCGGGTGTGTTTGGTCTCGCTCCCCCTGTCAGTTTTTGGATACTTTGGCGAACGGTGGACACGCGTGCCTATCCCCCCCCCCCCCCCCCTGTCGTTTGATTTTTCAGCCGCTGAAAATGAAGGACATGAACCCCCCCCCCCCCCCCCCAATGTCGTTTGATTTTTCGCGTTTTCTTTCTTACTAGAATCCCACCCCTGTTATCCTGCTGTGGTGTGTCTGGGGGTAGAATGAGTTAACGGTGGCATTTTCTCGGAGACTATTCAAGCCACATTCTTCAAGCTTGGCCCAAGGATACTTTGTGGCAAGACCTTTTTATACATGCCAATTTGAGTGACCTCTCTCAAAGGGTCACGCAGGGTTGACAAATGTGTGAAAACTGCTTGCATTTTCAGAAAACGTGGATTTTGACTGCTGCAGAAGCCAGCCCTCGTCACCGAGGTCACACATATGTAAATCGGTCATACACGGGATTACTCTTTTTATTCTTGTGCAAGGCCCCTTTAAACCAAAATTGGGCTGTTTCTGTTTCTAATGCAGCTTTGGTTTTAATCTTTCTTTCTTTCTTTCTCCAGTTGGCAAATGGCGCCTGGGATGGACCCGAGACTGAGAGCAGTGCCAGCGCATCGCAATACGAGGGCAGTGATGACGAGGAGTTTGTTCCTGGCTCGAGCTCACCGGATTCAGAGGGTGTGTCGGCATCAATTGCTGGGATCTCGGACATAGACAGTATTGTATCGACTATGTTAGATTTCATCAAAGTGGCAGGTTCGGGGTGGCCAGGTGTTGGTGACGCTAGTACCAGCAAGGTGCAGTGTGCGTTAGGGGGTGGCAATGAGAATGTGGATAGGCAGGAGGAACATGATGCTGGAAAGAGTGGGGAAAGAGCACTTACAGAAGAAACAGGTGTGCACGTGTCGCAGAGAGGGAAAGGAAAGTACAAATGGGACAAGAAACATGCATGCAAATTGTGTGGCAAGCTTGTCTTGAAAATGAGCACGCACTTACAAGATGTCCATGCAGATGAGGCAGACGTTGCTAAAATTTTGTCGATGAAAAAAGGGACCAAGCAGAGACGTCGAGCATGGATCAGACTACAAGATGAGGGTGATTACATGCATAACGTTGCTGTTCTTGAAAACAAATCCGGATGTTTGATTCCTAAGCATCGCACCAAAACTAGTAAGGTAGACGACCTTCTCGCCTGTAGCCATTGCAAAGGGCTCTATCAAAAAAAGCTGATCTCTGTACACTCAAAACGTTGCTGTCAGAAGCCAGGAGGGTTTCAGATCACTCAGCGAGGCGACGCCGCGCGTCTTGGTCGGCTCATGCTTCCAATACCCTTAGACGTTGAATTTTCCTTCTACCACAAGGTCTTGGCTACCCAGAGAGATGATGAGATAAGCCGTCTCATCAGAACTGACCCCTTGCTTCTTGAGTATGGAAAGAGATTATTTGACCGCAGGGACATTGAAGAACACACGGCTGGACAAATCAGCTCCAGGATGCGGGAGTTAGGGAGACTGTTAAAGATTATCAGAGTGAGGTCAGAAATGAAAATCGCAAGTTTAAATGCTGTGATCAATTCAGCTAGCTTTGATCATGTTGTCCTGGCTGTAAAAGAGCTAGCAGATTTTGATGAGGACACACATCAGTTCAAAAAAGGCAATCTCGCAATGCGCATAGGCCATGCTTTGAAAAAGTGTTCACAGATCAAACAGTCACAGGCATCCAAACAGCTTGGGCAGGGTTCAGACGACAGGTGGCGACAGGAGCTCTCTGAGGCGCAGCGGTTTGACTCTGTCTTCAACGGGGACTGGTATGATTGTGTGTCCGCTACAGCAGCCCAGTCGGTCGGGAAAATGACCATGAACAAACCCAAGCTGATCCCATCATGTGAAGATGTGAGGAAGGTCCAACAGCTTCTTGAGACAAGGATGGTTTCGGAAGATTATCCGACAGTGGTTAAAGCAACTCTTTGTGCTGTATCACTTTTCAACCGAAAACGAGGGGGAGAAGTTCAGAGAATGAAGGTGTCAGACTTCCAGAATGCTAAGATTGGATCGATCACCAATCAAGATATCTTAAAAGGTCTCACAGAGGTTGAGAAGAAAATGGTGAATCATTTTCAGCGAGAGAAATCAGAGGCAAGTTTAATAGGAGTGTTCCTGTTTTGCTGACGAAGAAGATGATGACAACTGTGGACAGAATCCTTCAAATGAGGCAATCGGTGCCAGCTCTCGCTGATTCCCAGTACATCTTTGCCACACCTTCTGGTCAGAGGCCTTACAGAGGCCATGATGTTCTGAAGGCCCATGCCCTAGAAGCAGGGGTGTCATACCCAGCCATGTTCACATTTACTCAGTTGCGGAAGCAGGTTGCAACTTTGGCTCAGTCAATGGCCATCTCGGAGTTAGACCAGGATCAGCTGGCAGATTTCCTTGGCCATGATATTCGGATACATCGCCATATCTACCGCCAACCTCAAGACGTCCTTCAAAAGGCAAAAGTGGCAAAGATTCTTCTGTCGGTTAACAATGGGATGACAGATTTTGAGAGTTGCATTAGAGCTGAGCTGGGCGATGATGAAGAGATTGACTTTGACAATGAAGACGCATCAGAAACTGGCAGAGAGGTCTCGGGGGGAACAGCACCTGTGAATGAAGCAAGTAGCAAGTCAGCAACACAGGAATCGATGAGCATGACGGAGAAAAGACGTCCAGAGCCTGATGACAATCTAGATAGTTTTGATGATGACAGTACTGCGTCAGCTCCTGTTCGAAAGAAAGCTAGATTTACAAGGAAACCATGGGGGGAAGCTGAAGAGAAAGCTGTTCAAACTCGTTTCAAGACACACCTCGTCATGAACAAACTTCCTGGAAAGGCCGAGATACAGTATGCAATGGCAAAGGAACCTGCACTTAGACATAGGCGCTGGACAAACATTAAGGATTACGTCCGCAACAGACTGAAAAAGTTACAAAAGAAATGAATTGAGCTGCCACTCGCGGCATTTTCGATTTCATACAGATTTATTACATCAGTGTTATTATTGGGGTGGTTTCAGCATGTATAGCCTGCTTTTTTTTTTTTTTTTTTTTTTATCTGATGGACGCCTGGATCATTTGTGACCCTCACTCTCACAAAATCAGTCTTAAGAACTCGCATTTTGGATGTTTTGACATATATACATTTATGAAAACTACAGTGTTTGCTGATTACTGTGATATATGACTGTATGCTGTAGTGCAAAAATTGTAAAAGGTCTTAAGTGTTTAAAGTTGTTAAAGCCTCCGGCGGCCATTTTGAGAAAACAGCCTGTGAAGTTTTTGTGTGCAGCATAATTGGGGTCAAGGGCAGACTTTTAAAATCATTTTTTACCTATTTAATGGCATTTTTCATGATAAAGATTTTAACCATACGATAGTTTGGTGCATGTAGCCTTGAATTATCGTGGTCAATCTATGCATGGCTGGTACACAGAGGTTATGCGGCAACATCTCCAACATTTGTGAAATGGGTCCATGGGGATTAAAGTCATCTGTGTGTGTTGTGAAGTGGTGGACCAGACTTGCACAGAGGACCCAGCTTTGCGCTGACAATGGTGACTACAGGGGCTTCTACGAAGCACTGAAAGCAGTGTATGGCCCCAGGCACCTGGTACAAAGTCCCCTGCGAAGCGCGAATGGCCAGGCACTCCTCACAGATAATACCTCCATCTTGAACCGCTGGTCGGAGTACTTTCAGAGCCTCTTCAGCGCTGAGCGCACTGTTCAAGAAGCAGTCGTCCTACAAATCCCACAACTCCCAGTAAAGGTTGAATTGGACGAACCACCCACCGCTGAAGAGACCCTCACAGCCATCCACCAGCTCAAGAGTGGAAAAGCAGCAGGCATTGATGGAATACCGCCAGAGATCTGGAAACATGGAGGCACAGCACTGCACAACAAGCTCCATGACCTCTTTCTCTGCTGCTGGGAGGAAGGAACACTACCAAAGGATCTTCGTGATGCAGTCGTTATCACCCTGTACAAGAACAAAGGCGAGAAGTCTGACTGTTCCAACTATCGGGGAATTACCCCGCTGTCCATTGCTGGGAAAATTCTTGCAAGGCTGCTCCTGAATCGGCTGGTACCTGCCATCGCTGAAGACCAACTCCCAGAGGGCCAGTGTGGCTTCAGAGCAAACAGGAGCACCACCGATATGGTCTTTGTGCTGAGACAGCTTCAGGAGAAGTGCCGCGAGCAGAACAAAGGGCTGTACGTAACGTTTGTCGACCTAACAAAAGCGTTCGACACAGTGAGCAGGCAAGGCATGTGGCAGATCCTGGAGCGACTTGGCTGTCCCCCAAAGTTCCTCAGCATGATTGTCCAGCTACACGAGGACCAACAAGGCCAGGTCAGACTCAACAATGATCTGTCAGAACCATTCCCTATTCTCAACGGCGTAAAGCAGGGCTGCGTGCTGGCACCGACCCTCTTCACCATCTTTTTTAGCATGATGTTGAAGCAGGCCACAGTGGACCTCGATGATGACGATGCAGTGTACATCAGGTATCGTCTCGATGGCAGCCTGTTCAACCTAAGACGACTGCAGGCCCACACGAAAACCCTAGACCAACTGATTCGCGAGCTGCTTTTTGCTGATGACGCTGCCCTCGTTGCACACACAGAGAGAGCCCTGCAGCGCATCACGTCCTGCTTCGCAGACGCTGCTCAGCTCTTTGGACTTGAGGTCAGTCTGAAAAAGACAGAGGTCCTCCATCAGCCGGCACCCAAGACAGTGTATCGCCCCCCTCACATCACCATCGGCGAGTCTGAACTAAAGTCAGTGCACCAGTTTACTTACCTTGGCTGCATTATCACGTCGGATGCCAAGCTGGACAAGGAGCTTGACAGCAGGCTGGCAAAAGCGAACAGCGCTTTCGGGCGACTTTTCAAGCGGGTGTGGCACAATCAACAGCTGAAAACAGGCACCAAGATCAGCGTGTACAGAGCTGTGGTCCTCACCACCCTGCTGTATGGTTCCGAGTCCTGGGCCCTCTACCGCAGCCAACTACGACTCCTCGAACGCTTCCACCAGCGCTGCCTGCGTACCATCCTGGGCATTCACTGGAGTGACTATGTCACCAACGTCGAGGTCCTTGAACAGGCTGAAACTGTGAGCATCGAGGCGTTGCTGCTGCGGACACAGCTCCGCTGGGCGGGGCATGTCTCCAGGATGGAGGATCATCGCCTACCAAAGATCACCCTGTTTGGCGAGCTTGATACTGGACACCGAGACAGAGGGGCACCAAAGAAGAGATACAAAGACTGTCTCAAGAAGTCACTTAGTGCCTGCCAAATCGACCACCACCAGTGGTCTTCGCTTGCTGTGGACCGTGACACCTGGCGCTCCACCATTTACAAGGCAGCTGTCTCCTTTGAGGACTCTCGCAGAGCTAGCCTTAAGGACAAGCGGCTCAGAAGAAAAAACCGAGATGCCGCAACTCAGAACCCTGGCCATACCTCCCCCTGCAGCCACTGCGGTCGAACCTGTCTGTCCCGGATTGGCCTCCGCAGCCACGAACAAGCCTGCAGACGTCGTGGGAAACTCCTATAAAATCTTCGTTCGCGAAGTCAAGCCAAGAGAGAGAAGAGTTATATGGGTTTAATGCCGAGCAGGCGACTAAGGCCATCTCACGGCGGTGTGTTGTGAAGGGGTGGGGTATGGGGGGGGGGGTGCTTGGGGGGGGGGGAGGGTGTGTGTGTGTGTGTGGCGGGGGGGGGGGGGGGGGAAATGTGAGGCTAGTATCTGATAAGTTATTGCCAGGGTGACCGGGGTTCGCTACACTGACCCTTGTAGGCCTGAGAGAGGTCAAAGAAACCATGCATTGTACCACCTGCTACCAATAAGGTATTCAAGTTGTTTTGTTTAGAAAATAATTCAGTTTCGCTCATCTTGCAGTTATATGACACAACTCCGCCATTGCCGGTCCCAAGCCCGGATGAAATAGGGGGAGAGACTGAAACGACTACTGTGACGTTAAACGCCGGGCGGCCTCAAGGAAAAGGCTACTACTTCAAAACTTTTGGAATACCAACAAACATTTGTTGACAGTCGCACTGTTGCTGAGATTGATTTTAAGGCAAGATTTTATTTTTACAGCGTTCACGTGAGGAGGTCACAGATAGCGAAAGGGCCGCATTCACTTCAGTGTTCTGTTCGCTCACTGACGTGCCGAGCGAAAGTGAGTCTATTATTTAGGTTCAGTGGTGTTTCTGTCCGTCGTCCGTCTGTGTCGAAAACTTTAACTTTGGCATTTTCTCGGAGACTATTCAAGCCACAGTCTTTCAACTTGGCCCAAGGATACTTTGTGGCAAAACCGTTCCAAGCATTCTGATTTGAGTGACCTCTCACGAAGGGGAAGGTCACAGGGGCTCAGGAAATAAGTCAAAAATAGCTTTTTTGGGACATAATTTATTTTGTTCTCAAATATAATTCACAACTGTGCATACTAATTTACCTAAATCGCCGCAAATGTCAAGGGTGGGGGAGGGGTTGGGGGGGGGGGGGGGGGGTGAACGTGTGTCAAAAATACTTACAGTTTGAGAAAACATGGACTTTGCTGGTGCGAAAGCCAGTCATTTACTTATTGTCACAAAGTATATCGGTTGTCCACGTGAGGGCATAATGACTTCCCCTTGTGTTTTTTGTGGAAAAAAATTGTAGTTACATGTATTATCAACAGTTTTGCAAAATTTTCAATCAAATCTGGCACGCAGGTAGTTGATCACTAGTTCAGTCAACTCTATATCATAAAGGTCAAGGTCACGGGTGTTTGACAGCTGTGTGAAAACTAATTTAATTTGAGAAAACATGGATTTCGCAGATGCAGAAGTCATCTCTTTGTCACAAGGGTCACACATCTTGCATCTATCCACATTATGGTCTGTGGGGTTAAATCAAGATCTATGCCCTTTGCAGATGGGTGGAATTTGCCTATTGATAGCATTATGGTCTGTGGGGTTAAATCAAGATCTATGCCCTTTGCAGATGGGTGGAATTTTGCCTATTGATGGCATTGCTTGTATCCAGGCTTACTTAACTCATTATACCCCAGACACGCCACAGCAAGATAAGGATCGACCATGATAGTTCAAGGGTGATGCCAGACACGCCACAGCAAGATAAGGATCGACCATGATATTTCAAGGGTGATGCCAGACACACCACAGCAAGATAAGGATCGACCATGATAGTTCAAGGGGGATGCCAGAATAGCTTGGCGCCTAGTTCAAGGGTGAACCCAGACACACCACAGCAAGATAAGGATCGACCATGATAGTTCAAGGGTGATGCCAGACACACCACAGCAAGATAAGGATCGACCATGATAGTTCAAGGGGGATGCCAGAATAGCTTGGCGCCTATGGACACACCACAGCACGATAAGGATCGACCATGATAGTTCAAGGTGATGCCAGAATAGCTTGGCGCCTGTGGGCTGACTCATTCTACCCCAGACACACCACAGCAAGATAAGGATCGACCATGATAGTTCAAGGGTGATGCCATCACCCTTGAACTATCATGGTCGATCTGTGTCCTGCACTGCTAATGCAGACTTCAGAGGACAGTGGCAAAATTTGGGAGATTTCGGTGTTGGGGTAGAATGAGTTAAGTCAGCAACACTATCAAGATTGATCGTGCATGTGACTCTGTGTGTGTGTGTGTGTGTGTGCTGTGTCTATGTGTGTGTGTGTGGTGTGTCTATGTGCGTGTGTGAGTGGTGTGTCTATGTGTGTGTGTGTGTGTGTGTGTGGTGTGTCTATGTGTGTGTGTGTGTGTGTGTGTGTGTGTGTGTGTGTGTGTGTGTGTGTGTGGTGTGTCTATGTGTGTGTGTGTGTGTGTGTGTGTGTGTGTGTGTGTGTGTGTGTGTGTGTGTGTGTGTGTGTGTGTGTTTTATTGTTTATATTGCATGATGGTCCTCGGGTTCCTGAGGTATGTGTAAACCATGCGGTAGTGGCACAACTTGCATTGGCGTATTTCGACTCTGTTGGAATTACATCAGGCTAGTCTTCAGTTCAGGTCGACCAAGTCAACAGGAACCCATTTCTGCAGGCCTGCCGCTGGTATTCAGGGATTTCTGTAAATATATTTAAAGAAGATACTGTATTAGTGCATGTAGGAGCATTCCAGTCCTGCTTATTACCACACACCAAACCTCATTTCATAGGAGCCTGCGTAATTAGTTACGAATAAACTGGTGGCTCTAAAAAGAAAAAAAAAAGCTAAATGTTTAGTTAACGTCTTTTGTCCACCACGAAGGTGATTTCAAAGACGGGCACCGAAAAAGGGTTTGAACAAATTTTGACCCAAGCTGGATTCAAACCCAGGACCTTTCGGATCTCAAAAGGAGTCAATATGAAGAAAAGTTACTTTTTTAAAGTTATATAACTTCTTAAAGTTCTTTTCAAACACCCAAATAAACACTCTTCTGATTTGTCTATAATCGCATTACTAAATTACACAAACTGTAATGATGCCCTTCACAATGCTTGCATCAGACCGAGAACTAGCATGCGATATGGAAGGCGATCATTATTATTCATAGTGTGCTCTACACTCGCCGTTGAAAGTGTGAGCCAAGCTTTAATAAATGTATAACAAACGTAATTCAATTGATAATAATCCAACAACTAGGACTTGTGAATTCTGCATTTTTTTTAAATCGTAAAGTAACCTATATAAGTGTAATTCAAACCACTACAGATCACACCAAGCACACTTCGTAAACAAATGACTTACCTTCATCCGGCCTCCGTCACTGGATTCGGCAATAGGACCAGCTGCAGCGTCAGTCGGTAGCCCTTTGCAAAGCAAACTGAAAAGTGCCTTTCGCTCTTCGGATCAGCTCCGATTTGTACCGCTTAAAACTTGTCCGTGTGTTCGAAGAAATTCCTTTAAGTCTTTTACTTTCATTGAGTCAAACACTTCATCCGCCATCGCTATGGTAAACCGGAACTACGCGTAGCAAAGGGACGCAACTCGTGACGACTCACAGCGCCAATTACGAAAAAGGCCTATATGATGCAAAATAATGACCGTCTGAGATCGAGATCCGTGACAACCACATCTGAGACCACAGTCGGTGCGGGGCGGAGAACGGGGACGCCATCCACAAAGGGGGGAGGGGGGGGGGGCGGAGTGCACGTCACCGTCGCCAACAACCCCCTCCACAACGGGCAGCACACCGGCATTAGATCAGTATTTTGTAAGTTTGACACCGATGTCAATGTCACCGTAATCATTACTATAGCGTCTGGGGCGTACACGTGATATTTGTGTGTGGTGAAAAGGAATAACACTGCACCTCAAGAGTCTTGTTATTGTGCAATAATTTTTACTGATAATGTTGCCTCAGTGAGTGACTGCATTAATCATGTAGATAAAGGGGCGTCAAGCTCAACATGCACGGTCCTTCAGCCTACCCAGAGGCTATATACTCATCAGGCAGCTGCGCCTCAGCATATGATATAGTCTGTTTGCTCAAAGTTTGATATGCCTTGTATCTGTTTGAGCTGAACTTGTAACTCCAGTCATGGCCAGCCGCTTATGCCGCGCATCCGAATGCGGTTTACCGCAATGAGTTAAATGCAGACGATTTCAAGACACCTCTAAGAGGTCAAGTTGATGACCAGCCTTAGGCTTATTTTATTTTATCGACGGTTTAGCCCGTGCTATCCAGCATTTTGAAAATGACCTATTTAAATGCGATCGAGCCTCACTCAGAAACACCGGCGCACATTTATCCCTGTAAAATCCACGCTCTACATGGATGATTTTCAATACCTTGGTCATGCAAGGCGTCAGAACCAGGCATGGTCATAGTTTCAATACCTTGGTCATGCAAGGCGTCAGAACCAGGCATGGTCATAGTTTCAATACCTTGGTCATGCAAGGCGTCAGAACCAGGCATGGTCATAGTTTCAATACCTTGGTCATGCAAGGCGTCAGAACCAGGCATGGTCATAGTTTCAATACCTTGGTCACGCAAGGCAGAACCAGGCATGGTCATAGTTTCAATACCTTGGTCATGCAAGGCGTCAGAACCAGGCATGGTCATAGTTTCAATACCTTGGTCACGCAAGGCAGAACCAGGCATGGTCATAGTTTCAATACCTTGGTCACGCAAGGCGTCAGAACCAGGCATGGTCATAGTTTCAATACCTTGGTCATGCAAGGCGTCAGAACCAGGCATGGTCATAGTTTCAACATCAATGATGCAGGCCAGTGGTCACGGAGGCCAATACCAGGCTACATACTTTTAACTTTTAAGATCAACTTCAAGGCTAACCCGTTCGGTTTGAAGCTAGCCAAATTTTAAAATGAGTTACGTGCACGTTTTGTGATCAATAATTGTTCGTGGTGTTGTTTTGAA
Organism: Semisulcospira habei; assembly: GCA_036245525.1. Classification (NCBI taxonomy): domain Eukaryota; kingdom Metazoa; phylum Mollusca; class Gastropoda; family Semisulcospiridae; genus Semisulcospira; species Semisulcospira habei. The sequence goes on along the minus strand of BTPG01000007.1, from coordinate 176,106,392 downwards.
ATGTGTCTTAGGTTAACGGGAAAATAATGCACGAGGCAAATTTGCCGCAAACGGACATGGCACCAGAACGTGGTACCGACTTTAGCGTTAATGCAGTGTTAATCTTACATAGACCGACTGAAGCATTAGTTTGCCCGCGCACAGCCGTGCGCGGGTCAACTATGGCTGGAGTTTGCCAGAAGACATTTTGCTCACTGGGTATCTACTTAGGTACAACAGACCTGACTGCTTTATATCTAAGTTTGCCATATTTTGATGCGTGAAAAAGGCTCAACTAAGTAGGGCCTATATGCGCCACTCTTATCAAGCTGTACCCACTAGCTATAAAGGTCGATGCGCGGGGGGCGGGGGGGGGGGGGGCAGATCAAGTGCACAGTGCTGGCAACTTGTCCAAGCCCATCAGGCAATAGTCTTGAACTATCAATTAAAAGAGGGTTTACTTTCTGCTCCTTGTATCTTGTCGGTTGATTATAATACAAATAATAATAAATAGTATTTATATGGCGCATTTCTCATATTTTATAATATAACTCAATGCGCAGGACATAGCCGCGAACTGAACCCAACAAGCACGCTCACGTGAATCACGCGCATTCCCTCACACACTGTACATAAACACAGAACACATAAACACACAACATTCACGTGGTGCTAAGGGCAAGCTCAAGCGAGCTACTGAAATTTTGGAAATTTAAATCGTTTTAATATTTTTGACATTTGATTAAGTGGACTGAAATTAATACCGAATTGGTGGGGAGGAAAGAGCAGGAGTACCCGGAGAAAGAACCCTTGACGGTCCGCCCGAATTAATGGTGACACTTACTAGAGGAGAAAAGTCCAACGCCGGAACCGAGTATCGAACCTCGCACCTCTTGCATTGGTGGCAGGCGCTTTTACGACTGCGCCACGGACCGCCCCTGTCAAAATATGGTTGTTGTGGTTTTTTTGTTGTTGTTGTTTTTACCTTTTTTATGACCCTTGTGACCTTGACCTTTGAGAGAGGTCACAAACTGAAAAGTTTAGAAAGGTCTTGCAAAAAAGTAACCTTGAAGACTGTGGCTTGAATAGTCTCAGAGAAAACGCCAACATTAAAGTTTACCAGGCGCGACGGCGGATGCCAGACGGACGAAGGACAGAAGAGCACTGGCCCAGTACATAGATTGACTATTGCTATCGCACATGAGCCATGGCAGGGATACTATGTCCTAGTTTGGCAGAACAAACATCGGGAAAGCTTTATCTGGGAGAATTTTAGCACTCAATGGAGGGTCAATTTACAATTACACTTAATGTCTGTATAAACTGAATCTATGTATAAACTGATGTGTCTGTATAAGCTGAATGTCTGTATAAACTGAATGTCTGTATAAACTAAATGTCTGTATAAGCTGAATGTCTGTATACACTGAAAGTCTGTATAAACCGAATGTTTGTATAAGCTGAATGTCTGTATAAACTGAATGTCTGTATAAACTGAATGTCTGTATAAACTGAATGTCTTTATAATCTGAATGTCTGTATAAACTGAATGTCTGTATAAACTGAATGTCTGTATAAGCTGAATGTCTGTATAAACTGAATGTCTGTATAAACTGAATGTATAAACTGAATGTCTGTATAAACTGAATGTCTGCATAAACTGAATGTCTGTATAAACTGAATGTCTGTGTAAACTGAATGTCTGTATAAGCTGAATGTCTGTATAAACTGAATGTCTGTATAAGCTGAATGTCTGTATAAACTGAATGTCTGTATAAACTGAATGTCTTTATAATCTGAATGTCTGTATAAACTGAATGTCTGTATAAACTGAATGTCTGTATAATCTGAATGTCTGTATAAACTGAATGTCTGTATAAACTGAATGTCTGTATAAACTGAATGTCTGTATAATCTGAATGTCTGTATAATCTGAATGTCTGTATAAGCTGAATGTCTGTATAAACTGAATGTCTGTATAAACTGAATGTCTGTATAAGCTGAATGTCTGTATAAACTGAATGTCTGTATAAACTGAATGTCTGTATAAACTGAATGTCTGTATAAACTGAATGTCTGTATAAACTGAATGTCTGTATAAACTGAATGTCTGTATAATCTGAATGTCTGTATAAGCTGAATGTCTGTATAAACTGAATGTCTGTATAAGCTGAATGTCTGTATAAACTGAATGTCTGTATAAACTGAATGTATAAACTGAATGTCTGTATAAACTGAATGTCTGCATAAACTGAATGTCTGTATAAACTGAATGTCTGTATAAGCTGAATGTCTGTATAAACTGAATGTCTGTATAAGCTGAATGTCTGTATAAACTGAATGTCTGTATAAGCTGAATGTCTGTATAAACTGAATGTATAAACTGAATGTCTGTATAAACTGAATGTCTGTATAAACTGAATGTCTGTATAAGCTGAATGTCTGTATAAACTGAATGTCTGTATAAACTGAATGTCTGTATAAGCTGAATGTCTGTATAAACTGAATGTATAAACTGAATGTCTGTATAAACTGAATGTCTGTATAATCTGAATGTATAAACTGAATGTCTGTATAAACTGAATGTCTGTATAATCTGAATGTCTGTGGTGCCAGATAAGCCTTATCATCCTGATACACCCATTGCTTGAAATTAATTTGACTGATAGTTCAATGGTGGTGCCAGAATAGCTTGGCGCCGGAGGCGCCAAGCTATTTTGGCACCACCCTTGAACTAAAACAGTTAATCTATATGTAGCCATCTCAGGACGACAAGCAGAGTTTACAAGATCAGTCTCAGGACGTAATGGGTTGAAGACTTGAAGCACTGAGACAGGTCAGAATATTATCAGTAGTGGTCTCGTGACACTTGCAACAAATGTACGTTCAACATGGTCTGATTGACACTAACTACTGCCTCACATCTGTGCATTATCCTTTTTATATATGTGCAGACTGTAAGATGGAGAACATTCCAGAATTCAGCTTGACGGAATATGGTACACGTCCTTTTCATCGAGGATGTGGACTTCCATGGTGTCAAGCACGTGGACGCACAAGATCGGATGAAAATAAAAGCTGCAGCATTCTGTCATGTTTTCGCTTTGCTTCTTCTTCTTCCTTCCTTCAGTTCACCCTGACCTAAAGGGACGTTAAAGATGCAATATGTTCAACCATTTAACCATGACGCGCTTCAGTTGGCGATGGAGCGACCATGATAATTCAAGGGTAGTGCCAGATTAACTTGACATCTGGCACTACCCTCGAGTTTCATGGTCGATCCTTCGCCTGCAACTGGCACATGGTCATTAGGCGACACCTTTAACATTTGGAAAATGTGGTCGTGGGGTGAACGGAATAACCATTTTGTACACCAACTGTTAATCATTTTATTGGCTGCATGCACAAGCTGTGCCTGTGCCCTTCCCCCCCTTCCCACCCCCTCCCCGCACCCTCTTCCACCCCACCCCATCAAATCCAATCACCTCACTCTCTCAATAAAGGATAAGTTCAGCGCAAATTTGTAGAACATTCTTCAGTTTATCACAGCCCTTCATCGAATCCATCATAAATAATCCACAGCTCTTGTAACACAACCAACATGGAAAAAACGGAAACCAATCAATTCATGTAATGTGCTGTAGAGCTGACTGTCTGGTCACTTAAAAACAAAATTTAAAAAACACCTCAAAACAAGCGACCGGTTAAAGAGAATGTAAGAGCTTCTGAAATAAGCGTACTACTAGCTATCAAAATTTTATTATGTATAAGGTCAGGACCTACGGCCTTATTTGGGTCAAGATTGTTTATAACATTACTTACCACTGCATGATTAAGATGTATATGGGAGATTGATGTAGGTACATATTGCATATCGGGTACTGGGTAGTTGCTAACTTCTACCGTATATTGGCTTGTACAATGATTATTAAACGCCGTTGCTTTCTCCTCGTTCGAGTAATACATTTTACCGCTTTCCTCGACAGGGGGCATCTCCTCAATCGTAAATCCCTTTTTTGACATGAACGCTTTGACTAATTTCCACCAGTTCTTACTTCCGAAGTTTTATTACAAGAAACACGATTGTCTAACTCTCAATCATGGCCGATTCATCATTGGGCGATTGATCCCGCATAAAGCATAAAATAAACAGACAGCACAGCACGCTTCATTGTGCCTTATAATTATACGGCTAGGGGACGGAGCGGCTATGACGGACCACCCCTAGGTGGTCCCGCCCATGGTCGTTCCCTCTCCTATTGTCTGTATTCTATAGTCTGTATTACTTCTTTAGTCTTCTATAGTCTGTATGCCTATTTTATTGTCTCTATGCCTTCTATAGTCAGCATGCCTTCTATTCTCTGAATGCCTTCTATAGTCAGCATGCCTTCTATTCTCTGAATGCCTTCTATAGTCAGCATGCCTTCTATTCTCTGAATGCCTTCTATTCTCTGTATGCCTTCTATTCTCAGTATGCCTTCTATAGTCAGTATGCCTTCTATACTATAGTCTGTATGCCTTCTATAGTCAGTATGCCTTCTATGGTCCGGTATGCCTTCTTCTATAGTCTGTATGCCTTCTATAGTCTGTATGCCTTCTCATTGTCTGAATGCCTTCTATAGTCTGTATACCTCTATTGTCTGAATGCCTTCTATTGTCTGTATGCATTCTATAGTCTGTATGCCTTCTGTAGTCTGTATGCCTTCTATAGTTCTGCATGCCTTCTATAGTCTGTATGCCTTCTATAGTCTGTATGCCTTCTGTAGTATGTATGCCTTCTATAGTCTGTATGCCTTCTATAGTCAGTATGCCTTCTATAGTCTGTATGCCTCCTATAGTTGGTATGCCTTTTATAGTCAGTATGCCTTCTATAGTCAGTATGCCTTCTATAGTCTGTATGCCTTCTATAGTCTGTATGCCTTCTACAGTCTGTATGCCTTCCATAGTCTGTATGTCTTCTATTCTCTGTATGCCTTCTACAGTCTGTATGCCTTCTATAGTCTGTATGCCTTCTTCTATAGTCTGTATGCCTTCTATAGTCTGTATGCCTTCTATAGTCTGTATGCCTTCTTCTATAGTCTGTATGCCTTCTATTCTCTGCCTTTGTATGCCTTCTATTGTCTGTATGCCTTCTATTCTCTGTATGCCTTCTATTGTCTGAATGCCTTCTATTCTCTGTATGCCTTCTATAGTCTGTATGCCTTCTATTGTCTGAATGTCTTCTATTCTCTGTATGCCTTCTATAGTCTGTATGCCTTCTATTGTCTGAATGCCTTCAATTGTCTGAATGCCTTCAATTGTCTGAATGCCTTCTATTGTCTGAATGCCTTCAATTGTCTGAATCAGTGCCTTCTATTTTCTGAATGCTTCAATTGTCTGAATGCCTTCTATTGTCTGAATGTCTTCTATTCTCTGTATGCCTTCTATAGTCTGTATACCTTCTATTCTCTGTATGCCTTCAATTGTCTGAATGCCTTCTATAGTCTGTATGCCTGTCTATTGTCTGTATGCCTTCAATTGTCTGAATGCCTTCTGTAGTCTCTATGCCTTCTATAGTCTGTATGCCTTCTATTGTCTGTATGCCTTCTATAGTCTGTAAGCCTTCTATAGTCTGTATGCCTTCTCACATTGTCTGAATGCCTTATATTCTCTGCATGCCTTTTATTGTCTGAATGCCTTTTATTGTCTGTATGCCTTCTATAGTCTGTATGCCTTCTATAGTCTGTATGCCTTCTCACATTGTCTGAATGCCTTATATTCTCTGCATGCCTTTTATTGTCTGAATGCCTTTTATTGTCTGTATGCCTTCTATTCTCTGTATTGCTCCTTTAGTCTTCTATAGTCTACGGGTGTGTGTGAATGACGACATCGAACCACGGCCTCTGCCATTGACACATGGCAATTAACAGCGCTGTCGTATCGTTATCTTCGATGGCAACAGCGGCCAACCATTGCCTGACCTGAACATGTGGCGTGCTAGTCGGCAGGCGTAAGCCAGCGCTCAAAGGCCATCGGGCCGACATCAGGCTGATGGCTCTTTACGCATTGCGTAATGAGTGCCGCGTGACACATAGTATGCAAATCGCCGTCAGGCTGTCCTTGCGAACAACACACGGCTACTGCTGCAATCGGCTTATACTCGGTACAGGCAACTAAAGTAAGATAATGGCCTCAAGCCACTGCCAGTAACTGCCTGCTTGTTAGAATCGCTGCCAATGGTCTCAGCCTGTCTTCCTGAAATCTTCGCTATTTGAGTTGAACGCCAAAGAACATCATCTTGTCTGGCAACGAGCAAAGTATAAGCTACAAGCTGGTTTCAGCAAGAGGCACGGCGCCACACCAGACCCCGCCAATGCCACCCCTCATACACAATTGCAAAAAATTCATTTGACTAAATAGTTCAAGGGTGGTGTCAGAATAGCTTGGCGCCTGAGGCGCCAAGCTATTCTGGCACCACCTTTGAAGTAAAAAGGTAATGTCCTAATGTGTAATGTAGCCTGAGGCGCCAAGCTATTCTGGCACCACCTTTGAACTAAAATGATAATGTCCTAATGTGTAATGTAGCCTTCATAGGACAATAAGTACATTTTAAAAAGCCTTAGGGTCGAATGGGTTAAAAGATCAAGTGTCCACCTGCAGGCTACCCCATCGACAAACACCCCCCACCCCGTTACCGCCATTAACAAGTGTGTCATCCTGCGTAAATAATGCAGTCACGGCAGATCTGTAATCTGACATTTCAATATAATGACACATGGTCTACATAAGTGAAATGCGTGCACAACTGTCAATGTCCCAGTGCAGCCCAGACTGTTCAGTGATAATTTATCGAGGACACAAACATGAAATACTTACTGCCGCGTTTCCTGCGAGTCGCTTCCTGCGCTGTAGTGTCATGCAAATAGAACGAGGAAGTTGAAAGTCAGTGCATCAGCAAACACGCCCTCGGGCAAACGTCGGCCAGAGGTACAGATTCTCATGAGCCTCTGGATCCGCGAGGACTCACAAGGTCCTTTTTCTTCTGAAGTTTTCGGGGCTTGAAATGGTTTAACAAAACAGTGACAATCAAACCGGACACTAACCTTCACTGAAAAGGTGTAAATACTCACACTTAGGTGCAGGTGCTTGTGACAATCTATGCCTCGTGTTTGCCTTTTTACGTCTGCGTTCCTCTTACAGTGGAAACCCCAGCAAAGAGAGAAACACGCGGCCTCGCAATTAAAGAACAATGGCAACATAGTTTGATTGAATTTTCCGGCTTAATTCAAACCATTGTTTAAAGGTTGATGAGTCAGACAAGGACACAATAGTCTACTTGACTTAGCTGGTGGAGATGTGTAGATACTGAGTTTCACATCCCGCTGCATTGTACCATTGTTTTTTTGTATGTATGTCCGTTTTGAAGAAGAATGTCACTCATTAAGCACATGGCCTCCTTTCTCACATTTTGGAGGAGCTGTACTTATGTACTCTGTACCTATCGACTATGTCATTGTTGCAGGAGAAGGATCGACCATGGTAATTGAAGGGTAGTGCCCGATGAGCTTGGCGCCTGATGGCGCCACGCTCATCTAGCACTACCCTTGAATTATCATGGTCGATCCATCTCCTGCAGCAGGACGTTGGGGTTACACGAGCTAACTTGAAATATAATAAATTGTGCTGTCATTGTCCACTCCAAGCGTGTTTCTTTTCTTGTTGGGATTGCGGCTACTTTCTGTTCTGAAATGTATCTTACTCGTGGGGAGGTGTGGAAAGGTGGAGGGGGGGGGGGGGAGGGAGGGGAGGGGAGGGGAAAATATCATCCACTGGAGTTGCAAAGTTATTTTGGGCTCACATCCATGCACATGCCGCTGACTGAGATACAGGGC
>BTPG01000007.1:175994622-176098042 GCA_036245525.1 Semisulcospira habei | reverse complement strand
GACAGAAGAAGACAAACTGAAATTTAATACAGCTGAGACGTGTTGGATTTGTGAAAAACCCCTCCAGGGTGATAAAGTTCGTGACCATGATCACATAACAGGGCGTTACAGAGGTGCTGCACATAACAATTGTAACTTGTTATTAAAAACAGATCCTAAGACATATAAACTGCCAATCTTTTTTCACAATCTCAAAGGATATGATTCACACATTATCATGCAGGCTGTAGATGAGTCTTACAGAAACATTAGTTGTATTGCCCAGACAACTGAGAAATACTTAACTTTTAGGTTAGACAAATTAGCATTTTATGACTCTATGCAACATTTGTCTTTAGGATTGGCTAGTCTGGCAGAAGGTCTAACTGAGTATCCAATAACGAGTAAATATTTTGAACCAGACTTGATTAAGAAAGGTGTGTATCCCTATGAGTACATTGATCACTGGGTTGTGTTTGAGGAAAGGAGACTGCCACCAAAAGAGAAATTTTATTCTACACTAACTGGCAAAGGTATTTCTGACTCTGAATATCAACACGCTCTTGATGCGTGGGATAAATTAGGGTGTCAGACAATTGGTGACTACCATGACCAGTACTTGAAAGCTGACGTTTGCTTGCTAGCAGACATATTTGAAAGTTACCATGAAAAGGGTTTGTTACACTACAGTCTTGACCCAGCCTGTTACATAACTAGTCCTGGCATGACATGGGATGCAGTTTTGAAATCCAGTAAGATATTTATAGACCTGTTGTCTGATCGTACAATGAGTCAAATGGTAGAACGTGGATTGAGGGGAGGCATTAGTATTGCAGCGAACAATTACGCCAGAGCCAACAATAAATATCTTGACGACCCGGACCGGGGGTTTGACCCTCAAGGTCAAGGTCATTCATTATGTACTTGGATGCTAACAATTTGTATGGGTTCGCGATGTGTGAGTTATTGCCATTGAAAAACTTTTGTCTGTATGATTTGTCACAGTATGACATAACAGACATAACAAACACTATTATGAATCTTGACTGAAACGATCCAAAGGGTTGGATCTTTGAAGTAGACCTAGAGTACCCACATCATCTACATGATTACCATAATGATTATCCATTAGCTGTTGAGAAAATGAGTATGACTGGGAAAAAAGAAGACACTAAACTTGTACCAAATTTGAATGACAAATTCAATTATGTTTGTCACTATCGCTTGTTACAGTTTTACATCAGACACGGGTTAGTACTAAAGAAAGTTCACAGAGGTATTCAATTTGATCAGAGTGCTTTTATGAAAGATTACATAATGAAGAACACAACCCTTCGTGCCAGGGACGGCAACACTGCATTTGACAAAGACTTCTTTAAACTTATGAACAATGCCTGTTTTGGCAAGACAATGGAAAATCCTCATCACAGAAAAGATGTGAGACTGGTCACAACTGAATCGGGTGCAATTAAACTTACAGGTAAGCCACAGTACACAGGGTACAAAGAGTTTCATTCATCCTTGTATGCTGTGTCACTCAAAAAAAAAGATTGTTAAACTGGACAAGCCAGTATTCATTGGTATGGCAATTCTTGAGTTGTCAAAATTATTAATGCTTGAATTTTATTATGATTACTTTAAATTAAAATATCCTGAGTGTCGTCTGCTATACACTGACACTGACTCTATGATCATTGATGTGTGTACTGAAGACTTTTATGAAGATATGAAAACAGAGTTACACATGTATGACACATCTGATTACCCTAAAGATCATCCACTGTACAGCACACAAAACAAGAAAGTGCCTGGTAAGTTTAAAGACGAACTAAATGGTGTGCCAATAGTTGAGTACGTTGGACTGAGATCAAAAATGTATTCTATACTGCATCAAAAGGGTAGTCAGTCAAAAGCCAAAGGAATAAAAAAAAAAAAAAATAGCGATAAAAAATAAAGACATTCGTCATGAACATTATAAGGAAGTGTTAGATGGTGCATTAATGCCTGATTATCCAAACAAGTCACTGAGATCAAATAAACATAATCTTGAAATGATCCAAACACATAAGAAGTCACTTGCAGTTGGGGACACGAAACGAGTGTTTCACAGTAAGGAAAAAGCTTATGTGCCAGGTCATTACAGGCTCAAGTTATCTGAAGAAATAGCTGATAAACTGGTTGATGAATTAATTGATGAGTTAGTTACTGAAATGAGTAACTGTGTCTGGGGGAATAATCTGTAATTCTTCTCTGACAAATGCCCTCTGGGGTGCAGGGTCATACAGGTGCGTCAGGACCGGGGACTATTTTTTTTATATTATGAACAGATGTGGACCAGATGGGGTCTGTCGCTCTGCGCTTCACGTCATTTTCAGCCTCCCCTGGTTGATATAAATATCTCACCTGTTTGGTAAATAAACTTGTATCTGGTGCTGGGGTTGGTCCTGTTTGTGGCTCTGTAATTGTTTTCAATTTAATAGCATCAGCAGGTTTTAAGCGCAAGTCATGGCCTTCATTGTTCATTGCTTTTATCACATGTGGTAATCTCTTAACCCACTCAGTGTTACGTGTGTCATGCATGAGTTCCTTAGAATACTGGTAACTGAAAAGTCTCTCTGACAACTGTTTGTTGAAGTTCTCTACAATTGCCTGTGATCTGTGTACGCCTGGTATGCCGCGTCTGACTATTACGCCATGCTTCGCAAATAACTGATTAACAGCACCTTTGAATTCAGATCCGTCATCAACCTGCACTAGTCTGGGGTATCTTAAAGGGCCTCGACCATATATTTTTGTTAAAGCTGTAGCAACTGTACTGGCTGTTTTGTCAGATATGGGTTCAGCGTCTTTGTATCTTGAAGCTATGTCAACGACAGTCAGTGCGTATTTGTATCGTTTCTTTCTTATTGTATCATGTGGAAGAAACAGGAGGTCCATTTGGTGTGTGTCATTTGGTGTTGTGTTTTCAAAATGAGGTCTTGTTATTTTTCTTGGAGCAGGTAAATATATCTGCCAAATTGCTTGTCTCTGTAACCATTGTTTGACTTGATTGAGTGTTATATCTCCGCCCACAGCGGCATGTAATTTTTCAATAGCAGTTGCTCCTTTCCAATACCCTGATGGAGAGTAATATATTTTTGATAGTTTATTTTCTACCCTGGGGTTAATTTCTTCTAGCAATTTAAAGTCCTGTAAAAAATACAAATGTCATTCTCACTAGAACAAAGATTATCTCTCCGTTTCTTTGTTGTGTGCTTGGTTTGTAATAGTCACTTAGTTTCGGTTTCGGGATAGACATGTCTTCACCCGTGACTAAAAAATACTCACGGATTGCTTCGTCTGTATTTGAAAACGTATGCTGTGCATGGCCTTCAAGCCTCAATTTTTCATTGATGAAATCAAGTTTCTCAATTCATTGCTTTTCATAATCCTGTTGCACTTGTGCGAGTTTTCAGATGCCTCATTGTGACGTTTCATTTCCTCTGCTGATTCTTCTCTACCCACATTTGAAAAGAGATAATTTGATCCACTGAAAGCCAATGCATTAACCATGGCACCTCCCACAATAACAGCTAGTGTCGCCATATTATTTTTATTTACATAGAAACATTTTCGGGAATAATTCCTTGCTTAACAAGAAAATCTTTTGTCGCAATCGACGCTGTAACAACTACAATTAGCTTAGCGCTGTCTTCAAAGTCTAATCTACTGAGGTCTGCTGATTTCATTTTGAGTAGATTTTTTCCCAGCATAGAATAAGCTACTGCTAATCCACTGATTATGGCAGAGTGATACACAAGGTTCATTATGTTCTTTGTGTCGCTCATTTTCTTAGGCAATAAAAATTAAAATAATATTTTTATTTACTCCATATAAAATGGGTCAATGGCTTTGGATGTTACTGGTAATGTGGCGACTTCTGGTTTTGTTTTTGGAGTGTCTGATTTTTTGGTCACTGTACGAGTTTGTGGTTTGTATTTTTTGTATAATTGATAACCTACGTAACCAAATCCGACAACAAATCCGGCAACTATATATTTTGTTGTTTGAGGTTCGGGGTCAGGGTCAGGGTTAGACTTAGTTGTTTGTCTCTCACTTTGATGAGGGTGTGATAGTAGTGACACAGGTCTTGATGGTGCTGACAGTGTTGACGCCTGGTCAGTCACATGAGCCTTTTCTGTTTGTGTTTGAAGCTGTAATTTTTTCTGCTTGTTCCATTCAACTAATCTTTTTCCTGCCTCAACCCTTCCTGGACTTTTAGTCTTAGTAACAGTTTGAACCTGTGTCAAAACAGGGTCGGGGTTCTGTTGTGGAGTCGTCTTGTTCTCGTCCATTTGATCCATCCTTTTCTTTCTCTAGAAAATTTATTTTCGAAAAATCAATATGACTCCCAGTTACAAGCAAAGTTACCACAGGTGCAAGGTAATTGCCAAACTTGTAAAACATGACGCATGCTAATTTACCAATTGAACTTAAAACAATAGGATTGCTTTCAAGGTCGTGTGAAAGACTGTCACTATCCACAGGTAGAAAGTGACCCACTGCTTTTGTGTATAGACATACAAGTGATTGACTCAAATCACGAGTCATTAGTGAGGCAATGTGGTTTTCATATTTTGAATGAAGTTTTAATAGTTCGTCAGCGGTTAGAGATTCAATGTCTTCTGTCATGTATTGTTTTCCGAGATACGCCTTTGATTTGCCTGACACAACTACAGAAAGAAGGCGCTGTTTTTTCGAGTCTAAGTCTTTGTTCTCTACAGCATTTATATCATTCAATAGAAGGAGTTCATCAGGGTTCATTTATATTGTAATAATAAAATTTAAAACAAAAATCAAAATTGCAGGCAACTTTAAAATTGTTATCAAGCAAAATCATGTTTTTCTAGGAAGTTCCACTGAACAATAATTTTATACATTTGCACCAATCAGCTATGTTGTCAGTAACGTTTTACGTTTACACTGTGTTACCGCTTCTATGTGAGCTAAATGGATTTAGATTCAAACCACAGATACACTCACTCAGGGATAAAACACACTGTTTTTCCTGCTCATGGTCAATGTCATAAGGGACGTAATCACTTGGAAGATACAACCACTATACAGAAGTTGTCTCCCATAGACTATTATATGACATACCCCAAGAAAGGCCTTGGTGGACTTAAATGACATGTGTCACAGATTTGTGAGTGAGTGTGTTTGCAATGGAGCAAGTTCCTGAGAATATTCATTGAGGATATTGTTCCTGTATGTGTGTAGCGAGGATAGTAATTTCAGGTATGTTCATTTGTAAAGTACACTTGTAGGCTTAGCTCAGTGTCATGTCTCGTGTGTGTGTGTGTGCCCCCTTGGATTATGCAGAGATTCAGAAATCTTTACAGTTGACTCAAACCCAATAAAAACAGTGGCTCTTTGAGAATCTCGCCATGCTCATAAGAATCTGTGATCGAGTGGGCTACTGAAAATGTACAATAAAACATGTTTTTTTATGTTCTCATAAAAGGGATTCCTCTACTTGTTCAGTAAAGCAGAACGACTCATAGCGTCACTCAGCTATACAAAAGACACTGTGAACCCTAAAATAACTGAACTGTGAGTTGAGCTGTGTGTAGCATTGCCGTACACTGGTGTGTGTGTGTTTGTGTGTGTGTGTGTCAGTGCGTGTGCGTGCGTGTGTGTCAGTGCGTGTGTGTGTATGTGTGTGTGTGTCAGTGCGTGTGTGTCAGTGCGTGTGTGTGTTATGTACCTCTAACAAAACCTGTTTGGCTCAAATAGCATGTTTTCAAAGTGACGGTTGACACACATGGCACTGGAATTGAAACATTGGGGTAGTGTCACGGTCCCACCTCGCTGGGAACTGAAAGCAAATAACACGCTACGCGGCACACAAAACCTGTTCGCCCAGACAAGGGTGGGGGTAATGGGTGGTGTGTGTACAAGGTTTAAAATATACCAGTTAAAACATGACGTCTATTCAGGGCTGACTAAATAATAAAACGGTGGAGTGCCACAAAGACTTTGTATGGCCTAGCACTGACGGCTGTGTGGTGTAAACATATTCCAGCATGGTTGAGAAAATGTGTTATGTTACCATTGTGTAGAAAGTGTGCGTGCATGTGTGTTCGTGTGTGTGTGTGTGCGTGTGTGTGTGTGCGTGTACGTGTACGTGTGTGTGTGTGTGTGTACGCTACCAACACTGCAGTACACAGAAAACCGAGACACCTCACAGAACCTGTTCTACGAGTCTACGTGTTCTAGCACTAAAAAAAGAAATTTCACGTTCTGAAAAGACAGAAATATTTTTCAAGCTCAGATAAAACCAGATCAGATCTTATAATCTATTCAAGGAATTTCAAATTTATCCAGCTGAGCTATGGCGTCAGCTCTGTCATACCGGTTAGCAGTTGGCTGTATGTATGTGTGTTTGTTTGTGTCTGTGTTAGTGTATATATGTGTTTGTGTATATGTGTGTCTGTGTGTGTGTGTATATGTGTGTGTTTGTGTGTGTATTTATGTGTTTGTGTGTGTGTACATGTATGTTTATTCATGTGTTTGTGTGTGTGTGTGTGTGTGTGTGTGTATGTGTCAGTGCGTGAGTGTGTGTACGTGTTAGTGTGCGCCGGTGTGTGTCTGAGTTACCTGCGACGGCAGTTTTAAAGGACCAGTACATTTTGTGCGAAAAGCAGTTGCATTGCATAGCTGTTAGAAATGATGGCAGTAAAATAATATTAAACAAGTCACATTAGCTACTCGCTACGAGAGAGCTAACAGAAAAGTTAACTAATACTTGAAAACAAAGGTTAGGTCTGGAGTCCGAGACTCTTGAGGATCTGACCTGTGTCCACTTATAAAAATTTAGGCTCGTGAGAATCATATTCTATGTAAAACCTCATATACTCGGTACAAGGCAGCCGAATACTGGAGGTTTTACCGTCTACAGTCGATTTTAACTTCCTGGTTCAGTGTGTACAGTAGCCATGAATGCAGAGCTGTAATGGTAAGTTCATAAACATGGCCATGGTCTCGATTTTTAAAAAAAATTAACAGTACATGTTTAAGTGTTGTCAGAGACAATAGTTATAGAGATAGATACTAAGAGATTTAAAAGATAATTAAATCAATAAGGCTGCGTCGGTCATGCTCATCACTTTTAAAAATCAAAGGGTTGATTCGGAAATAACGGTGGTGTAATGGGTGTCAAAAATTTTAATATTAAAAATGATGTAAATTAATGACTGATGCGGCTTTATTGAATTCATTGTCTATCGGGACTCATATTGTCTTTCTCTCAGGCAAGGTAAAAAAATGTTAATCTTTCATACTCATCCCGAATGGCGTCACAGTTCACAGTTTATTAATCGGAAATTATTCTCGGTCTTTCCTGGTCCAGACATTACTGGCTTGCATAAGCCAGCGGTCTTTAAAGCTGAGAAACAGTTTTTTTAAAAAAACTCCGCCCCGCACGTGTTTTAAAAAAACTTTACAGGACCCAGCCAGGGCCCTGTCATGAATGTTCGGCTAACTTGCCCCTGAGTCGGCAAACCGGTTTGCAACTCAGTTGACTGAGTTTTCAACTGCGTTTGTCGTGCTGGCAAAACTCCCGTGAAAAAGACAGGCCACTTCCTGTATGCAGCGAGTGGGCACCGCGATCACTGATGTAAATCAGCGATATTTCTACTGATAGCAACAGTAGCAGACGACACTCGACCACCCGACGGACAGAGCAGGCCATTTGTGTCTTGCCTGGACGCAAACTGGATATGGACCAGGCCGAGCTATCCGTAAGTTACACAGTACAGCCTGAAGCTTTATTTGATATCGGAAGGAGGCGTTATTTGTCGTTTTGTGTTTGTTATTATATCTTTTCATCTCTAGTGGCCTACAGCAAATATTTTTTCCATACGAAGGGCAGCTACTATAAAACAGCTTGACCCATGGCGACCTAAGATTGATCTCCCATGTATCTTTTGGCAATTATGTAAACAGTCGATTGTCTCTCTCTCTCATCCAATTTACTGTGTTGGCTGTACATAACAATGCTTCTTTATTTATATTAGCCTACCGATATTAGACGTTGTGGCATCAACGAAGGTTATACTTATAATGATTATAAATCCTAAAATATTGCACCTGCACTATATGTACAATATCATGGACGTGTTGAAAAAATTCGTTCACAACTACAAAGTGTCAGGAGTCATACTTACAGCTTGTACAGCCGTACATTCTGCCATCATCCCCAGCGCGTAAAATTCCGTGGCTGCCAGTCAGTTTCAAAGTGTCACAGAATCGTCTGCTGTTGTCCGATCTGCTAATCACGTTGATTTCCGTGCAACAGGAAGTGGCCTGTCGTTTCCCGAGAGTTTTGCAAGCTCGGGATATGCAGTTGCCAACTCCGTCAACTGAGTTACAAACCGATTTGACCCACTTAGGGGCAGGGCCCAAGTTGGGTCCTCTAGAGTCTTTTTAAAACACGCGCTGGGCGGGTTTTTCTCATTACACCTCAGCTTTAACCCAAATGTCCGAGACGGAGTGGTCGGCCTCGTTGAAATGTCATCCGACCGGTCTGTTGCATTGGTACTTGACCGACTGACCTGAGATGTTCTTTGAAACGGTCGTTGATGGTTCTTTCCGTCTCTACAACATAACATTGGCCGCTTTCCACACAGGAGATGACATAAATCACGTTGGTGGTTTGACACGTGAAGTATCTGTCTATGTTGAATTTGTAACGTGTTGGGTGGGGCTGGTGGCTCTGGCTGGTTGTCTGTCTCCCCCCCCCCAAAAAAAAAAAAAAAAAAAAATTGTGTCCTTTTTCCTCTCTCACTCTCTCTCTCTCTCTCTTTCTTTCTCTCTCTCTCTCTCTCTCTCTCTCTCTCTCTCTCTCTCTCTCTCTCTCTCTCTCTCTCTCTCTCTCTCTCTCTCTCTCTCTCTCTCTCTCTGTCTCTTCCACCCCCTACCCCGCTCTCTCCCTCTTTCTTTACGCTTTTCCCCTTACTCTTTTTCCACTTCCTCCTCCCCCCCCCCCCATCTCTCTCTCTCTCACTCTCTCTCTCTCTCCCCCACCCGGGTCGGCCCTGGGGGACTTGGGTGGGGTTAACTACTTTTTAGTTCCCAGGGTCACCCTGGTCAGCCCCACAGGGTGGGGTTTCCCCTTTATTCTGGGGCATGTGTTTCTGTCTACCCTTGGTTCATTCACCTGTATTTGCCTTTTTAAACTCTCCCTACTGTCTGCACTGTGTGTAGCTCTTGATATAATGGTCTTAGCTTTATTTAGGCCCCATGACGTAGGTTTATTTAACGTATTGGACCTGCTGGCAACATACATTCAATTTTCTGTTTAATTTTTTTCATAAGCAGTGCAGGCACGTCCTGAGAAAGTCTTGTTGCTGTCGGGACGTTAAGCAATGTATAATTAATCAATCTCTCTCTCTCTCTCTCTCTCTCTCTCTCTCTCTCTCTCTCTCTCTCTCTCTCTCTCTCTCTCTCTCTCTCTCTCTGTCTCTCTCTGTGTCTCTCTCTGTGTCTCTCTCTCTGTGTCTCTCTCTCTGTCTCTGTCTGTCTGTCTGTCTGTCTGTCTGTCTGTCTGTCTCTCTCTCTCTCTCTAGCCTCACACACACGCATTCACTTTTGCTCGTTCCTGTGCGCGCTTACACACACTCTTGTGCTGTCCTGAAGAGGGCTGCCCAGTTGCCCGGGATGCTGCTGAACTTCCCTGCTGCCCCTGGTACAGAGAAGGGCGACCACTGATCCACAGGCCGCCTATGTGCAGGTTTGGAGCTACGACTCCCAGTAGTAACCTCTACCTGCCACTTCACCCGTTCCTCATCGCCGCAGGGCTTCTGGAGGAGGCAGAAGAAAAAAGAAGATGAAGAAGCAGATTTGGTGAAGATCCATGCACAAAACCTGCGCGTGAAGGAGATTTTGGTGGAGAAGCTGTTGCGCTGGAGCAACCCTGCCCTATCAAATCGGAGTGTCCAGTGTTGGTAATGGTTTCAGAACTGACAGACGAGAGATAACGCATATACTGAGGCTAAAAGCGTCAAATCTGTACACTGCCATATATGCAAACTGCATTATAGAATTCACAGATAAGGACACGGAACAATCGCTTTAGTTCAAGGGTGGTGCCAGAATATCTGGGTCCCCCACCCTAGTCTGCCCTGGGGGACTTGGGTGGGGTTAACTACTTTTTAGTTCCCAGGGTTACCCTAGTCAGCCCCAAAGGGTGGGGTTTCCCCTCTATTCTGGGGCACGTGTTTCTGTCTACCCTTGGTCCATTCACCTGCATTTTCCTTTTTAAAACTCTCCACACTGTCTGCGCTGCCTGTAACTCTTGATATTGGATGTGTGTTGCTAAAAATAAATGGTCTTAGCTTTATTTAGCATATTAGACTGGCTAGCGACATACATTCAATAGTCTGTTTAGGTGGGTTTTTTTTTCACAAGCAGTGCAGGCATGTCCTGAAAAAGTCTTGTTGCTGTCTGGACGTTAAGCAATGTAAGAGATAGAAATAGTGGGGCTCCTAAAACTCCGGATCCTCAGGAGCCGAACAGATACCATAAAACTATTCAATTTTAAACACAAAATCCAACAATTCTCTCAGCGCTAACATTCTCAGGAGAAGATCGGCGATCTTTTGGTTAAACGAACCTTAGCATCCCCACTAGTTCTATCACACCTGTATTGCCAAACAGATACCCTCTCCCACAAACTCTCTCAGCGCTAACATAATCCCCACCTCAACCCCGGCCCCTGGCTTGCACCAAAACCGTATTTTTAAACAAACACCGGCTCCTGAGAATCATCAACTGTATTATCGTGCCTGGCATCCGAATAGCTCATTCCAGTCCACTGGAGCCAAGTGGAACTATGTACTTACTTACAAGTTGTAGGTAACTTAAAGGTTACCTCTGCAGGTTCTTTAACTCTTTCTACCCCAGCTGTGCAGCCAGCAACTTTGCCCTCTGGACCAGCCATGCAGAGAGCTGAATGCTAAATATATGGGTGTCTCGCAAAAACTGCTATAACTTTAAAACCACTGAACCTATCTCAACCAAATTTTGGGACAGTACAGAAAAATAAATTTACAAAATGTACATGTCCTGTGTTTTATGTTTATTGACACCGGAAAGAACTAAGAGATGTTTATTTTTGCAATTTGCTTGTAAACAAAGACATTTTTAAAAGTAAATATTTCAGACTTTTAAGATACACCCCAAATCATAACAAATTAATAATACCACATATACAACAACCATTTATCTTTTTTATTTCAAAATTTGACTTTGATTGGTGCAGTATTTATGGAGTTACAGCATTTTTGCTCTGGTAACCGTGTTATGCTTTACACCCAGCTGCAGGCTAGTCTGTATACAAAACACAGCAGCTGCTGGGAAAACATTGTAACTGTGCAAATACTGCACATATCACCAAGAAACTTTGAAAACATATAGAACAAAGTCTCAGAATGTGTTTCTGGCCATTATAAAAAAAATTAAATATGCTGCGGTGAACTGAGAATTTTGTTTCTCTATATTTCTGCAGTGTAAACAAAGGTTCTTACAAAAACAAACATTTCTTTAAAGATATGCCCCATCACATGCACAGTATTCTGACAGAAAACACATACACACAAATTTCTGCAAAAATGAAGTAAACATTACTTACATTTTGAAGCTTGACATACTGCATTATCCAAAAGATGATCCCACATTATAAATGATATAATCCAGGTCTCATAAAAAAGTGCCACACACCACAGTGTCAGAATGAATCGGTGTTCAGTTTTTGTCTTTGGCATTTCACATCATATCACTTGCACACTGTCTACAAATTCACACTAGAATGTAGTCTCACATGAGAGAATAATGAGAGTTCAGTCCACACTGTCTAAAACTGTCACAAAGTGAAAAGAAAATACACTGCAACACAAGGCTACATCACAAACTGTTCATAATCAGTGTGTCATCATGACTGCACTGATCATATTCAAAATTACAGGCACAAAATATTATTACTGTTCAGTCAGAAATGGCCAGCATGATTTTTATTTGTCTCCTGTAGTCCTCATGTTCGTGGTACACGATAAAGCAAGGTTCAACACCAAAACACTGCCGACACTCAAAACGAGTTTCTCGCCTGTGCAGGTATGTCCATTTCTCACCCTCCTTGCGCTGTTTGGGGATCGTACACACTTGGCAGTTTTTCTGTGGGTTCTTCTTCTTCCCCGTCTGCTCAATGCGGGAAGGATAGTGCCGTCCTGCCCTCCTGACAGCCAGCGTGGGGTCAGAGGGTGGTGCCTTTAGACGGGGGACATCAACAGTCAATGCCTTGACAATTTCCAGGGTGTAGTCAAATTGTGTCACCTCTTTGTCTGCCTGCATGTTGTAAAGGATTATTGACTGCACCTTAGATATATGGATGAGGTGGGTCAGGGCTCTCTTCCACCACTTCATAGTCTTTCGGTTGAAGGCATAATAAGCCAAATTCTGATCAAATTGATCAACCGCATTCATATTCTCGTTGTAGTCCTGCACCACATCCAGCTTTTTCTCCTCATCCTGGGTCCTGGGATGCCGTCTGCCTGTACTGACAGTTTTGCCACAGTGTTTTGTGCTCAGGAGGTACAAGTTTTTCTTGTCACGGAACCTCACACACACAAGAGAACTGCCACCGTCCAGGGTCTTGTGCATGCTTGTTGACTCCCCCTTTTTCAGCTTTGCATTCTTCAGATCAAGAGGAATGCCAAGCCGGTTGGACCTCAAAGTACCAACAGTGTCGGCTCCTTTCTGCTTCAGCTCTTCATTACAATTTTCACACTCGAAAAGAAACTGTCCATGTACACTGTGTGTCCGAGACCATGGAAGTCAGAGGTGAGTTCACGGACAACATTTCCTCCATGATCCTTCTCCACTGCATTCCCCTGCTTCCCACAGTAGATTTTCAGGCGGCTGATATATCCTGACCCTGACTCGCAAGCAAAGTACATTTTGATTCCATACTTGATTGGCTTGTTTTGAATGTACTGCCTGAAAGCCAGTCTGCCTTTCCAAGGCATTATGGATTCATCCACAGCCAGGTTCTGCTTGGGTGAGTAGCTCTCCTTGCATGCCTTAGTAAAGAAATCAAGGTAGGGCCGGATTTTGAACAATTTATCTCTGTTGGAGTCAGTTTGTGCTGGCTGATGTGTGTTGTCTGCCAAATGGAGAAACTGCAATATCTCCTCAAAACGGTTGCGTGACATGCACTGGTTGAAAAGTGGGGTGGCGATTGCAGGCTCGGTGGACCAATAACTGCGAATTTCTGGTTTCACAACCAGCCCCATATTCAACAACAACCCCAGGAAGACTCGCATCTCCTGGAAACTAACCCTAGTCCATGTATTAAATCTGAATATTTGGTGAAGGGTCTTGGAGATGCATCTTCGCACTGCTGAGCGTACCGGTTGGTCTCATCCACCAGAATCTGCAAGATGTCGTCGCTGAGGAAGAGCTTGAAATACTCAAATGGCGTGGGGTTCTCCACAGTGACTTTCATTCCAGGCTGACCTGCATACAAAACAGAAAAAAAGTAAAATAATCAGCTATCAAACTGTAACAAAAACAAAAAACAACAATAACAACAACAACAAAACAAGGGTTCTTGTGGTAAATGCACAGCTAACAACATCCTGCAAAGCCACACTGACACATACACTGATACAGTGACAGACGCCTGTTACCTTCTTTTAGAGATGCTGCAACATAAACTTGAGAAAGGCAAATTCTGTTGAATGTAAAAAGCATATTTCTTACCTGTAAAAGTCACTGCAGGTGGGTCAAACTGTCCAGAACTCCATTCTGAATTGTTGCTTGCTGATGCTGTGTGGCTGCTTGACCGACCACGCCCACCTCTCTGTCAAGTTTGAGTCAATTTTCTCGGTTTCTGCCTCCTGAAGTTGACGGTTGAGGCTGATCAACATTCAATTCATTTTCTGAGTCAGTGGACTCATCTAAGCCCACTTCACAGTCGATCAGTTCATCATTTTCTTCGCTGTCATAATTCATTATAAACTCAGCAGCCTGACTAGCATTCCAAGTCTGGGAACGCTTCGCCATTGTCGAAGAAAAGTACACAAATTCCACAAAAAAGGCTCGAAAAACCGCCCAAACTTGCCGCGTGCATGTGAGGAAGAACAAAGAAGTGGCTAAAGTTAACAGTTCCAATTAGGAACCACTACAAGCTGAATAAGAAGGGATGCAGTTTCAGGACTGCCCATTACGGATAAATCCGTAGTTGGTCGGGAAATGCTGGGCGTGCATTTATGGATAAAACTGTAGTTGGGGTAGAATGAGTTAAAGTTACTTACCATAAGAACTTATTAATTACTTACCATAAGAACTTATAACAACTTGTCTCCAGTCACAAGATACTGAGTCAGATTTGACAAGATACAAAGACAAAAAAAGTTATTTAAAAAAATATTCTGGTGGAGCCTTGGGCATCAAATAGACAGGCGGCGTGTCATCTATCTGTGAAGTGTATGACAAAAATATTGTTTGATTACCAAAACTGATTTTTACTTCCCTAAACGTCCTTGAAGTTTTTCTGTGGTTTCTTTCACCCCTATCTTTTTTCCTTCCTATAAAAAACTGGCCTTCAGTTCTTCAACATTTACAGGGGATTGACTACGCATCTTATTTTGTATTTCATACTTTTGTTGTTTATAATTGTTCAAATCATCCTGCACTCTCTTAAATTCATTGTCATCAATAAAATTGTCCTCCAAAGATTTACTGATAATAAGTTTCATACTGCTTAGCTTTGCACCCGCCAGCGTACTCAATGCTTCATGTTTTTGTAACTTTGTGTGAAATCTCTTGTTAAGGCCTTCCAAACCAAAGCATACCAGACCTGTGGCGATGCTAGCTCCTTCAAGGCCGACTCCAATTAAACCTCCAATTCCAGTTGATATAAAAACAATACCCCCTACAGATAATCCAGCTGAAACTGCACCCACAGCCATAGATGTGTTTTGAACAGAATTGAAAACTGTCTATCGTCTTTTACATCTGGAGTATTTTGCCTCCTCTCCTTCCAAATATTTTAAGGCATCTGTAATATTTATTAATCAGAATGCGTCTGCCTGTAATGTTTTATCTGATGCAATTGGCACATGCGGATCAGTCGTCACAAGTGTCACAGTCTCAGTCGTCGGTAGTTGTGGATAGAAGTTTACCATTTTTTTTATTCACAAATATTTTTTATTTAATCAGTGATTACATTTTGCAACTCGTCAAAAGTATACAATTTGCTGGCGTAATAAATGAAACAAGATCTATGTGTTCTAGTTTTATGTAATTTAGAAAAACAAAAGTTAGTTTATTGACCAATATCTTGACAGCTGGAATACTGCTCGAAACTTCAAAATCATCTAGATTTTTTCTAATAGCAATAAAAACTTTTGTTGCCTCTGTCAATGAGTCATCCCATGTAAGTTTGATTCCCTGTGCGATATCTGCCTCTTTTGCAGAACAAATACTATTGTCGCTTCTCTTGCGATGGAAAAGTTTGCTGGTGCAAACACAACTTTTGCATCTGATCTGCCCTTTCTATGCGTAAGAAAATACCGTCGGTTTTCGTACTCCTGTACTTTCAGTTTAACTCTGCTATAATTGTCTTGTGCAAAACTTGGAACAAGGCTTACAATCAAAGGTCCAGAGTTAACAACTTTCCTAAACACTAAGGTGCCTTCGTCATCATTATATACATGAGGACTAATAAATTCCAACTTTATGTCACAGTCAATTGTTGGTGGCAGTGTAGGCACAGGTGAAACTACCCACTTATTACCCACATGTATTAAGTTGTAAGGCGCATTATTTACAGGTGTAGTTGGAACAGTGACATCACGCAGATGACCAAGTTTAGGAATCGGTCTGTCTGTTCCGTCTTTCATGTCATCGATTACTTTACGCTTGTACAATCTAACGGAAACAAGTTCAAGGCCATACACCTCTCCTACCTCACCGTCTTTATCAAAATCTTGCACATCAGCCAAACCTTTTAACTCTATTAATGGACAGGCAACTGGTATAATTCTCGGCTTTGGAGCAGCACTCATTTTTTTATAAACAAAAATAAAATTATTTAACGTCTAACACAACACTAAAATCATG
Source organism: Semisulcospira habei (assembly GCA_036245525.1). Classification (NCBI taxonomy): domain Eukaryota; kingdom Metazoa; phylum Mollusca; class Gastropoda; family Semisulcospiridae; genus Semisulcospira; species Semisulcospira habei. The sequence goes on along the minus strand of BTPG01000007.1, from coordinate 176,081,902 downwards.
CATCACAACTGGTTTGTTATCTTGATTAGTTACAAATAAACACAGTGACTCAAAGAAACTAGAACCTAATTTCTTAAACTGTAAATTAGGAAATCTAACAACCACACTTTCACAATAGGGAGCAGTTCCAGGCGGAAAGCATCTCAACAAAGTTGAAGGCTTTCCATTGTGAACATTTTCAGTTGTGTTTAGTTCATTCAAATGAACATTAAATACTGTGTGTACTGACAAATGAACAGGATATCTTCCAATTACTTTTTGTTTATTTGGTTTCAATAGACCTTTGTCTGATAATGACCAATCCTCATCTGGATGTATTATTACTTGGCCTAAAAAACCAAGTAGTCTTACAAGCCTATCTGATAATGAATACTGACTACCTTTCGGAAATTCCAATGTAACAAGTAGGTTAGCTTGATTTATAGTTGCTTTTATTTTAAATTCATTTTGAAACCATTCAGCTAAAGTACAAAAGTCATAATACCCAGATCGTAAACCATCACTCTTCTTTCCACCATCAAGTGTTCCATATACAAAATAATTATCATCTGTTACATTAAACCACTTTACAGTGTAAAACATTTCATGGATAGCTACAGCCTTGCTGCCATTATGATTATCAATTCCATTAGTTAACCACACTAGTTTGCTTGTGTCAAGATTTGTTAAGGTAATAAACATTTTTATTATCAAAGAAGTACCCAATGGAGAAAGAAACACGCTTAGAAAAGACGGGTACAACACAATTTATTAATATTTTGGGTAAATACCCTTTGTCAAAATAGACAAACAAACAAACATAGAGATTAGCCGCTACTTATCTTCAATGGCAGAAGGAATGTGGCAACTGAAGGAGGTGACGTAAAATAAAAGAAAAGGAAGAACAAAAGTGCGGAAAAAGTAAAAATGACGTCAACGAAAAATCGCGTAAGAGAGAGACTCGGAAAGAACCTGAACACGAGAGACAAGAGTGTGTGCAAGCACGTGCAGGAGCGAGCGAAAGAAAAGGCGTGTAGATGAGGCCAGAGAGAGAGAGAGAGAGAGAGAGAGAGAGAGAGAGAGAGAGAGAGAGAGAGAGAAAGAGAGAGAGAGAGAGAGAGAGAGAGCGAGACGGAGAGAGAGAAAGAGAGAGAGAACGAATGGGGAGTACCCTTGGGCACGAAGTAGGCTGAGTGTCTAATACACAAAGCCTGCGAAACACCAACCCGAAGGCAAACTTTATATCACCTTCAAGTTGAGGACTACCTCGGGGAAAAACGGGAGGACCCCGGGAAAAAAAAAAACCAGCATTTAGCACGGTACACAACAAGTAATAAGTCATGAAAACAAAGCAAAGAATCAAATTCAGTAAGAGAATATTGGTATAAGTGGAGAGTAGGTAGTTGTGAAACCGTCTTCAAGGGTAACTCAAAAAATAAGGGGGGGGGGGAGAGAGAGAGAGAGAGAGAGAGAGAGAGAGAGAGATGGGGGCGGGGGGGGGGGGGGAAGGGGGGGAAGGAGTAAGGAGGAAGGGGAAAAAAAAAAAAAAAAAAAAAAGGAAGGGGGGGGGGGGGGGCGGAAGACAACCAGCCAGAGCCACCAACCCCACCCAACGGGCACCCACCAGCCCACAGAAAAACACACAGGCACGCAACAAGACGACCACATACATCCCCAAGGGATGCACACGATCGCCCCGCCCCAAAACCGCGTGTTTCTTTCTCCGTTGGGTACTTCTTTGCATATTACACGCTTGGCAGTCACCTTTTTGGTCTGGATTGATTTATTTTTATTATCTCATAAAAAAGAACGATGAAATTTAAATCACCAACAAGTGTCACTGTAAACGCATTTCAATTTAATGTGGATGCTAAGTACAATGTCGCACCAACTTATGAACAGAAAATAATTCAACTAAATCAGCTCGACATAGCTGTGTCGGAACAAGATTTATTCCAAGTCAAAATACCCAACCCCTTTGATCATTACCTAAACCTTCCAATAACAGACGATACTACTGCAAGAAAATGGTCATCAAGACCACTACAAATGTTTCAAAACCAACTCAACTTTGCTATACTGTGTTCAACTACTGGCTGTGGTGTTTCATTTACAGACCACTTGAATCACTCAAACAAACTGATTAGATCTGTCTAATGTCTCCACACATATTACCAATTAAGAAGAACTTCATACACCACTACCTACTGAATCCAGTTTCAACAGATATAACAACCCCATGGATATGAAAGCATTTGAACGCATCTGTAATGAATTTAACATCAGCTCCCGGTATGACTTCACACAAAAACTTGATAATCACAATGGTATGGGTACATTGTATTACGCTATGAGTCACAGACAATACCCACAAAATTACTACCCTGGTTACACTTCATTCTCATCAAAATCACAAGTCTGGTTATGATCAATAGAACAGAAACAGTCTAACGCCTGGACCACATTTATTTTAGACAGGAGTAACAGGTTTACTCAAGCAGGAGTCGAGCGCGTAAATGAGTCTATCAGAACATATGTGTGGTGTTTACTAGGAGCACAGTCATTAACAAAATCAAACATTTTAAATGGGAGTGGAAAATTCAAAGCACAAAAACAGTTTCTTGCAAACCTAGAAGACTCAATCAATTCAGTGGTTGATCTCCCATCAAGCATACAACGCTATCAAGACGTCCTCAGATATGCCAGGTCAAAAGTTGACTTTGTAGTTGGCATCGGGTTATACATGCTACCATCTGATCTTCAATTACAAATGGGGACAATAACAAATTATAATAATGAAATAATTGTTGCTGGTGTTGATAAAAAAATAGGACTCAATCAATCTGTAAACTTGGGGGCAACAACCACGCATGTACAGAAAGTAAAACCATTAATAATGCCAGCACCAGTAACATCATCACTCGTACAGGCAGTAAGCCAGTAATGTCACTAACAGACCCAGCCCCGGCACCGTCACCTGCACAGGCACCAGCACCAGCACCGGTAAACACACATGAGTCAGAGAGAACTGCATTGGTAATAGGCCTCCCTGGATTAGGTATATTACTTCTTTACCTGTTTCATTAAATAGCCCACTATTAACCCTCCTCTCATTTTCTTGGCTTGACTTCGCGAACGAAGATTTTATAGGAGTTGCCCACGACATCTGCAGGCTTGTTCGTGGCTGCAGAGGCCAATCCGGGACAGGCAGGTTTGACCGCAGTGGCTGCAGGGGGAGGTATGGCCAGGGTTCTGAGTTGCGGCATCTCTGTTTTTTCTCCTGAGCAGCTTGTCCTTAAGGCTAGCTCTGCGAGAGTCCTCAAAGGAGACAGCTGCCTTGTAAATGGTGGAGCGCCAGGTGTCACGGTCCGCAGCAAGCGAAGACCACTGGTGGTGGTCGATTTGGCAGGCACTAAGTGACTTTTTGAGACAGTCATTGTATCTCTTCTTTGGTGCCCCTCTGTCACGGTGTCTAGTAGCAAGCTCGCCGAACAGGGTGATCTTTGGTAGGCGATGATCCTCCATCCTGGAGACATGCCCCGCCCAGCGGAGCTGTGTCCGCAGAAGCAAAGCCTCGATGCTCACAGTTTCAGCCTGTTCAAGGACCTCGACATTGGTGACATAGTCACTCCAGTGAATGCCCAGGATGGTGCGCAGGCAGCGCTGGTGGAAGCGTTCGAGGAGTCGTAGTTGGCTGCGGTAGAGGGCCCAGGACTCGGAACCATACAGCAGGGTGGTGAAGACCACAGCTCTGTACATGCTGATCTTGGTGCCTGTTTTCAGCTGTCGATTGTGCCACACCCGCTTGAAAAGTTGCCCGAAAGCGCTGTTCGCTTTTGCCAGCCTGCTGTCAAGCTCCTTGTCCAGCTTGGCGTCTGAAGTGATAATGCAGCCAAGGTAAGTAAACTGGTGCACTGACTTTAGTTCAGACTCGCCAATGGTGATGTGAGGAGGGCGATACACTGTCTTGGGTGCCGGCTGATGGAGGACCTCTGTCTTTTTCAGACTGACCTCGAGTCCAAAGAGCTGGGCAGCGTCTGCGAAGCAGGACGTGATGCGCTGCAGGGCTCTCTCTGTGTGTGCAACGAGGGCAGCGTCATCAGCAAAAAGCAGCTCACGAATCAGTTGGTCTAGGGTTTTTGTGTGGGCCTGCAGTCATCTGAGGTTGAACAGGCTGCCATCGAGACGATACCTGATGTACACTGCATCGTCATCATCGAGGTCCACTGTGGCCTGCTTCAACATCATGCTAAAAAAGATGGTGAAGAGGGTCGGTGCCAGCACGCAGCCCTGCTTTACGCCGTTGAGAATAGGGAATGGTTCTGAGAGGTCATTGTTGAGTCTGACCTGGCCTTGCTGGTCCTCGTGTAGCTGGACAATCATGCTGAGGAACTTTGGGGGACAGCCAAGTCGCTCCAGGATCTGCCACATGCCTTGCCTGCTCACAGTGTTGAACGCTTTTGTTAGGTCGACAAACGTTACGTACAGCCCTTTGTTCTGCTCGCGGCACTTCTCCTGAAGCTGTCTCAGCACAAAGACCAGGTGCTCCTGTTTGCTCTGAACCCAAAACCATTAAAGTAAAGTAAAGGTGGCCGCCTACTGTTGGAGTTCTGTGTACTGTCACCAAAAAGACCCACACATGCTCTGCCATAAACCCTACTACCTTTGCTGCTGTACTGATCAGCCAACTGACTACTCTACCAATTATACCAGGCAACGCATCCATTGCTTTCACAGCCAATTTCTTAAGCAAGTCCGATATGTGTGACAATTGTTTTTTTACCCACGACTGTAAATCTTTTGGGTCTGAAGGAGTTGGAGGTGCTGGAGGTGCCGGGGCGTCACCACCCGTTACAGCCAACACAACAGTACTGATAATAAATCCAAGAGCAGTAATTAAACTTGCAATTGTAATACCCTGCTCTCTGAAAAGTGTTTTCAATCTCTCAGCCAGAGTTGCGTCTTCGTGAAGTATTTTCTGATTAGTTTCTCTAATCCTGTTGACCTGTGTTTTCAGTTTTTCTCTTCCAATACTAATCGCTTCTAACCTTCCTGATCTTTCTATATACAAATCATTTAATCTGTGTTGTATTCTTTCTTTTATTTCTGTGTCAAGATTCTCATCTGCAGTGACTAGTTTCTCTTTTTCTTTTTCTATTTGATTATCAAGCTCACCCAGTTTGGCTATATTATTTACCATCTCACCTCTGATTGTCTGCAGTGATTTATCCAACCCCATAATCTCCCGCATTGACAAAGGCAAATCATCTATTGTTTTCATTACTTTATCAGTAAATGAGGTTTCTTGTATTATCGTGTTTGCTATTTCTGGTAGTCTTTTAACTTCAGTCATTTCAATTTCTTGTCCAGTTGGCAACCTTGTTTGCGTGTCGTGAAGGGTACTAACCAGTCTAGGGGGTAACTTTTTACTACCAATACCAAGGTAACGCTGCAGTGCTGACTCACCACCTACATCAGTTTTGATTGTACTTAAAGCTCTAAACTTAGCAGGGTTGTTTTTATGGGTTAGATGTACTTTTCCTCTGTCTGTATTTACAAATAAGTGTCCTTTATCATATTCAAACTGATTAGGATCTAGTACATCTGGGCGCGCACCAACACTGTCATAAAATGAGTTTACTTTGTCTTTTAACAGTTCGTGATACATACTACTAGTTACCATTCCAGTCATATCAGTTGTAGTATCATAGTCATCTATGACATCCATTTCAATATCATCATGATTAAATCCTCCTGCTGCCATTGTTTTTATTAATTTAATATTTTTGATTTTTGCATATAAAATGACACAGTCCTACGGATCAAAGTTAGACCCGTACAGAAAACTACGTGAGCCTCTTGGCGTTAAGGGCATTAGACAATCAATTGTCATCACTAACAATCCAAGTACTATACACCAGAACCAAACTCTTACAGTCAAATTTCCAAACCTGGGTCCCAATGACGTTATTGTTCCTGGCACTGCTCGTCTTGCATTTAATATTGAACTTTCATCAGAATCAAATGCAAACAGAACACTGGTTGACAATCTAGGCAGAGCAATTATTAAAACTATTAAAGTAAAACTTGAAGGACAGGAAGTGTTTAGTCTTGATGATGCTGATGTGTTTTACTGTTACAAAGATCTTTGGCTCACACGAGAAGAAAGAGAAGACCGTGTTTACCAAGGCATAAGGTCAGATAATGTTGCTAAACTTAGAATCGATGCGGGTGACAAATCAACATCTGCAATTGAGGACGTTATATTAGCAGATACATACAGTAATAGATTTTACATTCCACTTGAATTTGAAATCCTCACAACACACTTGCCTTATTACCAAGGAGCACTGAATGACCGTCTAAGTTTTGAACTAACTTTTAATGACTGTGCAAAAATTATCAAAACAACTGACACAGATGCAACATACAAGATCTCAAACATTTCCTTTGAATACAAAATTGTCACACACACTGAACTTGCCAGACTAATTCAAAATCAATATCAGTCAAGACTTCCAATTTATTATGACCACGTGATAAGACACAGTACAATACCCAAAGACAAGGGTGATACAATGTGGAACATAAACCTTAACACACCTGCCAGGTCACTGAAAGGTATACTGATGTTGTTTATTGAACAAAAAAATCCATTCAAAAGAGATTCAGGAAAATTTTACAATCCAAAGATTACACATTTATTCTGTACGATTGAGGGTTGTCCAAATCAGGTGTATGCTTTGGGTATGCAACCTTATCAACACTATGACGAGATCACAAAATGGGCGGGTGGAAGGGTTAGAGAAAAACCGGCAAACATGGCATGTAAAGATTTACATCTGTATGACGTAAGAATCGGTCAATTCCTGACAGAAAAATACGCACTTTGGTTAGACCTGCATAGTACAGATGATGATTATCTTCATGGGTCAGGACATACTGTTGAAAACAGCAGTGACAGAATAACAATTCAGATACAAAAGAAGACTGAAACAGGAGGAGCAATAAACATATATTTGTATCTGATTTATGACGCACAACTCAATATTGCAGAAAGCAGACTAAGCGGACACTTGTATTAAATTATATTCTGTATTAAAATGAACCGGAGCTTGATGAAACTCGACCCACACTGTGGTTTATTTTGTGGTGCCACAGGCTGTGGGAAAACTGAATTTGTACTTGACCTATTACAAACAAGATACATACATCATTTCGAAAACATTGTAATATTTTGTCCTACCGTCAAACACAACAAAGCTTATCACAACCATTCATTCATTTGGACTGACAACAACATTTACTTAGTTGACCCTGAGAAAAAAACTGAATGACTACCTGCTGTATTTTTACAAACAATTTGAAGGACAGCCAACTTTGTTTATTGTCAATGATTGCTCTGCAGAAAAAGACATTGTTAAGGAAAGAAACACACTGGCAGAACTAGCTTTTAGTGGCAGACACGCAAACATAAGTGTATGGATTCTCACTAAAAATATAATGCTGTATTGAAAGATTTTCGAGAGCAACTAAAGTTTATCTGTTTGTTTTACTGTAAGGATCGTGACAGCTTTGAAGACTGCCTCAGAGAAAATGATGTCATACCAAATAAGCAGGAATGGGACGATGTAAAAAATAAACTGAAATCAACTAAGCATCTAAAGCTTATCTTAAAGACAGATCAGCCCACAGGGTATGGATTAGTAAATTAATTTAGTCTTTTGTTTTGTCCATAAAAAATGACAAACGGACAAACTATTGATATTACACACTGCTTCAAAGATGTTGTGCACTTTAATCAGATAAGAACATCTCCGAAACCTGACATAAACCTCTCAGTGCCATCGGCGATATATTTGTCAATAATATGTCTTTAGATTATGTTGATGAGCATCCAGATGTGGAGTGTTTGACAGTTGATTTTAGAACACCCACCTTAATAACAACTGCCAGGGCTGGTTTGAGATACTTTGTGAACAAATATTTCAACAATTACGTAAACTAAATGTTTATATTAACAGTGTTGCAGTTAATAAAATGGTATTACACAAAGTGTAATTTTTTTTATTATTATTTTGTCGGACAAATAAAAATGACGGACAATGCTCAAGGCTTAAGAAATGTGTTTCACACAACAGACTTGCCTATATCTAATAGTAACAATGTCTATGAATCAATAGAAAACTCTTTTTCTGTCATACAAGATAATCTTCTTTCTGGCAGTGTAAAGATTCAAGTTGTTGCTAAAATAGAATTTACCAGAGTAGATGGTGAAGTGATTGTATCGTATATATCAACAAGACAACACACAATTAACACAAGAAGAGAATTGGAAAACGTGTTTATACAAAGACTATTGCCTGACTTTCTTAAAGCAATTGACAGAGCAAGAATGAAGGGGTCTGGTTGGCACGAAGGTCATGTACATGAATTACAATTAAAACAGTCAAGGTATCATCCTATATTAGGTAAATCATGGATACCACTGCCAACAGAGGTTGCAAACAAAAAGGCTGTCGTCAATATACAGAACAATGACCACTATTGTTTCATGTGGTGTGTGCTTGCTAAACTACACTTTGTAAAAACAAGACCTGAGCGTGTATCTAACTACACCAAATTTGTAAATGAACTTAACTTTAGTGGTATTGATTTTCCTGTTAAGGTAGAGGACATTGATTTGTTTGAACAATTAAATCCTGGTATATCTGTAAACGTGTATGTAGGGGATAATGACTCTGATAACAAGTTACAACCCATTAGAGTATCACCACTTGCCCCAACCTACGGACAACCAGAAGATAAACATGTTGACATGTTATTAATAGGGGATCACTACACAATTATCAGGAGTATGTCACGTCTAATTCATGGGCATACAACAAAGCACAAATGTAAACAGGAAGTGTGTAAAAGATGTTTACAAATGTTTTCCTCTATTGAAGTGGCACACAAACATGTTTTGCACTGTAGGTCAGCTGATGAGATACAAGTATCCAGATCCTGGTAGTCAAGTGTGTTTTAAAAACTATGGGAATCAGCAAAAGCTGCCGTTTGTAGAGTATGCTGATTTTGAATCACTGGTTGTTCCATATGATGGTCCTGTTCCAGAATCATTGCCAAAGACAGTAAAATTGAGTGACCAAGTGGTGTGCTCTTTCGGATATATTCTTGTTAGGTCAGACAGTCAGCATACCAAGCCTGTTATCTACAGGGGGGAAAATGCAGCATGTCTGTTTTTAACAGAAATGAGACATCTGTATAGTCAGGTAGAACAATATCTACAAAACAATCAGATGCCTGTGATGATGACAGTAGAAGACAAACTAAATTTTGATACAGTAGAGACATGTTGGATTTGTGAAGAAGCCCTTGGGGGTGATAAAGTTTGTGACCATGATCACATAACTGGACGTTACAGAGGTGCTGCACATAACAAGTGTAATTTATTATTAAAAATAGGTCCCAAGACATATAAACTGCCATTCTTTTTTCACAATCTAAAGGGATATGATTCACACATTATCATGCGTGCTGTGGATGAGTCTTACAAAATAATTAGTTGTATTGCACAGACAACTGAGAAATACTTGACTTTTAGATTGGACAACAAATTAGTGTTTTATGACTCTATGCAACATTTGTCTTTAGGTCTTGCTAGTCTAGCAGAAGGTTTGACTGAATATCCAATAACAAGTAAATATTTTGAGCCAGACTTGATTAAGAAAGGTGTGTATCCGTACGGGTACATCAGTGACTGGGTTGTGTTTGAGGAAAGGAGACTGCCTCCAAAAGAGAAATTTTATTCCACACTTAATGGCAAAGATATTTCTGACTCTGATTACCAACACGCACTTGATGCATGGGGTAAATTAGGATGTCAGACAATTGGTGACTACAATGACCAGTACTTGAAAGCTGACGTTTGCTTGATAGCAGACATATTTGAAAGTTATCAAGAAAAGGGTTTGTTACACTACAGTCTTGACCCTGCTTGTTACATAACTAGTCCTGGCATGACATGGGATGCATTTATGAAATCCAGTAAGATATTTATAGACCTGTTGTCTGATCGTACGATGGGTGAAATGGTGGAACGCGGATTGAGGGGTGGCATTAGTATAGCAGCAAACAATTATGCAAAAGCAAATAATAAATATCTGGACGACCCGAACTTTGACCCAGGGCTTGAGGGGTCAAGGTCATTCATTATGTATGTAGATGCAAACAATTTGTACGGATTCGCGATGTGTGAATTATTGCCCTTGAAAAACTTTTGTCTGCATGATTTGTCACAGTATGACATAACAGAGTTAACAAACTATATTATGAATCATGACCGGAATGATGCAAAGGGTTGGATCTTTGAAGTAGACCTAGAGTACCCACACCATCTACACGATTACCACAATGATTATCCATTGGCTGTTGAGAAAATGAATATGACAGGGAAGAAAGAAGACACTAAACTTGTGCCAAATTTGAATGACAAATTCAATTACGTTTGTCACTATCGCTTGTTGCAGTTTTACATCAGACATGGGTTAGTACTAAAGAAAGTTCACAGTGGCATTCAATTTGATCAAAGTGCTTTCATGAAAGATTACATAATGAAAAACACAACATTGCGTGCCAGAGACAGCAACACTGCATTTGACAAAGACTTCTTTAAACTTATGAACAATGCTTGTTTTGATAAGACGATGGAAAATCCTCATCACCGTAAAGATGTGAGACTAGTAACAACTGAATTGGGTGTAATTAAACTTACAGATAAGCCACAGTACACAGGGTATAAAGAATTTCATTCATCATTGTATGCAGTGTCACTTAAAAAAAAAAAAAAGATTGTTAAACTGGACAAGCCAGTATTCATTGGTATGGCAATTTTTGAATTATCAAAACTGTTGATGCTTGAATTTTATTATGATTACTTCAAACCAAAATATCCTGAGTGCAGTCTGCTATACACTGACACTGACTCTATGATCATTGATGTGCCTACTGAAGACTTTTATGAAGACATGAAAACAGAGTTACACATGTATGACACGTCTGACTACCCTAAGGAACACCCACTGTATAGCACACAAAATAAGAAAGTGCCTGGTAAGTTTAAAGATGAACTAAATGGTGTGCCAATAGTCGAGTACGTTGGACTGAGATCAAAAATGTATTCTATACTGCACCAAAAAGGTAGTCAGTCAAAAGCAAAAGGAATTATTTTAAAAAAACAGCGATTAAAAATAAAGACATTCGTCATGAACATTACAAGCAAGTATTAGATGGAGCATTAATGCCTGATTATCCAAACAAGTCACTGAGATCAAACAAACATAATTTTGAAATGATCCAAACACATAAGAAGTCACTGGCAGGAGGAGACACAAAACATGTGTTTCACAGTAAGGAAAAGGCTTATGCACCTGGTCACTACAGGCTTAAGTTATCTGAAGACATTTGTGATGAACTGATTGACGAGTTAGTTACTGAAATGAGTAACAGTGTCTGGGGGAATAATCTGTAATTCTTCTCTGACAAATGCCGTCTGAGGGGCTGGTTCATATAAATAATAAATAGATGGATTACTGGGGACTATTTTTTTTATATTATGTACAGACGTAGACCAAATGGGGTCAGTTGCTCTGCGTCTGATGTCGTTCTTGGCCTCGCCGGGTTGATATAAATATCTTACCTGTTTAGTAAATAAACTTGTGTCTGGTGCCATCAGTCCTGACAGTGTTATTGTTTTTGGCTCTGTCATTGTTTTCAATTTAATAGCATCAGCAGGCTTTACATGTCCTTCGTTATTCATTGCTTTTATCACAGATGGTAATCTCTTAACCCACTCAGTGTTACGTGTGTCATGCATGAGTTCCTTAGAATACTGGTAACTGAAAAGTCTCTCTGATAACTGTTTGTTAAAGTTCTCTACAATTGCCTGTGATCTGTGTATGCCTGGTATGCCTCGTCTAACCAGTACACCATGCTTTGCAAATAATTGATTAACTGCTCCTTTAAATTCAGATCCGTCATCGACCTGCACAAGTCTGGGGAATTTTAAAGGGCCTCGACTGTATATTTTTGATAATGCAGTGGCTACTGTGGTAGTGTTCTTGTCAGTTATAGGTTCAGCGTCTTTGTACCTTGAAGCAATGTCAACAACAGTCAATGCATATTTGTAACGCTTTTTTCTTATTGTATCTTGGGGCAGAAACAGGAGGTCCATTTGATGGGTGTCATTTGGGATAGCGTTTTCAAAATGTGGACGTGTTATTTTTCTTGGCGCAGGTAAATATATTTGCCAAATAGCCTGTTTTTGCAGCCATTGTTTTATCTCATTGAGTGTTACATCTCTGCCCACAGCAGCATGTAGAATTGCTGTTTGTCCTTTCCAGTAGCCAATTGGGGAGTAATATATTTTTGATAGTTTAGCCCCGGCGTCTGTCATTTTTTCTAGCAATAAAAACTCCTGTGAAATATACAAATGTCATTTCCACTAGAACAAAGATTATGTCTCCGTTTCTTTGTTCTGGACTTGGTTGATAATAGTCACTAAGTTTTGGTTGCGGGATGGACATGTCTTCACCCGTGACAAGAAAATATTCCCTGATTGCATCATTGACATTAGAAAATGTATGCTGTGCATGACCTTCTAGCCTGAGTTTTTCATTGATAAAATCAAGTTTCTTTATTCTTTGCTTTTCATATTCTTGCTGGGCTTGTGCCAGTTTTTCTTACACCTCAATGTGACGCTTCATTTCTTCTGCAGATTCCTCTCTACCCATTTTTGAAAAAAGATAGTTTGAGCCACTAAATGCCAATGCATTGACAACTGCACCCCCAACAATAACAGCTAGTGTCACCATATTATTTTTATTTACATAGATATATTTTCGGGAATAATTCCCTGCTTGACAAGAAAGTCTTTTGTGGCAATTGACGCTGTTACAACTGCTACTAATTTAGCACTGTCTTCAAAGTCTAATTTACTCAGGTCTGCAGATTTCATTTTGAGTAGACTTTTTCCAAGCATAGAATAAGCTACTGCTAGTCCGCTTATCATGGCAGAGTGATAGACAAGGTTCATTAAGTTTTTTGTTTTGCTCATTTTCTAATGCAATAAAATTAAAATAAAAAATTAATCACTGCATAACAAATGGGTCGACAGGTTTTGGTGTTACTGGTAATGTGGCGACTACTTCTTTTTTTTTTGGAATGTCTATTGTTTTGGACACTGTTCGAGTCTGTGGTTTGTATTTTTTGTATAATTTGTAACCTACGTAACCAAATCCGACAACAAATCCAGCAAATATATATTTTGTTGATTGGGGTTTAGACTCGGTTGAAGGTCTTTCGCTTTGATGAGGGGGTGAATGTGTTGGTCCTGATGGTGCTGGGGCTGATGTTATTGATGGTCCTGATGGCGGGTCAGTTACATGAGCCTTTTCTGTTAATGCCTGAAGCTGTATTTTTTTGCCTGTTATATTCGGCTAATCTTTTTCCAGTCTCTACTCTTCCTGGACTTTTTGGTTTAGTGATCGTTTGAACCTGTGTCAAAACAGGGTTCGGTTGTGGAGTCATCTGTTGGTCGTCCATTTTCTTTTCCAAACAAATTTATTTTCAAAAAATCAATATGACTCCCAGTGACAAGCAAGGTTATGACAGGAGCAAGATAATTACCAAATTTGTAATACATAAGGCATGCTAATTTACCAATTGAACTTGTTACTATTGGATTTGAAATTAAATCAATACTAAGGCTGTCAGTGTCTACTTCAAAAAAGTGATTAACACCCTTTGTATAAAAGGTGATCAGAGACTGACTCAAATCACGAGTCATTAGTGAAGCAATGTGAGTATCATATTTAGCATGAAGTTTAATTAATTCATCAGTGGTGAGAGATTCAATATCTTCTGTCAGGTATTGTTTACCGAGATAAGCTTTGGACTTGCCCGATACAACTACAGAGAGAAGACATTGTTTTTTTACAGTCTAAGTCTTTGTTTTCAACAGAGTAAATATCATTCAACAAAAGTAATTCGTCTTGATTCATTATTTTATAATATAATAATAAAAAAGTAAAACAAAAAACAAAATTGCAGGTAATTTTGAAATTTGTTATCAAGCAAAAATCATGTTTTTTCTAGGAAGTGACATGACAGTAACTTTACACATTTACCACCACTCAGCTAAATAGTCAGTAACTATTTAAGTTTACCCCAAACTGCCACTCTAACTTGCTGAGAGAAGACTGACTTAAAACGCAAATAAATGCGTCATGTGCTGCCGTTTGAAACCTATTACCTTGGGGTCACCATTTTTTAAAAATTTGCATATCAGAAGTTGGTGCATATCGAAGACAGAGAATTTTTATTTTCACAAACTGTAATTTTCACATTTCGAAAACTGAAATTTTTCGCATATGATAAATTGCTGGCGCATTTCTGTAATTTTCACATATGATAAATGTTGGCGCATTTCTGTAATTTTTGCATACGATAATTGTTGACGCAGAATTACAACTTTTCTAAAAATAATAAAAGTAAGATAAATAATGATAAAAATAAAATGAAAAAAAGAGATTTTTTTTAATTTAAACAAAATTAATGAAAAAATGGGGAAAAAATTGACAAAAGGGCTGCTTGGTGACCTGCCACCTGCTTTCACAGGAATCGATGTAACCCGGGTTAATTCATGTGGGGTGCGCATTCACCTTTTCCTGTGAAAGCCCTGTAGTGTAGAGTGTCAACTGGACGCCGTGATCAGGAAACGAACCTGGCACAAGTGAAGTTAGTTTGATCAATATCCTCTCGGCCACTTCGCAGTCCCAAAGAAAGGTAGGATATTTATTGTATTTATGGTTTGGCTGTTGGTTGAAATCCTGAAAAATCAGTGCTCTTGAGGATCTGACTAAGAAAAAATCTTGAAAATCTAAACCTACAAAGACATAGGCTCCTGAGAATCTAAGTCTCTTGCAAAAATAATCCCTGGTTTTTACTTACTCAGAGGTAGGAAGTCAGATGCATGGTGCTTCCAATCTAAGCCTGTAACATGTCCTTGGCATTGCTGAATGTGTTTCTTTACTATAACAAATCACACTGGGGCAAGTTCCTGAGAAAATATCATTGAGAAATAGTTTGTTTGTGTGTGTGTAGCATGGATAGTGATTATTCAGGTATGTACATTTGTACTCTTACACTTGTTGGCTTCGCTGACATGCCTCATGTGTGTGTGTGTGTGTGTGTGTGTGTGTGTGTGTGTGTGTGTGTGTGTGTGTGTGTGTGTGTGTGTGTGTGTGTGTGCTGCTTGGATAGTGTTTACATTCATGTATGTACAGTATGATTTTAGGCTTCTCTGTCATGCCTGTGTTAAGATTATCACAGTATTCAGGTTAGCTAAAATGTTGAAAAACGGGCTCCTGAGGATCTTAGCCCTCTCGTCAAAACCCCATGTTTATGTACACAGTACCAGGGGGGTTTAAAATAGAGGCTAACAAGACAGTCTTGGCTGCAGTTAAGTCAATAGGTACCTGTGTGTGTGTAGTGGGGTAGAAAAATCAATACCTTGCCAGTTATGTGGAGGGCTGTGTTCTAATCGTGTGTTTGTGTTTAAAATTGAATAGTGTTAGGGTATCTGCTCGGCAAAACAGTTGATGATTCTCAGAAGTAGGTGGGATAGAACTAGTGGGGATGCTAAGGTTCGTTTAACCAAAAGATCGCCGATCTTCTCCTGAGAATGTTAGCGCTGAGAGAGTTGTTGGCTTTTGTGTTTAAAATTGAATAGTTTAGGGTATCTGTTCGGATCCTGAGGATCCGGAGTTTTAGGAGCCCCACTATTTCTATCTCTATGTACAACCAACCAGAATATATTAGCGCCTAGAGGTGCCAAGTTATTCTTGCACTACCCATGAACTATTTTAGTCAAAATTATTTCACACACTGGTGTATTCCGAATGATAAGGGTTAAGCTAGAAAAGCAATGTTCTAAATCATGGAAGAGTGCTTCACCATTGTGTAAAACGTAATGATTTAGGCAAACCACTTTTTGCTACTTGTTAGTTTTGGCTAGCAAAACTCAACTGCGCTCAGCACTAATTCTGAGCCCTCTCTTGAATGGAAATCCCGGACTCTTGTAATTTTTTGGGAGTCCTGGAACTTTGCCTCCCCCCCCCTCCCCCCCTGCCGTGAGATGGTCTTAGTCGCCTGCTCAGCGTTAAACCCAAATAACTAACTAACTAACTTTGCCATTTTTTTTTCTTTTTGTTTTGCGGCTCTCCTTTGTGACGGGCGCCTCGGACTTTGCCGTTTTTCCGAGTCCTTCCTTTACAAACGGCGTTTTGTACTCTGCCACTTTTGGAGGAGTCTTTTTTGTGACGGGCGCCTCGTACTCTCCCGTTTTTCTGAGTCCTTCCTTTACAAACGGCGTTTTGTACTCTGCCACTTTTGGGGGAGTCTTTTTTTTTGTGACGGGCGCCTCGTACTCTCCCGTTTTTCCGAGTCTTTCCTTTACAAACGGCGTTTTGTACTCTGCCACTTTTGGGCCGGGAGTCTTTTTTTGTGACGGGCGCCTCGTACTCTCCCGTTTTTCCGAGTCTTTCCTTTACAAACGGCGTTTTGTACTCTGCTACTTTTGGGGGAGTCTTTTTTTGTGACGGGCGCCTCGTACTCTCCCGTTTTTCCGAGTCTTTCCTTTACAAACGGCGTTTTGTACTCTGCCACTTTTGGGGGAGTCTTTTTTTGTGACGGGCGCCTCGTACTCTCCCGTTTTTCCGAGTCTTTCCTTTACAAACGGCGTTTTGTACTCTGCCACTTTTGGGGGAGTCTTTTTTTGTGACGGGCGCCTCGTACTCTCCCGTTTTTCCGAGTCCTTCCTTTACAAACGGCGTTTTGTACTCTGCCACTTTTGGGGGAGTCTTTTTTTTGTGACGGGCGCCTCGTACTCTCCCGTTTTTCCGAGTCTTTCCTTTACAAACGGCGTTTTGTACTCTGCCACTTTTGGGGGAGTCTTTTTTGTGACGGGCGCCTCGTACTCTCTCGTTTTTCCAAGTCCTTCCTTTACAAACGGCGTTTTGTACTCTGCCACTTTTGGGGGAGTCTTTTTTTTGTGACGGGCGCCTCGTACTCTCCCGTTTTTCCGAGGCTTTCCTTTACAAACGGCGAAACGGACACTCGGTTTCGTTTTCTTGGAGTTCTCTAACTCTGCCATTTCTGGGGTGACCTTCGGCACTTTTGTCTTTTTTCAGGAGTCTTCTTTTATAACGGGCGTCCCGTCATTTTTCCGAGGATTCCCATTAAAAAAGGATATTTTGGATTTTTTTTTAGGGGGGGTGGGGGCAGGCAATTATCATTTTAAAGGGCGGCTCGGACTCTAATAATAATAATAAAGGTAATCGCCAAATCACCATAGTGCGCTAGGCGCTTTACAATCACAGTAATGAAACCCAAAGCAAAATACAAAAATAAGCACATACAACAACTACTAACTCTGCTGTTTTTTTGTGTTTTTGTTTGTTTGTTTGTTTGTTTTTTCCCCCACCCGGGTCTGCCCTGGGGGACTTGGGTGGGGTTAACTACTTTTTGGCTCCCAGGGTCACCCTGGACAGCCCCACAGGGTGGGTTTTCTTCTCTGTTCTGGGGCATGTGTTTCTGTCTACCCTTGGTCCATTCACCTGTATTTTCCTTTTTTAAACTCTCCCTACTGTCTGCGCTGCATGTAGCACTTGATATTGGATGTGTGTTGCTAAATGGTCTTAGCTTTATTTAGGCCCCATGTAGGTTTATTTAACATATTCGACCGGTTGGCGACATATATTCAATATTCTTCTTTTCTTTTTTTTCACAAGCAGTGCAGGCACGTCCTGAGAAAGCCTTGTTCCTGTCGGGACGTTAAGCAATGTACAATCATGTCGGTTTTTTTAGGTTTCCCTTTATAAAGGGCGCTTCGGACTTTTCGTCAATTTTGTAAAGGCCGTCTTTTATCAAAGGACCCCCACCAGGGTCTGCCATGGGGGACTTGGGTGGGGTTAACTACTTTTTAATTCCCAGGGTCACCCTGGTCAGCCCCACAGGGTGGGTTTTCCCCTCTATTCTGGGGCATGTGTTTCTGTCTACCCTTGGTCCATTCACCTGTATTTGCCTTTTTAAACTCTCCCTACTGTCTACGCTGCTGTAGCTCTTGATATTGGATGTGTGTTGCTAAATGGTCTTAGCTTTATTTAGGCCCCATGTGTTAGGTTTATTTAACGTATTGGACCGGCTGTCGACATACATTCAATATTCTGTTCAGTTTAGTTTTTTCACAAGCAGTGCAGGCACGTCCTGAGAAAGTCTTGTTGCTGTCGGGACGTTAAGCAATGTACAATTAATCAATTTATCAAAGGCCTCCCTGACAGCCACTTTTGTAGACTTTCCTTTATAAAGGGCACTTTGGACTTTGTCATTTTTGCCGAGACTGCCTTTCACCTAATGGGCTTCTGCGACTTAGTTATTTTACTAAATTCGCCTTTACAAAGGGTACTTGTTTGGGTTTTGTCATTCATTTTAGAGACACGACTTGGACATTAGTTCTGCGCTACTGTAGCAACGCCTGATTACATTGTAAACAGCTGAAATTATATTTTTCACACACGGCCTCATGCAGGGGCATTTGTTGTCGCTTTGCCATTATTAGTCTATACTACATTATCTTGGCTTGACTTCGCGAACGAAGATTTTATAGGAGTTGCCCACGACGTCTGCAGGCTTGTTCGTGGCTGCGGAGGCCAATCCGAGACAGGCAGGTTCGACCGCAGTGGCTGCAGGGGAAGGTATGGCCAGGGTTCTGAGCTGCGGCATCTCTGTTTTTTCTCCTTAGCCGCTTGTCCTTAAGGCTAGCTCTGTGAGAGTCCTCAAAGGAGACAGCTGCCTTGTAAATGGTGGAGCGCCAGGTGTCACGGTCCGCAGCAAGCGAAGACCACTGGTGGTGGTCGAATCAATCGACTACATTATAGTCTTTACGAAATGTGATCTTTGTTTCACGTGTTTTATTGTAGTTTGTACTGAGTGCCAGTGACTGTGCTTGTGTGTGTCAACTTGACATAATAATAATAATAATAATAATAAGTACGGTATTTATAATGCGCTTATCTCATAATAATTATAACTCTAAGCGCGCACTCACAACTCACGCACGCACTCACAACTCGCCTGCACGCTGTTAACAATGACTCGCATACCACAAACACGTTACGACAGTCAGCTAGGGGTGGGGTGTGTGGTGGCATTAACAGTGCTAGAACTGTTCAAAAAGGTGAGTTTTGGGGGCAGACTGGAAGGAGGAGGGAGAGTGTTTCTGACGGAGAAATGAAATGAAATGAAATGAAACTTTATTTTCCAAGGATAAAAGAATAGGTGCGCAGACCTTTTTTCATTCTTGTCCTTGCTACAAACTACATGAAAACACACACGCACACACACACACGCACACACACACACACACACACACACACACACACACACACACACACACACACACACGCACGCCGGCACGGACACGCGTTTGCACACACTCACACACACACCCACACACGCGCGCACGCACACACACGGAAGTACGTAAATCAGAGTTAGGTCAGACCCCGTTCAGAGAGAGAGAGTGGGAGAGTGTTCCAGGTGGATGGACCGCAGACAGAGTATACTAATGGTCAAAACTTTTTGTGTCATCGTTTATCGTCGAAAGTACGCTAACAAAATGCAATGTTCTTTCGATCCAAATGAGTTAAACTGAAGTTGACCTTAGACAGTCCACTGTACAGGGAACAATAGACAACATTTCATCAATTTCCACGAACGTGTCAAATTCACGTGAGACATCGTCAGTTTTTGACCCAATACTATCGATTATCGTTAATTACGCCTTATGGAGTGTGCTGACAGTGCCGTATTAATCTCATGAAAAAGGCTCGACCAAATGCACGCCGGCATAGCTCCCAAAACGTGTTTAATTTTAACGCGGCGCTACGTAACGCCCACTTAAGTTGTATTAAAATCATACATATGAATGGAGCCTCAGCCTCACCTCTCTGGTTTGTGAGTATCTATATGACTCGAGTCAAATTTGTATGGTTACATTGTTGTGTAATGTTCTGTACAACTACTGTGGGAAATCGGGGTATCTACCCGACCACATATAGTAGTGCACATAAGCGAGACCTGATGCATCCTTTTCAGGCATGTAGATGATCGTCTTGTACTATACCTGCGTGTTTCTCTGTGGGCTGGCGATTGGGTGCCTGATAGGCGGGGGCAGGGGATCTAACTGTTGTCTGTCCGGCGCTGAGTAATAATAATAATAAGCGCATTAAATAGGCGCTTTATCCCAATTGGAAATCGGCTCAAAGCGCCGCTGCGAACTGAACCCAACAAGCACGCTCACGTGAATCACGCGCATTCACTCACACAGTGTACATAAACACAGAACATTCACGTGGTGCTAAGGGCAAGCTCAAGCAAGCTACTGAAGGTTTGGAAATTCAAATCGTTTATATTTTGAAATTTTTGATTAAGTGGGCTGAAATAGATACCAAAGTGATTCCCCTTGGTTTGTGTACAATATGAATAGAGGCGTCAGACAATCTCAACTCAAAGAGTGTCATCAGTTACAAGTTTGTCAACCAAAGAGACACATTAACAATGTGGTGCTGCTGGTTGGTGAATTGACCATATTTTTGGCACACCTGTAGTTGTGTACATGTCCGTGTTCAACACTTATATATTTTTAATATAATCATACACACAGATGGAAGCGCCAAACACTCTAAAATCAAATAGTACTATGATATTTTTGGCACACCTGTAGTTGTGTACATGTCCGTGTTCAACACTTATATATTTTTAATATAATCATACACACAGATGGAAGCGCCAAACACTCTAAAATCAAATAGTAGGGACTATTTTGTGCCTATTGGTCTCCAAGGTGTCATCAGTTATAAGTTTGTAACCCTACTCCCAGCCAAAATCAGTGCACCCTGAGACACTTGCTGTAGAACTATGTTGTACCATACTGATATAACTCGGTGTACCCTGAGACACTTGCTGTAGGACTATGTTGTACCGTACTGATATAACTCGGTGTACCCTGAGACACTTGCTGTAAAACTATGTTGTACCGTACTGATATAACTCGATGCACCCTGAGACACTTGCTGTAGAACTATGTTGTACCGTACTGATATAACTCGATGCTGCGTAATTACATTTCTGTTATAACTCGATGCTGCGTAATTACATTTCTGTTATAATCATATACACGAATAGAAGCGCCAAAAACTCTAGAATCCAATAGCATACATCCTTTTGTCCATGTCGATTTCTAAAGAGTCATCAGTTACAGGTTTTTAACCCTACCCCTCAGCAAAATACAGAGCACCCTAAAACAAAGTAGTGATGTGTTCGGCGAATTGATCATATATCACATGCACAGTTCCTTTGACCACTATAACTTTTACCAGCATGTTCTCTGACAACTCGAGATGATCATTTCTAACTAATTAAGCCTGTTGGAGTATACAAAGTGCAGTATCTGTCTCATGACAGCATTCACATGTTCCATATGATCACCACTCAGAAGCGCTAAACACTCTAGAACAATGGAGTATACAAAGTGCAGTATCTGTCTCATAACAGCATTCACATGTTCCATATGATCACCACTCAGAAGCGCTAAACACTCTAGAATAAAACAGGACAAGTCATTTTGTCCTGATATGTAAATAAAGGGTCATCAGTTACAAATTTGTACCCTTACCCCCAGCAAAAGACAGCGCACCCTAAGACAGCGCCCCTATGAAATACCGTTCCATAAACTCGCCACTGCGTAACATCTACTTACATGTTTTTTTTTTTATAATCATGTAATGAAGAGACGCGCCAAACACTCTAGAATTAAACAGTGCAAGCCATTTTGTCCATATCAATCCCTAAAGGGTCATCAGTTAAAGTTTGTAAGCCCACCCCCAGCGAAAATAGCACGTCCTGAGACACGGCAACTATGCGGTACCGTCCCACATGACGCTGCGTCATTAACGCCTACTTACTTTTGTATAATAATCATATGCATGAATAGAAGCGCCAAACACTCTAGAATCAAACTGTGCAAGCCATTTTGCCTCTATCAATAAAATAATAATAATTACGGCATTTATAATGAGCTTATCTTATAATAATTATAACTAAGCGCGCACTCACAACTCGCGCACGCATGCGCACGCTTTAGACAACGACTCGCGTACCACAATAGTGGAATACATTACGACAGTCAGCTTGGGGTGGGGAGTGTGGTGATATAGTGCTAGAACTGTTGAAAGAGGTGAGTTTTGAGGGCGGACTGGAAGGAGGAGAGAGAGTGTTTCTGACGGAGAGAGAGTGGGAGAGTGTTCCAGGTGGATGGACCATATACAGAGAATCTCTAAAGGGTAACCAGTTACAAGTTCGTAACCTTACCCCCAGCGAAAAACAGCGCGACCTTAGACACAACTATTCGGTACCGTTCCAAAGCGGCACTCGACGCTGCGTAACACCTACTGACATTTTTACTATTAGCATTTACATGAGTTTCTTTGCTGTCATCCATTTTTTCATTTCTTCGTAGCAGTCAGCCGTGCGAGTCAGTAGTGACTGAGTGTTGTCGAGTTTGTCTTTGTCTAGTAGTTGTGAGTCGTCAGCGTAGAGGTGGTGGTGTATGTGATGAGACTTGATGATGTTGGACAGGGAGAGATGTAGAGTGTGAAAACGACCGGGCCCAGGACTAACCCCTGTGGAACTTCTGAATGTAATCTGTTATGTGTAGGGGCTTACATTGAGGTTTTTTTTCGGAGGTAGACGTGGGGATCCAGGTCCACTCTTGCGAGAGCCGCTGTCACAGGGCCTGTAGACGTGGGGATCCAGGTCCACTCTTGCGAGAGCCGCTGTCACAGGGTCTGTAGACGTGGGGATCCAGGTCCACTCTTGCGAGAGCCGCTGTCACAGGGCCTGTCGCGCTGGCGCCAGAGGAGCGCGCCCTGTTGACCACAAGTCGTCCAGGAGACCCGCGGTAGTGTCTATGTGTTATACTGCGCTGGGAACAAGGGGGCCCCTCCCGTATTTCTCTTGCAGCCTCTGTGCTGCCAACCTTATTGCGGCCCTGTCCCCCTTTCGCAGGTCCGCCAGGTCCTCTTCAGCCAAGTTCAACAAGGCCGGTTTGGAGGTAAAGCCTTCATCCTTTAGGAAGTTGATCGCTTCTTTACTTAATGTCCATTCGGACGCGAACTTGTCAAAATCGAACTGCATCGTTGTATTTGAGAGGCGGAAATAACGATGCTGCTGCTGCTGGCGATGCAATGACCCAGTTTCTGGTACTGACTCTCTGCCTACCATTCACTCCCACGCATTATTCCACGTTCACTCCCACGCATTATTCCACGTTCACACCCGCGCATTATTCCACGTTCACACCCGCGCATTATTCCACGTTTTTACCCGCGCATGCCCGCACACGTATCCGGCTGACCGCATTTTTAACTTTCATTCCCACTATACCGGCACGAGCACCCACTTATCCCTCCCCCACCCCTTCTCCCTCACTCAGGCCCCCCCCCCCCCTCACCACCAACCTGCATAGTCGCTTGAGTTTAAACTAAAGTTACATCTGTAACTTCCACTTCCCCTTATAGTTTACGATGTGTGCCTCACATCCCCTTATAGTTTACGATGTGTGCCTCACTTCCCCTTATAGTTTTACGCTGTGTGCCTCACTTCCCCTTGTAGCTTACGCTGTGTGCCTCACTTCCCCTTATAGTTTACGTTGTGTGCCTCGCTTCCCCTTATAGTTTACGTTGTGTGCCTCACTTCCCCTTATAGTTTATGCTGTGTGCCTCACTTCCCTTTATAGTTTACGCTGTGTGCCTTACGTCCCCTTATAGTTTACGCTGTGTGCCTCACTTCCCCTTAAAGTTTATGCTGTGTGCCTCACTTCCCTTTATAGTTTACGCTGTGTGCCTCACTTCCCCTTATAGTTTACGCTATGCGCCTAGCATTTTAATGAACCCCAGCAAACATTTGTAAGATTGCCACTGTTGTTTGCATGCGAACAACATGTTCTTTTGTCTTGCGGGGTATCTCTGCCGCGGGGAAACTCATACTATCATGACGAGCAAATAAACGCATCACTGGAACATTGGAGACACTTTAGTAAGGCCGCTCCTTCTTTTAAGAAGCCCTGGCGCTTAACTTATTCAGCCCCGGCACACCACAGTAAGACATGGATTAAAAGTGATAATTCAAGGGTGGTGCCAGAATAGCTTGGCGCCCATAGGCGCCAAGCTATTCTGGCGCCACCTTTGAACTATCACGCTCGATCTGTTTCTGGGATTGTAATTACAGTCCTTCAGAGGGCAACTTTAAAATTGGGGATTTCGGTCCTTGGTGTAGAATGTGTTAATCATTCAATCCATTCTATTACCTCATTCGAGACGAGCTGCATTCGGATACGCGGGCGTTACGCCGTGAACCCGGATGCTGCTCGTCTCGAATGAACTAACCGGTAGCGTGCACCCGATGCCACTGGGTTCTCCCCGGGTGGAGGGATCAAGAGGGCTTTGGTTGCGGGCGATTGCTTGTGATGCAACACAGGTGCACCTCCTTCATCAGTCACTGACTAGAACCAAGATAGTGTCCTACCTCTGAGGAAGTAAAATAGTCTGAACAGACAAGTGGCATAGATTCTCACGAGTCTCTGCAGCTACAGGAGCTCATGAAAATCTATGCATCCTGCAGAAGGAAAGCATTTGCTGTTACACACCGCACGCCATTTTTGTAAATCAATCAATGACTTTAAAGCCAGATGGTGTTCTTTGTATGAGGAAGAAAAATCGAAGAAGATAGTCTTGTTTATTTGTAAACTTGTAAAGGACGTTATGAGGTTGATTTCATCTCCTCGTAGTGACAGTATTGCGAGAGGAGCTTTGTCGCAGTGACGGTTAGATTTTGAAATATTTTATTATTTAAAAGTAGCCTTGTGTTACGGAAGACCTTACCGCGGAAGCAAGAGCGTTAAGCTGAGCTCGACGGTTGTCATTGCTTCCGTCGAGAAGGTCCAGTGACTTTTGAACTATTAAGTTTGCTCGACTTTTATTGTCATGTTAAATTAAGGATATTTGTTCCATTTGTATACTTGATATTGTCTATTCTGAAACACTGTGTTAGTTTAAGGAGCCTTGTGCTATCAGTGAAGGTCTTTATTGCAGAAACATTAATTTAATTTGAACTTGATTTGTCGTTCGTGCTCCCGCTGGGGAGATTCAGTAGCTTGCGAATTATATTCATTTTTCTCGATCGTCATTTGTGTTTTAGTAAGGATATTTGATTTATTATATATTTGTTGTTAATTTGTATTGTGTATAAGGGATATTGGGGTTGGGGAGTTTGGACGTGTGCCGGTGCGTGTGAATGTGATGTGTGAGTGCGTGGTTATGATTGAGTGAGGATATTCTGGATTAGTGTTAGTTTTATATGTAATAAATGTTGTCGTAATTGTTCCTCTGGTGTTTGTGTTAGGATTGGGGTGGGTGTTCTCGAATGGTAGCGCTCATAGTTCGCGCCCCGGAAGCGGGGGTTGTGACTTTTTAACATGCAATTTCCAACCCATTTGTACCTCTTGTGTGTTTTCAAGTAGGTCGTACTATGTATGACAATCTATCTATCTTGTCTTGTCTTGTCTTGTCTTGCCTTGCCTTGCCTTGCCTTGCCTTGCCCTGCCCTGCCCTGCCCTGCCCTGCCCTTATCTTATCTTATCTTATCTTATCTTATCTTATCTATCTATCTATCTCCTGTAATCTTGCCGACCGTTGGGACACCACTGATGACTTGGCAACCAGCTCCCTCCATTCCTCTCTGTTCTCTGCCATTCTTAGCGTATCACCCAGCCTCAGTCCTGTCCACTCTGAGATATTGTCCTCCCATCTTTTCCTCTGTCTTCCTCTCCTTCGTCCTCCTTGCACAGTGCCTTGCAGGATTGTTTTGGCAAGCCCTGCTGAACGCGTGACATGCCCATACCACTTCAGTTTGCGTTTTCTCACAATGGCTAATATATATATATAGGTCTTCATAGGGCCCGATGGCTTGCCTGATTCTGCTTCCCACTTCCTCGTTCGTGATGTGATCTCTGTATGAAATGCCAAGCAGCCTTCGGAAAATCTCATTTCAGTGGCTTGTATCCTCCTTTCAAGGTCTGCTGTGAGGGTTCATGACTCGCAGGCATACAAGAACACGGAGATGACTAAGGAGCGCATCAGTCTGATCTTGGAGCAGAGCGTGATGTTTCTGTCTTTCCATAAATATTATGGTCTTCAATCTTGTCAGTGCTGGACAGTATTTCTGGTTTTGATCCCTCATCTGTCACAATTTCTCTTAAGTATTTGAATTTATTAACTGTTTCTAGTTTTTGGCTTCCAATCATGACGTCAGTGCCAATGCCACTGGTGTTATTTGTCATCAATTTGGTCTTCTCTGCGCTGGTTTCCATGACAATCACGAGACAGCAAAGACATACCGGAAAGGCGTACTGCGTCAACAATAGTGGACAACCAACGCAATCATTTTACATGCATGTCGAAAAAGTGCAGGGAATCGATCATTTTCAACTCTTTTTCACGAATGGGACACCCTGCCAATCCAACAAAGAGTAATACTGTTAGATCTATCGATGCACAAAGATATTTATTTGTGGCCGGTACAGGAAAATGGCTCGGAGACGATATTAACCGGATCTTCTGCCAACCGGCCAAACGACCAATACCAACGCGTTTCTTCCTTCGTTGGCTCTTCAGTTCAGAACCCGAAACTGAAACAGAATCATGTTGTCCGCAACAACAAAATGTGGGTATCTTGGGCCTAAAGTGATGTCGTTTGCCACCGTAAAGGAGACAAAAAGAACCAGAGACTCACAACAACACAACTCGTAGAAAATGATCCCGGTCCCGTCTAACCAGTCAGCGCGATTTGTTTGGACTTTCCTTCTTGGTTTCCCTAGAGATCTGTACACGATTGGAACTACGAACACCGATTGGGTCACCTCCGAGTCCGCCTTGGTACCGAATAAGCAAAAGGGTCTCGGGCCGACATCAGCCGCAGTCGTGACTCGCACTCCCGTCCACTGCGGCTGACGTCGACCGGAGCAACTTTCACTCACCGGGTGTGTATAATTATCTGTTTAGTATCAAAGCTGAGCTGCCTGTTTCTGAATTTGTAACGTGTCTCGTGTAGCCTGTCGTGCAGTGAATAATACCAACGTGCAAACAATCCTGAAGCCCTTCCTGGGTTGACCATGATCACAATGACATTATACCAGCAAGGAGTATTAATCTTCATGAGCCCAGCAATATGTGGGAGGTCTTGAAGATCTGTGCGCCGTGTATATTTCCAGAGGCCAACAGCAGACAAAAACACACATTGATTAAAGAAGCTTTTAAATTCAAGATGTTTCATCTCTCTTTAACCCTCTTAACCCCACGGCCGCATTTCCAAACTTTTAGAGGCATAGTCTAACGACTGTGCCAGTTGTAGGAGATGGATTGATCACGAAAATACAAAGGTAGTGCCAGATGAGCTTGGCGCCTGAAGGCGCCAAGCTCATCTGGCACTATCCTTGAATAATCATGATCAATCCATCTCCTGCTACAGGGTCCCGGGGCTAAATGGGTTTACAAAAAAAAAAAAAATAGTCGCCTGAATAAGCTACCATTCGTTCCCGGTGCGTTGTGTAGACAGATAAACGATTACAGTAGTAAAGAAATAGTCGCCTGAATAAGCTACCATTCGGCGTTCCCGGTGCGTTGTGTAGACAGATAAACGATTACAGTAGTAAAGAAAACGGCACAAGGAAACAGGATCGCTAAACTGTTATTAAAAGCACAATATTCAGTGATGTAACTGTCTCATCTTTGGGGATTATTCATTTCAGTCATTAAACCCAGAATATCAAAGTAAATTGTTTTGTGCTTGTTTCTTTATTGTTGGTGGTTACTGCGCATTTAAGTGAGAAACGAACTCTGGGTTACTGCGCATTTAAGTGAGAAATGGACTCGGGGTTACTGCGCATACATGCACCGGAAGCCCTGTGTGGGCCACAGCACTAGTAAGGGAGAGAACTATTCATCATAGACCAGTGGTCCCGGAATAAAAACGCTTGTAGTCGCCCTTTTTTTCTTCAGCACGAATGTTGTTTCTGGTCGTAACTGATGTAGAACTAGCACGAAGATAAATTATGCAATAAAAACACGTGGATATACAATTTGTGTTTGTTTGATATTTAGTTGGTTGGTTGGATGGTTTATTGGTTTTCTTGTTGTTGTTTTTGTTTGATTGTTGCTTGTTGGTCTCGTCTCTCGTATCTTTATTTTTGTATTTATCACAGAAGCTGTGGCCAAAGGCCAAACATTTCTACAGGACAAAAATTGACGCAGTCACTAAAGCCTTCAGTAACAAGACACATCGAATACAGTCCATGTAGCACACGACACATGCAATAACTTTATACATTTAACCTTTTCACTGCGGAGAAAAAGTAAACAGTGGCGCATCTTGGGGGGAGGGGGGGGGGGTTACAGGCGTTCTGGTCCCCCCCCCCACTCCCCCGAACCAAAATCGCTGTTTGATATTTTTACAAATGGAGAGTCTTGACACGCACGAGCCCTCTCTCTCTCTCTCTCTCTCTCTCTCTCTCTCTCTCTCTCTCTCTCTCTCTCTCTCTCTCTCTCTCTCTCTCTCTCTCTCTCTCTCTCCGCCCCCTCACCCCCTCGATTTTCGACAAAGTCTAGCGTCGTTGAGGCCTTTTACAGGTTAACGGTCTCAAACAAAAAGTTGGACCCCCCCCCCCCCACTAGGTATCTGATCCGCCCCAGGAACACGTTCCAACTACAAGACAAAGAGATCTCCATGGGCCGACTGTAGGCCTCTAATGCTAACACCACCTGGTATCAAGACAGATCTCCATGGGCTGACTGTAGGCCTCTGAATGCTAACACCACCTGGTATCAAGACAGATCTCCATGGGCTGACTGTAGGCCTCTGAATGCTAACACCACCTGGTATCAAGACAAAGAGATGTCCATGGGCCGACTGTAGGCCTCTGAATGCTAACACCACCTGGTATCAAGACAAAGAGATGTCCATGGGCCGACTGTAGGCCTCTGAATGCTAACACCACCTGGTATCAAGACAAAGAGATCTCCATGGGCCGACTGTAGGCATCTGAATGCTAACACCACCTGGTATCAAGACAAAGAGATCTCCATGGGCCGACTGTAGGCCTCTAATGCTAACACCACCTGGTATCAAGACAGATCTCCATGGGCTGACTGTAGGCCTCTGAATGCTAACACCACCTGGTATCAAGACAAAGAGATCTCCATGGGCCGACTGTAGGCCTCTGAATGCTAACACCACCTGGCATCAAGACAAAGAGATCTCCATGGGCCGACTGTAGGCCTCTAATGCTAACACCACCTGGTATCAAGACAGATCTCCATGGGCTGACTGTAGGCCTCTGAATGCTAACACCACCTGGTATCAAGACAAAGAGATCTCCATGGGCCGACTGTAGGCTTCTAATGCTAGCACCACCTGGTATCAAGACAAAAGAGATCTCCATGGGCCGACTGTAGGCCTCTAATGCTAACACCACCTGGTATCAAGACAGATCTCCATGGGCCGACTGTCGGCGTCTGAATGCTAACACCACCTGGTATCAAGACAGATCTCCATGGGCTGACTGTAGGCCTCTGAATGCTAACACCACCTGGTATCAAGACAAAGAGATCTCCATGGGCCGACTGTAGGCCTCTAATGCTAACACCACCTGGTATCAAGACAAAAGAGATCTCCATGGGCCGACTGTAGGTCTCTAATGCTAACACCACCTGGTATCAAGACAGATCTCCATGGGCCGACTGTCGGCCTCTGAATGCTAACACCACCTGGTATCAAGACAAAGAGATGTCCATGGGCCGACTGTAGGCCTCTGAATGCTAACACCACCTGGTATCAAGACAAAGAGATGTCCATGGGCCGACTGTAGGCCTCTGAATGCTAACACCACCTGGTATTAAGACAAAGAGATGTCCATGGGCTGACTGTAGGCCTCTGAATGCTAACACCACCTGGTATCAATGTTCCTTGCACGGCTGGGGGTAAGTTTGGTGTTGCGTGATCGTAGGTTTCACAAACAGTCAGTCTGAGGCCACTGGCAGTGAAGGGGTTAAAGGGACAGTCCTCAGGATTCTCAAGGTCACAGGCTGCCAACAGTTGGTGTTTTTGTTTGTTTGTTTTTGTTTTAATCTGGATTCAGCATACATACCCACTTAGATAATGACCGGCTGACTGTCCCACAATAATGACCGGCTGACTGTTCCACAATAATGACCGGCTGACTGTCCCACAATAATGACCGGCTGACTGTCCCACAATAATGACCGGCTGACTGTCCCACAATAATGACCGGCTGACTGTCCCACCAATCATGTTCTTTTGTTCGTACGACGTGAAAAAACATTGTGTGGAAATGTGGCGTAGATCCACATTATCCCATGCAGGGCTTGAGGGCGTATGACAATCTTGCAGTCGAGACGTCAGAAGTGCTTGAGGGTGTATTCTTACGTTTGTATGGTACTTAATACTGTCCAGGATTGCGCAGACAACAACAGCACTGACAAGATTGAGGACCATATGGAAGGACAGAAACATCACGCTCTGCTCCAAGATCAGACTGATGCGCTCCTTAGTCATCTCAGTGTTCTTGTATGCCTGCGAGTCATGGACCCTCACAGCAGACCTTGAAAGGAGGTTACAAGCCACTGAAATTAGATGTTTTCGAAGGCTGCTTGGCATTTCATACAGAGATCACGTCACAAACGAGGAAGTGGGAAGCAGAATCAGGCAAGCCATCGAGCCGTATGAAGACTTATTAGCCATTGTGAGAAAACGCAAACTGAAGTGGTAGGGACATATCACGCGTTCAGCAGGGCTTGCCAAAACAATCCTGTAAGGCACTGTGCAAGGAGGACGAAGGAGAGAAAGACAGAGGAAAAGATGGGAGGACAATATCTCAGAGTGGACAGGACTGAAGTTGGGCGATACGCTCGGAATGGCAGAGAACAGAGAGTAATGGAGGGAGCTGGTTGCCAAGGCATCAGTGGTGCCCCAACGGTCGGCAAGACTACGGGATATAGATAGATAGATAGATAGATAGATAGATAGATAGATAGATAGATAGATAGATAGATAGATAGATAGATAGATAGATAGATAGATAGATAGATAGATAGATAGATAGATAGATAGATAGATAGATAGATAGATAGATAGATAGATAGATAGATAGATAGATAGATAGATAGATAGACAGATAGATAGATAGATAGATAGATAGATAGATAGATAGATAGATAGATGGTACTTAAGCGAGTTCAATTTGAGACGGTTCATGAGGATCTTCTATGCTAGTGCTCAACGTGCTTATGTCAGCTCCAAGCAGAGATCCTCCTTCGCCTCCTTAAACTGTACGAGACTCACGAGGTTCTCCGGTACGTACAGGCCCATTATCATCTATGCCTCGGGAAATGTATGGCGTGAGCACGGTTATTCTGAGCACAAACCCACTGTCGGCGAGACACAGAGCCTCATGTGCCAGCTTGTAATGACGTGGGCGACATTGACTGAGTTGGCCCACCGCTCAATCGGACAGTGGTTATGAAGATCTGTGTCTCTATCTGCCAACAGAGTTCATCACATAAATTGCGTCAGCCAGTGGTTATGAAGATCTGTGTCTCTATCTGCCAACAGAGTTCATCACATAAATTGCGTTAGCCAGTGGTTATGAAGATCTCTATCTGCCAACAGAGTTCATCAGATAAATTGCGTCAGCCAGTCCAACTCATTCAGCCCCGACAGCAAGACATGGATCGGGCATGAGAGTTCAAGGGTGGTGCCAGAATAGCTTGGCGCCCATAGGCGCCAAGCTATTCTGGCACCATTCTTGAATTATCATGCTCGATCTGTGTGTAGAGTTGTAATACAGTCCTCAGTTCAGAGGCAGAACAGAACAGAACAACATTTATTGTCGAGGGGCCCATTGGGGCCAAAGGACACATAGGGATCGGACTTAACTATCATGTACATTACTTTTTATCATTCTTTAAGCTCGTTCAGTCCACACGGAATTTTGCACTTTTCTGTCGGCAGTAAGTCAGTTCATCGTTCATCGCGCGGCGTCTGTGTTCGTGCAGTCCCGTCCGTATTATTCCTGTGAGCGCCGGTGAATTTCATGTGGTCCGTGGCTCCGTCCGGTCTTGTAGTCTCCGACGGTCCGGGGCGTGAAAAAAGAAGAGAGAGGAATACGCAGTATCAATGCTGTTTGGTCGTTACGTTTCTCTCCCTTACGGAGAAGCAATCAAATACAAACTTTGCTAGAGTGCATTGTGCATCCTTTCTTACTAGAAGTTGGCTTGGCTTATGGCAGTCTGTACTTGTAACTAGCTGGGTTCTGAGCTGATTATATAAACTACAATCGTCTAGCATGTGAATTTCGTCCTCTACTACTCCACACGCGCGACATAGTCTATGTTCCCGGGGTGTGTTTGTATACCTGCCTCTTTCTACTTCTAACATGTGGGCACTTACTCGCAACTTCAGGGCTTGTTTGTGTTCTCGTATTTTTGTGTAAATAAGATAGCTTTGTATTCCGTATTTATCAGTTGCTTTGTTATAGAATGTCAGTCTAGATGTGTTGTTCCGCTTAATTTTGTTCCAGTATTTAATGTACTGCTCTTCTAGTTTTCTATGGAGGGCTGTTTTAAGTGAAGTTCCCCTGAATGTACACTGGTTATCCCACACGTGGCGAAAGCCCAGTGAGCAAAGAATTTGTCTTGTGAAAGCGACCCACGGGGCGGTGGTCTCGAGCTGTTCGTGATACGCCTGTTTGAGGTAGGAGGTGCTGTCAGAGTTTAGCATGTGAAGCCAAAAACCTATCACTTGGACGGATACTCTGATGCTCACAGGGAACTGTCCGATCTCAGCTAGGGCCGGAATATTCATAGCTTTTTTGTGTATGCCTAAGATGGACTTAGCAAATTTCAGTTGGATGCACTCGTGAGGCATTTGTCCCTTCATGCAGTAATCGAAGAGGTCACTCAGGTCACTGTCCATATTATTTGCTTTTAGTGTGAAAGGGAACCATACTTCTGATGCATATGTTGCGACAGGGACCACTAGAGAGTCAAACAGTTGCATTATTGTTTTAGTATATAGGTTTTGTTTGTATAATGAGCGTTTAAGGGTATGAGCGGCTTTGCTGGCTTGTCTACCAAGGTGGTCTTGTGCTGATGTAAAGCTACCTGTGTTATTGAACATTACCCCTAGGTACTTGTATGTATCCACTGTTTCTATTAAATCGTTTCCATACCTAAATACGGTCGGTACTTTTGGTGCTGCTCGTGCGAACACGATTATCTTTGTTTTATTCTTATTGACCGTCAGGTCCCAGTCTTCACAGTATTTATGTAGTTTATTTAATTTGTTCTGCAGGCCAGCTTTTGTAGTGGACAGAACCGCTAGATCGTCTGCGTACAGTAAGCACGGTAATTCCGTACCTGTCGTATTGTTAACGGTTGGGGAGTCTTCATCCTTCAAGCAATTTGGGAGGTCGTTGATGAAAATATTGAACAGAGTAGGGCTTAGATTATTTCCTTGTTGCACCCCCTTTTTTAAAGGTATGTCTTCTGTGTACCCGCCGAGTACTTTCGTGCACACAGTTGACTGACTATACATGTTTCTGATTACGTTGTAGCAGAGCCCGCCAATGCCTAGGTCTAGGAGTTTTAATAACATAGCGTCATGCGACACGCTGTCAAAAGCTTTTTGCATATCCACAAAGCAGCAGTATAGTCTGCCGTTTGGGAACTTTAGGTATTTATCGACTATGTGCTTGAGCACGAATATTTGGTCTGTGGTCTTTTGCGTTTTTCTGAATCCTGCCTGTTCTGGGGCGTAAAATTTGTTTTGTTCTAGGTAGTTGACTATTCTCTCGTTGATGACCTGGCAAAACAGCTTACTAAGTGCGCTTGTGAGAGTTATGCCTCGGTAGTTATTTGAGTCAGTCGCGTCTCCGCCTTTATATAGTGGGATACTGACACCTGTTTTCCACGAGGGCGGGTAGTGCCCTGAGGTTAGGATGGTGTTGAAGCAAGCTCTCAAGCTGTTGATAGTGTAGGGCAGGCTGGTCTTTATCATTTCGTTGAGATGCCGTCCTTGCCTCCTGCCTTTTTCATTTTTAGATGTTTGACAGCTGTTTCTATTTCTATGTTGGTGATTAGGAAATCTAAGCTATTGAAACATGGTTCTTTCTCTTTGAGCTCTAGTTTAGCTTCTACCTCTCGTTTTCTCTCCTCTTTAACGTCAACCTCTCTAGCTACTATGTTCTCTAGGTGGCTTAGCCATTTTGCAGCGCTAACTATCGTTTTTCCTGCGCCTACTGGGGTATCTACGTTTTTTAGTTCTCTTACTGCTGCCCAGATTGCATTTGGGTCTTTTTCTATTGCTTCGTTAAGGGTATCCACTAGTTTTCTTTTGTACTCGGCTTTTGTCTTCTTGATGAATTTATTATAGGTTTTCCTCTTACTGAAATATTTGGATTTTAGTTCGGAATTGCCTGGATTTCTATTTATTGCGTTGAGCAGAGATTTCAGGTCTTTTCTCATTCCTATGCAGCCACGACTGAACCATTTCTTTGTTGTCTTTTTCCTCCTGTGTTTACGGAGAGAACCGGGCCGCGGTTTCTGTCTCAGTGACAGCTCCGCGGCCCCGATCAGCGCCCTTGAGAGACATTTTACCATATCCTCTATTTTATCTGCGTTATGGTTAGAATGGTCTGTATTGTTTGTGACGTCGTCTAGTAGTGCTTGTACCTCGGCTGACAGGAACGCGCGCGCATAGTTATCCGCTGAGTCTTTATCCCATATGTATTGTTTAGCCGTGTCTGTTTGTGCCGTGTAGGTGCTGGGGGTTTGTGCTATGTTGCTATCGCGCTTGTTTTTGGTCTTCAACGTCGCGTATATCCCGAGTTCTAGCGGGCAGTGGTCGGAGTACGGTGTTAGGTCTTTAACAGTAAGCTTCACTACGTCCACCGAGAGCTGCTGGCTGCAGACAAAATAGTCAACAACGCTGCTCCCCTGTGGCGTGTGACATGTGAATTTACCTGTCAAGTCGCCAAGGGTCCGGCCGTTTAGGATGAAGAGGTTGCTATCCAGACATATATTCGTTAGCCGTCTGCCGTACTTGTGGACCGTGACGTCCATGGATGTTCTGGCATGTATGTTATCGAGCTGGTAGTGTTCCGGCAGATGGTTTTGGTTTCCTACGCTGTCTAGGTGGATGAAGTCGGCATGCGAACCTGTCCTGGCGTTAAAATCTCCGCAGATTATAATGTTGCCGGATGACGAGAAGTAATCAATATCCTGCTGTAGTTTATCCCAGATAGCCGCGGTATGGTCTCTGCCGTATGTGGAGTTTTCGGGGGGGGGGGGGGGGGGGGGGGGATGTATACACTGCCGATGTATAGAGTCTCGCGTGTTTCGTCCGTTTTAATTTGGAGCCAAACAATGTCGCTGTTGCTACAGGGCAGGCATCTGACGCTTTCTCGAAGGCTTTCTTTGATCAGTACTAGTATGCCGCCCGAGGCTTTGTGTGATCTTCCCCTTTTTTGTCTGTGGGATGATATAGCGCTCGAAAATCCCGGAACGGACGTTTCACAACTATCGTCTTGGTGGGTTTCTTGTAGGAATATTATGTCATATCTTTCAAGTCTTCTGGTTACTTCGGGTTCTACGAGTTTGTTTATTCTTAGTCCGTCTATTGTCTCCTTTAGCCCCTTAATGTTCCATGACAGAATCTGAAGGTACTTTATTGTCATATATCCTATGCAGCATACAGTGCATCTACAAGTAATCGAAGGGTTACAAAGCATACAATTCTCGTAGTAGCTTACAAAACGAGTCACAGAGACATCCGTAGAATATGGTATGAAATTAAGTAATAGATGTGGGTTACGATGAGTGAGTAAGTGTAAACATTGGTAATATGCAAGGTAAACAAAGATATTCGCTGTAGTTGCTTACCTTTATATAATGATCATACTTCTCAGTAGGTTAGTAAGCATTAGTAAGTTAGTATATCAAAATAAAATGGTAGCGGTAAACAACGTGAGATGGAGTATGAATCTATACAGACCTGACAGGTAGGTTGTCTATCGCCTGTAGAAACTCTCTCGATCGTCCCGCCGGCCTCTGTAGCCGTTGCGTCCTGGAGGCTCCTGGTACCTGGAGTTCTGCCGGTCGTCAGCGTAGTGCTGTCGCGGTCGTTCCCGGTAGGTGGTCTCGGCCCAACGGTCGTCGTAGTTGAGATCTCTTTGGTTGTAGCGCTCCCCCTCCTGTTTGTAGTGGCTGTCGTAGCGGCGGTGGCGTGGAAGGGGCCTGTACTGTCGTGGTCCCCAGTGTCGTGGCTTGGCGTAGTGTCGTCGGTCGTTGTTGGGCTGGTGTCGCTCTTCGTGCTGGTTTTGCTGGTTATGCTGCTTCTCCTGCTGCTGCTGCTGATGGCTGGCTGGCTGGTGGTTCCTGCTTCGGCGTCGCTTCTCTTTCGGGGTGTGCCACAGCCGGGACTTGAGGTGTCGGCCGATGTTGGCCGCTAGCAGACTGGCCCCACTTTCTGACAGGTGGATGGGGCCGTCATACAGGTTCCTCCTTCCCGCCAAGTTCTCGTGGCTGAGGAAGGAGACCCTGTCGTTGCCGTGAAGCCCTGCAAATACCAAGGCGTTGAATAGCTCCCTCTTGGCTTGCAGGTCAGAGCGGTTGGTGGGCACTACCCTTGAGATGACGATAGCGCTGCGGGGGTGCCGGTCCATGAGGTCGAGAGTGGCCGCTACGAGTTTGGAGCTGGCATCCTCCGCACTCTCCGTCTTAAGGTTGTTGATGCCAGTGTGGAGCAGAACCGCCTCCGGTTCACACTGGCTGGCACTGTTGACGGCGAAGTTCTGGAGCTGTTCGGCGGTGTAGACCCTCTCTTTAATGACCTTCAGGCCATAAGAGCGGCCAAGGCGGTCAGAGTCGATCCTGTTCAGCACGGAGTCGTGCAGAATCCAGACGATCGGCGCGGGGTTGTTGTCGATCCACTCCGCTGTCTTCCCTTTAGACCCAATGCTGTCTTCGCTGCTCTCGCTGCTGGTGGTATTACCGCTGCCGGCGCTGTCGTGGCGTGTGCGCTCCGCTGGGGGCTGGTTGTTGTCGGGGGTCACGGGGGCGCGGGGGAGGTTAAGTTGCGAGGGCTCATTTTGGTCGGACAGCATGAGCGAAGGGGCGTAAGGTTTGTGGCTGATGTCACGGCTGGCTAACCTCGCCTCTAGGGAAGAGATGGTAGCCTTACTCTCCTCATGTGAGGTTTGTAAGGTGGCCACCTGTGTTGCGAGGTTGCCGAGCGCCCCTTCCAAGTTACGCAGCAGGTCGCACGTAGTCTTTGTGTTGGCAGTCAGGGCTGACATCTCGGCCGTGTGCTGCGTGGCAGGGGGTTGTTGACTGTGTGCTCCCGAGGTGGCTATCAAAATGGCCGCCTCGACCTCTTCTTGTGTGCGGTCGTCCATGAAGACTTTCGCACATTGCTCGCATGTAAATCTTCGTGAGGATTTCATGAAGATACACAACTGGTACATGGGAAGCTTTGTACATGTAAGGTGTACCTTTCTCTTGCAATCTACGCAGGTAAGTGCACGTTCTTCTGTGTTGTTGCCGCAGAAACATGGTGGAGCATCGGGCTGTGCGGTGGTGCTGCTGGCTGTGGTGGTCGTAGAATTTCGATGGTCCGGCGATGATGGTGTTACCGGTGATGTTGGTAGTGGAGCAGCGTCTTCCTCCTTTTCTTCTGTGTCTCGGCATCTTGTTCCGTCTTCGCCGTAGATTGGAGCGGCCGGGTAGCCACCTTGTCGCATTTCCGCGTGGGCCTCCGCCATTGTTGAAAAGCCCTTGAAGCTCGCTCCACGATACCCGTTGACTGATTGGGAGGCGTGCGACCAATTCAGGTAGATTCCGATCTTTCTTCCAACCGTCACTGCATATATCTTTTTTGTAGCTTTTTTTCCTGGCATTATATGGTCATTCTCGCTTTTATGCTGCTTAAACCCTTCGAAAACTTGAGAGCACTGAGATAGCGTGGTCTACTCAGTCGCCATATTGGATACACCAGGCATGGGAATTGTCCGCCTAAAGGCAAATTTCCGCCGAATGATTTGCTCAGCCGCCGAAAAAAAAAAGTTGTCCGCCGAAAAAAAATTGGGGTGCAAAAAGCAACTGAGCACCGGTCATTATACACTGCGAGGCCGCATTGGTTCAAGTGATATGCCGCCCGCTAGAGTTACGCGTCACCTATTGTGGCTTCAAAGCAGTCGTTACTTTACCGTGCAAGCGGGCAATACAACACTGAACGCACCGTTTTCATGCTCGGCTTACCGTCTCGCGCACTGTACGTGTGGGGAAAATGGCGGCATCACGAGTTGTTGAAAATTGAAAATGGTCGTGAGAAAGGATATCGTTCAAGACAGAGTGCTGTTTAGTGTGCACCTGATCATGATCCGGTAAGCAAACACCCCCCCCCCCCCTTTTTTGGCCGCCGAAATGAAGAACCA
The DNA here is from genome assembly GCA_036245525.1 of Semisulcospira habei. NCBI lineage: Eukaryota > Metazoa > Mollusca > Gastropoda > Semisulcospiridae > Semisulcospira > Semisulcospira habei. The sequence continues at coordinate 176,043,183 of BTPG01000007.1, read as the reverse complement.
CGCTACCCCCCCCCCACCCCCCCCCCCCCCCCACCCCCCCCCACCCCCCCGTCGTTTGATATTTTGGTCGCTGGAATGAAGGACCACGCTAGAAGTTTCAGACTTTTTTCACTTTTGTAATTCCCATGCCTGATACACACATGATTCCTCGTTGTGCACTGCTTTGTCTACTTGGAACCCCACACGCCATTGAGTACAGATCCACATGTGTCCTTGTAGCCTGAGTGATTCGCATGAGCTCCTGCCGCATAAGTCAGAACATGAGAATCCGGTGCGTCTCATTGAGGCTGAGAAGTTTCCTTTCACAATCAAACTTGCGCTGACGCAATGGGCGCAGGTCTACATGTATTCGGACATCCGGGCAAGATACATCAGATCCCCACAGCGGCTAAGCTAGCTCGTGAGCATGTGTTCTTCTTGTGACAGCTTGCCTTCTTATATTCATTGAGCCCACGCCATTCACCAGTTTAGGACGCAATAGATTTTCATAAGCATTTGCAGCTAAAGTTTGCATGAACCCTGCCGAAAAAAACACTGATGAGTAGTTGTGTTTGTTTGCAATCATTAATGGAAATTCAGCAAGCACCATGCAAATGTAGGAATACACCTTCAACTTGTTCTGGAGTCTCAGAGATTGTCATGCGCCCTTAACTCATTCTACCCCAACACCGAAATCTGTAAATTTTGCCGATGTCCTATGAAGACTGCATTGCAGTGCAGGAGACAGATCGACCATGATAGTTCAAGGGTGATGCCAGAATAGCTTGGCGCCCATAGGCGCCAAGCTATTCTGGCATCACCCTTCAACTATCATGGTCGATCCTTATCTCTCTGTGGCGTGTCTGGGGTAGAATGAGTTAAGCCATGTGTGATAATGTGGATCTATGCTAAACCTCCACACTGAATCTGATGCGCGCGGTAACATTAAGACTGACGTGCCTTGGCATGTACTGCCCATGATTAGCTCATTCCAGACGTGCCGCCTCCGGACACGCGGCATAAGCCGAGGGTACATATGGAATGGGCATAAGCCGAGGGTACATATGGAATAGGCATAATCCGAGGGTACATATGGAATGGGCATAAGCCGAGGGTACATATGGAAATAGGCATAATCTGAGGGTACATATGGAATGGGCATAAGCCGAGGGTACATATGGAATAGGCATAATCTGAGGGTACATATGGAATAGGCGTAAGCCGCGGGTACATATGGAATGGGCATAATCCGAGGGTACATATGGAATGGGCATATGCCGCGGGTACATATGGAATAGGCATAATCTGAGGGTATATATGGAATAGGCGTAAGCCGCGTATCCGGAGGCGGCTCGTCTCAAATGATATAACACTTCATACGATTATTGGCGACATTTGGTTGTGTGTTGGCTCTGTAGACCTCTAAATATAGAATGCCAATGGCCCATACTCACAATGACATTTGGTTGTGTGTTGGCTCTGTAGATCTCTAAATATAGAATGCCAATGGCCTATACTCACAATGACATTTGGTTGTGTGTTGGCTCTGTAGATCTCTAAATATAGAATGCCAATGGCCCATACTCACAATGACATTTGGTTGTGTGTTGGCTCTGTAGATCTCTAAATATAGAATGCCAATGGCCCATACTCACAATGACATTTGGTTGTGTGTTGGCTCTGTAGATCTCTAAATATAGAATGCCAATGGCCCATACTCACAATGACATTTGGTTGTGTGTTGGCTCTGTAGATCTCTAAATATAGAATGCCAATGGCCCATACTCACAATGACATTTGGTTGTGTGTTGGCTCTGTAGATCTCTAAATATAGAATGCCAATGGCCCTTACTCACAATGACATTTGGTTGTGTGTTGGCTCTGTAGATCTCTAAATATAGAATGCCAATGGCCCATACTCACAATGACATTTGGTTGTGTGTTGGCTCTGTAGATCTCTAAATATAGAATGCCAATGGCCCATACTCACAATGACATTTGGTTGTGTGTTGGCTCTGTAGATCTCTAAATATAGAATGCCAATGGCCCATACTCACAATGACATTTGGTTGTGTGTTGGCTCTGTAGATCTCTAAATATAGAATGCCAATGGCCCATACTCACAATGACATTTGGTTGTGTGTTGGCTCTGTAGATCTCTAAATAAGATAAGATGGTTTATTGCCATATGTTTCCATGTACAAAACAATAAAAACATTGGAATTTGTCTTGATGTCAGTTACTAAGACTAAACACACAGAGAGAGAGAGAGAGAGAGAGAGAGAGAGAGAGAGAGAGAGAGAGAGAGAGAGAGAGAGAGAGAGAGAGAGAGAGAGAGAGAGAGAGAGAGAGAGAGAGAGAGAGAGAGAGAGAGAGAAACATCTGATTCAGTTAAAAACTGACTACACAATCATTCTCACTCGCCACTCGCGCTCTCTCCAATTAGTCCGGTTGATCAGAGAGAGCGTGAACAGCAAGAGGGAAGAAACTGTTGCGGAATCTGCTGGTCCTGGTACTGATGGACCTGTACCTGCGCCCTGATGGTAACATTTGGAAAAGCTCATTGCCGGGGTGGGTGGAATCACTGGAGATAAGACGTGCTCTACGTAAGAGACGCTGCTGGTACAGTGAGTCCAGGCTAGGAAGATCTCTGCCTATGATTTTTGAAGCGGTCTTGACCACCCTACTCAGTCTGATTTTCTCTTTGGCCGTGATGGAACCATACCAAACCGTGATCGAAAAGATATAGAATGCCAATGGCCCATACACACAATGTCATCTGTTGCAAACAGTTTTCCGACTGTGTTGGGATGCTTGATCCAAATGATCGTAGCTTTAATACACAGACACATAATCCTTTTATATCTGTGACTGTACTACACTGTTGCAAAGTAACGTTTAGTCACCTGGTGCCCGATATTAACCATGAATCTCGGAGACAAAGTCCACCCAGATAACGCAAGTTTGGAGACGGTGCGCTTGAAAACAGAAACATTGATGGGTACGGAGAGTGTAGAAAAGAATATTAAAGCATTGTACGTACACGTCTCACCCCGACAGATACAGACAGTCAGACGTTCCGCTGTATTCTGAAAGTGAACGATACCAGCAAATATGGTTCGCTTCATGGCATTGTCGTCCGTTCTGGTTCACCGCGCTACCCAAAGTAAGTATTTTAACTTCAGTACCTGTGGTCCGTGTGCAAGTTTAGCCTTCCGTTCTGAACCGAAATAATACACGCCCTCGCTTGAAATACGTTACTAGTTTATATATTTTGATTATAGACATTTAGCCACGTGGTAGACGGCCTGATTGCGGTATCACCCTGTATCTAAAATAGTGCCTGGGATATAACGAGTGTTCCGACAATGTGACAATTGTCACAAAGCTCGTACCATAATAATAATAATAATACCGTTATTATACAGGCGCTTTTTCTCAATTTTGGGGAAATCGACTCAAAGCGCCGCGCCTGAAACCCAACATACACACTCTCGAAACAAACACGGATTTACGCCATTTAAGACAAACACAGTACAAGACAAACGAAGGGCCAGTCAGCTACTGAAGTTACAGAGATTTTTGATCGCTTGTATTTGAAATTTGTAAAGTGGCCTGAGACCGGTACCAAAGTGTGGGGGGTGGGGGGGGGGGTGGAAGAACCGGAGTACCCGGAGAAAGAACCCCCGACGGTCCGCCCGAATTAACGGTGACACTTACCAGAGGAGAAAAGTCCAACGCCGGAACCCGGTATCGAACCTCGTACCTTTGGCATTGGTGGCAGGCGCCTTAACCACTGCGCCACGGACCGGCTGGGACTCGGGGACGTGGAATTAATAATGATTTCAGAAACACAACATGCGATCACTGGCAGAGAAGGGGTCAACCTACGTGCGATGTTCATCTCATTTCATTAACCCATTCAGCCCGGCGCACATATTCCCAAATTTGGGAGGCGTTATCTAACGACTATGCACCTGTTGAAGGAGATGGATCGAATATGATAATTCAAGGGTAGTGCCAGATTAGCTTGGCGCCGATATGCACTAATCTGGCACTAATCTGGCACTACCCTTGAATTATAATGGTCGATCCGTCTCCTGCTGTAGTGCGTCAGGGCTGAATGAGTTAAAAAGAAAAGTAAGCAGAACAGCACTGATAATTTGATGTAATATTCTAACCATTTGTCTGTACCACTTTAAGTCACTTCGACTCTACACTGGGCGCCCTCCTCCCCGCCTGGTGGAGCCACTGTACTGGCGTGTGTGGGACAGGGGGCGGTGCTAGAGTGGAACTTCACCCTGTCGGCGGGTGACAAGGTCAAGGATGTCCGGTTGTACATTTTTCTCCACATTTACAAACTTCGGCATAGTCATGACAGCTGACAAGAATGGATGGTTTGCATATGATCTAATAATTAATAATAATTACGGTATTTATAATGCGCTTATCTTATAATAATTATAACTCTAAGCGCACACTCACAACTCGCGCACGCATGCGCACGCTTTAGACAATGACTCACGTACCACAAACAGTGAAATACATTACGACGGTCAGCTTGGGGTGGGGAGTGCGGTGATATAGTGCTAAAACTGTTGAAAGAGGTGAGTTTTGAGGGCGGACTGGAAGGAGGAGAGAGAGTGTTTCTGACGGAGAGAGAGTGGGAGAGTGTTCCAGATGGATGGACCGTAGACGGAGAAGGAGCGGGGACCGAAAGTGTTAAGTTTGGTGCGAGGGATGTGGAGGCGGAGAGGGTCGGAGGCAGAGCGGAGGGAGCGGGAATGTGTGTAGGGGTGAAGTAAGTTGGAGAGATAGGCAGGAGCGCAGTTGTTCAGGGATTTGTAGCAGAGAGACAGAACTTTGTATTGGATGCGTTGGGGGATGGGGAGCCAGTGAAGGAGTTTGAGCAGGGGTGTGATGTGGTCGGATTTTTTCTTTCTGAGGACGAGGCGGGCAGCATTGTTCTGGACGCGTTGGAGAGTGAAGATGGTGGAGTGAGGGAGACCGGAAAGGAGAGAGTTGCAATAGTCAATGCGAGATAAGATGAGAGAGACAGCAAGTTTGGTGGCAGCTTCGGTAGTGAGGTATTTTCTGATCTGACTGATGCGGCGAAGGTGGAAATAGCATGCCTGGGTCGTGGCGGAGACGAAGTTGGTCATGGACAGAGAGGAATCGAGGATGACGCCGAGGTTCTTGGCCGAGTCAGAGAGGGAGATGGGGGTGCTATCGAGTTGAAGGTGGAGAGAGGGAGGGAGCTGGGAGAGTTTTTGGCGAGTGCCCACCAGCATGGCTTCCGTTTTGTCGTCGTTCAGTTTCAGCTTGTTTGCTGTCATCCAGTTTTTCACGTCTTTGTAGCAGTCAGCCGTGCGAGTCAGTAGTGACTGAGTGTTGTCGAGTTTGTCTTTGTCTTGCAGTTGTGAGTCGTCAGCGTAGAGGTGGTGGTGTATGCGGTGAGACTGGATGATGTTGGACAGAGGAGAGGTGTAGAGTGTGAAAAGGACCGGGCCCAGGACGGATCCCTGTGGAACTCCGCAGGAGAGCGTTACCGGGTTGGAAGAGACGCCGTTGATGGTGACGGACTGCTGTCTGTCAGAGAGGTAGGAGAGAAACCAGGAGTGAGCAGAGTCAGTGATGCCGAAGGAGTGGTGGAGTCGGTGGAGGAGGATAGAGTGGTCTATAGTGTCAAAGGCGGCAGAGAGATCGAGTAGTGTAAGAAGGGAGATGTTGCCAGAGTCAGTGGAGAGAAGCAGCTCGTTTAAGATATGTAGAAGGGCTGTTTCAGTGCTGTGATGTTTGCGATAGGCAGACTGGAATGGACTGAGGAGGTTGTTGTCGGTGAGATGGAGGTTGAGCTGGTTGAGAACAACCTTTTCAAGAAGCTTGGACAGGAAAGAGAGATTGGAGACTGGGCGATAGTTCTTGAGTTCGTTTGGGTCGAGGTTGTGTTTTTTGAGGAGAGGACGGACGATGGCGGACTTGAAGATATCGGGGACGGAGCCGTTTTCTAGAGATGCGTTGATGATGTCGGTAATGAAGGGTAGAAGTTTTGGAAGGCCGTCACGGTAGAGAGAAGCTGGGAGGGGGTCAAGTTCGCAGGTTTTGAAGGGCATGGATTTTATGGTCTTGAGGACTTCATCCTGAGAGACGGTGCGGAAGGACGAGAGGGGAGTGCCGGAAAAGGTGGGGTCGGGAGGGCAAGGCGGAGGAGGCAGGGTGTCGAGTGTGTCGCGCAGATTTTGGATTTTGTCCGAAAAATAGGTAGAGAAAGCAGACGGGAGTTCTTCTTTGCTGTGTGTGTTGGGGAGAGGAGAGTCTTTAGATCTCATGTCATTCTAAGTCCTATCGCCCTCCCGTCCGAAACTTTGCAAGTACAGCACACTGAACACAGGGAACAGGGGCCACTATAACAGTGCACACTGTCACACAGGGACAGGGAACAGGGGCGAGTATAACAGTAGAGCACACTGTCACACAGGGACAGGGAACAGGGGCCAGTATAACAGTAGAGCACACTGTCACACAGGGAACAGGGGCCAGTATAACAGTAGAGCACAATGTCACACAGGGACAGGGGACAGTATAACAGTAGAGCACACTGTCACACAGTGACAGGGGACAGTATAACAGTACAGCACACTGTCACACAGGGATAGGGAGCAGGGGACAGTATAAAAGTAAAGCACACTGTCACACAGGGGACAGGGGACAGTTTAACAGTAGAGCACACTGTCACACAGGGATAGGGAGCAGGGGACAGTATAACAGTAGAGCACACTGTCACACAGGGACATGGGACAGTATAACAGTAGAGTACACTGTCACACAGGGAACAGGGGACATTATAACAGTAGAGCACACTGTCACACAGGGGACAGTATAACAGTAGAGCACACTGTCACACAGGGACAGGGGACAGTATAACAGTAGAGCACACTGTCACACAGGAAACAGGGGACATTATAACAGTAGAGCACACTGTCACACGGGGACAGTATAACAGTAGAGCACACTGTCACACAGGACAGGGAACAGGGGACAATATAACAGTTGAGCACACTGTCACACAGGACAGGGGACAAACGACAGTATAACAGTAGAGCACACTGTCACACAGGGCAGGGAACAATGGACAGTATAACAGTAGATCACACTGTCACACAGGAAACAGGGGACAGTATAACAGTAGAGCACACTGTCACACAGGGACAGGGCACAGGGGCCAGTATAACAGTACAGCACACTGACACTGTCACACAGGGACAGGGAACAGGGGCCAGTATAACAGTAGAGCACACTGTCACACAGGGAAAACGGGCCAGTATAACAGTAGAGCACACTGTCACACAGGAACAGGGGACAGTATAACAGTAGAGCACACTGTCACACAGGGACAGGGGACAGTATAACAGTACAGCACACTGTCACACAGGGATAGGGAGCAGGGGACAGTATAACAGTAAAGCACACTGTCACACAGGGGACGGGACAGTTTAACAGTAGAGCACACTGTCACACAAGGATAGGGAGCAGGGGACAGTATAACAGTAGAGCACACTGTCACACAGGGACAGGGGACAGTATAACAGTAGAGTACACTGTCACACAGGGACAGGGAACAGAGGACAGTATAACAGTAGAGCACACTGTCACACAGGGGACAGTATAACAGTAGAGCACACTGTCACACAGGGAACAAGGGACAGTATAACAGTAGATCACACTGTCACACATAAAACAGGGGACAGTATAGCAGTAGAGCTCACTGTTACACAGGGACAGGGAACACGGGCCAGTATAACAGTAGAGCACACTGTCACACAGGGACAGGGAACAGGGGACAGTATAACAGTAGAAGCACACTGTCACACAGGGCAGGGAACAGTGGACAGTATAACAGTAGATCACACTGTCACACAGGGAACAGGGGACAGTATAACAGTAGAGCACACTGTCACACAGGGATAGGGAGCAGGGGACAGTATAACAGTAGAGCACACTGTCACACAGGGGACATGGGACAGTATAACAGTAGAGTACACTGTCACACAGGGACAGGGAACACAAGACAGTATAACAGTAGAGCACACTGTCACACAGGGAACAGGGGACAGTATAACAGTAGAGCACACTGTCACACAGGACAGGGAACAGGGGACAATATAACAGCTGAGCACACTGTCACACAGGACAGGGGACAGTATAACAGTAGAGCACACTGCCACACAGGGCAGGGAACAGTGGACAGTATAACAGTAGATCACACTGTCACACAGGGAACAGGGGACAGTATAGCAGTAGAGCACACTGTCACACAGGGACAGGCAACAGGGGCCAGTATAACAGTAGAGCACACTGTCACACAGGGACAGGGAACAGGGGACAGAATAACAGTAGAGCACACTGTCACACAGGGCAGGGAAAGTGGACAGTATAACAGTAAATCACACTGTCACACAGGGAACAGGGGACAGTATAACAGTAGAGCACACTGTCACACAGGGACAGGGAACAGGGGACAGTATAACAGTAGAGCACACTGTCACACAGGACATGAAGCAGGGGACATTATAACAGTAGAGTTCACTGTCAAACAGGGACAGGGAACAGGGGACAGTATAACAGTGAAACACACTGTCACACAGGGACAGGGAACAGGAGACGGTATAACAGTAGGGCACACTGTCACACAGGGACAGGGAACAGGGGACAGTATAACAGTAGAGCACACTGTCACACAGGGACAGGGAACAGGGGACAGTATAACAATGAAACACACTGTCACACAGGGACAGGGAACAGGAGACGGTATAACAGTAGGGCACACTGTCATACAGGAACAGGGGACAGTATAACAGTAAAGCACACTGTCACACAGGGAACAGGGGACAGTATAACAGTAGAGCACACTGTCACACAGGGGACAGGGGACAGTTTAACAGTAGAGCACACTGTCACACAGGGACAGGGAACAGGGGACAGTATAACAGTAGAGCACATTGTCACACAGGGACAGGGAACAGGGGACAGTATAACAAGTAGAGCACACTGTCACACAGGGACAGGGAACAGGGGACAGTATAACAGTAGAGCACACTGTCACACAGGGATAGGGAACAGAGGACAGTATAACAGTAGAGCACACTGTCACACAGGGACAGGGGACAGGGGACAGTATAACAGTAGAGCACACTGTCTCACAGGGAACAGGGGACAGTATAACAGTATAGCACACTGTCACACAGTGAGCAGGGGACAGTATAACAGTAGAGTACACTGTCACACAGGGACAGGGGACAGTATAACAGTAGAGCACACTGTCACACAGGGCAGGGAACAGGTGACAGTGTAACAGTAGAGCACACTGTCACACAGGGACAGGGATCAGGGGACAGTATAACAGTAGAGCACACTGTCACACAGGACAGGGAACAGTATAACAGTTGAGCACACTGTCACACAGGACAGGGGCCAGTATAACAGTAGAGCACACTGTCACACAGGGCAGGGAACAGGGGACAGTATAACAGTATATCACACTGTCACACAAGGAACAGGGGACAGTAAAACAGTAGAGCACACTGTCACACAGGGACAGGGAACAGGGGACAGTATAACAGTAGAACACACTGTCACATAGGGTTCAGAGAACAGGGGACAGTATAACAGTAGAGCACACTGTCACACAGGGACAGGGAACAGGGGACAGTATAACAGTAGAGCACACTGTCACACAGGGACAGGGAGCAGGGGACAGTATAACAGTAGAGCACACTGTCACACAGGGACAGGGAGCAGGGGACAGTATAACAGTAGAGCACACTGTCACACAGGGACAGGGAACAGGGGACAATATAACAGTTGAGCACACTGTCACACAGGGACAGGAAACAGGGGACAGTATAACAGCGTACCCGGGGCACAGTGTGTGAAAAGTAGACGATGTAGTGACCAATTTCAGTTGTTGAACAGTATAAAGAAACTGCAGTCCACATTGGCATTACAGACAACCTAGACTCCCTCTGGGGCACCTAGATCTGACTTTCCATGCATCAAGGGGCTGGCAACCCAGTGAGTATGATATACCACCACCCCCCACCCACCACCTCCACCCCCACCCACCCACCCACCCACCATTCGGTGGGATTTCATATTCATTGCTTCCAGACAATTACTTAATGTACTCCTCTTTCCTATTGTCTTTTCTTGTGGTGCTGTGACCACACTATTGGCCGATAATGCACCATTCTCTCCCCTGACAATGCTGTTTCCTACTACTTCTAAATTACACCCCCTAGTAGTCAACCCTTCTCATTTTGTTAAAACAGCATGAAACTGGTATTGACAAAAAAACTTCTGCTGCTGATAATGATGACGATAATGATGATAGTAACGTATTATTCACTGTGTGACGTCAGGTGGTACGTTGCTGACGATCGCTCCAACCAGACGATTGCTGCACACACAGACGGAAACTTTTTGATCATGCCGACCTTCTCCGGGCGCGTGCGTCACCTTGGCAACGCTATGCTCGCGCTGGATCACGTGACTGTTGTGGACAAGGCCAATTACTCTGTGGACGTGTCTGTGCACCGTGCGTCTGGGACGTACACCAGCGCACAGAGAAGCGTTCACTTGGAGGTGGCGGGTGAGAACATACCGTGTAGATGTGGAAATCGCCATGTTGCCTGACCATTCCAGCCCCACGGGTGCATTTCCCACATTATGGAAGTGTTACGTAACGACTATGTAAAAGTTGCAGAAGGTGGATTGACCATTATAATTCAAGGGTAGTGCCAGATTAGCTTGGCGCCTTCAGGCGCCAAGCTAATCTGGCACTACCCTTGAATTATCATGGTCAATCAATCTCCTGCTATAGGGACTCGGGGCTAAATCGGTTAAAGCGTGTTTCTATACAAAAAACAATCCAGACCAAAAAGGTGACTGCCAAGCGTGTAAAATGCAAAGAAGTACCCAACGGAGAAAGAAACACGCTTAGAAAAAACGGTACAACACAATTTATTAATATTTCGGGTAAATACCCTTTGTCAAAATAGACAAACAAACAGAGACATTAGCCGCTACTTATCTTCATATGCAGAAGGAATGTGGCAACTGAAGGTGACGTAAAAATAAAAATAAAAATAAAAGAAAAGGAAGAACAAAAGTAAAAATGACGTCAAAGAAAAAAATCATAAGAGAAAGACTCCGAGAGAAACTCAACACGAGTGACAAGAATGTGTGTAAGCGCGCGCAGGAGCGAGCAAAAGTAAATGCGTGTGTGTGAGGCCGGGGGGAGAGAGAGAGAGAGAGAGAGAGAGAGAGAGAGAGAGAGAGAGAGAGAGAGAGAGAGAGAGAGAGAGAGAGAGAGAGAGAGAGAGAGAGAGAGGAGAGAGAGAGAGAGAGAGAGAGAGAGAGAGAGAGAGAGAGAGAGAGAGAGAGAGAGAGAGAGATAGAACGAACGGGGAGTACCCTTGGGCACGAAGTAGGCTGAGTGTCTAATACACAAAGCCTGCTAAACACCAACCCGAAGGCAAACTTTATATCACCATCAAGTTGAGGACTACCTCGGGGAAAAATGGGAGGACCCCGGGAAAAAAAACCCAGCATTTAGCATGGTACACAACAAGGAATATCAATGAAACAAAGCAAATAATCAAATTCAGTAAGAGAATAATGGTATAGGAGGAGAGTAGGTAGTTGTGAAATCATCTTCAAGGGTAACTCAAAAAAAAAAAAAAAAACAACAACAACAACAACAAAAACACCAGGGTGTGGGGGGAGAGAAAGACAAAAGGGGCGGGGGAAGGGGAGGAGGAAAGGGAAGAAGAGAAAAAGGGAAAAGAGGGAGAGAGAGAGAGAGAGAGAGAGAGAGAGAGAGAGAGAGAGAGAGAGAGAGAGAGAGAGAGAGAGAGAGAGAGAGAGAGAGACAGACAGACAGACAGACAGACAGAGAGACAGACAGAGAGACAGAGACAGAGAGAGTGAGAAAGAGAGAGAGAAAGGGGGAGGAGAGAGAGAGAGAGAGAAAGAGATAAAAAAGGGGAGGGGGGGGGAAGGCATACAACTAGAGCCACCAGCCCCACCCAACAGGCATCCACCAGCCCACGGACGAACGCACAGGCATGCGAACAAGACGACCACATACATCACCAAGGGAATGCACACGATCGCCCCCCACACCCGCGCATAAATCCAAGGACCGGCGACCAGGCGCCCGACAGGGAAGGGCAAGGGATCCAACTTAACGTACGGCCAGCGCTGAAAAAGTCCCCATGGGAGTCATAAAGTGCATATCAATAAGCGCCAGCCTCACCTATCTGGTTAGTGAGTAGTCATTCAGAAGCGACTCAGTAAGGTAAATGACAGTTAGCAGATAAAAAAAGACACAGGCAAGGTCAACAAAGTTAATCTTTCATATTCATCCCGAGTGGCGCCACAGTGCCCAGTTTATTAATCAAAAATTTTTCTCGGTCTTTCCTGGCCCAGACATTACTGGCTTGCATAAGCCAGAGGCCTTTAACACGAATGTCCGAGACGGAGTGGTCGGCCTGGTTGAAATGTCGCCCGACCGGTCTATTGTAATGGTACTTGACTGACTGAAGATGTTCTTTAAAACGGTCGTTGATGGTTCTTTCCGTCTCTCCAACATAGAGTTGGCCGCATTTCACACAGGAGATGACATAAATCACGTTGGTGGTTTGACATGTGAAGTATCTGTCTATGTTGAATTTGTAACGTGGACCATTTACCACTGTAGAAGAATAAAAGGACATGTCTTGCAATTTGGAACATTGCACGGTGTGGAGCCGGAGGGTCTGGTGGTAGAACGAGGCTTAAGAGTAGAGCGAACAAGCATGTCTCGTAAATTAATTACCCTCTTGAAAGCCACCAACGGAGGTTCAGAAAAGATAGCAGCGGACTCTTTACTGGATGACAAAAGACCCCAGTTAGAAAGAAGTATTTTACGAACCGGATTGGTGTGCGGATGGTAAATCATGGTTACGATGGGCCTGTCACTCTCAGCGGTAGGTTTAGTCTGCAGTATACTCGCGCGACTAAGTTTTTGTACTGTTTGGAGAGATCCTTGAACAACAGTATGTGGGTAATGTCTGTCGATGAAAAATCCAGCCATTTCTTTGGATTTAACATCAAAATCTGATTTTTCGGAACAGATTCTTTGAAGCCGAAGAAACTGAGAATATGGGATGCTGTTCTTAGTTTTGGGGTTGTGCGAAGAGCGGTAGTCGAGGTATGAATGTGAATCGGTAGGCTTGTAATGTATTGAAGTTTTCAACATTCCGCAGTCAATACTGATGCTCATGTCCAGAAAGTCGACTGAAGTAGCTGATATATTGTATGTGAACTTGATGGATGGGTGGAAGTCCTGCACGAAGTGAATGAAGTCTAAAAGTGCAGCGTGGGTCATGTGTGTAGCTCCGATACCATCATCGATGTAGCGTTTATACATGTCAGGGACAGGCCCGGTGTATGTCTGAAGTATTTGGTTCTCAAGGAAACCCATGAAGAGGCAGGCATAGCTGGGTCCCATTTTTGTGCCCATCGCTACGCCACTGCACTGAACGAAGGTGACGCCATCAAAGGTGAAACTGTTAAGAGAGAGAACCAATTCAGCCAGACGTAGAAGTGTATGAGTAGGAGGTTGTTTATGACTTCTTTGGTTGAGGAAGTACGAAAGTGCATTGAGGCCGGCATTGTGCGGTATGACAGTATATAGTGAAGTAACATCAAGTGTAAACAACAGTTCAGGTTTGAAAAGTTGTTTATGGTTGACTTGGTCTATGATCTCTGGAGCATGGTTGGTGTCTTTAATGTAGGTAGGTAGAGACTGGACAAAGGGTTGGAAGATGATGTCCAGGTATTCGGAGATGTGTTCTGTGGGACAGCTGCAAGCTGACACTATGGGACGGCCGGGATTGTTGAGTTTGTGAATTTTTGGGAGAAGGTAAAAGTTAGGTTGCTTAGGCCGCTTTTTTATGAGGAGATTAGCTGTTGAAGGAAGCTCTCCTTGAAGAATCATCTCTTTGACTGTCTTGGAGATGCGCTTTTGATCAGCTTGGAGGGAGCTTTCGTCAAGGTGTTGGTAGTGTTCTGGGTTCTCTAACTGTCTGTAGGCCTCTTTGATGTACAGATCTCTGTCCCATACAACGACGGCGCCACCTTTATCGGCTGGTTTGATGACGATGTCGCTTCTTAATATTAATATTAATAAATTGTGTTGTACCGTTTTTTCTAAGCGTGTTTCTTTCTCCGTTGGGTACTGCTTTGTGTTTCTATACAGCTACGCGACAGCTGCGCGGTAGGCGACATGGCCAAACAAGTAGCTGAGCATCAGGCGGAAGATCGCTTCGTGTGTCTCCATATAGCGGCGCGACAGGCGGCATCACGCCCCTATCTGAGATTGTTAGAATTGTTGAAATTTTTCGTCGCTTACTGAAAGCCATGCTCCCTTCATGCTCCCTTTTGCCGTTGAATCGCTCAATGGAGCGATAAAGGTTTTTGTCACCCCGCCCGCTCTCGCTTCAGTGTCTCACCGCAAAACTCCCGGCTGTCGCGTCGTACATAATTATGGAAACATTCAGAGAGGACAAAATGGCAGCCATGCAACACCTCCTGGCCGCCACTCCGGCAGAAATTGTCGCCACCCGCTGTGTGACACCCGCTGTTTAACAGACATGACTGTACCTTCGTTTGATATAATTATGATGTCAGACCCTGCAATGCTGCATAGCAACTGGTATTTCTTTTTGAAGACTTTTGGCAATTTCTAGTGCTGTAACTGTTAATTGGATTTTATATTTTCCTCCGCCGTGCGATGCTGGGAGTTGATACACGCTGATTCTTGTTAGTACCATTCGAATGCGGATCTCAGAAGAACAGCGCGCATTATGATATGGCAATACAACCAACGTGCTTTTCTCCCCTTTCAATCATATCAGGAGTGGCTCTTCCCACGCCACGCTCAACATCACTGACTACTACGGAATAGCGCGAGTGCATACAACGAAGCGAGTACCAGCAAGCTTTAGACCCCCACATTCCAGCCGAATGATGCGATAACAATCAGCTCCCCGACCAGGGCCAGATCACTTAGCTCCAGCCGGGGGGAGGGGGGGGGAGGGTCCAACTTTTTGTTTGGAACCTTCTACCTGATACAAAAAGACTCCACGACGCTAGACCTTGCTTCCGCAAGGGCCGAAAATCAAACAGCGGGGCCAAAATATTAAACAACGGGGGATGAGGGGGAAGGGGAAGGGGGAGGGGTGTAGGGGGGGGGGGGTAGGCGCTAGACCTTGCTTCCGCAAGGGCCGAAAATCAAACAGCGGGGCCAAAATATTAAACAACGGGGGATGAGGGGGAAGGGGAAGGGGGAGGGGTGTAGGGGGGGGGGGGGGTAGGCGCTAGACCTTGCTTCCGCAAGGGCCGAAAATCAAACAGCGGGGCCAAAATATTAAACAACGGGGGATGAGGGGGAAGGGGAAGGGGGAGGGGTGTAGGGGGGGGGGGGTAGGCGCTAGACCTTGCTTCCGCAAGGGCCGAAAATCAAACAGCGGGGCCAAAATATTAAACAACGGGGGATGAGGGGGAAGGGGAAGGGGGAGGGGTGGGGGGGGGGGGTAGGCGCTAGACCTTGCTTCCGCAAGGGCCGAAAATCAAACAGCGGGGCCAAAATATTAAACAACGGGGGATGAGGGGGAAGGGGAAGGGGGAGGGGTGTAGGGGGGGGGGGAGAGATAAAACAATAGAGTCCCGATAGACAATTAATTCAATAGAGCCGCATCAGTCATTAATTTACATCATTTTTTAATATCATTTTTTTGACCCCAATTTTACCCCCGTTAATTCTAAATCAACCCTTTGATTTTAAAAAAGTGATGAGCATGACTGATGCGGCTCTATTGATCTGATTATCTATCGGGACTCTATTGTTTTATCTCTATAACTATTGTCTCTGTCAACACCTAATCATGAACCAGATCAAGTGATGCCAACAAGTTGCAACTAACTTTTAGGAACCTGCAGAGGTAACCTTTAAGTGTGTTGTCATAAAAACTTATTAATTACTTACCCTAAGTTCTTACAAGTACTTACCCTAAGTTCTTACAAGTACTTACCCTAAGTTCTTACAAGTACTTACCCTAAGTTCTTACAACAACTTGACTCAAGTCCCAAGACACTGAGACAGTTTTATCAAGATACAAGGACAATAAAAAAAACTTTTTTTTTTCTCAGTAATACTCAGGTGGTGGTGCTGATGGGACTAAATAATCAGGCCTAAACTGTGTAAGTGGCATGTCATCTCTCTGTGAAGTGTAATGAAAAAATAAACGATTACCAAATCTGATTTTTATTTGTTTAAAAGATTGTGTAGTTTTTCTGTGGTTTCCTGAACACCGATCCTTTTTCCCTCTGCTAAAAAACTAGCCTTAAGTTCTTCAACATTCACAGGAGATTGACTACGCATTTTATTCTGTATTTCAGACTTCTGTTTCTTGTAATTATTTAAATCATCCTGGACTCGCTTAAATTCTTCATCATCAATAAAATTATCATTCAATGCCTTACTGATAATAAGTTTCATACTGCTCATCTTTGCACCAGCAAGCGTACTCAATGCTTCATGTTTCTGTAATTTTGTGTGAAACCTCTTGTTCAAGGCCTCCAAACCAAAACAAGCCAGGCATGTAGCAACGCTAACAGCCTCAACTGCTATTCCAGCCAAACTCCCAATTCCTGTGGCGAACAAAACGATACCCCCTACAGAACATGAAGCTGAAACTGCGCCAATAGCCATAGAAGTGTTTTGAACAGAATTAAATACTGACTTATACCTCCTTTTGCACCGTGAGTACTTAGCCTCTTCTCCTTCCAAATATTTTAAAGCTTCTGTAATATTATTTAATCTGAATGCATCTGCCTGTAATGTTTTATCTGAAGCAATTGGCATATGTGGATCAGGTGCAAGTGTTGTTTTAGTCATCACATTTGTTTCAGTCGGATCAAGCGTTGGTAGTTGCGGATAGAAGTTTACCATTTTTTTTATTCACAAATATTTTTTTTTATTTAATCACCAATTACATTTTGCAACTCTTCAAAAGTATACAATTTGCTGGCATAATAAAATGCAACAAGATCAATGTGTTCAAGGTTTATGTAAGTTAGACGAACAAAAGTTGTTTTGTCAACCACCACCTTGACAGCTGGAACACTGCTCGAAACATTAATAACATCATTATTTTTTGTAATGGCAATAAAGACCTTTGATGATTCTGTTACTGTTTCGTCCCATGTAAGTTTAATTCCCTGTGCAATTTGAGCCTCTTTAGCAGTAGTTACTGATTTCATGATAATTTCAAATACTATTGTTACTTCTCTAGCCACGACTAAGCTTGCTGGCATAAACACAACAGAAGTATCTGATCTACCCTTTCTAGTTGTAAGAAGATATCTCCGTCTCTCATAATTTTCAACTTTCAGTTTTTCTCTGCTGTTGTTGTCTGGGGCAAAGCTTGGAACAAGACTTACAATAAGCGGCCCAGAATTAACAACTTTCCTAAACACTAAGGCGCCTTCATCATCAGTGTATACATAAGGACTAATAAATTCCAACTTTATGTCCCAGTCAATTGTGGGCGCAAGCGGTGGCGGTGCAGGTACAGGTGAAACCACCCACTTACTACCCACATGTATTAAGTTGTAAGGTGCATTATTTACAGGTGGAGTAGGTACAGTAACATCACGTAGCTGACCAAGTTTAGGAATCTGTTTTTCACCGTCTTTCATGTCGACAATTACTTTCCTCTTGTACATGCCATTTGAATCAAGTTCAAAACCATATATTTCTCCAATTTCCCCTTCCTTCTCAAAATCCTGGACGTCTGCCAAATCTTTCAATTCTGTTACTGGACATGCAACTGGTATGATTCTCGACTTTGGACCACCACTCATTTTTTATAAACAAAAATAAAATTATTTAATTTCCAACACAACACTAAAATCATGCATAAGAACTGGTTTGTCATCCTGATTAGTTACAGATATACTCAGTGACTCAAAGAAACTAGAACCTAATTTCTTAAACTGCAAATTAGGAAATCTAACAACTACACTTTCACAATACGGAGCAGTTCCAGTAGGTAAGCATCTCAACAAAGTTGAAGGCTTTCCATTGTGAACATTCTCAGATGTGTTTAGTTCTTTCAAATAAACATTTAGCACTGTGTGTACTGACAAATTGACAGGACGTTTTCCAGTTATTTTAAGTTTTTTTTGTCTTCATTGTTATAATACCAGACATAGCTTCATCTAAATCATCTGTTCTATACCAATCTTCGTCAATATAAAATCCAAGTAAATATGCAAATCTGTCTGAAATCCTTAACCAATTTTGTGTTAGAAATTCTAATGTAACAAGTAGGTTAGCTGGATTTAAAGTTGCTTTAATTTTAAAATTACTTTGAAACCATTCAGCTATAGTACAAAAGTCATAATACCCAGGTGGTAAAGCTTCAGTCTTACCATCTAAATTTACTTTATTATATATATCATCTTCAATATTAAACCATTTTACTGTGTAGAACAATTCATGGATAGCTACAGCCTTGCTACCATCCCGATTATCAATCCCATTAGTTAACCACACTGGTTTGCTTGTGTCAAGATTTGTTAAGGTAATAAACATTTTTATTATCTCATATAAAAAAGGATGGAATTTAAATCACCAACCATTACCACAACAAACGCATTTCAATTTAATGTGAATGCCAA
This sequence comes from Semisulcospira habei, assembly GCA_036245525.1. Taxonomy (NCBI): domain Eukaryota; kingdom Metazoa; phylum Mollusca; class Gastropoda; family Semisulcospiridae; genus Semisulcospira; species Semisulcospira habei. The sequence continues at coordinate 176,024,415 of BTPG01000007.1, read as the reverse complement.
ATATAATGTTGCACCTACTTATGAACAGAAAATAATTCAACTAAATCAGCTTGACATAGCTGTGTCTGACGCAAGCGTACAAGATCTATTTCAAGTGAAAGTACCAAATCCGTTTGACCATTACCTAAACCCTCCAATAACAGATGACTCTACTGCAAGAAAGTGGTCTTCAAGTCCACTACAGATGTTTCAAAACCAACTTAACTTTGCCATACTGTGTTCAACTACAGGCTGTGGTGTTTCATTTACAGACCATTTGAATCACTCAAACAAACTGATTAGGTCTGTGTATCGTTTTCATGTTTATTACCAGCTTAGACGTATACTGTCAGAACTTCATACACCACTGCCAACTGAATCCAGTTTCAACAGGTATAACAACCCCATGGATATGAAAGCATTTGAACGCATCTGTAATGAATTTAACATAAGCACTAAGTATGACTTCACACAAAAACTTGATGATCACCACGGCAGGGGTACACTGTATTATGCTATGAGTCACAGACAATACCCACAAGATTATTACCCTGGTTACACTTCATTCTCATCAAAATCACAAGTCTGGATAGGATCAATAGAGCAGAAGCAGACTAATGCGTGGACCACATTTATTTTAGATAAAAGTGACAGGTTTACTCAAGCAGGAGTCGAGCGCGTCAATGAGTCTATCAGAACATATGTCTGGTGTTTACTAGGAGCACAATCACTAACAAAATCGAATATTTTGAATGGAAGTGGTAAATTTGAAGCACAAAAACAGTTTCTTGCAAATCTTGAAGATTCAATCAACTCAACAGTTGATCTCCCATCTAGCATACAACGCTACCAAGACGTTTTAAGATATGCCAGATCAAAAGTTGACTTTGTAGTTGGCATCGGGTTATACATGTTACCATCTGACCTTCAACTCCAAATGGGTACAATAACAAATTATAATAATGAAATCATTGTTGCAGGTGTTGGTCAAAAACTAGGACTCAATCAATCTGTAAACTTGGGGGCCACAACCACACACGTACAGTTGTTAAAACCATTACAGACGGTAACACCCCCGGCCCCGGCCCCCACACCGGCACTCATACAAGCGGTAACCCCTACACCAACCCCTGACACTCATGAGTCAGAGAGAACTGCATTGGTAATAGGCCTCACTGGATTAGGGGTTTTACTTCTTTATCTGTTTCATTAAATAACCCACCATCAACCCTCCTACTGTAACCAAAAAGACCCACACATGTTCTGCCATAAACCCTACTGCCTTCGCTGCAGTACTAATCAACCAACTGACAACAGTGCCTATAATGCCAGGCAAAGCGTCCACTGCTTTCAGAGCCAATTTTTTAAGCAAGTCTGATATATGAGACAGTTGTTTCTTTACCCATGACTGTAAATCTTTTGGGTCTGTTGGTGGTGCCGGAGGTGCCGGGGTTGGTGGTGCCGGTGCTGGGGCTGGGCCACCACCACCACTGCCGGAGACAGCCAACACAACTGTACTGATAATAAACCCAAGAGCAGTAATTAAACTAGCAATTGTAATACCCTGTTCTCTGAAAAGTGTTTTAAGTCTCTCAGCCAGAGTAGTGTCTTCATGAAGTATTTTCTGAATAGTTTCTCTAATTCTGTTGACCTGTGATTTCAGTTTTTGTCTTCCAATACTAATTGTTTCTAACCGTCCTGATCTTTCTATCTGCAAATCATTTAATCTGTGCTGTATTCTTTCTTTCATTTCTGTGTCAAGATTTCCATTGTCTGCTGTAGCCAGTTTCTCTTTTTCACGTTCTATGTGTTTATCAAGCTCTCCCAGTTTGGCAAGATTATTAACCATCTCACCTCTTATTGTCTGCAGTGATTTATCCAATCCCATAATCTCCCTCATTGACAAAGGTGGGTCGTTTATTGTTTTCATAGCGTCATTTAATTGACCTTCAGTAAATGAGGTTTCTTGTATCACTGTGTTTGCTATTTCTGGTAGGCTTGTTACTGGTGCCATTTCAATCTCTTGCCCTGTTGGCAACTTTGTTTGCGTGTCATGAAGCACACTAGCCAGTCTTGGCGTGACAGGAGACCCACCAATACCAAGTTGACGCAAGGCACCAACACCACCTTCATTTTTTATTGTACTTAAAGCCCTAAACCTACTAGGGTCTTTTTTGTTAGTCAATAGTACTTTTCCTTTGTCAACAGTATTTAAATATAAATGACCCTTGCCATCAAGTTCAAACTGATTAGGATCTACGTTGTCTGGGCGATTACCAACATGATCATAAAATGAGTTCACTTTGGTTTCTAAAAGTTCATGACGTAAACTGTAAATATTTCTTGTACCAGTCATATCTGTCATATCTGTCATATCTGTTGTATTACCAAAATCATACGTGTCATCCATTTCAAAATCTTCATGATTAAATCCTCCCGCTGCCATTGTTTTATTAATTTATTATTTTTTATTGTGCATAATAAAAATGACACAGTCTTATGGATCAAAGTTAGACCCATACAGAAAACTACGTGAGCCTCTGGGTGTTAAGGGCATAAGACAATCAATCGTCATCACGAACAATCCAAGTACCATAGACCAGAATCAAACACTTACAGTCAAGTTTCCAAACCTAGGTCCCAGTGACGTTATTGTTCCTGGCACTGCACGCCTAGCATTTAATATTGAACTATCATCAGACGCAGATGTAAACAGAACACTGGTTGACAATCTTGGCAGAGCAATTGTTAGAACTATTAAAGTAAAACTTGAAGGACAGGAAGTGTTTAGTCTTGACGACTCCGATGTATTTTACTGTTACAAAGATCTTTGGCTCACAAGAGAAGAACGAGAAGATCGTATTTATCAAGGCATACAGTCTGATAATGTTGGTAAACTTCGAATCAATGCCGGAGACAAAACAACTACTGGGGTACCAAAGGATGTTATAATGGCCGAAACATATGGAACCAGATTTTACATTCCACTTGAGTTTGAAATCCTAACAGCTCATCTGCCTTATTATCAAGGGGCACTGAATGACCGTCTGAGCTTTGAACTAACTTTCAATGACTACTCCAAAGTTATTAAATCATCTGCCACAGATGCAACATATAAGATCTCTAACATTTCCTTGGAATATGAAATTGTCACACACACTGAACTAGCCAGACTCATTCAAAATCAGTATCAGTCAAGACTTCCAATTTATTATGACCGTGTGATTAGGCATAGTTTAATACCCAAAGACAAAAGCGACCCAATGTGGAACATAAACTTGAACACGCCTGCCAGGTCACTGAAAGGTATTCTTATGTTGTTTGTTGAACCGGTGAGTCCATACAAAAGAGATTCAGAAAAATTCTACAATCCTAAGATTACACATTTGTCCTGTACAATCGAAGGCCGTCCTAATCAAGTGTATGCTTCAGGTTTGTTACCTTATCAGCACTATGACGAAATCACAAAGTATTTTGCGGGTGGAAGGATTAGAGATAAACCAGCAAACATTGCGTGCAAAGATCTACATCTGTATGATGTTAGGATTGGACAATACCTGACAAACAAGTATGCACTGTGGCTAGACCTTCGTAGTACAGATGATGACTACCTTCATGGGTCAGGACGTACTGTCGAGAACGGTAGTGATGGAATAACAATTCAGATACAAAAGAAGGTTGAAACTGCTGCAGCCATAAACATATATTTGTATCTAATTTATGACGCACAACTCAATATACAAGACAGTAGACTAAGTGGACACATATATTAAAATTATATTCTGTATTAAAATGAACCGGAGCTTAATGACCCTTGACCCACACTGTGGATTGTTTTGTGGTGCGACAGGGTGTGGGAAAACTGAATTTGTACTTAACCTCTTACAAACAAGATACATCCACCATTTTGAAAACATTGTAATATTTTGTCCTACAATAAAACACAACAAAGCTTATCACAACCGTTTATTCATTTGGACTGACAGCAACATACACTTAGTCGACCCTGAGAAAAAACTGAATGACTACCTACAATATTTTTACAAGCAATTTGAAGGACAGCCAACGTTGTTTATTGTTGATGACTGCTCAGCAGAGAAAGACATTGTCAAGAAGAGAAACACTCTGGCAGAACTTGCTTTCAGTGGCAGACATGCTAATGTAAGTGTATGGATTCTCACTCAGAAATATAATGCTGTACTGAAAGATTTTCGAGAACAGTTAAAGTTTATCTGTTTGTTTTACTGTAAGGATCGTGACAGCTTTGAAGACTGTCTCAGAGAGAATGACGTCATCCCAAATAAGCATGAACGTGATGATGTGAAAAATAAACTGAAATCAACTAAGCATCTAAAGCTCATTTTAAAGACAGATCAGCCCACAGGGTATGGGTTAGTAAATTGATGTAAATTAATTTATACATTTGTTTGTCCAATAAAAATGACAGACGGACAAATCATACAGGTGCTTGATCTCACACACCTTTTCAAAGATGTTATGCACTTTACTGACTTAATATCACCCAAACAGACTTACATAAGCCTTTCAGCACCATCAGAAATATATGCTACATATAATGTGACTTTGGATTATGTCGATGAGCATCCATATGTGGAGTGCATGACAGTTGATTTAAAGACACCTACTTTTAAAGTTGATGATACCAACTATGGTTGGTTAGGGGAAGTTTGTTATAGCATATTTAAACAACTACGCAAACTAAATGTTTATATTGACAGTGTTACAGTTAATAAAGTGGTATTACACAAGGTGAGTCAGCAGAGTTAACGTTAATATTTTTTATTTTATTATTTTGTCGGTCAAATAAAAATGACGGACAATGTTCAAAACCCTGGCCCATCAAACCCTGGCTCATCTAGTTTAAGAAACGTGTTTCACACAACAGATTTGCCTATATCCAATACTAATAATGTCTATGAATCAATAGAAAACTCTTTTTCTGTCATACAGCAAAATCTTCTTACAGGCAGTGTTAAGATTCAAATTGTTGCAAAAATAGAATTCACTAGAGTAGACGGTGAGGTGATTGTATCGTATATATCAACAAGACAACACACTGTTAACACAAGAAGAGAACCGGAGGTAGAGAACGTGTTTAGAGACAGACTATTACCTGACTTTCTACAGGCGATTGACAGTGCAAGAATGAAGGGGTCTGGCTGGCACGAAGGACATGTACATGAACTACAACTAAAGCAGTCTAGGTATCATCCTATATTAGGTAAAGCATGGTTGCCACTGCCAACAGAAGTAGCAAACAAGAAGGCTGTCGTCAACATACAGAACAATGACAACTATTGTTTCATGTGGTGTGTGCTTGCTAAACTACACTTTGTAAAATCAAAACCTGAACGTGTATCTAACTACACTAAATTTGTAAATGAACTTGATTTTAGTGGCATTGAGTTCCCTGTTAAAATAGAGGACATAGACTTGTTTGAAAAACTAAATCCTGGTATATCTGTAAATGTGTATGTGTGGGATAATGAGTCTGTTGATAAGTTACAACCCATTAGAGTATCACCACTTGCTCCAACATATGGGCAGTCAGAAGATAAACATGTTGACATGTTATTAATCGGCGATGACAATAACTTTCACTACACAATTATTAGGAATATGTCGCGTCTAATTCATAATCATACAACAAAACACAAGGGCAAACAGGAATTTTGTAATAGATGTTTACAGAGGTTTTCCTCTATTGCAGTGGCACATAAACATGTTCTGCACTGTAGGTCAGCTGATGACATTCAAACTGTACTTAAGTATCCAGAGCCTGGTAGTCAAGTATATTTTAAGAACTATGGGAATCAGCAAAAGCTGCCGTTTGTAGTGTCTGCTGATTTCGAATCACTGGTTGTTCCGTATGAAGGTCCTGTTCCAGAGTCATTACCAAAGACTATAAAACTGAGTGACCAAGTGGTGTGTTCTTTTGGATACATTCTTGTTAGGTCAGACGGTCTGCATTCAGAACCTGTTATCTACAGGGGTGAAAATGCAGCATGCCTGTTTTTAACAGAAATGAGGCATCTGTATAGTCAGGTAGTACAATATCTCACAACATACCAGATGCCTTTGGTGATGACAGAAGAAGACAAACTAAAATTTGATACAGCAGAGACGTGTTGGATTTGTGAACAACCCCTCCAGGGTGATAAAGTTCGTGACCATGATCACATAACTGGGCGTTACAGAGGCGCTGCACATAACAATTGTAACTTGTTATTAAAAATAGATCCCAAGACATATAAGTTACCAATCTTTTTTCACAATCTCAAAGGGTATGATTCACACATTATCATGCAGGCTGTAGATGAGTCGTACAAAAACATAAGTTGTATTGCACAGACAACTGAGAAATACTTGACTTTTAGGTTAGATAAATTAGCATTTTATGACTCCATGCAACATTTGTCTTTAGGTCTTGCTAGTCTGGCAGAAGGGCTGACTGAGTATCCAATAACAAGTAAATATTTTGAACCAGACTTGATTAAGAAAGGTGTCTATCCATATGAGTACATTGATCACTGGGTTGTGTTTGAAGAAACAAGACTGCCACCAAAAGAGAAATTTTATTCTACACTAACTGGCAAAGGTATTTCTGACTCTGAATATCAACACGCTCTTGATGCATGGGGTAAATTAGGATGTCAGACAATTGGTGACTACCACGATCAGTACTTGAAAGCAGACGTTTGTTTGCTAGCAGACGTATTTGAAAGTTACCGTGAAAAGGGTTTGTTACACTACAAGCTTGACCCTGCCTGTTACATAACTAGTCCTGGCATGACATGGGATGCATTTTTGAAATCCAGTAAGATATCTATAGACCTGTTGTCTGATCGTACGATGGGTGAAATGGTAGAACGCGGATTGAGGGGAGGTATTAGTATTGCAGCAAATAACTACGCCAGAGCCAACAACAAATATCTAGACGGCCCGGACTTTGACCCCTCAAACCCTGGGTCAAGGTCATTCATTACGTACCTTGACGCTAATAACCTTTATGGGTTCGCGATGTGTGAGTTATTGCCCTTGAAGAACTTTTGTCTGTATGATTTGTCACAGTATGACATAACAGAGTCAGGGTTAACAAACTATATTATGACACATGACCGAAACGATCCTAAGGGTTGGATCTTTGAAGTCGACCTGGAGTACCCACATCATCTACATGATTACCATAATGATTATCCCTTAGCTGTTGAGAAAATGAGTATGACAGGGAAAAAAGAAGACACTAAGCTTGTGCCAAATTTGAATGACAAATTTAATTACGTTTGTCACTATCGCTTGTTACAGTTTTACATCAGACACGGGTTAGTACTAAAGAAAGTTCACAGAGGAATTCAATTTGATCAAAGTGCTTTCATGAAAGATTACATAATGAAGAACACAACCCACCGTGCCAGAGACGGCAACACTGCATTTGACAAAGACTTCTTTAAGCTTATGAACAATGCCTGTTTTGGCAAGACGATGGAAAATCCTCATCACAGAAAAGATGTGAGACTAGTCACAACTGAATTGGGTGCAATTAAACTTACAGGCAAGCCACAGTACACAGGGTACAAAGAGTTTCATTCATCATTGTATGCTGTGTCACTCAAAAAAAAGATTGTTAAACTGGACAAGCCAGTATTCATTGGTATGGCAATTCTTGAGTTGTCAAAACTGTTGATGCTTGAATTTTATTATGATTACTTCAAACCAAAATATCCTGAGTGTCGTCTGTTATACACTGACACTGACTCTATGATCATTGATGTGCCTACTGAAGACTTTTATGAAGACATGAAAACAGAGTTACACATGTATGACACATCTGACTATCCTAAAGATCATCCGCTGTTTAGCACACAAAACAAGAAAGTGCCTGGTAAGTTTAAAGATGAACTGAATGGTGTGCCTATAGTTGAGTATGTTGGACTGAGGTCAAAAATGTATTCTATACTGCACCAGAAAGGTAGTCAGTCAAAAGCCAAAGGAATTAAAAAAACAGCAATAAAAAATAAAGACATTCGTCATGAACATTACAAGCAAGTGTTAGATGGTGCATTGATGCCTGACTATCCAAACAAGTCACTGAGATCAAACAAACATAATCTTGAAATGATCCAAACACATAAAAAGTCACTTGCAGTTGGGGACACGAAACGAGTGTTTCACAGTAAGGAAAAAGCTTATGCTCCTGGTCATTACAGGCTCAAGTTATCTGAAGATATTTGTGATGAACTGGTTGATGAATTAATTGACGACTTAGTTACTGAAATGAGTAACGGTGTCTGAGGGAATAATCTGTAATTCTTCTCTGACAAATGCCCTCTGGGGTGCAGGGTCGTACAGGTAATATATTGTTGCGTCAGGACCGGGAATTATTTTTTTTATATTGTGTACAGACGTTGACCAGATGGGGTCTGTTGCCCTGTGTCTGTCGTCGTTCTCAGCCTCCCCTGGCTGATATAAATATCTCACCTGTTTAGTAAATAAACTTGTGTCTGGCGCAAGCGGTGCCGGGGTTGGTCCTGTTTTTAGGTCTGTAATTGATTTTAATTTAATAGTATCAGCAGGTTTTGGGTGTCCTTCATTGTTCATTGCTTTTATCACATGTGGTAACCTTTGTACCCATTCAGTGTTACGGGTGTCATGCATGAGTTCCTTAGAATACTGGTAACTGAAAAGTCTTTCTGATAACTGTTTGTTAAAGTTCTCTACAATTGCCTGTGATCTGTGCACGCCTGGAATACCACGTCTGACCAGTACACCATGCTTAGCAAATAACTGATTAACTGCACCTTTGAATTCTGATCCGTCATCGACCTGCAGTAGTCTGGGGTATCTTAAAGGGCCTCTTTTATAGATACTAGATAAAGCAGTCGCAACAGTGTTAGCAGTTTTGTCAGATATGGGTTCAGCGTCTTTGTACCTTGAAGCAATGTCCACAACAGTCAGTGCATACTTGTATCGTTTCTTTCTTATTGTATCATGTGGTAGGAACAGGAGGTCCATTTGGTGTGTGTCATTAGGTATTGTGTTTTCAAAATGGGGTCTTGTTATCTTTCTTGGAGCAGGAAGATATATCTGCCAAATTGCCTGTCTCTGTAACCATTGCTTGACTTGATTGAGTGTTATATCTCCGCCCACAGCGGCATGTAATTTCTGAATAGCTGTTGCTCCTTTCCAATAGCCTGATGGCGAGTAATATATTTTTGATAGTTTATTTTCGGCTGCCATTTTTTCTAGCAATAAAAACTCCTGTAAAATAAACAAATGTCATTCCCACTAGAACAAAGATTATCTCCCCGTTTCTTTGTTGTGTGCTTGGTTTGTAATAGTCACTTAGTTTCGGTTTTGGGATAGACATGTCTTCACCCGTGACAAGAAAATATTCCCTGATTGCTTCGTCTGTATTTGAAAATGTATGTTGTGCGTGGCCTTCAAGCCTGAGTTTTTCATTGATGAAATCAAGTTTCTCAATTCTTTGTTTTTCATATTCCTGTTCTGCTTGTGCTAATTTTTCTGACGCTTCATTATGACGTTTCATTTCTTCTGCAGATTCTTCTCTACCCATTTTTGAAAAGAGATAGTTTGAGCCACTGAAAGCCAATGCGTTAACCATCGCTCCACCAATCATAATAGCTATCATCGCCATATTATTTTTATTTACATAGAAACATTTTCGGGAATAATTCCTTGCTTGACAAGAAAATCTTTTGTCGCAATTGACGCTGTGACAACTACAATTAGCTTAGCGCTGTCTTCAAAATCAAGTCTACTCAGGTCTGCTGATTTCATTTTGAGTAGACTTTTCCCCAGCATAGAATAAGCTACTGCTAATCCACTGATTACGGCAGAGTGATACACAAGGTTCATTAAATTTTTTGAGTCGTTCATTTTCTAATACAAGAAAAATTAAAATAATATTTTTATTTACTGCATATAAAATGGGTCAACGGCTTTGGGTGTTACTGGTAATGTGGCGACTTCTGGTTTTGTTTTTGGAGTGTCTGATTTTTTGGTCACTGTACGAGTCTGTGGTTTGTATTTTTTGTATAATTGATAACCTATGTAACCAAATCCGACAACAAATCCGGCAACTATATATTTTGTTGATTGAGGGTCAGACTTAGTTGTTTGTCTCTCACTTTGATGAGGGTGTCCTGTCGGTGTCAGTCCTGACGGTATTGACACAGGCTCTGACGGTGCTGACACCTGGTTAGTTACATGAGTCTTTTTTGTTTGTGCCTTAAGCTGTAATTTTTTTTGCCTATTATATTCAGCTAATCTTTTTCCAGCCTCAACCCTGCCTGGACTTTTAGTCTTCGTCACAGTTTGAACCTGCGTCAAAACAGGGTCGGGGTTCGGTTGTGGAGTCGTCTGGGTTTCGTCCATTTTCTTCTGCAGTAAAATTTATTTTTGAAAAATCAATATGACTCCCGGTAACAAGAAGGGTAATGACAGGAGCAAGGTAATTTCCAAACTTGTAAAACATGACACATGCTAATTTGCCAATTGAACTTGAAACAATAGGATTACTTTCAAGGTCATGTGATAGACTGTCACAATCCACAGGTAGAAAGTGACTCACTGCTTTTGTGTATAGGCATACAAGAGATCGACTCAAATCACGTGTCATTAGTGAAGCAATGTGGTTCTCATATTTTGAATGAAGCTTGATTAGTTCGTCAGAGCTTAGAGATTCAATATCCTCTGTCATGTATTGTCTACCCAGATAAGCCTTTGATTTGCCTGAGACAATCACAGACAAAAGCCGCTGTTTTTTTGAGTCTAAGTCTTTGTTCTCTACAGCATTGATATCATTTAATAGAAGGAGTTCGTCTTGGTTCATTTATAATGTAATTAAAAAAATTTAAAACAAAAAACAAAAATTGTTATCAAGCAAAATCATGTTTCCTAGGAAGTACATTAATAGTAACTTTATACGTTTGTACCATTCAGCAAAATGTAGCCAATAGTTTTTGAGTTTACCCCAGACCAATATTGTGTCTCTCTCAGTGGGCTTATAAATGACATGTTTCACAGATTTCTATTGTAATGTCATGTACAATAACCCTGTCCTTTTAAGCAAACAAACCTGACACAGTATTGGCAATTATTGGCTTTGCAGTAAATTATAAATCACAACCTGGCCAAGTGAGGGCCAAATGAAACACCACATTTAAAAAGATATGTCCCTTACCTCAACTGTGACATGTGGTGTGTGGCGTTAAGGGCAGAGATTTACTAGTGTTTGTCAGTTGACATAAGCACAGACCTACACCAGCAAGGGTAAAAGGTATTATGATTACTGTCTTTATGACGGGCCTCTCTCTGTGTGAGGTGGAAAGAGAGAGAGCTATTGTGTATGTCCGAGGTATTTCCGTGTGTTTGTACATGTGTGTGTGTACATATGTGCGTGTGTGCGCGTGTGTGCGCGCGTGTGCACGTGTGTGCGCGCGTGTGTGCGCGTGTGCGCGCATGTGCGCGTGTGTGCGCGCGTGTGCGCGTGTGTGCGCGTGTGCGCGTGTGTGCGCGTGTGTGCGCGCGTGTGCGCGTGTGTGCGCGCGTGTGCGCGTGTGTGCGCGCGTGTGCGCGTGTGTGCGCGTGTGCGCGTGTGTGCGCGTGTGTGCGCACGTGTGCGCGTGTGTGCGCGCGTGTGCGCGTGTGTGCGCGTGTGCGCGTGTGTGCGCGTGTGTGCGCGCGTGTGCGCGTGTGTGCGCGCGTGTGCGCGTGTGCGCGTGTGTGCGCGTGTATGCGCGCGTGTGCGCGTGTGTGCGCGCGTGTGCGCGTGTGTGCGCGTGTGCGCGTGTGTGCGCGTGTGTGCGCGCGTGTGCGCGTGTGTGCGCGCGTGTGCGCGTGTGCTACCGACACTGCAGTACGCAGAAACCGAGACACCACACAAACCCTGTTCTACGAGTCTACGTGTTGGAGCGCTAAGAAAGGAAATTTCACGTTCTTAAAAGTCTGAAAACTTTTTCATGCTCAGATAAAACCGGATCGATTCTTTTAATCCATACATAGTGCTCTAATCCATTCATGGAATTTCAAAAATATCCGGCTGAGCAATGGCGGCTGCTCTGTCATACCGGTTAGCAGTTGGCTGTATGTGTGCCTATTTTGTTTGTGTCTGTGTTAGTGTATATATATGTGTTTGTGTATATGTATATGTGTGTATATGTGTTTGTGTGTGTGTGTGTATGTGTGTGTGTATGTGTATGTGTGTATGTGTATGTGTGTGTGTCAATGTGTTAGTGCGTGTGTGCGTATGTGTGCGTGCTCTCGTTACCATGTTTATTTAATACCACCCGGTCGATTCCCTCGGCAGAAGTGTCAAAGTTCGTGATTACTTTAAGATATTGAATAAAGTGGTTTCCAAAAACGGACAATTTATCGCTTTCGGCATTCACACTTAACAGTCACTCATAGCACAGTCTAGCAATTCTAACTATACAAATACATCAAAAACTTGTTTTAACCCATATCATACTGAGGCTAAAAGCTTCAAATTTGTACACTGCCATATGCAAGCTACTTTATAGTACTTACAGATAGGGATATAGACCAATGGCTTTAGTTCAAGGGTGGTGCCAGAATAGCTTGGCACCTAGAACTATTTTAGTCAGTGCATTCAGATTGTGCGTCCTTTCATGCACAGTCAGTAGCAACAGCAACAGCAACGCGCGCGTACATAGACGGAAACGCCGAGGCTTTTGTCCACGCATGGGCTGATTTAAAGCGTCGTGTACATGAATGCACTTAGATGTCTGCATAGACTTCTAAAGTTATGTTATAAACAGAAATTATACATACGAGTACTGTGTGTACACAGTGAGAGTTATGCGTCTGTTAGTTTCCAATCGAAAATGTTGTGAAACGGAGCTCATGTGAATCTATGAATCTAGACCTCAATGAACAGTGGTAGACAAGATTTAAAAGGCCTGTGATAAAAAGTGTTATCTATGTCGTTTTACATCAGTGTCACAGTCAATAAAATAGCTTTTGTCATAACAAGCCATTATGTTCGGGCTGTGCCCGACGCTTTGTGTACACAGTGAGAGGGTAGGCTAACTGGTATAGAAAATCGTGTTCCTCGGAAATCGACTCTGACAGTGTATATCACATGAAATGTTATTTTATGTAGATAGTGTGTGATTGTGTATGTGTGTGTGTATGTATGTGTTACCTACCTCTACAAAATCAGATGAGATTTTCTGGTCCCACTATTTAACATGGTCCCTAATCGATTTTCTGAAAAGTCAGACGAACAACTCTTTTCCAGCACATGTGCAGGCATTGACAAGTTTTGAACACGACCTGAGCAGAGCTGTTTTCAAAGAGGTTTTCAATAAAGCTGCACTGAGCCACCTTTTGTTAATAAGTCGCGGCGACCTGTCCCCCCCACTCTGGCTGCACTGAAAAGAGTCAGTTTGTTTTGTCAAGCGTGAACTGGAATATTATGTGTTAAACAGAGCTTGCGAGTTTTTCGGAAATCGACCCTGACAGTATTGAGAGAAACGGTCATGTAAAAGTTAATGACCGTAATTAGTAATTAATTAAGGTCATTAGGTGTTGACAGAGACAATAGTTATAGAGATAAAAAAATAGAGTCCCGATAGATAATCAGATCAATAAGGCCGCATCAGTCATGCTTGTCAGTTTTTTTGAAATCAAAGGGTTGATTTAGAATTAACGGGGGTAAAATTGGGGTAAAAAAAATGATATTAAAAAATGATGTAAATTAATGACTGATGCGGCTCTATTGAATTAATTGTCTATCGGGACTCTATTGTTTTATCTCTGGGGGGGTAGGCGCTAGACCTTGCTTCCGCAAGGGCCGAAAATCAAACAGCGGGGCCAAAATATTAAACAACGGGGGATGAGGGGGAAGGGGAAGGGGGAGGGGTGGGGGGGGGGGGGTAGGCGCTAGACCTTGCTTCCAGCGGCTAAAACAATCAAACAACTAGGAGGGGGAGGGGGGACGGCGCCTTTGCCGTTCGCGGCCAAAATATAAAAAAACGAGTGGGGGTGGGGGTGGGGGTAGGGGTGGAAGGGGGTGGGGTGAATTACGTAAACACAAAAATACGTCATAACAAATGACGTTTGACAAACCAATGACACATATGCGCACATCTTCAAGAGATATAGAACCTCAAGTGCCCGGAGGCCGCATGAACATCTATGCCTCTTGAGGATATTTGCAGCACGCATGCACGCACGCACACGTACACGCTTACACAGACATCGACGCGCTTTCAGAAGAAAATGCAGGTGTACTTAGTATAGCATGTGGCTAGGTGAAGTCTTTCCGATTTCACACAAATTATTACCAAGCCTGAAATTGTACCGTGAAATTCTGGTTTTGTCACCAAATCTTAAAGCGAAAGCAAATCTCATATCACGTTAATTAAAAAATTACATAATAACAAAAAAAGTACGTCATGACAATAGACGTTTGACAAACCAATGACGCGTATGCACTGCGCGCGCCCCTAATAGAGTTCACTATGACGCATTGGCACATCTGCAAGGCTTTTTAAAAAGGATTTATTTCAACATCAGAATCAAGTCAAAGACATAAGGCAGAGACCCTTCACAGCGAGGACAGCTCTCATATAGAAGGGCCTTTGTGGGTTATGGTTCATCTTATCGTGTTCTTTTTCAGATACAACCAGTTCCGATCAGTTCACGCAGTACTGAATTTGATATAAAAATCGTCTGAAAATAACACCAGAAAATTTGCAGGCGGTGGGGAGAGGGGAGGGGGAGAAGGGAGGATCAGTCAACTCGATGAGGTGGGGAGAGGGTGGGGGGCGGTGTTCCAACTGTTTGTTTCGGACCTTCATCCTGATACAAAAGGTCTCCCCGATGCTAGACCTTCTTCCAGTGGCCAACAACAGATATCAAACGGGGGGTGGGGGAGGGGGTGGGGTGGGGTGGGGGGGGGGGCAGCTTGTGTGGAAACTCGCCCCCCCCCCAAATCAAATAAAGAAGGAGTGGGGAGGGCAACACCCCAAAGAGGGACTTTTAAATAATTTAGGGTCGGGGTGGGGCGGGGTCCGGAACCCCTAGGATCTCTCCCCAGATCCGCCGCTGGCTGGTATTCCGTTGGTAATGACTGATTGTCTTTTACACACTTGATAGTTATCACCAGTGTCAGTTGTCATTGTGTCTGTTATTAGATTTCATCGCGGGTTTTTAGGTCAGCTAAGAGGAAGGTAAGAAATAGCGCTAGTAAGGGAGAGAACTGTCCATCATAGACCAGTGATCCTTAAATACAAGCGCTAGTTGTCGCCCCTTGTTATTTCATCGTGTGTTTTGGTTCAGTCTAATCAGAACAAAGTGGAACTAGCACGAGGATAAATTACAAAATAATAAACATGTGCACATGCAGTCTTTGATTGTTTGATGGCTGGTTACTAGTACTTCTCTTTTCTCTTGTTTCCTTATTTGTTTGTTTGTTTGTTTGTTTGTCAGTGTGTTTAATTGTCTTTATGAGTTCTTTATCGTTGATTGGTTGGCTTGTTGGTTGGCTTCCAGGCTGGCTGGTTTGTTGGTCGGTTGGTTGGTTGATCAGTTGCACAGTTGGTTGTTTGGTTACTTGGTTGGGGTGTCATTAACATCATTTTTTAGCCACTGTGTCCAAACCACAATACTACAGTGTTCCTGTCTCATAACGCACTTCTTCCCTGCCTAGCCACTGTGTCCAAACCACAATACTACAGTGTTCCTGTCTCATAACGCACGTCCTCCCTGCCTAGCCACTGTGTCCAAACCACAATACTACAGTGTTCCTGTCTCATAACGCACGTCCTCCCTGCCTAGCCACTGTGTCCAAACCACAATACTACAGTGTTCCTGTCTCATAACGCACGTCCTCCCTGCCTAGCCACTGTGTCCAAACCACAATACTACAGTGTTCCTGTCTCATAACGCACGTCCTCCCTGCCTAGCCACTGTGTCCAAACCACAATACTACAGTGTTCCTGTCTCATAACGCACGTCCTCCCTGCCTAGCCACTGTGTCCAAACCACAATACTACAGTGTTCCTGTCTCATAACGCACGTCCTCCCTGCCTAGCCACTGTGTCCAAACCACAATACTACAGTGTTCCTGTCTCATAACGCACGTCCTCCCTGCCTAGCCACTGTGTCCAAACCACAATACTACAGTGTTCCTGTCTCATAACGCACGTCTTCCCTGCCTAGCCACTGTGTCCAAACCACAATACTACAGTGTTCCTGTCTCATAACGCACGTCCTCCCTGCCTAGCCACTGTGTCCAAACCACAATACTACAGTGTTCCTGTCTCATAACGCACGTTCTCCCTGCCTAGTCACTGTGTCCAAACCACAATACTACAGTGTTCCTGTCTCATAACGCACGTCCTCCCTGCCTAGCCACTGTGTCCAAACCACAATACTACAGTGTTCCTGTCTCATAACGCACGTCCTCCCTGCCTAGCCACTGTGTCCAAACCACAATACTACAGTGTTCCTGTCTCATAAAGCACGTCCTCCCTGCCTAGCCACTGTGTCCAAACCACAATACTACAGTGTTCCTGTCTCATAACGCACTTCTTCCCTGCCTAGCCACTGTGTCCAAACCACAATACTACAGTGTTCCTGTCTCATAACGCACGTCCTCCCTGCCTAGCCACTGTGTCCAAACCACAATACTACAGTGTTCCTGTCTCATAACTCACGTCCTCCCTGCCTAGCCACTGTGTCCAAACCACAATACTACAGTGTTCCTGTCTCATAACGCACGTCTTCCCTGCCTAGCCACTGTGTCCAAACCACAATACTACAGTGTTCCTGTCTCATAACGCACGTCCTCCCTGCCTAGCCACTGTGTCCAAACCACAATACTACAGTGTTCCTGTCTCATAACGCACGTCCTCCCTGCCTAGCCACTGTGTCCAAACCACAATACTACAGTGTTCCTGTCTCATAACGCACGTTCTCCCTGCCTAGCCACTGTGTCCAAACCACAATACTACAGTGTTCCTGTCTCATAACGCACGTCCTCCCTGCCTAGCCACTGTGTCCAAACCACAATACTACAGTGTTCCTGTCTCATAACGCACGTCCTCCCTGCCTAGCCACTGTGTCCAAACCACAATACTACAGTGTTCCTGTCTCATAACGCACGTCTTCCCTGCCTAGCCACTGTGTCCAAACCACAATACTACAGTGTTCATGTCTCATAACGCACGTCTTCCCTGCCTAGCCACTGTGTTCAAACCACAATACTACAGTGTTCCGGTCTCATAACGCACGACTTCCCTGCCTAGCCACTGTGTCCAAACCACAATACTACAGTGTTCCTGTCTCATAACGCACGTCCTCCCTGCCTAGCCACTGTGTCCAAACCACAATACGACAGTGTTCCTGTCTCATAACGCACGTCTTCCCTGCCTAGCCACTGTGTCCAAACCACAATACTACAGTGTTCCTGTCTCATAACGCACGTCTTCCCTGCCTAGCTACTGTGTCCAAACCACAATACTACAGTGTTCCTGTCTCATAACGCACGTCCTCCCTGCCTAGCCACTGTGTCCAAACCACAATACGACAGTGTTCCTGTCTCATAACGCACGTCTTCCCTGCCTAGCCACTGTGTCCAAACCAAAATACGACAGTGTTCCTGTCTCATAACGCACGTCCTCCCTGCCTAGCCACTGTGTCCAAACCACAATACTACAGTGTTCCTGTCTCATAACGCACGTCTTCCCTGCCTAGCCACTGTGTCCAAACCACAATACTACAGTGTTCCTGTCTCATAACGCACGTCTTCCCTGCCTAGCCACTGTGTCCAAACCACAATACTACAGTGTTCCTGTCTCATAACGCACGTCTTCCCTGCCTAGCCACTGTGTCCAAACCACAATACTACAGTGTTCCTGTCTCATAACGCACGTCTTCCCTGCTTAGCCACTGTGTCCAAACCACAATACTACAGTGTTCCTGTCTCATAACGCACGTCTTCCCTGCCTAGCCACTGTGTCCAAATCACAATACTACAGTGTTCCTGTCTCATAACGCACGTCCTCCCTGCCTAGCCACTGTGTCCAAACCACAATACTACAGTGTTCCTGTCTCATAACGCACGTCTTCCCTGCCTAGCCACTGTGTCCAAACCACAATACTACAGTGTTCCTGTCTCATAACGCACGTCCTCCCTGCCTAGCCACTGTGTCCAAACCACAATACTACAGTGTTCCTGTCTCATAACGCACTTCTTCCCTGCCTAGCCACTGTGTCCAAACCACAATACTACAGTGTTCTTGGCTCATAACGCACGTCCTCCCTGCCTAGCCACTGTGTCCAAACCACAATACGACAGTGTTCCTGTCTCATAACGCACGTTCTCCCTGCCTAGCCACTGTGTCCAAACCACAATACTACAGTGTTCCTGTCTCATAACGCACGTCTTTCCTGCCTAGCCACTGTGTCCAAACCACTACAGTGTTCCTGTCTCATAACGCACGTCCTCCCTGCCTTCATTACCGGGACACAGCGAGCAACACACAACTGCAAGAGGCATAGAGCCTCGGGAGCCCCGGCAGGTGAGAATCATATACCCGGCAGGTGAGAATCATATACCCAGCAGGTGAGGATCATATACCCGGCAGGTGAGAATCATATACCCAGCAGGTGAGAATCATATACCCAGCAGGTGAGAATCATATACCCAGAAGGTGAGGATCATATACCCGGCAGGTGAGAATCATATACCCAGCAGGTGAGGATCATATACCCGGCAGGTGAGAATCATATACCCAGCAGGTGAGGATCATATACCCGGCAGGTGAGAATCATATACCCAGCAGGTGAGCATCATATACCCGGCAGGTGAGGATCATATACCCGGCAGGTGAGGATCATATACCCGGCAGGTGAGGATCATATACCCGGCAGCTGAGGATCATATACTCGGCAGGTGAGGATCATATACCCGGCAGGTGAGGATCATATTCCCGGCAGGTGAGGGTCATATACCCGGCAGGTGAGGATCATATACCCGGAAGGTGAGGATCATATACATTGCAGGTGAAGTTCATATACCCGGAAGGTGAGGATCAAATACCCGGCAGGTGACGTTCATATACCCGGCAGGTAAGGGTCATAAACCCGGCAGGTGAGGATCATATACCCGGCAGGTGAGGATCATATACCCTGCAGGTGAAGTTCATATACCCGGAAGGTGAGGATCAAATACCCGGCAGGTGACGTTCATATACCCGGCAGGTGAGGATCATAAACCCGGCAGGTGAGGATCATATACCCCGCGAGTGAGGATCATATACCCATGTGATGAAGCTCTATGCTCGTGCATAGTGCTCACACAGTAGGATTAGTACGGTACGGTTTTTGTTAACGGTTTGTTTGTGCTGATAGTCTGGGTGGCACTAGGCGCACGTGAAATCTGTAAGACATGGTTAGCACGGGATTTTTTAGTGAGTTCTGTTTAGTGAGTTCTAGGCGGAAGCTGTCTGTCAGAGGTCTAGATCGGTAGTACGGGCTGTCTTGTTGTATGGAACGGATGTGTTTGAGATACCTAGCCCGTATTCCAAGACTCTGAAGCCTAGGTTTCAGGTATGTTTCTATAAATGTAGTATTGATAGTTGTTTAGTTAAAAACAGTATGCGTTGGTAAGAGTAATGTGGTTGTATAGCAGTGTTCCGGGTTGGTTTAGTTATGTATGTTTAGAATTCGGGGAAGTAACCGGTGTTTTTGTATACAGTTGTTACCGAGATAGATAACTAAAAGAATGCGAGGTGTGTATGTCTAAGCCGCTATGAAGATAGTACGTGGTTGGTTAAGCATAGTCTTTTCCAGTGTATAGAGTAATGTAGAGCAAGAGTGTTAGGCTATAGTCTGTGTCAAGATAGTGACAGAGATATGGGGGTGTTACGGAAGTAGACAGTTTATGAAGCACGTGTGTGTGTGTGTCTGTGTTTGAATGAACGTGTGAGTTATTTGTATCAGCCAGGTTACGTGACGTTTCTCATTGATCCAATATGTTGTGTGTTTAGGAAGTGTTACGGTGGGACTTTTGTTGTCTATTCAGAGTTCTTGTAAAGAGTGAAACGACGGACGCCGAGACGTCGAGTCACAGGTGGGACCTAACGTGAGGTCATCCCTCCAGCTCTTCACTGAGAGTGAGTCTGACCGGGACCAAGACACCCGAGTCAAAGCGAGAACTGCGCTACAGTACGAGAACGAGGACGTCCGTGCCAAAGAGACAGGACGGCAAGAAGAAGCGTAGGACGAAGGACTTTCACGCCTAGACGTGAGAAGGACCAACGTAACCAGGCAATAACATCAAACAGGTTGGAGACAGTGTGAAACTAAAACATAGCCTGGCAAAGATATTGTGATTTGTGTGTATGTGATTTGTAATATTACATGGTATTTATATGGCGCATTTCTCATATTTATAATATAACTCAATGCGCAGAATGTAGCCGCGAACTGAACCCAACAAGCACGCTCACGCGAATCACACGCATTCACTCACACACTGTACGTAAACACAGAACATTCACGTGGTGCTAAGGGCAAGCTCAAGCGAGCTACTGACGGTATTTGGAAATCGTTTTGTATTTGAAATTTTATTAAGTTGGCTGAAACTGATCCCAAAGTGAAAGGGGAGGAAGAGCCGAAGTACCCGGAGAAAGAACCCCCGACGGTCCGCCCGAATTAACGGTGACACTTACTAGAGGAGAAAAATCCAACGCCGGAACCCGGAATCGAACCTCGCACCTTTAGCATTGGTGGCAGGCGCCTTAACCACTGCGCCACGGACCGCCCCGATTTGGATGCAGTGGGGAAGGTGGAGTGTATATAGTCTGATAATCTTTTAAGCGCTTCTTTTCTTATTGCATAAAAGTAACTTTAGAAAGGTGTGTTGTGTTTTACCGCATGAATGCGCCCGTCTGAGTCAGTGGCGGTGTATGCGTCTGTTGCGTGAGAGTCTGTACGTGCGACAGTGGGCAAGTTTGCGTGCGTTACAACCCAGCAGGTGAGGATCATATACCCGGCAGGTGAGAATCAAATACCCGGCAGGCGAGGATCATATACCCAGCAGGTGAGGATCATATACCCGGCAAGTGAGAATCAAATACCCGGCAGGTGAGGATCATATACCCAGCAGGTGAGGATCATATACCCAGCAGGTGAGGATCATATACCCGGCAGGTGAGAATCAAATACCCGGCAGGTGAGGATCATATACCCAGCAGGTGAGGATAATATACCCGGCAGGTGAGGACCATATACCCAGCAGGTGAGGATCATATACCCGGCAGGTGAGAATCAAATACCCGGCAGGTGAGGATTATATACCCAGCAGGTGAGGATCATATACCGGCAGGTGAGAATCAAATACCCGGCAGGTGAGAATTAAATACCCAGCAGGTGAGGATCATATACCCGGCAGGTGAGGATCATATACCCAGCAGGTGAGGATCATATACCCAGCAGGTGAGGATCATATACCCAGAAGGTGAGGATCATATACCCAGCAGGTGACAATCATATACCCAGCAGGTGAAGATCATATACCCAGCAGGTGAGGATCATTTACCCAGCAGGTGACAATCATATACCCAGCAGGTGAAGATCATATACCCAGCAGGTGAGGATCATATACCCGGCAGGTGAGGATCATATACCTCTTGCAGTCGCGTGGTTTTCTTTGTGCTTCGGCAGTGTTATAAATTTCAGCAAAACGGACATGGGGGATCTTAGTATGTGTGGGCGCCATGCTGGTGATATCAATCAGGCGAAGCTGCTTGGAACAATTGCCGATAGACGTGACACAGCACGCCATAGTCCAACTCTCGACTCTCTGGCTCATAGACCTTATTCACGCGGCGGCCATTTTGAATCGCAAACGAGGCTAGCCACGCAAGCCGATTCATTGAAGATGACGATCGCTACTAGTTCTTCCAAGTGGAGTGTCTGTTTATTGGAGGTTCCGCGTTTCGCAAGGCGATGTAGAGCATGGGTGCGCGCACGCACACACACACAATGCCGGAATTCAGCATGGTGCCTGTTACTCAAGTGATGCGTCACATGAACTCAGGCTCACGCACGCCGGCGCACACACACACCGGTACACCGGCACACACATACTCACGCGTGCGCATACATTAGATTTAAATAAACTTAAAAGTGATCATAGATTATATGAAAGAATATTAACTCACATACACACACACACACACACACACACACACACACACACACAGGGAGACGCAACCATCAGAGTGGGTTACCTAGCATTTCATGTGAAAATGGGTTCCCATATTTCTATTTATTCTAAGGCTCTGGAATTGATGCGAATGTTTAGAACTCACATTATAACTAAGCTCTATAACTTAAAATAAAATAGACATTTTCTAGAAACAGAGCCACTAGATGCCGAAAAAATGGGTTTCTGCCAATAAAGTGGGTGGGTGTCTCTCTCACACAAATGAAACTGGCATTACAGTCAAAATGGGTGTCTTCACAACAGTAGGCGTCTGTAATAAGGTCAAGTTCATGGAATACTTCTTTTTCACATTAATTTTTTTTTTCCCAACTTAAATGTGTATGTGTGCTTTAACATTCTTTACATAGTATGGTGCAAAATTCAATAAACACTGGCCCGAAACCTTTCGATTATGATTTTTACAGAGGAAATCGTTTAAACATTGCTGCGTTTTGTCCTTTTGAAGCAAAACAGTTTATCATGGCATTGATGTGAGAATCAACATAATGTATTCTGGAAATTAAAGGACCTTTTTTGTGCGTTTTGGGGTACTCTGGAGTTTCAGACAAACAGCAACAGAGCATTTTGAATATTAACCCTTATCATTCGGAATACACCAGTGTGTGCAACTAGTGTAACTGAAATAGTCCAAGGGTTAGTGCCAGAATAGCTTGGTGCCTCTAGGCGCCAAGCTATTGTGGCACCACCCTTGAACTAAAGCCATTGGTCTATGTCCTCATCTGTAAGTACTGTAATGTAGCTTGCATAGAATTATGGCAGTGAACAGATTTGAAGCTATTTAGCCTCAGTATGACTATGATGCGGGTCAAAAAGTGTGGAAAAATATCAAAGATAGAAAAAGACCCAGACGAATAAACGAACACTTAACTTATTCTACCCCAGCAAAATTTAAGATCCACCACGATAGTTAAAGGGTGATGCCAGAATAGCTTGGCGCCTATGGGCACCAAGCTATTCTAGCATCACCCTTGAACTATCGTGGTGGATCTGTGTCCTGCACTGCAACGCAGTCTTCTGAAGACGACTTCAACATTTGGGCTTAACTTATTCTACCCCAGACACACCACAGCAAAATAAAGATCCACCATGATAGTTCAAGGGTGATGCCAGAATAGCTTGGTGCCTATGGGCGCCAAGCTATTCTGGCATCACCCTTGAACCATCATGGTGGATCCGTGTCCTGCACTGCAACGCAGTCTTCTCAAGACGACTTCAACATTGGGCTCAACTTATTCTACCCCAGACACACCACAGCAAAATAAAGATCCACCATGATAGTTCAAGGGTGATGCCAGAATAGCTTGGCGCCTATGGGCGCCAAGCTATTCTGGCATCACCCTTGAACTATCATGGTGGATCTGTGTCCTGCACTGCAACGCAGTCTTCTGAAGACGACGTCAACATTTGGGGATTCCGATCTTGGGGTAGAACGAGTTAAAATGACAGAACAGAACACCGACATTAATTAACTAACTGACAACATAAGAAATCACTTGAAACTTCAGCCTTTATTTAACGTCTTTCGTCTCCAACAAACAACCAGCCATTCTTTCATTTGCAAAATGGTATGGCAGTACAACCAACCATTCTTCAGAGCATGGAATTACTCGTACTAAAAAAAAGAGGAAAACCCCTTTTCACTAGGGGGGTCCGGGGGCATGCCCCCCCCCCCCCCCCCCCCCCCCCGGAAAAATTTTTGAAAATTTACATTAAAATTTGTGCAATCTGGTGCATTTTAGAGAGAAACTGAGCAGTTTAACCACCTAAAAATCTTGCTTTTTTTTTCTTATTTTTGGGGTGCACTTTTTATTTTTTGTGTCAAAGGTTTAAAAGTTATACTAAAACAAAGTATTCAACAGAATATTTATATCCAAATGCTTATTCAAAATACATCTGAATGTCTTTCCATTTTTTTTTAAATTTGAGTTTAATTATATAATATATATACTTTCTTTAATAATCTCTGCTTAATCAGCTGTAAGTATGGATTCCTTTTATCTCTTATTTAATACTATGTACCATGGTCACTGAGCTGGAGAAAGGTTATATAGATTTTTCAACATAATTTCATCAAACTTTACTGGGAAAAAAATACATTGTAATAAATTTATTCACCATCATGAGTAATATTTCCAATGGCACTGCTTTTAGCTGTCTTGTGTTTCGCTGTAGACACATGAGCATCAAGTGCTACGCGGCCGTTAATATCAACTCTGCGCAGTTCGCGGCAATACGCCTGCCCACAGGCCCGGCTAACTTGCGAATACACTGAGCGCGGAGCTCGTCGTTTACGCTTTTCTCGAGCCAAGTCCATCTCCAAATATTCTTGGCTCCAGAATCGTCTGACGTCTATTCTGTCTCCGCGTTTAAGTATTTTCTCTTCGCCGTATTTTGACCAGACTACGACTCCACTGAAGACCGGAAGTGACCTGTGCGAGCTAAAGCTAACGCCTCGCTCAATTTTCAATACGCGATTTGGGGATATCCGCCACATAAAGATCACGAAACACGGTATTGGAATAGTGACTTTACGATTTTGTTTTCGGCGGAAATTCGGCGGAATGGCAGCTTCATTTAAGCGGAAATCCGCCAAAAAGAGGAAAATTCCATGCTCTGATTCTTTCATTTGCAGAGTTTTTAAAATGGCATGCAGTATATTACAAAATGATCCCCCCCCCCCCCCCAATAACACTCTTGTAATCAATTTTTACATTGTCAATGGTTTTCTTATCTTATTATATTGTCTTTTGTCCCCAGCCGGCTGTTTCGTTTTGCAAATCCAAAGGTTATACAGTATACAAAATGTGACCCTTTCTCACGAAACCAGTCTTAACTCGCAGCGAGCCAATCAGCACTACACGCAATAATATGTGGTGGGGGGGGTCAATCTGGGGCATTTTCACTTTTTGGGAGAAATGTATTCTACATACACCAAAGTATCGTATGGTTAAAATCTTTATCATGAAAAATGCCATTAAATAGATAAAAAATGATTTTAAAAGTCTGCCCTTGGCCCCAATTATGCTGCACACAGAAACTTCACAGGCTGTTTTCTCAAAATGGCCGCCGGAGGCTTTAACAACTTTAAACACTTAAGAACAGCTTTTACAATTTTTGCACTACAGCATACAGTCATATATCACAGTAATCAGCAAACACTGTAGTTTTCATAAATGCATATATGTCAAAACATGCAAAATGCGAGTTCTTAAGACTGATTTTGTGAGAGAGAGGGTCACAAATGATCCAGGCGTCCATCAGATTTAAAAAAAAAAAAAAAAAAAAAAAAAAAAAAAAAAAAAAAAAAAAAAAAAAAAGCAGGCTATACATGCTGAAACCACCCCAATAATAACACTGATGTAATAAATCTGTATGAAATCGAAAATGCTGCGAGTGGCGGCTCAATTCATTTCTTTTGTAACTTTTTCAGTCTGTTGCGGACGTAATCCTTAATGTTTGTCCAGCGCCTATGTCTAAGTGCAGGTTCCAGCGCCATTGCATACTGTATCTCGGCCTTTCCAGGAAGTTTGTTCATGACGAGGTGTGTCTTGAAACGAGTTTGAACAGCTTTCTCTTCAGCTTCCCCCCATGGTTTTCTTGTAAATCTAGCTTTCTTTCGAACAGGAGCCGACGCAGTACTGTCATCATCAAAACTATCTAGATTGTCATCAGGCTCTGGACGTCTTTTCTCCGTCATGCTCATCGATTCCTGTGTTGCTGACTTGCTACTTGCTTCATTCACAGGTGCTGTTCCCCCCGAGACCTCTCTGCCAGTTTCTGATGCGTCTTCATTGTCAAAGTCAATCTCTTCATCATCGCCCAGCTCAGCTCTAATGCAACTCTCAAAATCTGTCATCCCATTGTTAACTGACAGAAGAATCTTTGCCACTTTTGCCTTTTGAAGGACGTCTTGAGGTTGGCGGTAGATATGGCGATGTATCCGAATATCATGGCCAAGGAAATCTGCCAGCTGATCCTGGTCTAACTCCGAGATGGCCATTGACTGAGCCAAAGTTGCAACCTGTTTCCGCAACTGAGTAAATGTGAACATGGCTGGGTATGACACCCCTGCTTCTAGGGCATGGGCCTTCAGAACATCATGGCCTCTGTAAGGCCTCTGACCAGAAGGTGTGGCAAAGATGTACTGGGAATCAGCGAGAGCTGGCACCGATTGCCTCATTTGAAGGATTCTGTCCACAGTTGTCATCATCTTCTTCGTCAGCAAAACGGGAACACTCCTATTAAACTTGCCTCTGATTTCCACTCGCTGAAAATGATTCACCATTTTCTTCTCAACCTCTGTGAGACCTTTCAAGATATCTTGATTGGTGATCGATCCAATCTTGGCATTCTGGAAGTCTGACACCTTCATTCTCTGAACTTCTCCCCCTCGTTTTCGGTTGAAAAGTGATACAGCACAAAGAGTTGCTTTAACCACTGTCGGATAATCTTCCGAAACCATCCTTGTCTCAAGAAGCTGTTGGACCTTCCTCACATCTTCACATGATGGGATCAGCTTGGGTTTGTTCATGGTCATTTTCCCGACCGACTGGGCTGCTGTAGCGGACACACAATCATACCAGTCCCCGTCGAAGACGGAGTCAAACCGCTGCGCCTCAGAGAGCTCCTGTCGCCACCTGTCGTCTGAACCCTGTCCAAGCTGTTTGGATGCCTGTGACTGTTTGATCTGTGAACACTTTTTCAAAGCATGGCCTATGCGCATTGCGAGATTGCCTTTTTTGAACTGATGTGTGTCCTCATCAAAATCTGCTAGCTCTTTTACAGCCAGGACAACATGATCAAAGCTAGCTGAATTGATCACAGCATTTAAACTTGCGATTTTCATTTCTGACCTCACTCTGATAATCTTCAACAGTCTCCCTAACTCCCGCATCCTGGAGCTGATTTGTCCAGCCGTGTGTTCTTCAATGTCCCTGCGGTCAAATAATCTCTTTCCATACTCAAGAAGCAAGGGGTCAGTTCTGATGAGACGGCTTATCTCATCATCTCTCTGGGTAGCCAAGACCTTGTGGTAGAAGGAAAATTCAACGTCTAAGGGTATTGGAAGCATGAGCCGACCACGGCGAGCGGCGTCCCCTCGCCGAGTGATCTGAAACCCTCCTGGCTTCTGACAGCAACGTTTTGAGTGTACAGAGATCAGCTTTTTTTGATAGAGCCCTTTGCAATGGCTACAGGCGAGAAGGTCGTCTGCCTTACTAGTTTTGGTGCGATACTTAGGAATCAAACATCCGGATTTGTTTTCAAGAACAGCAACGTTATGCATGTAATCACCCTCATCTTGTAGTCTGATCCATGCTCGACGTCTCTGCTTGGTCCCTTTTTTCATCGACAAAATTTTAGCAACGTCAGCCTCATCTGCATGGACATCTTGTAAGTGCGTGCTCATTTTCAAGACAAGCTTGCCACACAATTTGCATGCATGTTTCTTGTCCCATTTGTACTTTCCTTTCCCTCTCTGCGACACGTGCACACCCGTTTCTTCTGTAAGTGCTCTTTCCCCACTCTTTCCAGCATCATGTTCCTCCTGCCTATCCACATTCTCATTGCCACCCCCTAACGCACACTGCACCTTGCTGGTACTAGCGTCACCAACACCTGGCCACCCCAAACCTGCCACTTTGATGAAATCTAACATAGTCGATACAATACTGTCTATGTCCGAGATCCCAGCAATTGATGCTGACACACCCTCTGAATCCGGTGAGCTCGAGCCAGGAACAAACTCCTCGTCATCACTGCCCTCGTATTGCGATGCGCTGGCACTGCTCTCAGTCTCGGGTCCATCCCAGGCGCCATTTGCCAACTGGAGAAAGAAAGAAAGAAAGATTAAAACCAAAGCTGCCTTAGAAACAGAAACAGCCCAATTTTGGTTTAAAGGGGCCTTGCACAAGAATAAAAAGAGTAATCCCGTGTATGACCGATTTACATATGTGTGACCTCGGTGACGAGGGCTGGCTTCTGCAGCAGTCAAAATCCACGTTTTCTGAAAATGCAAGCAGTTTTCACACATTTGTCAACCCTGCGTGACCCTTTAAGAGAGGTCACTCAAATTGGCATGTTTAAAAAGGTCTTGCCACAAAGTATCCTTGGGCCAAGCTTGAAGAATGTGGCTTGAATAGTCTCCGAGAAAATGCCACCGTTAACTCATTCTACCCCCAGACACACCACAGCAGGATAAAAGGGGTGGGATTCTAGTAAGAAAGAAAACGCGGAAAATCAAACGACATTGGTGGGGGTGGTGGGTGGGTGGGTGGGTGGGTGGGTGGGGTGGGTGGGGTGGGGGGGTGGGGGGGGGTGGGGGGGGGTGGGGGGGGGGTGGGGGGGTGGTTTCATGTCCTTCATTTTCAGCGGCCGAAAAATCAAACGACAGGGGGGGGGGGGGGGGATAGGCACGCGTGTCCACCGTTCGCCAAAGTATCCAAAAACCGACACGGGGAGCGAGACCAAACACACCCGAAAATGGACTTTGTTATGACACTCCTGATCTGCAGTATAAAAATGGAATGTGCGTACCAGTTTATGTTCAGATGCACACTAAACGGCACTCTGTCTTGGACAATATCCTTTTTTCACCGCCATTTTCCACTGCGACCTAAAGCTACCGGAAGTGTCGGGCGATAGTGAACCAAACTGCATACAAATCCAACCCATTTGAGATTTTTTTGCCATTTAATTTTAAGAAGATTTTTTTTTTTTCTCGTCTTTTTTGTTGTTATTAGACGCGGAAAATAAATATGCTTCAGCGGAATTGTGAAAGAATTTCCACGGAAATCCGCGGAAACGCGGAAGAATCCCACCCTGGGATAAGGATCGACCATGATAGTTCAAAGGTGATGCCAGAACAGCTTGGCGCCTACGGGCGCCAAGCTATTCTGGCACCACCCTTGAACTATCATGGTCGATCTGTGTCCTGCGCTGCAATGCGGTCTTGAGAGGACAGGGGCAAAATTTAAGGATTTTGGTGTTGGGGTAGAATGAGTTAAAGTTTACCATGGACGACGGACGGACGACCAGTGGCCCAGAACATAAACTCACTTTTGCTTCGCACGCACGCCAGCCAATAAAATGAAGATGATCATAGAATCACTTTACTTACCAGTTTGTAATTGGGGGCATTCCGCTGCCGTCCATGCACCCTCCTACCAGACGCACCCTCTGTGGCAGAGGCTGGGGGGCCATGATTCTGCAGCATAGATCCTGATGGGTTTGGACATCCTGCTGCCATCCGGCGCTGGGTGTGTGCCAGAAAGTCCTGAGCCGGTGTGACCAAAATGGTGTTGCTGAGAACATGTCCAATACAACCATGTAAACCAACTGACATTTTGAATCAGATTGATTGTACATTGCTTAACGTCCCGACAGCCACTAGGCTTTCTCAGGACGTGCCTGCACTGCTTGTGAAAAAAAAACCCACCTAAACAGAACATTGCCATGTATGTCGCCTGCCGGTCAAATACGTTAACTCATTCTACCCCAACACCAAAATC
>BTPG01000007.1:175820393-175988284 GCA_036245525.1 Semisulcospira habei | reverse complement strand
TAAGGCTCTGGAATTGATGCGAATGTTTAGAACTCACATTATAACTAAGCTCTATAACTTAAAATAAAAATAGACATTTTCTAGAAACAGAGCCACTAGATGCCGAAAAAAATGGGTTTCTACTGCCAATAAAGTGGGTGGGTGTCTCTCTCACTACAAATGAAACTGGCATTACAGTCAAAATGGGTGTCTTCACAACAGTAGGCGTCTGTAATAAGGTCAAGTTCATGGAATACTTCTTTTTCACATTAATTTTTTTTTCCCAACTTAAATGTGTATGTGTGCTTTAACATTCTTTACATAGTATGGTGCAAAAATTCAATAAACACTGGCCCGAAACCTTTCGATTATGATTTTTACAGAGGAAATCGTTTTAAACACTTGCTGCGTTTTGTCCTTTTGAAGCAAAACAGTTTATCATGGCATTGATGTGAGAATCAACATAATGTATTCTGGAAATTAAAGGACCTTTTTTTGTGCGTTTTTGGGGTACTCTGGAGTTTCCAGACAAACAGCAACAGAGCATTTTGAATATTAACCCTTATCATTCGGAATACACCAGTGTGTGCAACTAGTGTAACTGAAATAGTCCAAGGGTTAGTGCCAGAATAGCTTGGTGCCTCTAGGCGCCAAGCTATTGTGGCACCACCCTTGAACTAAAGCCATTGGTCTATGTCCTCATCTGTAAGTACTGTAATGTAGCTTGCATAGAATTAATGGCAGTGAACAGATTTGAAGCTATTTAGCCTCAGTATGACTATGATGGCGGGTCAAAAAGTGTGGAAAAATATCAAAGATAGAAAAAGACCCAGACGAAGAAACGAACACTTAACTTATTCTAACCCCAGCAAAATTTAAGATCCACCACGATAGTTTCAAGGGTGATGCCAGAATAGCTTGGCGCCTATGGGCACCAAGCTATTCTAGCATCACCCTTGAACTATCGTGGTGGATCTGTGTCCTGCACTGCAACGCAGTCTTCTGAAGACGACTTCAACATTTGGGCTTAACATTATTCTACCCCCAGACACACCACAAGCAAAATAAAGATCCACCATGATAGTTCAAGGGTGATGCCAGAATAGCTTGGTGCCTATGGGCGCCAAGCTATTCTGGCATCACCCTTGAACCATCATGGTGGATCCGTGTCCTGCACTGCAACGCAGTCTTCTCAAGACGACTTCAACATGGGCTCAACTTATTCTACCCCAGACACACACCACAGCAAAATAAAGATCCACCATGATAGTTCAAGGGTGATGCCAGAATAGCTTGGCGCCTATGGGCGCCAAGCTATTCTGGCATCACCCTTGAACTATCACTGGTGGATCTGTGTTCCTGCACTGCAAACGCAGTCTTCTGAAGACGACGTCAAACATTTGGGGATTCCGATCTTGGGAGTAGCAACGAGTTAAAAATGACAGAACAGAACACGACATTAATTAACTAACTGACAACATAAGAAATCACCTTGAAACTTCAGCCTTTAATTTAACGTCTTTCGTCTCCAACAAAACAAACCAGCCATTCTTATTCATTTGCAAAATGGTATGAGGCAGTACAACCAACCATTCTTCAGAAGGCATGGAGAATTACTCGTACTACAAAAAAAAGAGGAAAACCCCTTTTCATCACTAGGGGGGTCCGGGGGGCATCAGCCCCCACCCCCCCCCACCCCCCCCCCCGGAAAATTTTTCGAAAATTTACATTAAAATTTGTGCAATCTGGTGCATTTTAGAGCAGAAAACTGAGACAGTGTTAACCACCTAAAAAATCTTGCTATCTTTTGTTTTCTTATGTTTGGGGTGCACTGTTCATTTTTTGTGTCAAAGTATTAAAAGTTATACTAAAACAACAGTATTCAGACAGAATATTTTATATCCAAATGCTTATTCAAAAGACATCTGAATGTCTTTCCATTTTTTTTAAATTTTGAGTTTAATCTACTATAATATATATACTTTCTTTAATAATCTCTGCTTAATCAGCTGTAAGTATGGATTCCTTTTATCTCTTTATTTAATACTATGTACCATGGTCACTTGAGCTGGAGAAAGGTTATATAGATTTTTTCAACATAATTTCATCAAACTTTACTGGGAAAAAATATAACATTGGTAATAAATTTATTCACCATCATGAGTAATAATTTCCAATGGCACTGCTTTTAGCTTTCTTGTGTGTTTCGCTGTAGACACTGAGCATCAAGTGCTAGCGCGACACGCGAGGCCGGTAGTTAATATTCAACTACTGGCGCAGGTTCGCGGCAAATACGCCTGCCCACAGGCACCGGCTGAACTTGCGACATGACACTGAGCGCGGAGCTCGTCGTTTACGCTTTTCTCGAGCCAAGTCCATCTCCAAAATATTCTTGGCTCCAGAATCGTTCTGACGTCTATTCTGTCTCCGCGTTTTAAGTATTTTCTCTTCGCCGTATTTTTGACCAGACACTACGCGACTCCACTGAAGACCGGAAGTGACCTGTGCGAGCTAAAAGCTAACGCCTCGCTCAATTTTCAATACGCGATTTGGGGATATCCGCCACATAATAGATCACGATATACACGGTATTGGAATAGTGACTTTACGATTTTGATTTTCGGCGGAAATTCTGGCGGAATGGGCAGCGTTCATTTAAGCGGAAAATCCGCCAAAAAGAGGAAATATCCATGCTACAGATTCTTTTCATTTGCAGAGTATTTTAAAATGGATGCAGTATATTTACAAAATGATCCCCCCCCCGCCCCCCCCAGCCCCCATATAACTCTCTTGTTATATGCAAGTTTTTACATTCGTCATTGGTTTTCTTATCTTATTATTAGTGTCTTTTGTCCCCAGCCGGCTGTTTCGTTTTAGCAAATCCAAAGGTTATACAGTATCACAAAGTGTGACCCTTTCTCACGAACCTGATCTTAAACGCGCAGCGAGCCAATCTCAGCACTACACCGCAATAATATGGTGGGTGGGGGGGGTCAATCTGGGGACATTTTCACTTTTGGAGAGAGAATGTATTCTACATACATCCAAAAGATATCGTATGGTTAAAATCTTTATCATGAAAAATGCCATTAAATAGGTAAAAAATGATTTTAAAAGTCTGCCCTTGGCCCCATTATGCAGCACACAGAAACTTCACAGGCTGTTTTCTCAAAATGGCCGCCGGAGGCTTTAACAACTTTAAAACACTTAAGAACAGCTTTATACAATTTTTGCACTACAGCATACAGTCCATATATCACAGTAATCAGCAAACACTGTAGTTTTCCATAAATGCATATATGTCAAAAACATGCAAAATGCTGAGTTCTTAAGTACTGATTTTGTGGAGAGAGAGGGTCACAAATGATCCAGGCGTCCATCAGATTAATGAAAAAAAAATAAAAAAAAAAAAAAAGCAGCTATACATGCTGAAACACCACCCCAATAATAACACTGATGTAATAAAATCTGTATGAAATCGAAAATGCAGCGAGTGGCGGCTCAATTCATTTCTTTGTAACTGTTTTCAGTCTGTTGCGGACGTAATCCTTAATGTTTGTCCAGCGCCTATGTCTAGAGTGCAGGTTCCAGCGCCATTGCATACTGTATCTCGGCCTTTCCAGGAAGTTTGTTCATGACGAGGTGTGTCTTGAAACGGAGTTTGAACAGCTTTCTCTTCAGCTTCCCCCCATGGTTTTCTTGTAAATCTAGCTTTCCTTCGAACAGGAGCCGACGCAGTTACTGTCATCATCAAAACTATCTAGATTGTCATCAGGCTCTGTGACGTCTTTTCTCCGCTCATGCTCATCGATTCCTGTGTTGCTGACTTGCTACTTGCTTCATTCACAGGTGCTGTTCCCCCCCGAGACCTCTCTGCCAGTTTCTGATGCGTCTTCATTGTCAAAGTCAATCTCTTCATCATCGCCCAGCTCAGCTCTAATGCAACTCTCAAAATCTGTCATCCCATTGTTAACTGACAGAAGAATCTTTGCCACTTTTGCCTTTTGAAGGACGTCTTGAGGTTGGCGGTAGATATGGCGATGTATCCGAATATCATGGCCAAGGAAATCTGCCAGCTGATCCTGGTCTAACTCCGAGATGGCCATTGACTGAGCCAAAGTTGCAACCTGCTTCCGCAACTGAGTAAATGTGAACATGGCTGGGTATGACACCCCTGCTTCTAGGGCATGGGCCTTCAGAACATCATGGCCTCTGTAAGGCCTCTGACCAGAAGGTGTGGCAAAGATGTACTGGGAATCAGCGAGAGCTGGCACCGATTGCCTCATTTGAAGGATTCTGTCCACAGTTGTCATCATCTTCTTCGTCAGCAAAACGGGAACACTCCTATTAAACTTGCCTCTGATTTCCACTCGCTGAAAATGATTCACCATTTTCTTCTCAACCTCTGTGAGACCTTTCAAGATATCTTGATTGGTTGATACGATCCAATCTTAGCATTCTGGAAGTCTGACACCTTCATTCTCTGAACTTCTCTCCCCCTCGTTTTTCGGTTGAAAAGTGATACAGCACAAAGAGTTGCTTTAACCACTGTCGGATAATCTTCCGAAACCATCCTTGTCTCAAGAAGCTGTTGGACCTTCCTCACATCTTCACATGATGGGATCAGCTTGGGTTTGTTCATGGTCATTTTCCCGACCGACTGGTGGCTGCTGTAAGCGGACACACAATCATACCAGTCCCCGTCGAAGACGGAGTCAACAAACCGCTGCGCCCTCAGAGAGCTCCTGTCGCCACCTGTCGTCTGAACCCTGTCCAAGCTGTTTGGATGCCTGTGACTGTTTTGATCTGTGAAACACTTTTTCAAAGCATGGCCTAATGCGCATTGCGAGATTGCCTTTTTTGAACTGATGTGTGTCCATCATCAAAATCTGCTAGCTCTTTTACAGCCAGGACAACATGATCAAAGCTAGCTGAATTGATCACAGCATATTAAACTTGCGATTTTCATTTCTGACCTCACTCTGATAATCTTCAACAGTCTCCCTAACTCCCGCATCCTGGAGCTGATTTGTCCAGCCGTGTGTTCTTCAATGTCCCCTGCGGTCAAATAATCTCTTTCCATACTCAAGAAGCAATGGGGTCAGCTTCTGATGAGACGGCTTATCTCATCATCTCTCTGGGTAGCCAAGACCTTGTGGTAGAAAGGAAAATTCAACGTCTAAGGGTATTGGAAGCATGAGCCGACCACGGCCGAGCGGCGTCCCCACTCCGCCGATGTGATCTGAAACCCTCCTGGCTTCTGACAGCAACGTTTTGAGTGTACAAGAGATCAGCTTTTTTTGATAGAGCCCTTTGCAATGGGCTACAGGCGAGAAGGTCGTCGCTGTCCTTACTCAGTTTTTGGTGCGATACTTAGGAATCAAACATCCGGAATTTGTTTTTCAAGAAACAAGCAACGTTATGCATGTAATCACCCTCATCTATGTAGTGCTGCATCCATGCATCTCGACGTCTCTGCTTGGTCCCTTTTTTCATCGACAAAATTTTAGCAACGTCAGCCTCATCTGCATGGACATCTTGTAAGTGCGTGCTCATTTTCAAGACAAGCTTGCCACACAATTTGCAATGCATGTATTCTTGTCCCCATTTTGTACTTTCCTTTCCCTCTCTGCGACACACCGTGCACACCCGTTTCTTCTGTAAGTGCTCTTTCCCCACTCTTTCCAGCGATCATGTTCCTCCTGCCTATCCACATTCTCATTGCCGACCCCCTAACCTAACGCACACTGCACCTTGCTGGTACCGAAGGTACGAACTAGCGTCACCGAAACACCTGGCCACCCCAAACCTGCCACTTTGATGAAAATCTAACATAGTCGATACAATACTGTCCTATGTCCGAGATCCCAGCAATTGATGCTGACACAACCCCTCTGAATCCGGTGGAGCTCGAGCCAGGAACAAACTCCTCGTCATCACTGCCCTCGTATTGCGATGCGCTGTGCACTGCTCTCAGTCTCTGCGGTCCATCCCAGGCGCCATTTGCCAACTGGAGAAAGAAAGAAAGAAAGATTAAAACCAAAGCTGCCTTAGAGAAACAGAAACAGCCCAATTTTGGTTTAAAGGGGCCTTGCACAAGAATAAAAAGAAGTAATCCGTGTATGGAACCGATTTACATATGTGTGACCTCGGCTGACGAGGGCTGCGCTTCTGCAGCAGTCAAAATCCACCAGTTTTCTGAAAATGCAAAGCAGTTTTTCACACATTTGTCAACCCACTGGCGTGACCCTTTGAGAGAGGTCACTCAAATTGGCATGTTTAAAAAGGTCTTGCCACAAAGTATCCTTGGGGCCAAGCTTGAAGAATGTGGCTTGAATAGTCTCCCGAGAAAATGCCAACCGTTTAACTCATTCTACCCCCTCAGACACACCACAGCAGGATAACAGGTGGTGTGGATTCTAGTAAGCAAGAAAACGCGGAAAATCAAAGACACAATTGGTGGGGGTGAGTGTGGGTGGGATGGGGTGGGGTGGGTGTGGGGGTGGGTGGGGTGTGGTGGGGGGTGTTGTTCATGTCCCTTGCATTTTCGAGCGGGCGCCGCAAAAATCAAAACGACAGGGTGAGGGGGGGGGGGATAGTGCATCGCGTGTCCACCGTTCGCCCAAAGTATCACCAAAAACCGACACGGGGAGCGGGAGACCAAAACACCACCCGAAAAATGGTCACTTTCCGAAATGGATACTGTATACGCACTCCTGCATCTGCAGTATAAAAATGGAATATGTGCGTACCAGTATTATGTTCAGATGCACACTAAACGGCACTCTTGTTCTTGGACAATATCCTTTTTCTCACCGCCATTTTTCCACTGCGACCTAAAGCTACCGGAAGTGTCGGGCGATAGTGAACCAAACCTGCATACAAATCCAACCCATTTGAGATTTTTTTTGCCATTTAAGAAGATTTTTTTTTTTCTCGTCTTTTTTTTGTTGTTATTAGACGCGGAAAATAAATATGCTTCAGCGGAATTGTGAAAGTATTTCCCAACGGAAATCCGCGGAAACCGCGGCAAGAATCCCACACCTGGGATAAGGAGACTCGAACCATGATAGTTCACAAGGTGATGGCCCAGAACAGCTTGGCGACCTACCGGGCGCCAAGCTATTCTGGCACCACCCTTGAACTATCATGGTCGATCTGTGTCCTGCCGAGCTGCAATGCGGTCTTGAGAGGACAGGGGCCAAAATTTTAAGGATTATTTTGGTGTTGGGGTAGAATGAGTTAAAGTTTACCACATGGACGGACGGGACGGACGACCAGTGGCCCAGGAACATAAACTCACTTTTGCCTTCGCACGCACAGCGCCAGCCAATAAAATGAAGATGATCATAGAATCACTTTAACTTACCAGTTTAGTAATTGGGGGGGCATTCCGCTGCCCGTCCATGCAACCCTCCTACCAGGACGGCACCCACTCTGATGGCAGAGCTGGGGCTGGGGGGCCAATGATTCTGCAGCATAGATCCTGAATTGCATAAGGATGGTAAAGAAAGTAACCCAGTTCAGTCATTTGGTGTACGCACACACACACACACACACACACACACACACACCCGGCACAGACACACACACATACTGCCACTCACAAGTACACACACACACATAGTGCTAGTTCTAAGGCAGCACAAACATAACGTATATAAGACACCCGTTACTCGATACGTTACAAGCACGCATACACACACACACACACACACACACACACACAC
This sequence comes from Semisulcospira habei, assembly GCA_036245525.1. NCBI lineage: Eukaryota > Metazoa > Mollusca > Gastropoda > Semisulcospiridae > Semisulcospira > Semisulcospira habei. The sequence continues at coordinate 175,980,575 of BTPG01000007.1, read as the reverse complement.
ACACACACACACACACATATCACACACACACACACACACACACACACAAACATTCAGGCAGGTAACGCATGATGACTGTTTCTCGAGTTATGCGTTACAATCACGCACGCACGCATTTCATGTGTGCCAGATGCTGATGCAGCGCAAGAGTAATGCAAGACGGTCATTAGTGATGCGTTGCACCAGACACACACACACACACACACACACACACACACACACACACACACACACACACACACACACACACACATACATACACACATTCAGTCATACGTAAGGCAACACAAGGATAACGCATGATGCCTGTAACCCGAGTGATGCGTTACTGTGACAATCACGCACACACACACGCACGCACACATTGATATTCGAACGTGCAAATACGATGCTAGTTGAATATATGATAAAAGATCAAAGTAGCGTGATACGGAATCCGAATTAATGATCATCGATCAATAAATATCATGTGTTGATAAGATAAAATATGATACTAATAATAAAGTTGGTAGATACAGAGAGAGAGAGAGAGAGAGAGAGAGAGAGAGAGAGAGAGAGAGAGAGAGAGAGAGAGAGAGAGAGAGAGAGAGAGAGAGAGAGAGAGAGAGAGAGAGAGAGAGAGAGAGAGAGAGAGAGAGAGAGAGAGAGAGAGAGAGATGATGATGAAACTTTATTTATCAACGGTAAAAAGTTTTGACAGAAACAAATCGTCATTTTACAAACTTGCCGTTGCTAACATCTACAAGATAAAATAGATTAAAAGATAATAATATAATAAAGAATTATATTTACACATATTATTTCATGCAACAATAAAAAAAATTTAAAAATGACACAAAATAATAACACTTAACATTCATCTTATACCACACACACACACACACACACACACACACACACACACACACACACACACACACACACACACACACACACACACACACACACACATACACACACACACACACACACACACACACACACACCAACAATATAGATAAATGCATAATTATATTACATAAAGCATTAACCATCAGGGTTTGTTTAAATGCCCAGTGTTGTTATGTTTGGCTCATCAGGTAATCGAAAAGTTTCGTTTTAAAGATTCCAAGTGAGGCTATAGTCTTCAAATGTGCAGGAATAGTGTTCCATACAAACGGTCCAGAAAAGGATAAACTAGTTTTAAAGAGGTCAATTCTAGGCAGACGTAGGGGTAAAGTATTGTTCCTTGAGGACCGTTCGCGTTCTTGCTGTGGCACAAATTTGGTGGTTAGATACTGCGGTGTCATGTTATTTAATATCTTGTGCATGAGGATGCATTTGTTGAAACTAAGTTGTTGACGCAGGCCGAGAATGTTTAGATGTCTAAATTTGTCTGTGGTAGGAATGGGCCGCGTATCTATCATTTTGACAGCTCTTTTATATATAGAGTTTAACCTGTTCATGTGAACATCACTACAACCGTCCCACACTGTGGAAACATAATCAACGTGAGACTTGATATGGGCATGAAAAAACAGTTTACGAGTATGTGTATCCGTTACTTGTCTAAGCTGGGACAACAGGAAAGTGTTTTTAGCAATGGTTTTACAGACTGTATTTATATGCGTCTCCCAACATAATTGTTCGTCAACGTGTATTCCCAAGAATTTACGCTCTGTGACTTGTTCTATCGGTTTAGCGTTCAGTTGTAAATGTAACGGCTGTGGTCGGCGTTGGTGTTTTTGTCGTGTAGTGATTAAAATACTCTTTGTTTTTCCTGGATGAAGGACCATATGATTCTCTCTACACCAGTCGGAAACCTCGCTGAGACTACTTTGTAAGCTAATGGTAATGTCAGCTGTTTTTTTACCTGAAACATGGAGGCTCGTATCGTCCGCAAACAGGTTGCAATTAACATCAGTGTTAGTAATATGCAAAGGCAAATCATTAATGAATATTATAAATAGAAGAGGTCCCAAGATCGACCCCTGGGGGACACCGTAGTTAACTTGTCCTTGTTTAGAGTATTTTCCATGAGTATATACCTTTTGTTTTCTGTCTTTTAGGTATGATCTAAAAAATGCTATGGCAGTTTCACTTATATGGTATGCTGCTAGCTTCTTTAAGAGAATGTCATGGTCGACAAGATCAAATGCTTTTTGTAGGTCTAAGAAAACAGCTCCAGACATCAGGTTTTTATTTATTGATTCCAGCCAGCTGTCTACAATGTGTGCCAGTGCTGACTGACATGAGTGTTTCGGTCTAAAGCCGGACTGATGAATATTTATGAAATTGCCCTTTTCTAGAAAATCGAGGAGGTGTTTTTGTATGTGTTTTTCAAGGGGCTTTGACAGGGCCGACAAAAGTGAGATAGGACGGTAGTTATTGACATCTTCAAGATCTTTTGATTTAGGGATTGGAATTACCTTGGCCTCTTTGAAAATAGTTGGAAACGTGCTGTGTTTTATACAGAGGTTAAAGATATAAGTGAGTGCCTCTACCGTATATGGTAGTGACATTTTCAGAATTTTGTTGTCTATACCATCCATCCCGGTGGACATTTTGTTCGGCATGCTAGAGATGAATTTGCCGACTTCAGCGACGGTAATATCAGGAATGATGAATGTCTGCAGCATATTTTTGGCCTCACAGTATTTTTCCAGTACACTAGGAACTTGGTACTCTGTGTTACTACTTGCAGCTGACTGAGCAAGTGTTTCAGCTGTCGATAGGAAGTGCTTATTTAATATATCAGCTGACAAATGGGATGGTATTTCAGGGGCTGATTTACCCTTTGTTATAACGTTCAGGGCTTTCCACACCGATGCTGTATCTTTTTTGTCCCTAATCATTTCCTGGAAGAACAGTTTTTTTGACGCTCTCACTAAGTATTTAACACGATTTCGTTGTTTCTTATATTCATCAAACTGTTTTTCTTTCTTAAGTTTGTCTCTAAATGACATGGCCTGTTTGACATCTACTGTTAACCAGGGTGGCAGGGTAGAGTGCTTAACTCGTTTTTCTCGTATGGGCGCATGCTTATTTAGGACTCCAAGGAATAGATCCATCCAGTACGACAGGGCACTGTCAGGAGAAGTGTGGTTATACACGTCCCTGAAAGGAGTATTGCGCAGATCCCGCAGAAAGTCGCCGTTATTAAATGTTTTGAAAGAACGATATTTAATTGTTTTATGTCTCTTTTTGTTCTCTTTGTCTAGTTTCATGGAGACTGTGCAACATACTGGGTTATGGTCACTGACAGCTAAGGAGGGAACATGTACATTTGATATTTTATCATCATTTGTCACATAAATATGATCAATCAGGGTTGAAGATGTACATGTGGTTCTAGTGGGGGTTTTAATTAACTGTTCTAAACCGAATAGTGCTGTTGTTGACGCCCATGCAGCATTGGACCCTTTAGATTTAGAAAGATCAATATTAAAATCGCCCAAAAGAACAACGTCAGCTTTATTTTGATTTACGCTATCCATCATTGCTACGAAGTCATCATACCAGTCCCAGCTGGCTGCGGGATTTCTATAAATAAAGCCAATGAGGACGGGGGGTGATTTAGATGTCTTCACTTCTACCCACAAGCTTTCCACTTGAGCTGACTCTAAGTCTTGTCGCCGTTTGACGTTACCAAGTATTGAATTATGTATATATACAGCTAGTCCAGTGTGCTGTGGGCTTGAGGCATCTCTGCGGAGTACTGAGAAATTTGGGACAGAAATGGAGTTATCCCTTACTGAACTTTTAAGCCTCGACTCGGACACACCAAAAATATGAAAATGTAAGGGCGTGTTTAGGAACACGGATAAATCGGGCACCTTGTTAACTAGATGGTATATGTTAAGATGGCCAATTCTCAGTTCGTCTGTTCGTTTCGGAACAGTATTTAAATTACGATTTTGCATGTCGGTAAAAACACAAATGTAACGAAAGATATAATACAAAATTAATATGGTCACAAAAAATAATCCAACAAAATAAAAAATAAAAATCAACTAATATCAAGATCTATAGAATGCTTTAAATAAGCTCAATAAAAGAATACACGGCAAAGAAACACAATGTTTATCACGCGCTTAGTCTAAGTTCAGCAGAATGTTTACGGTTTTCTTGCTTGGTTATGTCAACAAAAATAACAAAGTCAGCAACTATAAAAGAGAACAAATAAAAAATGACTTGTCAAGGAACTATGCACGTTCACCTGCGACAAAGTTCATAATACACAAAGCTAATTTGACGACTTAAAAATAAGAAGAAAGAAAAACAAACAAATTTAAAGTCTAAGAAAATGGTACAACTATAATATTTTAAAAAATCGCTAAGTAAAAAAGTATATTTAAATCGGGAAATGGTAATAGCAGATTGGAAATTACTGTCAATAATTGGTCCACAAAACGCGCACAGTGGGACTTTATCAAAGAATGTCGAAATGGCGAGAGAGAGAGAGAGAGAGAGAGAGAGAGAGAGAGAGAGAGAGAGAGAGAGAGAGAGAGAGAGAGAGAGAGAGAGAGAGATGATGATGATGATGATGATGAAACGTTTATTCAGGATAAGAAAGAGAGAGAGAGAGAGAGAGAGAGAGAGAGAGAGAGAGAGAGAGAGAGAGAGAGACAGACAGACAGACAGACAGACAGACAGACAGACAGACAGACAGACAGACAGACAGACAGACAGACAGACAGACAAATAGAGTGATAATAATAACATGGTTGAGTTGTAGTACTTATTATCACAGATCAGAAGTCTGCAAATTCTCAAATGCTATTTGCAAGATCAGAAAAAAAAAAATAAACTGTACTTCATGGGATGCACATGTTTCAAATTGTGTCATTGCAAATTAAAGAGTCTTTCAGTTTCCAACCAGCCCTGTTTTTTGCAAATAGAATAAGACCTGTGACAGCCTGAGATACAGTTTGATTAAGGCCATGGTCCTGATTAGGGTAGAAGTAATAACACATTCAAGATTAAATAGGTATAAGTCCTGGGACTGATGGAATCATGCATCATGCATGCGAACATGTTTACCTATTCACTGCCACTGTTATACTGAATAGTGTCAGTACTTTTCATGTTGAAAATGTTTGTCACGTGCATTGCAACGCTTGTACTTATGGCACAATGCACATACCAAGGCTACAGAAAGAACACACATGAATTAACAGTAAACTTACAACAACAAAGAAACCCAAAACAGTTAACCGATCACTGCATTGCAGACCAGCGCTTGGCAGACTCCAAATGAATATATGTACAGTAAAGGGCCATATAATTATACTGAAAGTTTATGTAAACTCTTTGTTTATCAGTTTTCCTCTTTTTTGTTTTGTTTGATAGATCACTCTGGGCAAAGGTGGACGCTTGACATTACTTTGAAATACGGGCCTCGGTCCGTTCGAATTTTCTACAGCCATAGTTTTCCGGAGCTTTTTCACTAGGAACAAAATGAAATGGGAGATGGCCGTCAGGATCATATCTGCTGTCATTCGTACACTGATGAACACAGCAGTGCCTGTTGCTTGATGCACTTTGCCGACCGATTTATGAGACGCTCGCTCAGTTCTACAGTTGCTTCAGCCATATGTCTGCGTGGTGCGCCTCGTTCTCGCTACCGGAACTGCCCGCGCGTGAATAACGTCTATTGTTCGTCAGTCACTCACAGATCGACTCTCTGTCCGGCAAGAAATACAGTCAGCAAAGCGGACGGTAGATCGAGTCATGTGTGTGTGGAGTATTTTGTGCCAACAAGAGGCGTAGCATCCTATTTTTTATAAAAGGGCCATCACTCCTTCGTTTAAGAAGGAGTGATCGCCCATTTTTAATGGATGGAGACGCAAATCTCAGTTCACGATCCCCGACAACCTGCAGAGGCTGATGAGGATCTATGCCTCTTGACCCGGTCAGGCCATCCACAACGCTGAGGGTGTTGTCTAAGTGTTGGCGCCTAATTAGCAACAGGACTTCCTTAGTTCAAGAGGCAACTTGGGGCTGGTATGCAGCGATACCGCCACCACTGAAGCCATACCCACATTTTGGAGTTATGCTCTGAGGACTGCATTAGAATTCAGGAGACAGATCGACCATGACAGTTTAAGGGTCGAGGCAGATCAGCTTGGAGACTATAGGCGCCAAACTATTCTGCCAGCACTCTTGAACAATCCTGGACTTGCTGTGGTGTGTCTCGGGTAGAATGAGTTAACCCATTGAACCATACGGTCCAAATTCACAAATATATAAGCGGCAGCTGTCCTACGAAGACTACAAACAAATTCGACCATGGCAGTTTAGGGGTGGTGCCACGAACAGCTTAGCGCACAGACACTACTAACTCTGAAGCAGACTAGAGACTTTTTCGTCACGCTTGCAACACTTACACAGATGCAATACATGCGCAAAAGACTGACAGAAAGTATTAGAGTTAGACAATCATGTTAGAGTTAGACAGTCATGCTAGAGTTAGACAACCATGTTAGAGTTAGACAATCATGTCAGAGTTAGACAATCATGTCAGAGTTAGACAATCATGTTAGAGTTAGAAAAATCATGTTAGAGTTAGACAATCATGTTAGAGTTAGACAGTCATGTCAGAGTTAGACAATCATGTTAGAGTTAGACAGTCATGCTAGAGTTAGACAACCATGTTAGAGTTAGACAATCATGTTAGAATTAGACAATCATGTCAGAGTTAGACAATCGTGTTTCTTGTAATAGAAACTTGGGAAGTAAGAACTGGTGGAAATTAGTCAAATCGTTCATGTCAACAACAAAAAAAGGGGGATTCACGATAGAGGAGATACCCCTATCGAGGAAAGCGGTAAAATTTATTACTCGAACGAGGAGAAAGCAATGGCGTTTAATAATCATTTTACAAGCCAATTTACGGTAGAAGGTAACAAGACCCAGTACCTGATATGCAATATGTACCTTCATCAATCTCCCATATACATCTTAGTCATACAGAGGTAACGAATGTTATAAACGATCTGGACCCAAATAAAGCCGTAGACTTTATACACAATAAAATTTGGATAGCTAGTAGTACGCTTATTTCAGAAGCTCTTACCATTCTCTTTAACCGGTCGCTTGACGAATGTATATTTCAATCTATGTGAAAAATTTCTCATGTAACTCCTGTCTATAATAAAGGTGACAAAAGCAAATGTAGTACTACCGCCCTATATCCTTGCTAAGCTGTATTGGTACAATTCTAGGAAAATGTATCCAACGCCATATATTCCAATATCTCTATTCTAATGATCTGATAACTGCTGCCAATCAGGTTTTATACCTGGAGATCAACAGTCTACCAGCTCCTTAGTGTCTATAACGACCTCTGCAAGTCATTGGATAGAGGCATAAATTCAGAAGCTGTATTCTTTGATGTAACCAAAGCCTTCGATAAAGTGTGGCATTATGGTCTGCTAAAAAAATTAGATGCAATAGGAATTCGTGGGAAGCTTCTATAATGGCTGGCTGATTACCTGCGCAATCACAAGTAAGCTGTTGTTATCAAGGATGTGTATCTACATACTGTGGAGGCGGGTCAGTAGTAAACCCTATCCATTTCCTTATTTATATTAACGACATTGTACTAGACATTTAACTCATTCTACCCCAGACACCCCACAGCAAGATAAGGATCGACCATGATAGTTCAAGGGTGATGCCAGAATAGCTTGGCGCCTATGGGCGTCAAGCTATTCTGGCATCACCCTTGAACTATCATGGTCGATCTGTGTCCTGCACTAGAGTGCAGTCTTCAGAGGTCAACGGCAAAATTTGTGGATTTCGGTGTTGGGGTAGAATGAGTTAATCTAAAATGACACTGTTTGCAGATGACTCCAGTATGTACTCGTACCTGAATAATGGTAATATCAGAACCTTTGACATATTGAACTCAGATCTCGAGAAAATTAGTGATAGTTCAAGGGTGATGCCAGAATAGCTTGGCGCCTATGGGCGCCAAGCTATTCTGGCATTACCCTTGAACTGTCATGTGTTTGGGCCCATAAGTAAAGGTTAATCACCTAAAGACTGAACTACTCAATCTGTCACGCAGCAGTTCCGGCCACTACCCCTTCTCTTTGATAACAGTCCACTTCAAAGTACTACTACGCACAAACACCTTGGCATTATCTTGCAACATAACTGTAAAATGATACCCATCATAGCAAGATGTCGATTGCTTATAGCTTGCCTAGATTCATATAAGTATAGATTATCGAGACGATCTCTAGAGACAATATTCAAATCTTTTATACTACCACACTTTGACTATGCTGATGTGATCTGGGATAATTGTACAAAGACACTTTCAGACGAATTGGAAAATCTTCAGTTACACGCATTAAGAATCATTACTGGTGCAGTCCGTGGTACTAGCCACCAATTACTTTACTTTTTAAAACTGAAACTGTACAAAGCTTCATTTTCCATCCACCGCGGACCTTTGGAACAATTTACACGATCACATTCACAGTAATCAATCCTTAAGCGAATTTAACTCATTCCTGTCACGGGATCGGAAGATTATAGCGTAGCCCCATATTACTAGCTAGGTTGTAGAATAACACAGATAATCCTCTGTAAAATCAGACTCAACGTGAGCGACCGCAATTATGACCTGGTTAATCGTCATCTGTCCGAGTCTCCTGCCTGCTCTTGTGGAGCCAGTCCTCAAACCGCCGACCATTTCTTACTCTAGTGATATAATAAGACGCTCAACAATACTTACACTTCCATCAGAACACACCAATATACATCTACTTCTTAATGGAAGTATAATTTCTATCTTTCTAGCGCGTTCGACACAATCGACCACACTACCCTGATTAATCGTCTCCAGCTTGTTTTCGGCATTGATGGCACTGCCCTGTCTTGGTTCCACTCTTACATTACTGAGCGATCACAGACTGTGTCTGTCGATGGGCATGTCTCTGCACCTGCCAGCCTCCGTTTTGGGGTCCCACAAGGCTCAGTATTAGGCCCAGTGCTTTTCCTACTGTATGTACAGCCTTTGTTCAGCATTATTGCTGGACACTCTGTTTCACTGACATCATGCATACAGTGATGATACACAGCTTTATAAGTCAGGTAGTGTGAGTCAGGTCAACGAAATCATCCAGAGCGTGTCACTTTGCATTCTTGATGTGAGGCTGTGGATGTCAGAAAACAAGCTCAAACTGAATGAAGGAAAAACGGAAGCCATGCTCATTGCATCACCCAGAATGTCTTCTTCTACCGCTTTGCCTCAGCATATCATGATTGAGAACACGACCGTCAGCTTCTCTCAGTCAGTGAAGAACCTGGGTGTTGCAATTGAGCAGGACTTGTCCATGGATAAACAGGTGATAAACATTTGCAGGGCAGCCTATTTGGAGATGCGTCGTATTAGCTCAATTAGACAGTTCCTTACCTCAGAGGCTACAAAAACTCTGGTTTGTTCATTTGTTCTGTCTCGCATTGACTATGCCAACTCACTCGTATCTGGATGCCCACAGTATCTATTTGATCGGCTCCAGAGAGTCCAAAATTCAGCTGCACGTATGGTCATGAAAGCGAAAAGGTCAGACCATGTGTCCCCCATCCTGCACGCTCTCCACTGGTTGCCAGTGAAGGAGAGAGTCAAGCACAAAGTCTTGTCCATTTGTCATGTTTCTCTTTCTGGCACTGGACCCACTTATCTCTCAGAGCTCCTTCACTGTTATATCCCTTCGAGGCAATTGCGCAGTTCGTCTGACAATAAAATGCTTCGTATTCCTACAGTAAGGACTAAAGGATTTGGGCAGAGATCTTTTTCTTACCAGGGTCCATCAGCCTGGAATGATCTTCCTAAATCATTGAGACACAGTGAGTCTAGTGCCAGTTTTAAACACAGTCTTAAAACCCATCTTTTCCCACTTTGATTATCAGTGTTCATGTATTTAGTCATAATTTTGTTCTTTTGTGTAATTGTACATGTGGCTTTGTCACTTTTTGTGTAATATTTGTATGTTTTGTTCATATGTACGGCGCCTAGAGCATCTTACCATGTATTGGCGCCTTATAAATCTTCCTTATTATTATTATTATTATAACCCTGCCATCCGCAGCAAATAACAATATATTTTGTGTTGTACACGAATTTATAACTGCAGCAAAAGGATTTCATTGATTTTGTATTTAGGACTGCAGAAAACAAAGAAAATAAGAATAAGAGTACTTTATTATCTCGAAAAGAGAAATTCGGTTGTGGTACATTTATAACAAATAGTACAAACAAGACATAACAACATTATAGCATAATTATGAACATTTTCTCCCTGCATTTACACAACTACAAATTCCAAAGGGATATAAAGTAAACACTACAAAATCTTTACACATAACTCTTACACATCTCACACAAACATCTTTTATGGACTGAACTGAGCGGCACTTATACATTCACACCCACCTCTACATATGCATACATAATACGTGAGTTTCAACCTAGTCCTAACCCTCACTACTTATTATACAAACGTCTCAGTACATTATTACACATTATTACACAAGCTGCATAATTAAAGTCTACCGTAGTAAAATAATTAGTGGGTAAACACTCAGTAACAACAATCCCAGTATGTCCATGTTCACCACCAAATAAAACACAATATAATCACTCCTTTAAAACCAACAAGCTCCATTCCTACTGATTGCACAGGTAAAGGGGGATAGGGGGAGGAGTTAGGTTTGGGTATGCGTGGATGTACCTACAGATTGCTTAGAGTGATGGATTTGAGGATGAAACTGTGCTGTAGTCTAAGTGTTCTAGCTTTGTGCGTGCGGAGTCCTCGGCCAGAGGGGAGGAGTTCATAGAGGTGGGCAAGGACATGGGATCTGTCTGAAGCTATCCGCCTACCCTTTCTCACCACACGCTGTTCATACAGGGACTCCACACTTGCTTGCTGACTGCCAATCGCCTTGCTGCAGATGTTTACCATTCGTGCCTGGGTGTTCTTGTTCTTGAATCCCAAAATCCCCAAATTTTGAAGTTGTCCTCTGAGGACTGCATTGCAGTGCAGGACACAGATCGACCATGATAGTTCAAGGGTGATGCCAGAATAGCTTGGCGCCCATAGGCGCCAAGCTATTCTGGTATCACCCTTGAACTATCTTGGTCGATCTTTCTTTTGCTGTGGAGTGTCTGGGGTAGAATAAGTTATGTGTTAGTTTCTTCGGCTGGGTCTTTTTCAATCTTTCATATTTTTCCTGACTTTTTAACCCGCATCATACTGAGGCTAAAAGCTTCAAATTTGTACTCTGCCATATATGCAAGCAACATTACATTACTTACAGATGAGGACATAGACCAATAGCTTTAGTTCAAGGGTGGTGCCATAATAGCTTGGCGTCTAGAGTCGCCACGGTACTCTGACACTACCCTTAGACAATTTTAGTCACACTTGTTGCACACACTGGTGTATTCCGAACGATAAGGGTTAATATTCAAAATGTTCTGTTGCTGTTTGTCTCAAACTCCAGAGTACATAAAAAATGTCCCATTTTCTTGATTCTCACATAAATGCCATGATAAACTGTTTTGCTAAAAACGTAGCAATGTTTAAAAGATTTTCTCTATGAAAATTATTATCTAAAGGTTAGGCCAGTGGTCATTCAATTTTGCATCATACAATGTTAAAAATGTTAATGGGTACATACACATTAAGTTGAAAAAAAAAATGAATGTGAAAAAAGAAGTATTTCATGAACTTGAACTTGTTACGGACGCCTAATGTTGTGAAGACACTCGTTTTCACCGTAATCCCAGTTTTTGTGTGAGAGGCACCCACTTTATTGGTAGAAACCCATTTTTTTGTCCTTCCAGTGGCTCTGTTTCTAAAAAATGTTTGTTTTATTTTAAGTAATAGAGAGCTTTCTAAACATTCGCATCAATTTCAGAGCTCTAGAAAAAAAAATATGGGAACCCATTCTCACATAAAATGGTAGGTAACCCACTCTGAATAGCTACAAAAACGCCGACGAAAAGACTAACAGTAATTCCTTTCCTGGAGGAGGAAGGTTCTTCTACCAGAAACCTCCAAGCAGACATCAAGAGACTGGGAACCACCTGGAGTAGAATCGAAGGAGAAGCACAGGACAGGAGTTGCTGGAGGTCTCTCGTCGACGGCCTATACCCGGGTAGGGGTGACAGGCGTAAGTAAGTAAGTAGCCCACTCTGAGGCTTTTGTCTCCATGTGCGTGATGGTGTGTGTGTGTGTGTGTGTGTGTGTGCGTGAGTTTGTGTGTGTGTGTGTCTGTGTGTGTGTGTGTGTGTGTGTGCGTGTGTGTGTGTATGGTATGGTATGGCAGGGTATGGTATGGTGTGTTGTGGTGGTGTGTGTGTGTGTGTGTGTGTGTGTGTGTGTGTGTGTGTGTGTGTGTGTGTGTGTGTGTGTGTGTGTGTGTGTGTATATATAGTATGGTATGGTATGGCAGGGTATGGTATGGTGTGTTGTGGTGTGGTGTGTGTGTGTGTGTGTGTGTGTGTGTGTGTGTGTGTGTGTGTGTGTGTGTGTGTGTGTGTGTGTGTGTGCGTACGTATGTGAAAGTACATTTTTGGCTCACGTGCGTCTATTGAATCTATGTTTTGGGCCAGCGGTCGTCAGTCGTCCGTCTAAACTTTAACGTTGGCATTTTCTCGGAGACTTTTCAAGCCACATTCTTCATACTTGGTCCAAGGATACTTTGTGGCGAGGCCTTTCTAAACATACCAATTTGAGTGACCTCACACAAAGGTCAAGATCACAGGGGCTCAGGAATTGCGTCAAAAATATCTATATTGTCATTTTTTTTCTTTCTGAAATACTATTCACAACTTCAAACCCAAACTTGGTACAAAGATACCTGAGGGTAAGACCTTTCCATGCATACTAATTTGGCTGATCCCTCGGTAGGTTCAAGGGTCACCAAGAGCCGGCTTAGGACATGGGGTCAAAATTGATTGAATGCAAGACGAAGCGATCACGTGATACACAAGTGTGCTCGTCTGCTACATCCGCCATTTTGTGCAGCAGAGATGGCGTCGCCTAGTTGTAACGATCGCGAACGTGGCTGGTTTTTGCAAGATAAAGACGTCAAAGAGCGGTATAAAATCAAATCATCAGCAATCGACATCTGCCCCTACGATATGCCACTGCAGAATTTCAGCCGAAACCGGATGAAATGGCCAGAGATAACATACAACGACATCGTCAACTATCTCGTAGGTACTGAGCTGTCAACTGACCACTTCAGTGTTTACATATTTTACTATCAGTCCTTGCTGTTGCTTACGTGTGTGTGGTGTATATATATATATATATATATATATATATATATATATATATATATATATATATATATATATATATATATATATATACTGACATAATAAAAATGTAAATGTGCCACAGAAGGATATTTTATACATATAAATATTGTATACATAGCCTGTTAGACATCAAACGTCTACAATCAACTCACAGTGACAGTGGCAAAATCAACCGTCTCGGTGAGAGTGATTGAGAAAGTGATTTTTGTGATGTGTGGTTGCAAGTTACTCCAGCATCAACTGTGTATGAAAGTCATTATTTTCTACTTCTACAGTGCATATACCTTTTTTCCCCTTCAGGACCTCTGCATACACCAAAGAACAATTGAAACACTGAAGTCCTTGGAGGCATACAAGTTTTACCAAGATGACTGGGTTCGAGAGGTACTCCACACAGAAATGAAGGGACTTCACGTAGTCAAAGCAAAGGTGAGGTATTGCATTAAAATAAGTCCATCTTTCCACTTGAGCTGAAGAGGCCGACTTCACTATGGCAGCAATAAATCTATGTGATTCTACTAGCGTAAATGTACCTAATGTAAATGTACTTAGCTTGAATCCACGCAGGCATAAATCAACCAAAGGTACGTAGTAGTAACACTTCACTGTGCATTTTTGAACAGATTTTTAAACAGGATTAATGTAACCTGGAGCTTGGCATCAAGGTGGTTCATCTCCAGCATATGTTATTTTTTACTGAGCATTCATTCGACACTGGCCAGATGTACCCATCCTTTTTTTGATACAGTGCAGGTGCACCCTGAATTACTTGTTGCTGCTGCCCAGTGGCAGTACAGTTCATACAGCTATATATAACTATAACATTTGTCACTATTTCAGGTCACCCATTTCATGCGTGTCTCCGAAAAGCCCCTGGAGCCATGGGTCATCGTTGCTGGTGATGGTTCTATCCAGTCAGCCCACTGCACGTGCATGGCAGGACTCACGGAAACATGCAGCCACGTTGGTGCTGTTCTGTTTGGAAGCCTGCGCAAGGATCAAGAATAAGGTGACGCCAACAAATCAGCCTGCGTATTGGCTTTTTCCTAGTTCAACAAAGCTGGACACCCAATTTAAGATCAAGACCATGGATCTTTCTTCGCCTGCAGCAAAGAGATGTCGCTTTGAAGGGAGAATTGAGATGCAGGCACCACTCACAACTGACAGGCCTGTGGTCAGTTCACCTACAAAACAGGAGGAACAGGTGTTCTCTGTGTTGCATCAATGTCTACCAGAAGCTGCAAAACTTTCAACGACACCAGGATTTTCAACCAATTGTCAACCAAAGGCAGTGACTGTAGGTTTGCCTAGGAACCTACAATTACTGTTCGATGAAAGCTTGACGCTTGAAGATGAGGCCTTCATTCGACAACACTGTTTGGACATTGACTTGTCATTCACTCCTGAACAAGCGCATCTGGTAGAGTTGCAAACTCGAGCCCAAACAAAAACTCATCTGTGGTTTGAGATGAGGGCAGGTCGGATTACTGCCTCAAATATGCATAGTTTCTGTATTTGTCAAGGACCTGATGATGGCAGACGGATGATAAAGTGCGACAGCGACACTTGCGTGTACCAATGGTTTTATGTTGACTGTATCAGCATGAAGAGAGTGCCAAAGGGAACATGGGTGTGTAAGACATGCAAGTCAAACCATTGATGTAGACTTGACTTGCCAGGGGTGATGCCAGAATAGCTTGGCGCCTGTAGTTAAGTCGCCAAGCTATTGTAGCACCACCCTGGACCTATCATGGTCAGTCTCCTGAACTCTAAATTTATTTCTAGAGAACAAATCTTGAATTTAGGGATGGTGACCATAGTGATCAGTGTGTTAATGCAACACTTGTTTTCAGGGTAGTGGATTTTAATCTATATCGAGTCGAACTAAACCCTTGCAGCCAGAATAACTGAGCCCCCCCACCCCCTCTCCCATGGTTTATTTCTGTTCAGTGTGTTTACTTCATAGAGTCTACATGCCGAGTGATAGTGAACTATCCTGGTTCCGACACTGCACATACCGAAAGGATTGTGCCAGAATGGCTTGGTGCACAAAGCAATTAATGCACCATCTTAAATTATCTTTGTCATTCCCTCTCTCATGTTACTGTTAGCTCCCATTTTCAGCTTCAAGGTGTAAAAATGTTATGTTCTACCTGTAATGGTGATGCAGCAATAAAATGATTGGATTTAGATATATGCTTTTGTTATGTCTGAAATTTTACAACAAAAACAAAACATCTCACACATTTTAGATACATCAATTTTTTTAAAATCCGTTTTGTTTCTCCATTTACAACAATGCATGTTTTGCACACCACAAATATCAGTGTTCAATATCTGATGGTGGCTACACCTCTTGTTTCCTGTGATTCTCCAGTCAGAAAATTACAGAGGAAACAACCTGCATGACCACAACCGCCAACCTTTGATTATTTTGTTCTGTCTGCCTCTGAGGTCACAACTTGTGTTATCTGCGATTCTCAAATGGGGGAATTGCAGAAAACACTTGATGCATGACCAGCTTCAAAGAATCATACACCCAGAGCATTTTACACACTTCACGATACATTTCGCCATTGAGTAAATAACAGTTCAAATGTAATTTGCAGTTTAAGTGTTTACCGCTCAAATAAATAAACAAAAGCAGAAAACACTTCTTTTTTTTAATGCTCTGATAATTCTGTTTACTTTGGAACATACACTCATCCTAAAACTAGGGCAAATAGGTTTGTCTTAAAAGTGGTAAGCTGATTGGAACTCGTATAGCCTAAATGCTGGGTGGGTGACCAGGAATGACTATTCTTTTGAAATGGGTGTGCATTTACTCCTGCAAATGGAACAAAGGTTAAACTAAAATGTGACAAAGCCAATATTACTATCAGTATAAAAAAAAAATGCTTTCACTTCTTTCAACATTATCATTTGCTTTTACTTGTTTGAGGTATGATCTTTTACTTTTCAAAGAATTCAACTCATCTCACACCAAGCCATTACATATTTTATTATAACAGAGAAAACGTCATTAAATAATTGACAATTTTCTAACAAATGTCACAAGAATACACAGTATAATGCATGCACCACACAGTGGTCATTGCTAGCTGTAGGATAATGAATGATACACTCAATCAGCCATCACTGTGACTCGATCTTCAAATGAAAAATAGTTCATGTACTTTACTTACCGCCAACAAAGTGTCTTGAACATACAAAAGTTCTACTCCAAGTCTTCTCGGTACTGATATTTTCGGTTGCTGGCAGCCTTCCACAGTTGTCCGTTCTCTCCGCTTAACACTCGACTTTCCCTCAAACGAAGAGCAGGCAGACGAAAAAAATTCACTGCTACACCTTTTGGAACATTATCTTTGTTCCCTGTCCTATTATTACATCCGAAAATTGCGCAACCATGCATATCTTTGTCGATTGCAATGTTCGTTGTTATTAGTGTTCGCGGTATCTCACTGCACAAGATGGCCGACTGCAGACGACGTGTGTACGACGCTGGCTGTGTGACGTCACGTGCATTCAATCAATAGCCATATTTGACAAAAGATGTTATTTTCCCAAACACAACTTTAAACCCAAACTTCCTACAGAGATACCTGATGGGAAGACCTATTTATGCATACTGTTTTCGATAACGCGTCGGAAAGGTCAAGGATCACAGGCTGACAAATGTGTGTAAAATGCTAATTTTTGATAAAATTGTATGTATTAGCAACATTTTTGCAATTTTTTTCAATCAAATTTGGCACAAAGGTAGCTGATGATAAGACCTTCCTGTGCATACAAATTTACTCAACTCATTGCAATGGTCCCCGTCCCTCCAGACCCCAAATTTTTAAAATGTCATTACAAAGTCCCTTTTTTTTTTTTTTTTTTTTGGGGGGGGGGGGGTGTTTAACCACCACCCCCCTCCTCGTTGTTTTTTGTTTTTCGGCCCCTGGAAGCAAGGTCAATCGCCTTCTGCCCCCCCCTCCCCCCCGCCCACCGGTTATTTGAATTTTGCGGCCTCTGGAAGCAAGGTCCATCCACTCCCCTCCCCCCCCCCTCACCCTCTCCTCGTTGTTTGATTCTTCGGCCCCTGGTAGCAAGGTCCCCCCCCCCCCCTCCTCATTGTTTGATTCTTCGGCCCCTGGTAGCAAGGCCCCCCCCCCCTCCTCACCCTCTCCTCGTTTGATTCTTCGGCTCCTGGTAGCAAGGTCCCCCCCCCCCCCCTCACCCTCTCCTCGTTGTTTGATTCTTCGGCCCCTGGTAGCAAGGTCCCACCCCCCCCCCCCCCCGCCCCCTCACCCTCTCCTCGTTGTTTGATTCTTCGGCCCCTGGTAGCAAGGTCCCCCCCCCCCTCCCCCTCTCCTCGTTGTTTGATTCTTCGGCCCCTGGTAGCAAGGTCCCCCCCCCTCCCCCTCTCCTCGTTGTTTGATTCTTCAGCCCCTGGTAGCAAGGTCCCCCCCCCCCCCTCACCCTCTCCTCGTTGTTTGATTCTTCGGCCCCTGGTAGCAAGGTCCCCCCCCCCCCCTCACCCTCTCCTCGTTGTTTGATTCTTCGGCCCCTGGTAGCAAGGTCCCCCCCCCCCCCCATCCCCCTCTCCTCGTTGTTTGATTCTTCGGCCCCTGGTAGCAAGGTCCCCCCCCCCCCCTCCCCTCGTTGTTTGATTCTTCGGCCCCTGGTAGCAAGGTTCCCCCCCCCCTCCTCCCCCTCTCCTCGTTGTTTGATTCTTCGGCCCCTGGTAGCAAGGTCCCCCCCCCCCTCACCCTCTCCTCGTTGTTTGATTCTTCGGCCCCTGATAGCAAGGCCCCCCCCCCCTCCCCCTCTCCTCGTTGTTTGATTCTTCGGCCCCTGGTAGCAAGGTCCCCCCCCCCCCTCACCCTCTCCTCGTTGTTTGATTCTTCGGCCCCTGGTAGCAAGGTCCCCCCCCCCCTCACCCTCTCCTCGTTGTTTGATTCTTCGGCCCCTGGTAGCAAGGTCCCCCCCCCCCTCCCCCTCTCCTCGTTGTTTGATTCTTCGGCCCCTGGTAGCAAGGTCCCCCCCCCCCTCTCCTCGTTGTTTGATTCTTCGGCCCCTGGTAGCAAGGTCCCCCCCCCCCCTCCTCACCCTCTCCTCGTTGTTTGATTCTTCGGCCCCTGGTAGCAAGGTCCCCCCCCCCCCCCTCACCCTCGTTGTTTGATTCTTCGGCCCCTGGTAGCAAGGTTCCCCCCCCCCCCTCACCCTCTCCTCGTTGTTTGATTCTTCGGCCCCTGGTAGCAAGGTTCCCCCCCCCCCTCACCCTCTCCTCGTTGTTTGATTCTTCGGCCCCTGGTAGCAAGGTCCCCCCCCCCCCCCTCACCCTCGTTGTTTGATTCTTCGGCCCCTGGTAGCAAGGTTCCCCCCCCCCCTCACCCTCTCCTCGTTGTTTGATTCTTCGGCCCCTGGTAGCAAGGTCCCCCCCCCCCCTCACCCTCTCCTCGTTGTTTGATTCTTCGGCCCCTGGTAGCAAGGTCCCCCCCCCCCCTCCCCCATTCAGTGTTTGATTGCAATGTCTGACGACAACCCCCTCCCCGTTGTTTGATTTTGCGGCCCCCTCGTCGAAGCAAGGTGTAGCATCATGTGGAGGTCTTTTGTATCAGGTTCAAGGTCCCAAACAAGAAGTTGGACCCCTCCCTCCCCCCCCCCCCTCCCGGAGTAAAGTGATCCGGCCCTGTCATGTGTTCTTAGAACACATTTTGCCCAGATGAGTCATGTGTGTAATTCAGTCAACATCGAGTATTTTTAACGTGTTTCAACCCATTTCGCTAGAGACCCTGAAGCAGGAGATGGATCGACCATGATAATTCAAGGGTAGCCTTGAATTATCGTGGTCAATCTATGCATGGCTGGTACACAGAGGTTATGCGGCAACATCTCCAACATTTGAGAAATAGGTCCATGGGGATTAAAGTCATCTGTGTGTGTTGTGAAGTTAGTTAGTTAGTTATATGGGTTTAATGCCGAGCAGGCGACTAAGGCCATCTCACGGCGGTGTGTTGTGAAGGGGTGGGGTATGGGGGGGGGGGGTGCTTGGGGGGGGGGGGAGGGTGTGTGTGTGTGTGGCGGGGGAAAGTGTGAGGCTAGTATCTGATAAGTTATTGCCATGGTGACCGGGGTTCGCTACACTGACCCTTGTAGGCCTGAGAGAGGTCAAAGGAACCATGCATTGTACCACCTGCTACCAATAAGGTATTCAAGTTGTTTTGTTTAGAAAATAATTCAGTTTCGCTCATCTTGCAGTTATATGACACAACTCCGCCATTGCCGGTCCCGCCCAAGCCCGGATGAAATAGGGGGAGAGACTGAAACGACTACTGTGACGTTAAACGCCGGGCGGCTCAAGGAAAAGGCTACTACTTCAAAACTTTTGGAATACCAACAAACATTTGTTGACAGTCGCACTGTTGCTGAGATTGATTTTAAGGCAAGATTTTATTTTTACAGCGTTCACGTGAGGAGGTCACAGATAGTGAAAGGGCCGCATTCACTTCAGTGTTCTGTTGGCTCACTGACGTGCCGAGCGAAAGTGAGTCTATTATTTAGGTTCAGTGGTGTTTCTGTCCGTCGTTCGTCTGTGTCGAAAACTTTAACTTTGGCATTTTCTCGGAGACTATTCAAGCCACAGTCTTTCAACTTGGCCCAAGGATACTTTGTGGCAAAACCTTTCCAAGCATTCCGATTTGAGTGACCTCTCACGAAGGGGAAGGTCACAGGGGCTCAGGAAATAAGTCAAAAATAGCTTTTTTGGGACATAATTTATTTTGTTCTCAAATATAATTCACAACTGTGCATACTAATTTACCTAAATCGCCGCAAATGTCAAGGGTGGGGGAGGGGTTGGGGGGGGGGGGGGCTGAACATGTGTCAAAAATACTTACAGTTTGAGAAAACATGGACTTTGCTGGTGCGAAAGCCAGTCATTTACTTATTGTCACAAAGTATATCGGTTGTCCACGTGAGGGCATAATGACTTCCCCTTGTGTTTTTTTTTTTGGAAAAAAATTGTAGTTACATGTATTATCAACAGTTTTGCAAAATTTTCATTCAAATCTGGCACGCAGGTAGTTGATCACTAGTTCAGTCAACTCTATATCATAAAGGTCAAGGGTCACGGGTGTTTGACAGCTGTGTGAAAACTAATTTAATTTGAGAAAACATGGATTTTGCAGATGCAGAAGTCATCTCTTTGTCACAAGGGTCACACATCTTGCATCTATCCACATTATGGTCTGTGGGGTTAAATCAAGATCTATGCCTTTTGCAGATGGGTGGAATTTGCCTATTGATAGCATTATGGTCTGTGGGGTTAAATCAAGATCTATGCCCTTTGCAGATGGGTGGAATTTTGCCTATTGATGGCATTGCTTGTATCCAGGCTTACTTAACTCATTATACCCCAGACACGCCACAGCAAGATAAGGATCGACCATGATAGTTCAAGGGTGATGCCAGACACGCCACAGCAATATAAGGATCGACCATGATATTTCAAGGGTGATGCCAGACACACCACAGCAAGATAAGGATCGACCATGATAGTTCAAGGGGGATGCCAGAATAGCTTGGCGCCTACTTCAAGGGTGAACCCAGACACACCACAGCAAGATAAGGATCGACCATGATAGTTCAAGGGTGATGCCAGACACACCACAGCAAGATAAGGATCGACCATGATAGTTCAAGGGGGATGCCAGAATAGCTTGGCGCCTATGGACACACCACAGCACGATAAGGATCGACCATGATAGTTCAAGGGTGATGCCAGAATAGCTTGGCGCCTGTGGGCTGACTCATTCTACCCCAGACACACCACAGCAAGATAAGGATCGACCATGATAGTTCAAGGGTGATGTCATCACCCTTGAACTATCATGGTCGATCTGTGTCCTGCACTGCTAATGCAGACTTCAGAGGACAGTGGCAAAATTTGGGAGATTTCGGTGTTGGGGTAGAATGAGTTAAGTCAGCAACACTATCAAGATTGATCGTGCATGTGACTCTGTGTGTGTGTGTGTGTGTGTGTGTGTGTGTGTGTGTGTGTGTGTGTGTGTGTGTGTGTGCGTGTGTGCTGTGTCTATGTGTGTGTGTGTGGTGTGTCTATGTGCGTGTGTGAGTGGTGTGTCTATGTGTGTGTGTGTGTGTGTGTGTGTGTGTGTGTGTGTGTGCGTGTGTGCTGTGTCTATGTGTGTGTGTGTGGTGTGTCTATGTGCGTGTGTGAGTGGTGTGTCTATGTGTGTGTGTGTATGTGTGTGTGTGTGTGTGGTGCCTATGTGTGTGTGTGTGTGTGTGTGCGTGTGTGCTGTGTCTATGTGTGTGTGTGTGTGTGCGTGTGTGCTGTGTCTATGTGTGTGTGTGTGTGTGTGTGTGTGTGTGTGTGTGTGTGTGCTGTGTCTATGTGTGTGTGTGTGTGTGTGTGTGTGTGCTGTGTCTATGTGTGTGTGTGTGTGTGTGTGGTGTGTCTATATATGTGTGTGTGTGTTTGTGTGTGTATGTGTGTGTGTGTGTGTGTGTGTGTGTGTGTGTGTGTTTTATTGTTTATATTGCATGATGGTCCTCGGGTTGCTACTGGATGAAATTAGAGACTGATGAAACCCATACAAGCGATGTTTTCACTGTTTAAACGGATCCTGCCGCCTTAACGCGCGCCCTGAGTTATGTGTAAACTATGCGGTAGTGGCACAACTTGCATTGGCGTATTTCGACTCTGTTGGAATTACATCAGGCTAGTCTTCAGTTCAGGTCGACCAAGTCAACAGGAACCCATTTCTGCAGGCCTGCCGCTGGTATTCAGGGATTTCTGTAAATATATTTAAAGAAGATACTGTATTAGTGCATGTAGGAGCATTCCAGTCCTGTTTATTACCACACACCAAACCTCATTTCATAGGAGCCTGCGTAATTAGTTTACGAATAAACTGGTGGCTCTCAAAAGAAAAAAAAAAGCTAAATGTTTAGTTAACGTCTTTTGTCCACCACGAAGGTGATTTCAAAGACGGGCGCCGAAAAAGGGTTTGAACAAATTTTGACCCAAGCTGGATTCAAACCCAGGACCTTTCGGCTCTCAAAAGGAGTCAATATGAAGAAAAGTTACTTTTTTAAAGTTATATAACTTCTTAAAGTTCTTTTCAAACACCCAAATAAACACTCTTCTGATTTGTCTATAATCGCATTACTAAATTACACAAACTGTAATGATGCCCTTCACAATGCTTGCATCAGACCGAGAACTAGCATGCGATATGGAAGGCGATCATTATTATTCATAGTGTGCTCTACACTCGCCGTTGAAAGTGTGAGCCAAGCTTTAATAAATAATGTATAACAAACGTAATTCAATTGATAATAATCCAACAACTAGGACTTGTGAATTCTGCATTTTTTTTTAAATCGTAAAGTAACCTATATGAGTGTAATTCAAACCACTACAGATCACACCAAGCACACTTCGTAAACAAATGACTTACCTTCATCGCCTCCGTCACTGGATTCGGCAATAGGACCAGCTGCAGCGTCAGTCGGTAGCCCTTTGCAAAGCAAACTGAAAAGTGCCTTTCGCTCTTCGGATCAGCTCCGATTTGTACCGCTTAAAACTTGTCCGTGTGTTCGAAGAAATTCCTTCAAGTCTTTTACTTTCATTGAGTCAAACACTTCATCCGCCATCGCTATGGTAAACCGGAACTACGCGTAGCAAAGGGACGCAACTCATGACGACTCACAGCGCAAATTACGAAAAAGGCCTATATGATGCAAAATAATGACCGTCTGAGATCGAGATCCGTGACAACCACATCTGAGACCACAGTCGGTGCGGGGCGGAGAACGGGGACGCCATCCACAAAGGGGGGGGGGGAGGGGGGGGGGCGGAGTGCACGTCACCGTCGCGGCCAACAACCCCCTCCACAACGGGCAGCACACCGGCATTAGATCAGTATTTTGTAAGTTTGACACCGATGTCAATGTCACCGTAATCATTACTATAGCGTCTGGGGCGTACACGTGATATTTGTGTGTGGTGAAAAGGAATAACACTGCACCTCAAGAGTCTTGTTATTATGCAATAATGTTACTGATAATGTTGCCTCAGTGAGTGACTGCATTAATCATGTAGATAAAGGGGCGTCAAGCTCAACATGCACGGTCCTTCAGCCTACCCAGAGGCTATATACTCATCAGGCAGCTGCGCCTCAGCATATGATATAGTCTGTTTGCTCAAAGTTTGATATGCCTTGTATCTGTTTGAGCTGAACTTGTAACTCCAGTCATGGCCAGCCGCTTATGCCGCGCATCCGAATGCGGTTTACCGCAATGAGTTAAATGCAGACGATTTCAAGACACTCTAAGAGGTCAAGTTGATGACCAGCCTTAGGCTTATTTTATTTTATCGACGGTTTAGCCCGTGCTATCCAGCATTTTGAAAATGACCTATTTAAATGCGATCGAGCCTCACTCAGAAACACCGGCGCACATTTATCCCTGTAAAATCCACGCTCTACATGGATGATTTTCAATACCTTGGTCATGCAAGGCGTCAGAACCAGGCATGGTCATAGTTTCAATACCTTGGTCATGCAAGGCGTCAGAACCAGGCATGGTCATAGTTTCAACATCAATGATGCAGGCCAGTGGTCACGGAGGCCAATACCAGGCTACATACTTTTAACTTTTAAGATCAACTTCAAGGCTAACCCGTTCGGTTTGAAGCTAGCCAAATTTTAAAATGAGTTACGTGCACGTTTTGTGATCAATAATTGTTCATGGTGTTGTTTTGAAATGTGTCTTAGGTTAACGGGAAAATAATGCACGAGGCAAATTTGCAGCAAACGGACATGGCACCAGAACGTGGTACCGACTTTAGCGTTAATGCAGTGTTAATCTTACATAGACCGACTGAAGCATTAGTTTGCCCGCGCACAGCCGTGCGCGGGTCAACTATGGCTGGAGTTTGCCAGAAGACATTTTGCTCACTGGGTATCTACTTAGGTACAACAGACCTGACTGCTTTATATCTAAGTTTGCCATATTTTGATGCGTGAAAAAGGCTCAACTAAGTAGGGCCTATATGCGCCACTCTTATCAAGCTGTACCCACTAGCTATAAAGGTCGGTGCCGGGGGGGGGGGGGGGGGGGGGGGGGGGCAGATCAAGTGCACAGTGCTGGCAACTTGTCCAAGCCCATCAGGCAATAGTCTTGAACTATCAATTAACTTTACTTTCTGCTCCTTGTATCTTGTCGGTTGATTTATAATACAAATAATAATAAATAGTATTTATATGGCGCATTTCTCATATTTATAATATAACTCAATGCGCAGGACATAGCCGCGAACTGAACCCAACAAGCACGCTCACGTGAATCACGCGCATTCCCTCACACACTGTACATAAACACAGAACACATAAACACAAGGGCAAGCTCAAGCGAGCTACTGAAATTTTGGAAATTTAAATCGTTTTAATATTTTTGACATTTGATTAAGTGGACTGAAATTAATACCGAATTGGTGGGGGAGGAAAGAGCAGGAGTACCCGGAGAAAGAACCCTTGACGGTCCGCCCGAATTAATGGTGACACTTACTAGAGGAGAAAAGTCCAACGCCGGAACCGAGTATCGAACCTCGCACCTCTTGCATTGGTGGCAGGCGCTTTTACCACTGCGCCACGGACCGCCCCTGTCAAAATATGGTTGTTGTGGTTTTTTTGTTGTTGTTGATTTTACCTTTTTCATGACCCTTGTGACCTTGACCTTGAGAGAGGTCACAAACTGAAAAGTTTAGAAAGGTCTTGCAAAAAAGTAACCTTGAAGACTGTGGCTTGAATAGTCTCAGAGAAAACGCCAACATTAAAGTTTACCAGGCGCGACGGCGGATGCCAGACGGACGAAGGACAGAAGAGCACTGGCCCAGTACATAGATTGACTATTGCTATCGCACATGAGCCATGGCAGGGATACTATGTCCTAGTTTGGCAGAACAAACATCGGGAAAGCTTTATCTGGGAGAATTTTAGCACTCAATGGAGGGTCACTTTACAATTACACTTAATGTCTGTATAAACTGAATGTATGTATAAACTGAATGTCTGTATAAGCTGAATGTCTGTATAAACTGAATGTCTGTATAAGCTGAATGTCTGTATAAACTGAATGTCTGTATAAACTGAATGTATAAACTGAATGTCTGTATAAGCTGAATGTCTGTATAAACTGAATGTCTGTATAAACTGAATGTCTGTATAAACTGAATATCTGTATGAACTGAATGTCTGTATAAACTGAATGTCTACTGAATGTCTGTATAAACTGAATGTCTACTGAATGTCTGTATAAACTGAATGTCTGTATAAACTGAATGTCTGTATAAACTGAATATCTGTATGAACTGAATGTCTGTATAAACTGAATGTCTACTGAATGTCTGTATAAACTGAATGTCTGTATAAACTGAATGTCTGTATAAGCTGAATGTCGGTATAAACTGAATGTCTGTATAAGCTGAATGTCTGTATAATCTGAATGTCTGTATAAACTGAATGTCTGTATAAGCTGAATGTCTGTATAATCTGAATGTCTGTGGTGCCAGATAAGCCTTATCATCCTGATACACCCATTGCTTGAAATTAATTTGACTGATAGTTCAATGGTGGTGCCAGAACAGCTTGGCGCCCTGGCGCCAAGCTATTTTGGCACCACCCTTGAACTAAAACAGTTAATCTATATGTAGCCATCACAGGACGACAAGCAGAGTTTACAAGATCAGTCTCAGGACGTAATGGGTTGAAGACTTGAAGCAGACAGGTCAGAATATTATCAGTAGTGGTATCATGACACTTGCAACAAATGTACGTTCAACATGGTCTGATTGACACTAACTACTGCCTCACATCTGTGCATTATCCTTTTTATATATGTGCAGACTGTAAGATGGAGAACATTCCAGAATTCAGCTTGACGGAATAATTATGGTACACGTCCTTTTCATCGAGGATGTGGACTTCCATGGTGTCAAGCACGTGGACGCACAAGATCGGATGAAAATAAAAGCTGCAGCATTCTGTCATGTTTTCGCTTTGCTTCTTCTTCTTCCTTCCTTCAGTTCACCCTGACCTAAAGGGACGTTAAAGATGCAATATCTTCAACCATTTAACCATGACGCGCTACAGTTGGCGATGGAGCGACCATGATAATTCAAGGGTAGTGCCAGATTAGCTTGACATCTGGCACTACCCTCGAGTTTCATGGTCGATCTTTCGCCTGCAACTGGCACATGGTCATTAGGCGACACCTTTAAAATTTGGAAAATGTGGTCGTGGGGTGAACGAAATAACCATTCTGTACACCAACTGTTAATCATTTTATTGGCTGCATGCACAAGCTGTGCCTGTGCCCCCCCCCCCCCTCCCCGCACCCTCTTCCACCCCACCCCATCAAATCCAATCACCGCACTCTCTCAATAAAGGATAAGTTCAGCGCAAATTTGTAGAACATTCTTCAGTTTATCACAGCCCTTCATCGAATCCATCATAAATAATCCACAGCTCTTGTAACACAACCAACATGGAAAAAACGGAAACCAATCAATTCATGTAATGTGCTGTAGAGCTGACTGTCTGGTCACTTAAAAACAAAATTTAAAAAAAACACCTCAAAACAAGCGACCGGTTAAAGAGAATGTAAGAGCTTCTGAAATAAGCGTACTACTAGCTATCAAAATTTTATTATGTATAAGGTCAGGACCTACGGCCTTATTTGGGTCCAGATTGTTTATAACATTAGTTACCACTGCATGATTAAGATGTATATGGGAGATTGATGTAGGTACATATTGCATATCGGGTACTGGGTAGTTGCTAACTTCTACCGTATATTGGCTTGTACAATGATTATTAAACGCCGTTGCTTTCTCCTCGTTCGAGTAATATATTTTACCGCTTTCCTCGACAGGAGGCATCTCCTCAATCGTAAATCCCTTTTTTGACATGAACGCTTTGACTAATTTCCACCAGTTCTTACTTCCGAAGTTTCTATTACAAGAAACACGATTGTCTAACTCTCAACCCCCGAGTAATCATGGCCGATTCATCATTGGGCGATTGATCCCGCATAAAGCATAAAATAAACAGACAGCACAGCACGCTTCATTGTGCCTTATAATTATACGGCTAGGGGACGGAGCGGCCATGACCACCCCTAGGTGATCCCCATGGTCGTTCCCTCTCCTATTGTCTGTATTCTATAGTCTGTATTACTTCTTTAGTCTTCTATAGTCAGTATGCCTTTTTTATTGTCTCTATGCCTTCTATAGTCAGCATGCCTTCTATTCTCTGAATGCCTTCTATAGTCAGCATGCCTTCTATTCTCTGAATGCCTTCTATTCTCTGTATGCCTTCTATTCTCAGTATGCCTTCTATAGTCAGTATGCCTTCTATACTATAGTCTGTATGACTTCTTTAGTCAGTATGCCTTCTATGGTCTGTATGCCTTCTTCTATAGTCTGTATGCCTTCTATAGTCTGTATGCCTTCTCATTGTCTGAATGCCTTCTATAGTCTGTATACCTCTATTGTCTGAATGCCTTCTATAGTTTGTATGCCTTCTATAGTCAGTATGCCTTCTATAGTCAGTATGCCTTCTACAGTCTGTATGCCTTCCATAGTCTGTATGTCTTCTATTCTCTGTATGCCTTCTACAGTCTGTATGCCTTCTATAGTCTGTATGCCTTCTTCTATAGTCTGTATGCCTTCTATAGTCTGTATGCCTTCTATAGTCTGTATGCCTTCTTCTATAGTCTGTATGCCTTCTATAGTCTGTATGCCTTCTATAGTCTGTATGCCTTCTTCTATAGTCTGTATGCCTTCTATTCTCTGTATGCCTTCTATAGTCTGTATGCCTTCTATTCTCTGTATGCCTTCTACCCCCACCCGGGTCTGCCCTGGGGGACTTGGGTGGGGTTAGGTACTTTTTAGTTCCCAGGGTCACCCTGGTCAGCCCCACAGGGTGGGTTTCCTTTCTATTCTGGGGCACGTGTTTCTGTCTACCCTTGGTCCATTCACCTGTATTTTCCTTTTTAAACTCTCCCTACTGTCTGCACTGCCTGTAGCTCTTGATATTGGATGTGTGTTGCTAAATGGTCTTAGCTTTATTTAGGCCCCATGTGTTAGGTTTATTTAACGTATTTGACCGGCTGGCGACATACATTCAATGTTCTGTTTAGTTGTTTTTTTTTCACAAGCAGTGCAGGCACGTCCTGAGAAAGCCTTGTTGCTGTCGGGACGCTAAGCAATGTACAATCAATCAATCAATGTATGCCTTCTATAGTCTGTATGCCTTCTATTCTCTGTATGCCTTCTATTGTCTGTATGCCTTCTATAGTCTGTATGCCTTCTATTCTCTGTATGCCTTCTATTGTCTGTATGCCTTCTATTCTCTGTATGCCTTCTATTGTCTGAATGCCTTCTATTCTCTGTATGCCTTCTATAGTCTGTATGCCTTCTATTGTCTGAATGCCTTCAATTGTCTGAATGCCTTCAATTGTCTGAATGCCTTCTATTGTCTCGGAATGCCTTCAACTGTCTGAATGCCTTCTATTTTCTGAATGCCTTCAATTGTCTGAATGCCTTCAATTGTCTGAATGCCTTCTATTGTCTTAATGTCTTCTATTCTCTGTATGCCTTCTATAGTCTGTATACCTTCTATTCTCTGTATGCCTTCAATTGTCTGAATGCCTTCTATAGTCTGTATGTCTTCTATAGTCTGCATGCCTTCTATTGTCTGTATGCCTTCAATTGTCTGAATGCCTTCTGTAGTCTCTATGCCTTCTATTGTCTGTATGCCTTCTATAGTCCGTATGCCTTCTATAGTCTGTATGCCTTCTATTGTCTGAATGCCTTATATTCTCTGCATGCCTTTTATTGTCCGAATCAGTGCCTTTTATTGTCTGTATGCCTTCTATTCTCTGTATTGCTCCTTTAGTCTTCTATAGTCTACGGGTGTGTGTGAATGACGACATCGAACCACGGCCTCTGCCATTGACACATGGCAATTAACAGCGCTGTCGTATCGTTATCTTCGATGGCAACAGCGGCCAACCATTGCCTGACCTGAACATGTGGCGTGCTAGTCGGCAGGCGTAAGCCAGCGCTCCAAAGGCCATCGGGCCGACATCAGGCTGATGGCCCTTTACGCATTGCGTAATGAGTGCCGCGTGACACATAGTATGCAAATCGCCGTCAGGCTGTCCTTGCGAACAACACACTGCTGCAATCGGCTTATACTCGGTACAGGCAACTAAAGTAAGATAATGGCCTCAAGCCACTGCCAGTAACTGCCTGCTTGTTAGAATCGCTGCCAATGGTCTCAGCCTGTCTTCCCGAAATCTTCGCTATTTGAGTTGAACGCCAAAGAACATCATCTTGTCTGGCAACGAGCAAAGTATAAGCTACAAGCTGGTTTCAGCAAGAGGCACGGCGCCACACCAGACCCCGCCAATGCCACCCCTCATACACAATTGCAAAAAATTCATTTGACTAGATAGTTCAAGGGTGGTGTCAAAATAGCTTGGCGCCTGAGGCGCCAGGCTATTCTGGCACCACCTTTGAACTAAAAAGATAATGTCCTAATGTGTAATGTAGCCGGAGGCGCCAAGCTATTCTGGCACCACCTTTGAACTAAAATGATAATGTCCTAATGTGTAATGTAGCCTTCATAGGACAATAAGTACATTTTAAAAAGCCTTAGGGTCGAATGGGTTAAAAGATCAAGTGTCCACCTGCAGGCTACCCCACCGACAAACACCCCCCACCCCCAACCCCGTTACCGCCATTAACAAGTGTGTCATCCTGCGTAAATAATGCAGTCACGGCAGATCTATAATCTGACATTTCAATATAATGACACATGGTCTACATAAGTGAAATGCGTGCACAACTGTGAATGTCCCAGTGCAGCCCAGACTGTTCAGTGATAATTTATCGAGGACACAAACAGGAAATACTTACTGCCGTTTCCTGCGAGTCCCTTCCCGCGCTGTAGTGTCATGCAAATAGAACGAGGAAGTTGAAAGTCAGTGCATCAGCAACTGAACACGCCCTCGGGCAAACGTCGGCCAGAGGTACAGATTCTCATGAGCCTCTGGATCCGCGAGGACTCACAAGGTCCTTTTTCTTCTGAATTTGTCGGGGCTTGAAATGGTTTAACAAAACAGTGACAATCAAACCGGACACTAACCTTCACTGAAAAGGTGTAAATACTCACACTTAGGTGCAGGGGCTCGTGACAATCTATGCCTCGTGTTTGCCTTTCTACGTCTGCGTTCCTCTCACAGTGGAAACCCCAGCAAAGAGAGAAACACGCGGCCTCGCAATTAAAGAACAATGGCAACATAGTTTGATTGAATTTTCCGGCTTAATTCAAACCATTGTTTAAAGGTTGGTGATTCAGACAAGGACACAATAGTCTACTTGACTTAGCTGGTGGAGATGTGTAGATACTGAGTTTCACATCCCGCTGCATTGTACCATTGTTTTCTTGTACGTATGTCCGTTTTGATGAGAAGAATGTCACTCATTAAGCACATGGCCTCCTTTCCCACATTTTGGAGGAGCTGTACTCTGTACCTATCGACTATGTCATTGTTGCAGGAGAAGGATCGACCATGGTAATTGAAGGGTAGTGCCCGATGAGCTTGGCGCCTGATGGCGCCACGCTCATCTAGCACTACCCTTGAATTATCATGGTCGATCCATCTCCTGCAGCAGGACGTTGGGGTTACACGAGCTAACTTGAAATATAATAAATTGTGCTGTCATTGTCCACTCCAAGCGTGTTTCTTTCTTTGTTGGGTTTGCGGCTACTTTCTGTTCTGAAATGTATCTTACACGTGGGGAGGTGTGGAAAGGTGGAGATGGGGGGGGGGGAGGGGGGAGGGAGGAGAAGAGAGGAGGGGAGGGGAGGGGAAAATATCATCCACTGGAGTTGCAAAGTTATTTTGGGCTCGCATCCATGCACATGTCGCTGACTGAGATACAGGGCGCTTGACATCGACGTGCCCAAATATCTCCGCAAAGAAACACTTTTCTGTACCACTCTAACCACACATAATTATCATGTAGAGCCAGTTGACCTAACATGCAATTTTTTTTTTTTTACTGAACTTCTATGATTTGTTGTTTTCTCACTGCAGTCGTAAAATAATGGTGAAATGACAAAAACAAGCCATGTTTAATTCCCTAAGTAGAGCCCAGGCAGATTTTAATACCGAGGTCAATCATGCA
This sequence comes from Semisulcospira habei, assembly GCA_036245525.1. Classification (NCBI taxonomy): domain Eukaryota; kingdom Metazoa; phylum Mollusca; class Gastropoda; family Semisulcospiridae; genus Semisulcospira; species Semisulcospira habei. Next base: position 175,948,977 of record BTPG01000007.1, on the reverse strand, counting down.
GACTTCATGTACACCTACGCAGTTTCTGTGTAAAAACGTGGCCAATTCACGTGAAAATGGATCTTTCGGATACTGGGCTTAATATATCTGGGGCAAATTAAGGGATTTAAAATCAGTCGTTTCATGACAAAAATTGGAATTGTTACGACTGCACAGCCAAACTGACCCATTGTTCACGTGTCATGTAAGTCAGGCGCATTAGGTCCGCTGTCGGTGAGTGATGTTGTTCTAAGACTGGTGTAGACAAGGGATTCTTGGCGGACATATTTGCGAAACACGTTGTGCGCTCCCGATGTCTAAATACCTATACATGTGTGGAATGTCAACTGTCCCCTTGTCCTGACCGGACCTCTAGCCTGTGGCAGACTAGACCTATACATGTGTGGAATGTCAACTTTCACCTTGTCCTGACCGGACCTCTAGCCTGTGGCAGGCATCTTTTCATCCTAATAAAGTCAGACGCACCTTCTTTCCAAACAAACTGATATTACAGACATGAGTCCACTTGTTATTTCTGTACCATCAGTAATGATCAACAAAAAAAGAGGAGACAATACAAGTAACACGGGCCGACCGACTCACTGTGTGGTTATTGTCCTCAGTTCCTTACGCTTGTTGCAGTGTTTGGCTGCAAACATATAACAATACTAATCAGTGACAAAACAACAAGAACACACACGAACTACCACGCAATGGTGGCATTAAAGCAGTCCGCTCAAATGTGGGCTCTGATTGCTAAACTGTTTTGATAAACGGAGTCTCACTGTCTTGCCTCAGCAGAGAAATTTCTACTCTTTTCACAGTCCATGTGACTATGCACACGTAACAAAGGTTTTCTAGTGTCCCTGGTAAATGTTGTTTCACAGTCCATTTGACTATGCACGCGTAACAAAGGTTTTCTAGTGCCGTTGGTAAATGTCGTTGAAACTCTCTTACGCACAAATGAGAACCGAGGAGAGCAGAGAAGTCTTTCATTGCTTACATTTAGACTGCAAAACCTGTTAGCTTCTTTGTTCAGCATTACTGTAAAACACACTGGGAACATTTGAAAACAAAGCAGGTGTTGCCAACTATTGATCCTACATTGTCAGGAACAGGTCGACAGCACGCACGCACGCATGCACGCACACACGCAAGCGCACACACACACACACACACACACACACACACACACACACACACACACACACACACACACACACACACACACTGACACACACACACACACACACACACACACACACACACACACTGACACACACACACACACACACACACACACACACAATTTTGTTTAATGGCGACCACGTTCGACGGGCCCGAAGTTTAAGGTGCGTAGGAATCGCCAAGGAAACATAATCAGAAGGTGCCGGTGTGAATATGTCGCTCTGTGTTCAAAAGACCATCCATATTTGAGTCCGACTCATCCGAGTTCCGTTCAATTTAACAGAGCAGTGTTCACGTAAATATTAGACATAGAAAGAGCAGCCTTGGCCAGCAGGAAAAAAAAAAATGTTTCGAGCTTATTTTGGAAAACGAGAACCGCGTTTGACTTATCGGCCGAAGTTTAATTAACTCAAACCGGACCATTTAAGAAACACCGCGTAAAATGAGTCCTAGAAGAGCAGCTTTCAAGGACAGGGGAGGGGGGGGGGGGGGGGGGGGGGGGGGGGGGGGGGGGGGGGAATGGTTTGACTTCAACGTTTTTTTTTTCTGTGACAGTGGCGTTAAAACTGAATTTTAAAAAAAAGTTCGACTCTTCGAACTTTAGCGGAGAAACACGTCGATCTTAGCTTATCCCAAGTTCCACAGGCCCCATTCAGCACTGACGCACTACAGCAGGAAATGGATCGACCATGATAATTCAAGGGTAGTGCCAGATTAGCTTATCCCAAGTTCCACTTAGTCCATTCAGCCCTGACGCACTACAGCAGGAGATGGGTCGACCATGATAATTCAAGGGTAGTGCCAGATTAGCTTATCCCAAGTTCCATTTAGTCCACTCAGCCCTGACGCACTACAGCAGGAGATGGGTCGACCATGATAATTCAAGGGTAGTGCCAGATTAGCTTATCCCAAGTTCCACTTAGTCCACTCAGCCCTGACGCACTACAGCAGGAGATGGGTCGACCATGATAATTCAAGGGTAGTGCCAGATTAGCTTATCCCAAGTTCCACTTAGTCCATTCAGCCCTGACGCACTACAGCAGGAGATGGGTCGACCATGATAATTCAAGGGTAGTGCCAGATTAGCTTATCCCAAGTTCCACTTAGTCCATTCAGCCCTGACGCACTACAGCAGGAGATGGGTCGACCATGATAATTCAAGGGTAGTGCCAGATTAGCTTATCCCAAGTTCCATTTAGTCCACTCAGCCCTGACGCACTACAGCAGGAGATGGGTCGACCATGATAATTCAAGGGTAGTGCCAGATTAGCTTATCCCAAGTTCCACTTAGTCCACTCAGCCCTGACGCACTACAGCAGGAGATGGGTCGACCATGATAATTCAAGGGTAGTGCCAGATTAGCTTATCCCAAGTTCCACTTAGTCCATTCAGCCCTGACGCACTACAGCAGGAGATGGGTCGACCATGATAATTCAAGGGTAGTGCCAGATTAGCTTATCCCAAGTTCCACTTAGTCCATTCAGCCCTGACGCACTACAGCAGGAGATGGGTCGACCATGATAATTCAAGGGTAGTGCCAGATTAGCTTATCCCAAGTTCCATTTAGTCCACTCAGCCCTGACGCACTACAGCAGGAGATGGGTCGACCATGATAATTCAAGGGTAGTGTCAGATTAGCTTATCCCAAGTTCCACTTAACCCATTCAGCCATGACGCACTACAGCAGGAGATGGGTCGACCATGATAATTCAAGGGTAGTGCCAGATTAGCTTAGCGCCTGTCGGCGCCAAGCTAATCTGGCATTGCCCTTAAATTATCATGTTGGATCCATCTCCTGTAACTGGCGCATTGTCATTAGTTGACGCCTCCAAAATTGGGGAAATACGGCCGTCAGGCAGAATGAGGTAAAGCAGTTGTAGTTATCTGTTGTAAAATGAGTCATAGCCAACGTAGCCGTGTTGGACTTAGGCGTATGTTGTAAAATGAGTCATAGCCAACGTAGCCGTGTTGGACTTAGGCGTGTGTTGTAAAATGAGTCATAGCCAACGTAGCCGTGTTGGACTTAGGCGTATGTTGTAAAATGAGTCATAGCCAACGTAGTCGTGTTGGACTTAGGCGTATGTTGTAAAATGAGTCATAGCCAACGTAGCCGTGTTGGACTTAGGCGTATGTTGTAAAATGAGTCATAGCCAACGTAGCCGTGTTGGACTTAGGCGTATGGGACTGTACTTCACTTATGTTTATTATTATTACTCACAAACCAGATAGGTGAGGCTAGCGCTGGCAGAATTGTACAACAAACCAAGGGGAATTACTCAGTGCTGGACAACAGTTAGATCCCCTGCCCCCGCCTATCAGGCACCCAATCGCCAGCCCACAGAGAAATACGCAGGTATAGAATAAGACTAGTAATGCACCTTCGTATTTGTGTATGTATTTTTCCCCTGCCTACTTCCTAAGTTCCGGAGAAAGACATGGGTTATATAAGAGACCTGATGCATCTTATTAGAGATGCAAATGATCGTCTTATTCTATACCTGCCTGTGAGCTGCCTCTCTTTGTTTCAAGGCAAATTTCTGACTTTGACTTCCATCGTGATAGCTGGGTGGAGTGGAGCCCCCTAACAGCTGGTGTGGGTCCGCCATTGCTGGGTGGAAATCTTTTTGTCGAGTTGGTCGTCCGAAATAGTTTTTTTTCTGAAGGAGATTGAGCCTGTGAGCAGCTGTTTCAGGTTTAGACTCAGTTGTTTGTCTCTCACTTTGATAAGGGTGTGACGATCCTGACGGTCTTGGCGGTCCTGACAGTGTTGGTATTGAAACTGGTCCTGACAGCGGGTCAGTTACATGAGCCTTTTCTGTTAGCACCTGATGCTGTAATTTTTTTTGGTTTGTTCCATTCGGCTAATCTTTTTCTGCCTCTATCCGGCCTGGACTTTTTGGTTTAGTGATCGTTTGAACCTGCATCAAAACAGGGTTCTGTTGTGGAGTCATCTGGGTCTCGTCCATTTGGTCCATTCGGTCCATCCTTTTCTTTTTCTAGAATTTTTATTAAAAAAAAAATCAATATGGCTCCCAGTAACAAGCAAGGTTACCACAGGTGCAAGGTAATTGCCAAACTTGTAAAACATGACACATGCTTACCAATTGAACTTGAAACAATAGGGTTGCTTTCAAGGTCGTGTGATAGACTGTCAGTGTCTACAGGTAGAAAGTGACTCACTGCTTTTGTGTATAAACAGACAAGAGACTGACTCAGATCACAAGTCATTAATGAAGCAATGTAATTTTCATATTTGGAGTGTAGCTTGATTAACTCCTCAGCCGTGAGGGATTCTATATCTTCTGTCATGTATTGTTTTCCAAGATAAGCTTTTGATTTACCTGAAACAACTACAGAGAGAAGGCGCTGTTTTATAGAGTATAAGTCTTTGTTTTCTACAGCAATGATATCACTTAAAAGAAGTAATTCTTTTTGGTTCATTTTATAATAAAAGATATTAATTTTTGAAACTATAATTAAACTTATTAAACACACATTTTAGTGTGTAAATGTTTACATTGTTGAGTTATCCTCTGTTAGCAATTCTGCTCGGTGTTAAACCCGAATAACTAAACTAATCTGTTGGTAATTACTATACAGGGAGGTACATAAAATGGTGACTGTTCAAACAATAATGTTTTAGGGGTAAATTCTGATGGTATTTACTCTGTGCGGGGTACGTGGATAATGAGGGTTCAAAAAGTAATAATTAAGGGGGTTAACTCAGTCATTGTGTTAATGCTGCTTCAAATCTCTCTTTATATCTTTTTCTTCTCTAAGTGTTTCAGGAGCTGTTGTAAGACAACTTTCTCCAGTACCTTAGAAATGAATGGTAGGTTGGATACAGGTCTGTAGTTTTTTAGGGTATTCTGTCCAAGCCTGGTTTTATAGCAACGGGGTAACAACAGCCTGTTTGAAAGAACAGTTCCGGCTGACAGAGACTTGTTTACAATAGCAGCAATCAATGGCGGTGCAAGATCGCTGATGCACTGCTTTTGGAAACATTAGAGGGCACAACGCATAGTTTTGTTATATTATGGTATTGTCTAAAGCCCCGCTACACTGTTTTAGTAGCCACATGGAGGCCAGTCCTTACAACATTTGTGGTCTCTAAACCTATGATGCACGGCATAGGGCCATATAAAACAGGTACAAATGTGTTCAGGAAGCATTTCCATATCCATAAATGATAGGCATTAGAGGGTACAACGCATAGTTTTGCTATAAGGCGAATTGCCTCTTTTTTTTGTATTTTGTCAGCATCGGTATGTCATACTGTGGCTGTTGAGATTGTTGGTTGCTCTCTGCTGGCTGCTAAGATAGTGGCTGCCCTCTTCTGGTCCATTTTGCTCGGCGTCTCGTTAAGTGGCTGCCCTCAAACGGCTTACTAGTACAACTAAATCAACTTTAATGTAATCCAAACTTCTAACACGTGATTATTTTGTGTTTAGGCACGCAATAGTAGTTACGGATATGGTTATTTTAGCTTAGGACAGGTTATTACCGGTTATTCCGGGTTTAGTGACACTAGGTGGACTGACCTAGCAAACTGGCACACCACTTCACGCGGGGTCCTATAGTGTCAGAGATACCGTGTTTGGATTTAACTTCAGCAAGAGGATTTAGCTGGTTATTGATGCATTGTGTTGAGACCCTGCCGGGTGAGTGTAAATCCTAATTATTTATGTGCGCTATGCTGGATAAGAGTGTGTGTTGAGCAGGTTAAGTGCAGCCTGGTTAAAACATGGAGAAAGGAAAATGGCCACCGCGGAGCGCGTGGCCGACAGCGCTGACCTAGATCAGCGCCGCCAGTCGCTCACTCCGGCTGAGTTGGCATACCTCATTGGTTAGTTCGGGTTTAACGTCCACCGCACCAAAGTGATAATGGACGGCCCTAACGGGCGGCTTATGGGGGACAGGGAAATCTATTACCTATGAAGTACGACCTGAACACTGATCAACTCAGGCGCACTCCAACTGTACCACTTTGATTTACCAGGACCTTTCAACGGACATGCTATTCAACAAGCCCGTCTCTTCCCCCTGGATTACGAGTCCAGTTAACCGGGCCGGGGATGGGTATTCGAACCCATGACGCGGCTATTCGCTCTCCTGCTCTGACTCTTAACCGCCTGAGCTATTTCGGACTCTTTGGTATAACTCGCCCTGTAGGCTGTAGGCGGGTTAAATGTACACATGTCGTTTGTACACATGCTAATTGTACGCTACCCATTTGTGCCAAGATGCAAAATGTACACAGACCAAATCAGTATGGGTATAAATGTACACAAAAATATGATCTCGGAGTCGGAGAAATCGTCACATGACTTCTGTGGTCACATTCAAAGACTTCAATTTGTGATACTTTTTAGTTTCGGTTGTCAAGAAACTCAATCAGCTGCACTTGCCTGACGGTTGCCTCCATCATTTGGTGTGAAAATCAGGGGAAGTAACTAATGAGACCCGGAACAGTTTGCTTGACAGAAATACTCTGAGATCATGCACGAGAACACGATATTACGCACTGTGTGTATGTATTTCTACCCATTTTCTTTACTTGCATCTCGCCACGAATGGGTAGTGTACAATTAGCGTGTGTACAGTTGATGTGTGTACATTTAATCCCCCTACAGGGCGAGGTATACCAACTCGGCCTCACTCCGCGCAGCCACACAAGTCGGGTTTATACAGTAATTCAGCTCGTTTAACAACATTGGGGTGTTTGTTTCGCACCTCAGTGCACTGGGCAGTGAAATGTGGGTATGTCAGGTTGTATGCTTGGGGGTTAAGGCCTCGCTACAGCATGTGGGGCGTGAGAACTTCGCCCGCCAGCTGTCTGTATATTAAATTCTATGAATAACTGGGTCAATAAAGGGGAATGTTTTACCTAATGGGGAAATTATACAGTTATCAACTGGAATTGAACTATTTCTTTTTAGCTGATTGGTTGTGTTTGGTTTTTAAACGATGTTTTATGAATCTTCCTATTTTTATCTGCAGTTCCAGGGAGGAGGGAGGAAGCTGGATTTCTGACGAGCCAGGGACTCTGGTTGCTCTGGCCTTAGCGGCCTTGTCCGCGAGTACATTTCCAGAGATCTATCCCTACATGTGCAGGGATCCACTGGAGTATTGTGTTGACCCTGGGGACAAAGAGTTGGTGAATCATATTTGATTTTTCCTGTATGATTTTGGCCTAAGACTGGGCTCAGTCGAGGAGATTAATTTTTATTGCAGTTTGCAAGTCTGAGTAAACAAGGATCTGTTAGTGGTACATCTACAATGGCAGGGCTAGTAGATGTTGAAGTGCCAGAGATATCGCGACTAGCTCTGCCGTGCAGATGCAGCAGTCCTCATTTAAATTAAATGATATGGTTTTAAGTGTGGGAACTGGGATGTAGAATCCCCCACCAACATGTTGGTCATTGGCATTGGTACTGACGTGATTGGAGGCCAAAAACTGGAAACAGTTAATAAATTCAAATACTTAAGAGCCATTGTGATAGATGAGGGATCAAAACTAGAAATACTGTCCAGGATTGCGCAGACAACAACAGCACTTAATCAATCCAGACCAAAAAGGTGACTGCCAAGCGTGTAATATGCAAAGAAGTACCCAACGGAGAAAGAAACACGCTTAGAGAAGACGGGTACAACACAATTTATTAATATTTCGGGTAAATACCCTTTGTCAAAATAGACAAACAAACAAACAGAGAGATTTATTAATATTTTGGGTAAATACCCTTTGTCAATTTATTAATATTTCGGGTAAATACCCTTTGTCAAAATAGACAAACAAACAATTTATTAATATTAAACAATTTATTAATATTTCGGGTAAATACCCTTTGTCAAAATAGACAAACAAACAAAGAGAGAGATTGATAGTGACAGGCCTATCGTAACCATGATCTACCATCCCCACACCAATCCGGTGCGTAAAATCCTTCTTTCTAACTGGGGTCTTTTGTCATCCAGTCAAGAATCTGCTGCTATCTTTTCTGAACCTCCGTTGGTAGCCGCTTTCAAGAGGGATATTAATTTGCGGGACATGCTTGTTCGCTCTACTCTCAAGCCTCGTCATACCACCAGACCCTCCGGCTCCACTCCGTGCAATGTTCCTAATTGCAAGACGTGTCCTTTTATTTGCCCTTCCACCGTGGTGAATGGTCCACGTTACAAATTCAACATAGACAGATACTTCACGTGTCAAACCACCAACATGATTTATGTCATCTCCTGTGTGAAATGCGGCCAACTCTATGTTGGAGAGACGGAAAGAACCATCAACGACCGTTTCAAAGTCTAACATCTTCAGTCTGTCAAGTACCAATACAACAGACCGGTCGGACGACATTTCAATCAGGTCGACCACTCCGTCTCGGACATTTGGGTTAAAGGCCTCTGGCTTATGCAAGCCAGTAATGTCTGGGCCAGGAAAGACTGTGAAAAATTTCTGATTAATAAACTGGGCACTGTGGCGCCACTCGGGATGAATATGAAAGATTAACATTGTTTACCTTGCTTGTGTCTGCTACTTTACCTCACTGACGGTTTTACTACTCACTAATCAGTTAGGTGAGGTTGGCGCTGGTTGATATCATGTACATTTCCCTTGGGGACTTTTACAGCGCTGGCCGAACGTTTAGTTGGATCCCTTGCCCTTCCATGTCGGGCGCCGGGTCTCCGGCTCACGGTTTGATACGCGGTTTTGGGGCGAGGCGATCGTGTGCATCCCTTGTGGATGTATGTGGTCGTCTTGTTGCGTGCCTGTGTGTTTTTCTGTGGGCTGGTGGGTGCCTGTTGGGTGGGGTTGGTGGCTCTGGCTGGTTGTCTTCCGCCCCCACCCCCCACCCCTTTTTTTTTTTTTTTCTCTCTCTCTCTCTCTCCTTCTACCTCTCTCCCTCTTTCTCCCCCCCCCCCCTACCCCCTTTACCACTTCTCTCTAGCCCTCTTTCTCTCTTTACGCTTTTTCCTTTTCCCTTCTTCCCCTTCCTCCTTCCCCCCCCCCCCCCCCGCCCCCATCTCTCTCTCTCTCTCTCTCTCTCTCTCTCTCTCTCTCTCTCTCTCTCTCTCTCTCTCTCTCTCTCTCTCTCCCCCCTCCCCCCCCCCTCTTATTTTTTTAGTTACCCTTGAAGACGGTTTCACAACTACCTACTCTCCACTTATACCAATATTCTCTTACTGAATTTGATTCTTTGCTTTGTTTTCATGACTTATTACTTGTTGTGTACCGTGCTAAATGCTGGGTTTTTTTTCCCGGGGTCCTCCCGTTTTTCCCCGAGGTAGTCCTCAACTTGAAGGTGATATAAAGTTTGCCTTCGGGTTGGTGTTTAGCAGGCTTTGTGTATTAGACACTCAGCCTACTTCGTGCCCAAGGGTACTCCCCGTTCGTTCTCTCTCTCTCTTTCTCTCTCCGTCTCGCTCTCTCTCTCTCTCTCTCTCTCTCTCTCTCTCTCTCTCTCTCTCTCTCTCTCTCTCTCTCTCTCTCTGTCTCTCTTTCTCTGGCCTCATCTACACGCCTTTTCTTTCGCTCGCTCCTGCACGTGCTTGCACACACTCTTGTCTCTCGTGTTCAGGTTCTTTCCGAGTCTCTCTCTTACGATTTTTCGTTGACGTCATTTTTACTTTTTCCGCACTTTTGTTCTTCCTTTTCTTTTATTTTACGTCACCTCCTTCAGTTGCCACATTCCTTCTGCCAATGAAGATAAGTAGCGGCTAATCTCTCTGTTTGTTTGTTTGTCTATTTTGACAAAGGGTATTTACCCGAAATATTAATAAATTGTGTTGTACCCGTCTTCTCTAAGCGTGTTTCTTTCTCCGTTGGGTACTTCTTAACAACAGCACTGACAAGATTGAAGACCATATGAAAGGACAGAAACATCACACTCTGCTCCAAAATCAAACTGATGCGCTCCTTAGTCATCTTAGTGTTCTTATACTGTGAGTCATGGACCCTCACTGCAGACCTTGAAAAGAGGATACAAACCACTGAAATGAGATGTTTTCAAAGGCTGCTTGGCATTTCATACAGAGATCACATCATGAACGAGGAAGTGGGAAGCAGAATCAGGCAATCCATCGGGCCCTATGAAGACCTATTAGCCATTGTGAAAAAGTGCAAACTGATGTGGTATGGGCATGCCACGCATTCAGCTGTTGTCAAAACAATCCTGCAAGGCACTGTGCAAAAAGGACGGAGAGGAAGGCAGAGGAAACGATGGGAGGACAATATCTCTAGAGTGGACATGACTGAAGCTGAGCAATGTACTAAGAATGACAGAGAACGGAGGAATGGAGGGAGCTGGTTGCCAAGTCATCAGTGGTGCCGCAACAGTCGGCAAGACTGCTGGATTTAGATAGATAGATAGATATATAATATCATTATATGTTGGTCATTTATACGGGAATCATCAGTATAGACTGTCACAGCCCTGGGGTACATTTTTTCTTTGTACTCCAGGGTTGTAGTTTTCTGTATGACTATGAGTATTTTCTTTTTTACTAATATTTGTGATTTTTATTTTTATAGAGGTACAGATTTATGGGTCCTGGGTGGAGGTATTGGGACTGGTATTGTGCAGACGCTTTGAGGTTTGACGTCGGATACCATAAGGACATCCTCAATGAAGCCAGGTAAGGTTAGGATGATGCGCTGTTTGGTAGCGGTTACTGATTCCTGTAGTTCCATTTGGTAGATTGTTTCAGTGTTGTTATTTATGGTATGTGACCAGATGGCATAATTATGTTGCACATAGCTGTTTGCGGTATAGGACTAAGGGAAGTAATCCAGCCTGTGCATAGGTTGCCATATTATTGGCTTTTCCTCTAACTACACTTGCGGTGAGTGCGCCCCGTGGAAAGAACGCAAGTGGTCCCAGCTGTGGGGGTTTTATCGGCTCGGACGGCCTGCGGAGCAGACTAGAGAAGCTACCAGGCCGTCAGCAAGTCACTCGGCGGCATGAGAGTTTTGAGACCCTCCGGCTACCTCTACACCGCCAAGCCCCACAGCACCACTCCTACGAGCGATGCCAGAGAAGGTAGGCCCACCTTCTCTTAAGACGCAGTACCCATTCCTTGTAGTTGGCCCTCAGGTAACGATGGCCAGGATGGCGTGCTCAGTCTCAGTTGGTCCTCCAGCAGGGATGACCGAGACTTTATCGTCCTTCTCACGTGGCCTTCTATTTGGGACGACCGAGACACGGACCACTCCGAAGAGGACAGCCCACGAATCAAGGCTTCAAGTCTGGCCTGCGGCCACCTCCAACAACCGCCGCTCCCCTCGCTCTGAGGACGCAGGGATAGTTACGGTCGCTGCACTCCCAGGCAGCTGGATCCCATGCACTAGCTCGCATGCTCGAGGGCATCGCCCTTTTTGGAACTGATCACCTAGTCCCCAGAGCATCGTATTGAGACCGACAACCAGACTCTCCACAACGATGCACAAGGTCCCCGGCACGTCGTCCGACCGTGATGGAGCTTAGCAGGACCCGGCACTCCTCCCGTGACCACCGAGCAAGATGGGACCGCGCTGTCATAGGTACCAGGCATACAGAGCGACCCCAAAGCCTTATTTCTGCGCGGTCCTCCCCGCCCCGGCGTTTTCTGCGCAGACGCACGGCTCCTTCCTGGGATAGGTGCTATGGGACCCCGCCGGACAGGGCTTCGATGTAGGACGATGTTTTTCGTCCGGATTCGCAATAGGGCCTCAGCGTAATACACAGACACCCTCAGTCTGCACACGGAGGACTCGGCGTCGGCCCTTTTTTCCAGATTCCTTTTCCGACCCCCGCAGCGACCCCCCCCCCCCCTTCAGCTTCCAACGTGGTAGGAGAGGTGCCCTTGTCTTTCAAGACCACCTGGGCCTTAGATGAGGTGGCCCGGATCATCTCCGCCATCCTTCCTTTGGGTACGTGTCCGCCTCCTCCACCGCTCAAGAGGAAGGCTATGGCTTCAGTGGACGCACCTTTCCAAGCAAAGCGGTTAAAATCTCTTCCCCAGCCTCAGTTTTCAGGACGTGTCCAAAGCCTTTATCAAGCATTTGTGGCAAGGCAGGCTGCGGGATAAAGGTTTCATCTCTCTGTGGCCTACAGACATCAACATCAAGTTCATGCAGAAATGGTATGTGGGTCACTTTCAAACCTTCGTTTGTCCCCTCCCAGCGGTGGACCTGAAGGCGGAGCTACAGGCCGGCGGTGCAGGGCCGGTGTGACGCTTCACCCTCCCTCCCCCCCTCCCCCCCCCCCCTCCCCCCCCGCCCCCACCCCCCGGGCTTGAGCTTACAGCAAGTTTGATCCAGAATTTCATCGCATGTGCTGGCTTCCTCGATCTGGCTAAGCAGGCGGTGGGTCGAGGATTTGAGGACTTTTGGGAGTATGCCAAGTGAGTCTCGTTTATGGGACATCCACGCCCTAGCGGTTACGGCGAATCACACAGTGCACCACTCGGCGACCAACGCTCTCGCAGCGGCGGCTAACTGTGACTTGATGAGGCGGGACGCCATCCTGAGAGGTTGCCCCGGCATCCCTGCAACCTTTAGCGCTCAGCTCCACCGGGCTCCGTTGGGCAGTCCACGCCTCTTCGGACCCTCCTGGCAAGAGGTGAAGACTCGGCGAAGGACCTGTGGCCTAGTGTCCCCAGAGTGGAGTACTCCAGATTTCGGGCTGCCTGCAAGGACGAGGGTTGCGCCCTGCGGAACTTCAGACCCATTACCGATTTCAGCCTAAGAATCCGTTGTGTATACCAGACTCCTTGAAGTAGGTTGTGGCAACCAAAATTTCATTATAACTTGAGACTTTCCCTACATTGTTTTATTAATATAGCATTAAGAAACAAACATCACCCAAAAAAAAAAATTGTAGCTATGTTGATTAGTTCCCGAGATACAACATTTTAAACTTTTAGGCTTTTAGTCTGTGGGCCGCCAAACCTAACGAAAAGCCATTTTCAGACGAGGGATACAGAGACACTTAAGAAGATACGGGCTTCATCTTTTTTTTCACAATCTGTATTATCAGGAGAGTATCAGAAACAAATATGAAAACCATAACGCAGTACAATGATGTGTAATGAGTTGCTAAAAAAAAAAAAAAAAAAAAATCAATTGGAGCTGAGCTGAAATTGCACAGAAGTCAAACTTTGTGACCATATTGTGAAAAATCTTACTCTTAAAATAACCTTTTGTGAGATGATTTTATCAAATCAAACAGTAAGCTTATTTTTTTTCCAGACTGTAATATACATAAACCTTTCTGATAAGGTGCCAAAGTCCAGAAAATGCTCAAAATGACATATCGCGGACATGAGCAACGACGCAAAACATGAAAATTAGCATAACTTCTGAACGCCTTGATGTTAAACATTTCACAGCAGACTCCTTGAAGGTTTTGTTCCGGGATGTGCCCTCTGACAAGAAATTCAGTTTTCTGAGAGAGTGCCATCCTCGCGCTGGGACCATACGGCGTTGAGGCGCGTCCCCTGGGTGGTGGATAGGGGGTCCCTCGAGAGAGGGGTGCACCGAATGAAATAAGGTGCCGTGAACCAACATGGTCTAAGGGAAGGTGACCCCGACAGAAAACCCCTGGTCCTCCTAGTAAGGGGGTTGGGCGTGGGGGTAGCTTCCCCACCCTGCAAAAAAAGGAAATAGCTACAAAAACGCCGACGAAAAGACTAACAGTAATTCCTTTCCTGGAGGAGGAAGGTTCTTCTACCAGAAGACTTATGACGTCCTGTGGTGAAAGCCGGAAGTCTTCGAAAGCCACAGGACCGAGCCGCCTCTCTCTATCCAGGGATACAACCATGGGCACATGGAACGTTAAGACCATGTACCAGAGCGGCAAGGCCGCCCAGATAGCAGCGGAAATGCAAAAGTACAACCTTTCCCTGCTAGGTATCAGTAAAGCCAGATGGACGCAGTCTGGCCAGAAAAGGCTGTTAAGTGGGGAGATGATTCTGTATTCAGGTCATGAAGAGGAGAATGCCCCCCATGCAGAAGGCGTAGCATTCATGCTGTCACCAGTGGCACAAAGAGCGCTGATGGGCTGGGAACCTCTTGGGCCAAGAATCATCACAGCAGCCTTTAGAACCAAGAAAAAGCTCAAGCTGAACGTCATCCAGTGTTATGCGCCCACTAATGACAGGGACGAGGAAGAGAAACAAGAGTTCTACGACCGACTCCAGAGTGCCTTGGACAAATGTGCGGAGCGAGACATCACCATCGTCATGGGCGATTTTAATGCCAAAATAGGGGAGGACAATACCGGATACGAAGAGGTGATGGGGAGACAGGGACTAGGCTCGGAGATGAGTGAGAACGGGGAGAGGTTTGTAGACTTTTGTGCTCTAAACCGACTTGTCATTGGAGGCAGCATCTTCCCACACAGAAGGATACACAAAGCAACTTGGGTCTCACCTGACCATACAACAGAGAACCAAATAGACCACATCTGCATTAGCAAGAAATTTAGAAGATCCCTTCAAGATGTTCGAGTAAGGAGGGGTGCAGATGTCGCCTCCGACCACCATCTGCTTACCTTAAGAATAAAGCTCAAGCTAAAGAAAAGCCGCACAGAGACAACAAGAAGACAGCGCTATAATGTAGGCCTCCTGAGAGAAACTGGAGTTAGAGAAGAGTTCAAACTGGTGCTGTCCAACCAGTTTCAAGCGCTACAGGAGCTAGTAAATGAAGAGGAGGCGGTCACCACAGAGCAGCAGTGGAAGGCAGTTAGAGAGGCGCTGAACTCAACCTGCAAAGACACTGTAGGGTTCAGGAAACACCATCACAAGGACTGGCTGTCGGCACAGACCTTGAAGAAGATAGAAGTGAGGAAGCAGAAGAAAGCAGTTGTCAACAACAGTCGTACGAGAGCAGCCAAAGTAAGGGCACAGGGGGAATACTGGGAAGCCAACCGCGAGGTGAAGAGGAGTATCAGGGCAGACAAGAGGGCCTACACAGACAACCTGGCAGCAGAGGCAGAAAAGGCAGCAGGCAGCGGCAATATGAAACAGCTCTACGACATTACCAGAAGATTGTCAGGCAAGTATGGCCATACAGAAAGACCAGTAAAAGACAAAGAAGGCAAGCCTATTGCAGACAGAGCAGACCAACTCGACAGATGGGCCGAGTATTTTGAAGAGTTACTGAACAGACCTAGCCCACCCGACCCCCCAGACATCCAGCCGGCAGAGACCGACCTACCCATCAGCTGTGACAGACCCAGCCGGGAAGAGATCAGAAGAGCAGTGGCATTTTTGAAGAACGGCAAAGCAGCAGGCCCAGATGGCATCCCAGCGGAGTCTCTGAAAGCAGACCTAGAGACAACAGTGGAGATGCTGTACCCACTGTTCGGAAAGATCTGGGAAGAGGAGGTGATGCCGGCTGACTGGAAGGAGGGGTACCTAATCAAGCTTCCCAAGAAAGGCGACCTCAGCAAGTGTTCCAACTACAGAGGAATCACCTTGCTGTCAGTACCAGGAAAGGTCTTCAACAGGATCATCCTGGAGAGAATGAAGAGCTCTGTTGACCCCCAGCTGAGAGACCAGCAAGCAGGATTCAGGAAGAACCGATCATGTACAGACCAGGTCGCCACTCTCCGCATCATCGTGGAACAGTCTCTGGAGTGGAGCTCCCCGCTGTACGTCAACTTTGTGGATTATGAGAAAGCATTTGACAGTGTGGACCGAGAGACTCTGTGGAAACTCCTACGACACTACGGTGTACCCATAAAGCTCATCCGCCTGATCAAGAGCAGCTACGATGGTATGACATGTCGCGTGATCCTCGAAGGGCAGTTCACCAGGGAGCTCCAGGTCAGAACTGGTGTCAGGCAGGGGTGTCTGCTGTCTCCGTTCCTCTTCCTACTGGCCATAGACTGGGTCATGAAGATGACCACAGAGCACAGACGAAGTGGAATACAGTGGACACTGTGGACACAGCTTGACGACCTCGATTTTGCAGACGACTTGGCATTACTGTCCCACACTCATCAACAAATGCAGGACAAGACCACGAGGCTTGCTGACATCTCGTCCCAAGTGGGCCTCACCATTCACAAACAGAAAACAAAGACAATGGGGCTGAACGCAACCAGGGAGGAACCAGTTGGAGGAGGTGGAGTCCTTCACCTATCTCGGGAGCATCATAGACAAAAAAAGGCGGCACTGATGCAGATGTCAGAGCACGAATCGGTAAAGCCAGAGCAGCCTTTCTCCAGCTGAAAAAAGTGTGGAGTTCCAGAGAGCTGTCACAACACACCAAAGTCCGGATATTCAACTCCAATGTAAAAGCTGTTCTCCTATATGGAGCAGAG
Source organism: Semisulcospira habei (assembly GCA_036245525.1). Lineage (NCBI taxonomy): Eukaryota > Metazoa > Mollusca > Gastropoda > Semisulcospiridae > Semisulcospira > Semisulcospira habei. The sequence continues at coordinate 175,932,502 of BTPG01000007.1, read as the reverse complement.
ACTTGGAGATTGACAAAAACCACAGTCAACAGAGTACAGACCTTCATGAACAGTTGCCTTAGAAGAATTTTGAAAATCCACTGGCCAGAGAAGATCAGCAACATCAGACTCTGGGAGAGAACAGAGCAGATAACAGCAGAGAATGAAATTGGGCGAAGAAGATGGGGATGGATCGGTCACAGTCTGAGAAAGCCAGCTTCCAGTATCACTAGGCAGGCATTGTCATGGAACCCCCAGGGAAAGAGGAAAAGAGGTAGGCCGAGAAACTCCTGGCGTCGAGACCTCCAAGCAGACATCAAGAGACTGGGAACCACCTGGAGTAGAATCGAAGGAGAAGCACAGGACAGGAGTTGCTGGAGGTCTCTCGTCGACGGCCTATACCCGGGTAGGGGTGACAGGCGTAAGTAAGTAAGAGTGCCATATTTTTAATAAGATTTGAGCATTTATAGACTATGATGATTCTATTATCTTTACCTTTTTGAGAGTCTGTCGACGTTCTCATTAAAGACCTGTGTGACATTTTAGCATTAAATATTTTTGAGGTATATTTACATCTTATCTTTTAAAAGACATTTCTTTTAGTCTGGCTGGCCAGATTTTTACACATCCCGCCATGAGATGGCCTTAGTTGCCTGCTTGGCGTTAAACCCAAATAAATAACTGTTTTGGTTTGTTTCACAAGCAGTGCATGCATGCCCTGAGAAAGTCTTGTTGCTGTCAGGACGTTAAGCAATGTACAACCATCCTTCCCGCTCTCTCTGCTCTACCTCCGACCGTCTCCGCCTCCACATCCCCCGCATCAAACTCAGCACTTTCGGACCCCGCTTCTTCTCTGTCTGTGGTCCATCCATCTGGAACACTCTCCCACTCTCTCTCCAGCAGAAACCCTCTCCCTCCTCCCATTCCGCCCTTAAAACTCGCCTCATTTAACAGTTCTAGCACTCAAACGCCACCACACATCCCACCCCCAGCTGACTGTCGTAATTTGTGGTATGACTGTGAGTCATTGTTAAAAGCGTGCAAATGCGTGCATGAGTTGTGAGTGCGCTCATAGAGTTATAATATAATGCCCTGGAGGACTTGGGTGGGGTTAACTACTTTTTAAATGAAAAGAAAAGGGGAGACTTTCCTATCTTTTTTTTTTTTTTTTTTTGTGCTTTGGCCACAGTGGATCTGTGATCACTGGTCGATCATGCACATTTCTCTCCCCTGACCACTATAACCTACTTTACTTTGTAACCTAACTACTTTTTAGTTTCCAGGGTCACCCTGGTCAGCCCCACAGGGTGGGTTTCCCTCTCTATTCTGGGTCATGTGTTTCGGTCTACCCTTGGTCCATTCACCTGTATTTTTCTGTTTTAAACTCTCCCTACTGTCTGCGCTACCTGTACCTCTTGATATTGGATGTGTGTTGCTAAATGGTCGTAGGTTTGTTTAGCGTATTAGACCGGCTGGCGACATACATTCAATATTCTGTTTAATTTTTTTTTTTCACAAGCAGTTGCCTGCTCGGCGTTAAACCCAAAATAACTGTTTTGTTATTTTCACAAGCAGTGCAGTTACGTCCTGAGAAAGTCTTGTTGGTGTCACAGACCTGCCTACACTACGTTTTGGCCATAGAAAACTACGCATTTTTTAACCAACTACGTAACTACGCAATTCTGAGGCCAACTACGTAATTCTGTTTCACAATTCTACGTAATAAAGTTATTTCTTTTTTTAAAAATTTGAATTTCAACTTGCGTTCTGAACAACAACAAAAAATTATCGCGCGGATCCGTTCAGCCGGTTTTTCTGCCCACTGTGTTCCATGAGTGTGTGTGAAAGCGGACCACTGGAATCTCTGAAATTTCAGTGAAATCCGATACCTCCTGACCCCGGGCTGAGGTCAGAAAACTCATCTTGAAAGCTGCTGCCCATAGCCCAATGTTTATCTTGTGCAGTCGACCATTACCGATACAACATTTCCCCTTTCTTTTTTGTCCCCTCCTCATTTTGCCTGGAAACTGTCTCTTAGTCAGACCATTACAACTGCAATTGACATAGATCACCATGAACCCCCCGCCAGAGATTGAATCGGCTGATGGGAATCTGTGCATTTTGCAGGCCTACTTTACACCTTTTGATTCCCTGGATGAGTAAGCCACTGCGGAATTATTTGCTTTTATCCACGGCCTTCCATCTACAAGAGGCATACATTTTCATAAGCTCATGCATGTTGTAGAGGATGCTGAGAATCAAAGGGCTCTGTTTGATTGTCATTATTTTGGATCGGCTTCGTTTGCATCCTAAAAGTTGAGAACGTTATTACTGTTTAAAGCATAGAGTAGACTAGAAGAAGTAGAGTACGTTGCACGTACTGTATGAAACTGTGTGGGCATATAAATGTGGATTTCTGATACGTATGTAGTGTACATATTAAATCCACGATCTCTGCAATTAATTTAGAAATATTGTTTCAAGATTTAGTTTCAAAATTAGGTGTCACATTGTGTTCCGTCATCAAATCTATCGGTTCATTTAGCCTGAATTAAAAAAAAAAAATGATTAGTTTAGATATCTCAACGCAGTTCCTGCGGTTTGCCAGCTCAGTAATACAACAAAAGAGAAAGACTGAGCTGGCTCTCGGGGACGGACTTTGCCGCTGACTGCTGGCTGGTGCTAAAGAGAGAAAAAGGAGGGACCTGAACAAACACGATGCCGTCATCAGGCGCTGGGCCAGAAATTAGTTTTGACAGCTTGACACTCACCCACCCACCACCTTGAATTTTCGCATAATTATATTAAGATTAAGATAGAACTTTATTGCCATATGTAATAATACATTAGGAAATCGTTTCGGTGCTGCGCAACTTAGAAAGAAGAACATAAAAGTAAAACACATCAAAATATAAAAGAAAAACATAGTGGTGGAAAACCCTTTAAAATAGAAACAAGGAATGACGTTTCGGATCAAAGATCCTTCTTCGGGTGACATGGAAACAAACGTAGAACAGAAAAGAACACGAGAGAAACCATGGCCACTTTCTTCTCACACCAGGGATACCCCCAAGACATCATCAACACCGCTCGTTCTAAAGCTGAGGCCACAAGCAGAAGTGAAGCTTTGAGGGAGAAAACTCATAGTGCTGTAGAGGACCGGCCGGTCCTGTGTATCACGTATCATCCTCACAACATCCCAATCAAAAACATTCTCCTCAGAAACTTCCACATCATTCAGAATGACACAGTAATGAAAGGCATATTTTCTGAGCCTCCGCTGGTCGCTTACAAATGTGACACTAACCTACGCGATCATCTTGTTCACAGTTCACTTCGCGCATCTAACACCTTACCACCTGGCACACACCCTTGTCAGTAACAACACTGCATGTTGCCTGAAGAAGGATCTTTGATCCGAAACGTCGTTCCTTGTTTCTATTTTAAAGGGTTTTCCACTACTATCTTCTGTTTTTCTTTCATATGAAACCCTAGCGGCAACAGTTTTACTACATCAAAATATAGTTAAGCTGCTCACGTGCACACACACACATTCACTCGCATACACCTGCATGCCTTGAACTATTGTGGTCTAATCATAAAGGCAATAAACACGATTTCACAGTGACATAAATCACAGAGAACATATCGTAATAATAAAATGTCGCTTGATGTAGCTGGACAATACTATACATTAAATGTATACAGTAAAACAGTGGGACAGATGGGTCAGGTTTGACGTTTGTTTGCATCATTAAAAGTCTGGACAGTGGTTGGATAAAAACTGTTTTTAAAATGAATCGTGCGTGTTCTGATCGCTCTATAACGGCACTTGGATTGCAGCATCTCAAACAACTCGTGGGCTCGGTGGGAATCATCTCGGAGAGTGGATCTAGCCCTTTTTTTTTTTTAGCATTCTTTCGTGGAAGAGGGACTCCAAATACCTATGATTTTCGGTGCAGTTTTTACTACTCTTTTTAATTTGGATCGCTCTTTCTGTGTGGTGCTGTCAAACCAAACAGGGAGAAGGTCAAAATAAAAAAAATCAATCAATAATTATAATGTGTGTGTGTGAGTGGGTGGCATGCCACAATTAACCTTATCAAGTTTCAGTTGAAACTACTCATTTGCCTGAAAAACTACACATTTGGTCCGGAACACTACACATTTCAAATGCACTACACATTTCAAATGTAAAGGGTAGGCAGGTCTGACACTGTCAGGACATTAAGCAATATACAACCAAGTACAACCATTTTGGCCAACCAGATGATCAATCCACGAGGTTTGTTTTATACTATAGAGATGTTTACTCTTTTTTGTCTAGGCAATCGTTAAGACACACTGAAGCCGGGGTTGCTGCTCACCACTGAATACCTTGGACACAAAATGGAGCTAGTGCAGACTACGGACATCAAATTAGAAATTGACGTTGCTGGTGACCCATGGGTGACTCAGGAATATGGTAAATTTCTTGTTGAGTTGTTCCTAATGAGTTAAGTAGTTAGAGACTACGGCCATCTCAAGGCAGTTGTTCCTGGTGAATATGTTCATTTAATACATATATGTCTGTAATCAATCAGCCATCCTCCATTGTAAAACTTTAATGTTAGCATTTACTCAGGCTGTTCCAGACAGTCTTCATAATTGGCCTGTCAAAACTTTCTAGTTTCAGTTTCCCCTCACAAAGGTCAAGGGACATGGGAGGTTTATAAATGTGTGAAAAATTCATAATTTTTACTCCCCACCCAGGTCTGCCCTGGGGGACTTTGGTGGGGTTAACTACTTTTTAGTTCCCAGGGTCACCCTGGTCAGACCCACAGGGTGGGGTTTTCCCTCTATTCTGGGGCACCACGCATGTGTTTCTGTCTACCTTTGGTCCATTCATCTGTATTTTCCTTTTTTAAACTCTCCCTACTGTCTGCGCTGCCTGTAGCTCTTGATTTTGGAGATGTGTTGCTATTAATGATCTTAGGTTTATTTAGCATTTTAGACCAGCTGGCAACATACATTCAAAAATCAATCAATAAACACCATGTTTCTATCTACCCTTGGTCCATTCATCTGTATAGTGTATTTTCCTTTTTTAAACTCTCCCTACTGTCTGCACTGCCTGTAGCTCTTGATATTGGATGTGTGTTGCTAAATGGTCTTCTTAGATTTATTTAGCATGTTAGACCGGCTGGCAACATAATTCAATATTTTGTTTAGTTTTTCTGCACAAGTTGTGCAGGCATGTCCTGAGAAAATCTTTTTGCTGTCTAGACATTAAGCAATGTACATAGCATAATTTTTACATGTGAACGCTTGCTCATTTCAATGACCATTTGGAAAGGTCGATGTCACATGGGTCAGATTATCTATCTGGATCGTGTAGGGATGTGGGCCAAAAGGGCTTTGCATTCTTCCTGTCTGATAGTTTGTTTTCAAACTTTTCTGTAAAATTTGGCATAAAGTAGCTGATGATAACTCAGTAGGTACTGGCAGCCCCTAAAACTACAAAAATCACTTGCAAATTTGATATTAAGAAAAGAAGGTATTTTAAAGTTCAAGCAAAAATAAGAACAACAAAAAAACAATAACAGCAAGTGTCTAGCTCAAATAGTTTCAGCCCCACCCAGGTCTGCCCTGGGGGGCTTGGGTGGGGTTAGGTATTTTTTAGTTCCCAGGGTCACCCTGGTCAGCCCCACAGGGTGGGTTTTTCTCTCTATTCTGGGTGTTACGTGGTGGAGTTGTAGTCGAAGTATGATAAACACACCAGACACACACACGTAGAGTTCTTTAAAATAAACCTCGTTCAGCTGCACTCCGTCACACGTGGCTTAAGGATGTAGACAATACTGGAGTAACAGTTCCAACAATATTTAATTGAGCGATGCGATATCCACACAGTAATGCACTTTCAAATGCACAAACTACTGATACAAAGACTCTTCTGCTATGTCCACACTACAAATCAAAGTTTCTCGCAATAAACTACGTGTCTCTACAACTGACAAAGCAAGACAATGTACGCACAGGCTTTCCCAGGGCCCTCCTTATATACACTATCAAAATCTAGAATCTTCTAGGGAAATCATACAACGCAAACAATCAGAACGAAACACGCAGCCGAAGCTCATTAAAATAAACTTTCCAGAAACACTATAACAGGCTACAAAAACTCGGCTGCTTACTTCAGCTCTAAATTCTAGCGTATAATTAAGTCACAAAAAAGTATGGTGTCCCTATACTGTGCTGCTCAATCCACGCGCATAGAATAACAAAAAGTAGCGGAAATGTTGCGATGTCAACTAACCGACGTGACACGAGGCCACCAGACAGTGCGACCCCTCCAGCACGCTCCGAACTAAACAGAACGAAAACGGCTCTACTCACGAACAAAAGAAAATCTTACTAAAAAAAACCCACTTGAAACATAACCGTGATAGCTCAAATAAACATTGAATCGTTACCTACGATCAACACACGCACGCTCTCACAGGATAACACAACCACAATCGTAACACTGGGGCATGTGTTTCTGTCTACCCTTTGTCCATTCACCTGTATTTGCCTTTTTAAAACTCTCCCTACTGTCTGCACTGCCTGTAGCTCTTGATATTGGATGTGTGTTGCTAAATGGTCTTAGCTTTATTTAGGTCCCGTGTTGTAGGTTTATTTAACGTATTTGACCAGCTGGTGACATACATTCAATTTTCTGTTTAGTTTTTTTTCACAAGCAGTGTAGGCATGTCCTGAGAAAGCCTTGTTGCTGTCGGGACGTTAAGCAATGTACAATCAAGCAATCAAATATTTTTAAGGGATACAAGGAAAAGAGTTTTGAGATAAATTGCCATGTCCGAGGCGTTTTTTTTTCTTCTTTTTAAGCAAATTGCATGGTAAGCAAACTTTGACAATTGACAATTTCTTCAGATATATTCCAAATTGGCTGAATATCTGGGATTCTGTTTAAAGTATTGGTCAGTATAAGCTTTTTTTTTCTTCTTTTTTTTTTTTTTTTTTTTTTTTTTTTTTTATTTTTTTTATTTTTAGTATGAATGATGGTAATAGTGGTTTCTCAATGTCAGTTAGCCAAAAATGCCTCTTCAGAAAAAAATCAACTTGCGAATGCAGTAAAACAAGAAGAATTTTAAAATAAAACAACTTCCACATTTTTTGTCCGATTTTAAAACATTTAAGTGTTTTGTGAATATCTTTCAAAATGCTTTAATTTAACATCCTTGTAACGCACGCAGACTCGTCCCAGTCGCACGTACAGACTCTCAGCACAACAGACACACGCACCGCCACTGACTCAGCTGGGTGCATTTACATGGTACAGCTCAAACACTAAAACAGGAAGAGCGTCCATGGTGTTATGCCTGCAACGAGCTTTTTCCTGTCTTGTACTGATGTAATTGACACAAGATATAAACATTTCACAGCAGACTCCTTGAAGGCTTTGTTTCGGAATGTACCTCCGGTCAAGATCTTCAGTTTTCTGAGAGTGCAATATTTTTAATAAGTGTGACTGGGTCAAGAAATGAGGGAACGCAACAACGTCGAAGACAGGGATCGCAGTGACGTGTCTTTATTGAGGCGAAGAAAACTGAAGAAACAGTGCAGAGCTAAAAAGGGACTCAACATTGTAGCTCTTCCTAGTTGTATCGTCATAGCGGCGCGAGTAGTCTGATGCAAAGTAACAGTGTGGGCCACGGAAGGGGTTTTATATACAGTGTGCGTGGGCCACAAAGAAACTCACACTTGTCCATTGCCAGAAATGAGTGCTTTTGTAGTGGAAAACCTGAAATCTGTGTTTGTTTGCACTTGGTTATCTGACTACAGCTCTGGTTCTACAGGACCTAGAAACTTGTGGTTTGCTACTAAGGAAAGAGCCGCAAATGTAGTTTTACTAGTGCCAAACGTTGACTTGATTAATTAAGGCTAGAATTAATTATGAATTTTTTAAGTACTTTATTCCGTGGACCTGGACGAAGCAAAAGGTGCAAAATCCTGAAATAATGCTTAACCCAAAATTGATCAGACTAGAAGTAAGTTACAAACAGAGAGAGTCTATCATGCTGAATTTTATGGAGGTTGGTTTAAAACAATCAGTGCAGGCGTTGAAGAGATATCTGACTTAACCCAAAATTGATCAGACTAGAAGTAAGTTACAAACAGAGTCTATCATGTTGAATTTTATGGATGTTGGTTTAAAACAATCAGTGCAGGCTGTTACATGGTGGGGTTGTAGTCGTAGTATGATAAATACACCAACGCACACACGGTCCGTGGCGCAGTGGTTAAGGCGCCTGCCACCAATGCCAAAGGTTCGATACCGGGTTTCGGCGGTGGACTTTTCTCCTCTGGTAAGTGTCACCGTTAATTCGGGCAGACCGTCGGGGGTTCTTTCTCCGGGTTCTTCCACCCCCCCCCCCCCCCCCCCCCCCCTACCCCCCACACTTTGGTACCGGTCTCAGGCCACTTTACAAATTTCAAATACAAGCGATCAAAAATCTCTGTAACTTCAGTAGCTGACTGGTCCTTCGTTTGTCTTGTACTGTGTTTGTACTGTGTTTGTCTTAAATGGTGTAAATCCGTGTCTGTTTCATGTGTGTGTTGGGTTTCAGGCGCGGCGCTTTGAGTCGATTTCCCCAAAATTGAGAAAAGCGCCTATATAATAACGGTATTATTATTATTATTTACGTAATGTTCTTTTTAAATAACTTTCATTCAACTGCAATCTGTCACACATGGCTTAAGGATGTAGACAATACTGGAGTAACAGTTCCAACAATATTTAATTCAGCGATGCGATATCCACACAATAATGCACTTTCAAATGCATGAACTGATACAAAGTCTTTTCTGCAATGTCCACACTGCGACACAAAACTTCTCCTACGCAGCGTCAGACACAATGTACACCCTATACGGGCCACGTACCTACCAGTACCACTGACAGTTGCAAGACAAATGTACCCACGGGCTTTCCCAGCGCTCTCCTTATATATACTACGAAATTCTAGAATCATCTACGGAAATAATACAATGCAACCAATCGGAACGAAATACGCAACTGAAATTCATAAATAAGAAACTTCTGGAATCGCTAAAATAGGCTACAAAAAAACTTGGCTGTTCACTTCAGCTCTAAATCCTAATGTATAATAAAGACACATAAAAGTATGGTAGCCCTATCACCACGTTCTATGATAGCTCTAAAAGGTACGAGAACATTCCCAAAACAAAATAAAGGCTGCTCAATTCACGCGCACTGAAAAACAAAATGTAGCGAAAAGTTACCAACTGTTGTTGCCAACTACTAGACGCCACACATACAAGGTCACTAGACAGTGAGACCCTCCTAGAACGTTCTGGATTAAACTTAACAAAACGAAATTGGCTCTACTCACGAACAAAATAAAACCTTACTAAAAAGGCACGTGAAAGTAGTGAAACATAACCATGATAGCTCAAATAAATATCAGATCGTTCCCTACAATACACATGCACGCTCTCACAGGATAACACAACCACAATCGTAACACAGGCGTTGAAGAGATATCTGACAATGCCAAGCAGAAACACAACTTTGTGCCACTGTAAAACCGGCCACGGCAGCTGTCGCACTGAAACCTAGTAGCCTAGAAGTAAGCCGGAGGGGTCGGACTAATGCAAGCATCACTGAAAGCGATACCTTGCGCAATTTTACATAAAGGAAAACCAGTAAATAGAAACAATACAAAACATATTTTGTAATCGAGTAAAAGTCTTGCTGTACAATAAAGTCACATCAGGTGGGTTATGAGAGCTGGGTGTACCCACTAGCGTGAGATGGCCTTGGTCACCTGCTCGGCGTTATACCCCAATAACTAACTAACTGGGTGTACCCAGTCACAACAGATTTGAGCATTTATAGACTATGTTGATTATATTAATTAAATATATTAATTAAATATATTAATTTGACATTTTTAAGAGTCTGTATCCATTTCCTTTAAAGACCTGTATATTTTAAAGATATATTTACATCTTGTCTTAAAACCTGTCTTTTAGTCTGGCCAGCCAGATTTTTACCCATCTGCCATGAGATGGCCTTAGTCGCCAGTTCGGCGTTAAACCCCAATAGCTAACTAACTCACTTGCTCATGATTTTTCCCAGGAAGTACTCCAGCTGATTTGGCAGACTCATTCAGCCAGACAAATGAAGGTCACGGTAACTGTGCGGCTACTGACAAAGATACACGACAGGCTACTGTACAGGATGGGAAGACCCTGTCCAACCCTCACAGGTCAAACTGGAGCCTAACACCCTTGTGCTTGCATCCATCAGTATTGTTGACAGTAGCAGTGGCTGCATGCACAAAGGGGCCAAAGCCACAGGGGAACCTGGTGTCCAGCCACAGCCTCTGACCAGCCCAGAGTGTGGGGTTTTCCATCAAATGGAACCTTATGTCAAGACAGAGTCCAGCGAGGGCCGTGAACCTCATGTATACCATAAGGACTGTGATGGTAAAAACAAACATAGTGTATCTGGAGACATCTCACTAGGTGAACAGAAACCCTACGCAGAAAAATGTTTCGATGTTGAAGAGGGTGGCATGTCGTTTGTGAGTGAGATGTGTGAGGCATGTTTCCAGTCAGGAAGACAGTTGCACGAACACATGTCTGCTCACTCACAGCCTGTCCAAAATCCACAAGTCAAACTGGAGACAAGTTGCAAGGTCAAACCTAGTGTCCAGTTTCTACCTGGGACCATCTCGGAGCCCGAAGTCGAGAACTTTGTGCCTGCAGTCACTAAATCTATAGCCAGTGTCAGTGGCTGCATGAAGAAGGGGGCTAAACTGGAACTCTGTACTCACTCATGGCTGTTCCAACACCCACCAGACAAGCTAGAGCAAGAAGACAAGGTGGAAACTGGCGTCCAGTTAGGACATTGGAGCAGCTCAAATTCCACTATTGTCGACGGTACGGTTGGCTGCATGTACTATGGGGTGAAATTAGAACCGGACATCAAGGGCAAGCATTGTGTCAAGTTAGAACCTGGAACCAGCTCAGATTCCACTACTGTCGACAGTACCGTTGGATGCATGTACTATGGGGTGAAATTAGAACCGGACATCAAGGACAAGCATTGTGTCAAGTTAGAACCTGGTACCTGCTCAGATTCCACTACTGTCGACAGTACCGTTGGATGCATCTACTATGGGGTGAAATTAGAACCGGACATTAAGGACAAGCATTGTGACAAGTTAGAACCTGGTACCTGCTCAGATTCCACTACTGTCAACAGTACCGTTGGATGCATGTACTGTGGGGTGAAATTAGAACCGGACATTAAGGACAAGCATTGTGTCAAGTTAGAACCTGGGGCCAGCTCAGATTCTGGGGTTAAACTAGAACCTGACATCAGTCTGAAGGCAACATCTGGGATCAAGACAGAGCAGCAGCACTCGGAGAATGGTTTGGGTTCTGATGATTGTGTGCACAACAGTGATGTGAACATGTGCCAGTGCCCGTTAGAAGTGAAGCCTGATGCAGTCATATTGTGTGACAGTAACGTGGAAAACCTTGATGCTGCCAACTGTAATGCACATGGGTCTGGAGCAGGGGTTGTATCGGTACCTCTGTACGAGTGTGATAAACCTGCTGCAGATTTGTCCTTGGCTCCTCACAGTGATTTGACGACAGGTGCTCACAGTGATTTGACGACGGCTGCTCACAGTGATTTGATGACAGCTGCTCACAGTGATTTGATGAAAGCTGCTCACCGTGATTTGACGATGGCTGCTCACAGTGATTTCATGAGGCACAGTGATTTGAAACCCAGCAAGTGTAAAGAATGTGATGCTAGTTTCACCAGTGCTAGCAAAATGAAAATGCACATGTTTACCCACACTGGCCAGAAACCACCTAAGTGTACAGTGTGTGGTGCTTGTTTCTCCCATGCTGGCAGTTTGAAAATACACATGGTAACCCACACAGGCCAGAAACCACATAAGTGTACAGTGTGTGGTGCTTGTTTCACCCAGGCTGGCAGTTTGAAAATACACATGGTAACCCACACAGGCCAGAAACCACATAAGTGTACAGTGTGTGGTGCTTGTTTGTCCGTGGCTGGCAGTTTGAAAACACACATGTTTACCCACACAGGCCAGAAACCACATAAGTGTACAGTGTGTGGTGCTTGTTTCACCCAGGCTGGCAGTTTGAAAATACACATGGTAACCCACACAGGCCAGAAACCACATAAGTGTACAGTGTGTGGTGCTTGTTTCTCCCTGGCTGGCCATTTGAAACGACACATGTTAACCCACACAGGCCAGAAACCACATAAGTGTACAGTGTGTGGTGCTTGTTTCTCCACGGCTTGCCATTTGAAAATGCACATGGTAACCCACACAGGCCTGAAACCACATAAGTGTACAGTGTGTGGTGCTAGTTTCTCCCAGGCTGGCAATTTGAAAAGACACATGTTAACCCACACAGGCCAGAAGCCACAAAAGTGTACAGTGTGTGGTGCTGGTTTTTCCCTCGCTTCCAATTTGAAACAACACATGTTAAACCACACAGGCCAGAAACCACATAAGTGTACAGTGTGTGGTGCTAGTTTCTCCCTTGCTAGCCATTTGAAACGACACATGTTTACCCACACAGGCCAGAAACCACATCGATGTACAGTGTGTGGTGCTAGTTTCTCCCAGGTCTGTGATTTGAAAAGTCACATGTATATCCACACAGGCCAGAAACCACATATGTGTACTGTGTGTGGTGCTTGTTTCACTCACCCTGGCAGTTTGAAATTACACATGTTAACCCACACAGGCCAGAAACCATATAAGTGTACGGTGTGTGGTGCTAGTTTCTCCCTCTCTGGCAATTTGAAACAACACATGTTTACCCACACAGGCCAGAAACCATATAAGTGTACAGTGTGTGGTGCTAGTTTCTCCCACTCTGGCAGTTTGAAAAAACACATGTTTACACACACAGGCCAGAAACCACATAAGTGTACGGTGTGTGATGCTAGTTTCTGCCTCTCTGGCAATTTGAAACAACACATGTTTACCCACACAGGCCAGAAACCATATAAGTGTACAGTGTGTGGTGCTAGTTTCTCCCACTCTGGCAGTTTGAAAAAACACATGTTTACACATACAGGCCAGAAACCACATATGTGTACTGTGTGTGGTGCTTGTTTCACTCACCCTGGCAGTTTGAAATTACACATGTTAACCCACACAGGCCAGAAACCATATAAGTGTACGGTGTGTGGTGCTAGTTTCTCCCTCTCTGGCAATTTGAAACAACACATGTTTACCCACACAGGCCAGAAACCATATAAGTGTACAGTGTGTGGTGCTAGTTTCTCCCACTCTGGCAATTTGAAAAAACACATGTTTACACACACAGGCCAGAAACCACATAAGTGTACGGTGTGTGATGCTAGTTTCTGCCTCTCTGGCAATTTGAAACAACACATGTTTACCCACACAGGCCAGAAACCATATAAGTGTACAGTGTGTGGTGCTAGTTTCTCCCACTCTGGCAGTTTGAAAAAACACATGTTTACACATACAGGCCAGAAACCTAATACAGCTGTAAGTGTAAAGGATGTGGTGCTAGTTTCACCAGGTCCAGCAAACTGAAAAGACGCATGCTTATACACACAGGCCTGAAACATTAAGTGTGCAGAAAGTTGTGCTAGTTTTGCACAGGCTGGCAATTTGAGTACATGTGTACTTATCCATGCAGACCAGAAGCCACATAAGTGTACAAATTTGCGCTGTCCAGCGCTGTGATTCCCCTTTGTTTGAGTACATAAGTGTACAGGATGTGATGTTAGTTATATGCACCCTTGCCGTTTGAAAAGATGTGATTGTTTATTCAGGTCTGACGCCACATAAGTGTCATAAATGTGGTGCTAGATTCACTCGGGAAGACCTTTAACAGTACAGAGGCCTGAAGCCTCATAAGTGTACACGATGTGATGCTGGTTACATGCACCCTTGCCATTTGAAAACACGCATGATTGTTCATTCAGGTCACAAGTCACATATGGACTTGGGTGGGGTTAACTACTTTTTAGTTCCCAGGGTCACCCTGGTCAGCCCCACAGGGTGGGTTTCCCCTCAGTCCATTCTGGTGCATGTGTTTTTGTCTACCCTTCGTCCATTCACCTGTATTTTCCTTTTTTAAACTCTCCCTACTGTCTGCACTGCCTGTAGCTCTTGATACTGGATGTGCGTTGCTAAATACGAGTCTAAGGTAGTCTAAGGTTTATTTAGCGTATTAGACCGGCTGGCGAACTACATTCAATATTCTGTTTAGTTTTATTTTTCCACATGCAGTGCAGGCAGAGCTTCCTGGGTTGAGCATCACAATGACATACCAGCAAGGAGTATTGATCTTAATGAGCCCAGCAATATGTGGGAGGTCTTGAAGATCTGTGCGCCGTGTATATTTCCAGAGGCCAACAGACAAAAATTTTTTTTTAAAAATTGCCTAAGAATCTTTTAAATTCAAGATGTTTCATCTTTCTTTAACCTCTTAACCCCATGGCCGCATTTCCAAACTTTTAGAGGCGTCATCTAACGACTGTGCCAGTTGTAGGAGATGGATTGATCACGATAATTCAAAGGTAGTGCCAGATGAGCTTGCAAAGGTAGTGCCAGATGAGCTTGGCGCCTGAAGGCGCCAAGCTCATCTGGCACTACCTTTGAATTATCGTGATCAATCCATCTCCTGCTGCAGGGTCTCTGGGCTAAATGGGTTAACCAAAGAAATAGTCGCCTGAATACGCTACCATTCGTTCCCAGTGTGTTTGTGTAGACAGGTAAACGATTACAGTAGTAAATAAAACAGCACAAGGAAACGGGATCACTAAACTGTTATTAAAAGCACAATATTCAGTGATGTAACTGTCTCATCTTTGGAGATTATTCATTTCAGTCATTAAACCCAGAATATCAAAGTAAATTGTTTTGTGCTTGTTTCTTTCTTTGTTGGTGGTTACTGTGCATTTAAGTGAGAAATAGACTCGGAGTTACTGAGCATTTAAGTGAGAAATGGACTCGGACGTTACTGCGCATTTAAGTGAGAAATGGACTCGGGGTTACTGCGCATTTAATTGAGAAATGGACTTGGGGTTACTGTGCATTTAAGTGAGAAATGGATGCCCGGTTATTGCGCATTTAAGTGAGAAATGGACTCGGGGGGGGGGGGGGGGGGGGGGGGGTTACTGCACATTTAAATGAGAAATGGCCTCGGGGTTACTGCGCATTTAAGTGAGAAATGGACTCGGGAGGGGGGGGGGGGGTTACTGCGCATTTAAGTGAGAAATGGATTCGGGGTTACTGCGCATGTAAATGAGATGGACGCGGGGTTATTGCGCATTTAAGTGAGAAATGGACGCAGGGTTATTGCTAATTTAAGTGAGAAATGGACGCTGGGTTATTGCGCATTTAAGTGAGAAATGGACGCCCGGTTATTGCGCATTTACGTGAGAAATGGACTCAGGGGTTACTGCGCATTTTAGTGAGAAATGGACGCAGGGTTATTGCTAATTTAAGTGAGAAATGGACGCTGGGTTATTGCGCATTTAAGTGAGAAATGGACGCCCGGTTATTGCGCATTCAAGTGAGAAATGGACTTCGGGGGGGGGGGGGGGGGGTTACTGCGCATTTTAGTGAGAAATGGACTCAGGGGGGGGGGGGGGTTACTGCGCATTTATGTGAGAAATGGACTTGGGGGTTACTGCGCATTTAAGTGAGAAATGGACTCGGGGGTTACTGCGCATTTTAGTGAGAAATGGACTCGGGGGGGTTACTGCGCATTTATGTGGGAAATGGACTCGGGGGTTACTGCGCATTTAAGTGAGAAATGGATTTGGGGTTACTGCGCATTTAAATGAGAAATGGACGCGGGGTTATCGGCATTTAAGTGAGAAATGGACTCGGGGGTTACTGCACATTTAAGTGAGAAATGGACACAGAGTGAGATGCACGAGTGAGCTTAGCCCTGCGCCAGCCACTAACTCACAATGGCGTAGGAAGATTTTCAGAAATGGTTAGGGGGTTATTGGGGGTGCAGAGGAAGCGTTAAACGTTTGGAGCTTAATGTATTAAGTCCACCAAGAAGGTGATTTCAAAGACGGGGCACCAAATAGGGTCTGAGCAAAATTTGACGGCCAGCTGGATTCAAACCTGAGACCTTCTGGACGTGAGGTGGGGACGTGTAGGAGAGGGAGGGGTATTCTGGTGCAGCTCTCGAATGTATTTGACAACATATACACTTTACTAGTACCTGACGGGGCTTCAGTGGGTTAGCTACTTTTTAGTTCTCAACCAGAAGTGAGTCATGGCGTCATGGGATTTGTATGCATCATTTCCTGCACATATTTCACGCTTGTTATCTCTTTTTCTACACCTCTAAGGCGCGGGTCGCCGGCACATTTTATTGCTGTCGAGACGTAAAGCAATGTGCAAACAACATAATACAGTAGAATGTCTTACGAACAACCACCCCCCCCCCCACACACACACACACACACTCCCAACCCCCCCCCCCCCTCCCCAACCTCCCCCCCCAAAAAAAAAAAAATGGTCTTAACCCCATGGCCCCGGATCCATACAGCAGGAGATGGTTTGACCATGATAATTCAAGGGTAGTGCCAGATTGGCTTGTCGCCTTCAATCTCGCACTACCCTTGAATTGTCATGGTCAGTTCATCTGCAACTGGTACATCTCTTGGCTTGACTTCGCGAACGAAGATTCTATAGGGCTTGCCCATGTCGTCTGCAGGCATTTTCGTGGCTGCGGAGGCCAATCCAGGACAGACAGGTTCGACCGCAGTGGCTGCAGGGGAAGGTCTGGTCAGGGTTCTGAGTTACGGCAACTCTGTTTTTTTCTCCTGAGCCGTTTGTCCTTAAGGTTAGCTCTGCGAGAGTCCTCAAAGGAGACGGCTGCCTTGTAGATGGTGGAGCGCCAGGTGTCACGGTCCGCAGCAAGCGAAGACCACTGGCAGTGGTCGATTTGGCAGGCACAAAGTGACTTCTTGAGACCGTCTTTGTATCTCTTCTTTGGTGCCCCTCTGTCACGGTGTCCAGTAGCAAGCTCGCCGAACAGAGTGATCTTGGGTAGGCGATGATCCTCCATCCTGGAGACGTGCCCCGCCCAGCGAAGCTGTGTCCGCAGCAACAAAGCCTCGATGCTCATAGTTTCTGCCTGTTCAAGGACCTCAACGTTGGTGACATAGTCACTCCAGTGAATGCCCAGGATAGTACGCAGGCAGCGCTGGTGAAAGCGTTCGAGGAGTCGTAGTTGGTTGCGGTAGAGGGCCCAGGACTCGGAACCGTACAGCAGGGTGGTGAGGACGACAGCTCTGTACACGCTGATCTTGGTGCCTTTTTTCAGCTGTTGGTTGTGCCACACCCGCTTGAAAAGTCGCCCAAAAGCGCCGTTCGCTTTTGCCAGCCTGCTGTCAAGCTCCTTGTCGAGCTTGGCGTCTGACGTGATGATGCAGCCAAGGTAGGTAAACTGGTGTACAGACTTAAGTTCAGACTCGCCGATGGTGATGTGGGGAGGGCGATGCTCTACCTTGGGTGCCGGCTGATGAAGGACTTCTGTCTTTTTCAGACTGACCTCGAGTCCCAAGAGCTGGGCAGCATCTGCAAAGCAGGACGTGATGCGCTGCAAGGCTCTCTCTGTGTGTGCAACGAGGGCAGCGTCATCAGCAAAGAGCAGCTCACGAATCAGTTGGTCTAGGGTTTTGGTGTGGGCCTGCAGTCGTCTGAGGTTGAACAGGCTGCCATCAAGACGATACCTGATATACACTGCATCGTCATCGTCGAGGTCTACTGTGGCCTGCTTCAACATCATGCTAAAGAAGATGGTGAAGAGGGTTGGTGCCAGCACGCAGCCCTGTTTCACGCCGTTGATAATGGGGAATGGTTCTGTGAGGTTACTGTTGAGTCTAACCTGGCCTTGCTGGTCCTCGTGGAGCTGGACGATCATGCTTAGGAACTTTGGGGGACAGCCAAGTCGCTCCAGGATCTGCCACATGCCTTGCCTGCGCACAGTGTCGAACGCTTTTGTTAGGTCGACAAACGTTACGTACAGCCCTTTGTTCATCTCCTGCAACTGGTACATAGGCGTTAGGCAACATCTCCAAAATGAGAAATGTTACCTTGGCCGGACTAACAGATGAATGGTCTCTCAATGCAAGTCTTCAGTGCAAGAGTGTCAAGGCCACCTAAAACCCATTCAAGCATCAAGCACGAAATGATGACATGTTGGAGATATTCTCTGAAGTCTGCGTCACAGTTCTGCTGGGGAACAGAACGAGCATGACAGTTCAAGGGTGGTGTCGGGATAGCTTGGCGCCTATAGGCGCCCAGCTATCTCGACACCACCCTTGAATTATCATGGTCGATCCATATTTTGTGGTATCGTGTCAGTGCTTTATGGTTTAATAACGCGATCTATCACAAGTTTGGCCGCTCTAAATGGTTAGGTTAGACTCTGACATACATTTTGCTGAATGGTGATATTAGACGACTGATTTGTACAAAGGGGGTAGGGCAGGAACACTCGCTCAACTTGTTCTAAACGAGAACTGACAAGCGCAGTTGTCTGCCTTTTTCAGTCGGTAGCTCGCACATTGCTCACAGCCGGGGCTTGGATATATGCCATTTGACAACAGTGCGCACGTTTTTGCCAAACATCTCCGCAAAGAGACACTTCCGTACCGCTTAAAAAACAATATCATTTAGTGCGAATTTATCCAATATACACTTTTTTTTTTTTTTTTTTTTTTTTTTTTTTTTTTTTTTTTTTTTTTACTGAACTCCTATAATTTGTCGATTTTGCTGTACTCAGTTGTAAAAATTGGTGAGATCACGCTGAAGAACGAGCCATTTTCATTACCCTAAATAGAGCCCCGACAGATTTCGAGGTCAAGCATGCAGACTTCACGTATGCCCGCGCTGTTTCAGGTTTCAAAACTTGGCCGGTTAATAATAATAATAATAATAATAATAATAATAATAATGGCTACTTATATAGCGCTTATCCTAAAATAAGCTCTAAGCGCTTTACAAATAAAGAGTGGGAGTGGAGGGGGTCATAAAACCAGAGATACAACGGACTCTGCAATACACACGCGCGCACGCACACACACACACACACACACACACACACACACACACACACACACACACACACACACACACACACACACACACAGAGGCACATAATGACAAAGAACTACATTGGGGTATCGAACAGGTGGGCCTTTAGAGCAGAGTTAAAGGCAGTGAATGAGGGAGAGTGTCTAATGTCTATAGGTAGTGAGTTCCAGACAACAGGTCCAAAGTGCGCAAAACAACGGTCACCTCTGGTTTCGTATTTGAAGAGCGGGACTCTGAGAAGGCGCGTGTCACTACTTGAACGGAGGGAGCGGGAGGGAGGGTATAGTTGAAGAAGATCAGTGAGATAGGCAGGGGTAGAGTAGTTCACTTGAAAATGGATCTTTCCCAATGCTGGACTCAATACTGATATCTGGGGCACATTTAGGGATGTAAAATCAGTCGTTTCATTACAAAATTTCGAATGTTTAAGACTGTACGGCAAAACAGATACATTGTTCGAGTTTCTTAAAAGCCGATGTCAAACGACCTATACAACCTTAGCGAGCACGCTTAGAGATCTTACTGTGCATACCGCAAACTTGCGGAGCTACACAACCCTAGACCGAGCTCTTTGCTCGAGCACAACAGCTTGACAAAATTCTGTAATAAGTCACCATAACTCATTCTACCCCAACACCGTAAACTCCTAATGTTGCCGTTGTCCTCTGAAGACTGCCCATAGGCGCCAAGCTATTCTGGCATCACCCTTGAACTATCATGGTCGATCCTTATCTTGCTGTGGTGTGTGGGGGGTAGAATGAGATAGACAGCAGCACAGGCGGCATGCACAGTTGGATTGCGTTCCACCGTCTGACTATAGAACCCCGGACCCAGCACAGCAGGACTCGACATAGACTGACCATGATAATTCAAGGGTAATGCCAGATTAGCTTGGCGCCGAAGCAAATTTGCACTACCCCTGAAATAATATATTTCTTGATCCATTTCCTGCTGTGGTGGGTCGGGGCTCTAACAGTAAAGTCCAGCTTGACAAAACTTGTGATACGCGACCATAAACAGCAGTACTGACAAGCGGCATGCACGGTTGGATTGCGTTCCACCGTCTGACTAATCACAATACAACTGGACTTTACTAATGTGGCCCCGACCCACAACAGCAGGAAATGGACCAAGAAAATATTTTAGGGGTAGTGCCAAATTTGCTTCTGCGACAAGCTAATCTGGCATTACCCTTGAATTATCATGGTCATTCAAGGGTAGTGCCAGATTAGCTTGGCGCCTGTCGGCGCCAAGCTAATCTGGCACTACCCTTGAATTATCATGGTCAGTCTATGTCGAGTCCTGTAAATAGTCCAGAGTTTTTCGGTGACATCTCCAACATTTTGGGAAACGCAGCCTTGGCGTTTCCGACCACCATCTGCTTACCTTAAGAATGAAGCTCAAGCTAAAGAAAAGCCGCACAGAGACAACAAGAAGACAGCGCTATAATGTAGGCCTCCTGAGAGAAACTGGAGTTAGAGAAGAGTTCAAACTGGTGCTGTCCAACCGGTTTCAAGCGCTACAGGAGCTAGTAAATGAAGAGGAGGCGGTCACCACAGAGCAGCAGTGGAAGGCAGTTAGAGAGGCGCTGAACTCAACCTGCAAAGACACTGTAGGGTTCAGGAAACACCATCACAAGGACTGGCTGTCAGCACAGACCTTGAAGAAGATAGAAGTGAGGAAGCAGAAGAAAGCAGTTGTCAACAACAGTCGCACGAGAGCAGCCAAAGTAAGGGCACAGGGGGAATACTGGGAAGCCAACCGCGAGGTGAAGAGGAGTATCAGGGCAGACAAGAGGGCCTACACAGACAACCTGGCAGCAGAGGCAGAAAAGGCAGCAGGCAGCGGCAATATGAAACAGCTCTACGACATTACCAGAAGATTGTCAGGCAAGTATGGCCATACAGAAAGACCAGTAAAAGACAAAGAAGGCAAGCCTATTGCAGACCAACTCGACAGATGGGCCGAGTATTTTGAAGAGTTACTGAACAGACCTAGCCCACCCGACCCCCCCGACATCCAGCCGGCAGAGACCGACCTACCCATCAGCTGTGACAGACCCAGCCGGGAAGAGATCAGAAGAGCAGTGGCATTTTTGAAGAACGGCAAAGCAGCAGGCCCAGATGGCATCCCAGCGGAGTCTCTGAAAGCAGACCCAGAGACAACAGTGGAGATGCTGTACCCACTGTTTGGAAAGATCTGGGAAGAGGAGGTGATGCCGGCTGACTGGAAGGAGGGGTACCTAATCAAGCTTCCCAAGAAAGGCGACCTCAGCAAGTGTTCCAACTACAGAGGAATCACCTTGCTGTCAGTACCAGGAAAGGTCTTCAACAGGATCATCCTGGAGAGAATGAAGAGCTCCGTTGACCCCCAGCTGAGAGACCAGCAAGCAGGATTCAGGAAGAACCGATCATGTACAGACCAGATCGCCACTCTCCGCATCATCGTGGAACAGTCTCTGGAGTGGAGCTCCCCGCTGTACGTCAACTTTGTGGATTATGAGAAAGCATTTGACAGTGTGGACCGAGAGACTCTGTGGAAACTCCTACGCGGAGTGGCCGCCACTATGGTGTACCCATAAAGCTCGTCCGCCTGATCAAGAGCAGCTACGATGGTATGACATATCGCGTGATCCACGAAGGGCAGTTCACCAGGGAGCTCCAGGTCAGAACTGGTGTCAGGCAGGGGTGTCTGCTGTCTCCGTTCCTCTTCCTACTGGCCATAGACTGGGTCATGAAGATGACCACAGAGCACAGACGAAGTGGAATACAGTGGACACTGTGGACACAGCTTGACGACCTCGATTTTGCAGACGACTTGGCATTACTGTCCCACACTCATCAACAAATGCAGGACAAGACCACGAGGCTTGCTGACATCTCGTCCCAAGTGGGCCTCACCATTCACAAACAGAAAACAAAGACAATGAGGCTGAACGCAACCAGGGAGGAACCAGTCTTGCTTGCTGGCACCCCGTTGGAGGAGGTGGAGTCCTTCACCTATCTCGGGAGCATCATAGACAAAAAAGGCGGCACTGATGCAGATGTCAGAGCACGAATCGGTAAAGCCAGAGCAGCCTTTCTTCAGCTGAAAAAAGTGTGGAGTTCCAGAGAGCTGTCACAACACACCAAAGTCCGGATCTTCAACTCCAATGTAAAAGCAGTTCTCCTATATGGAGCAGAGACTTGGAGATTGACAAAAACCAAAGTCAACAGAGTACAGACCTTCATGAACAGTTGCCTTAGAAGAATTTTGAAAATCCACTGGCCAGAGAAGATCAGCAACGTCAGACTCTGGGAGAGAACAGAGCAGATAACAGCAGAGAATGAAATTGGGCGAAGAAGATGGGGATGGATCGGTCACAGTCTGAGAAAGCCAGCTTCCAGTATCACTAGGCAGGCATTGTCATGGAACCCCCAGGGAAAGAGGAAAAGAGGTAGGCCGAGAAACTCCTGGCGTCGAGACCTCCAAGCAGACATCAAGAGACTGGGAACCACCTGGAGTAGAATCGAAGGAGAAGCACAGGACAGGAGTTGCTGGAGGTCTCTCGTCGACGGCCTATACCCGGGTAGGGGTGACAGGCTTAAGTAAGTAAGCCTTGGCGTTGAAAGGGTAAAAACAAGAGTGACTGAAGGTAAACCCGTTTAGCCGAGGTCCCATTTCTAAAATGTTGGAGGTGTTGCCTAATGAATATGTACCAGTTGCAGGAGATGGATATTGACCATGATAATTCAAGGGTAGTGCCTGGGGGCTTGGCGCCTAGCGATTCTGGTACTACACTTGAATTATCATGGTCAATCCATCTCCTGCTGTAGGGACTCGGAGCTAAATGGGTTAAACTTGTCAGGTTCAATAGAATAACAAACAGATAAGTGTGATTCGATGCAATGGACAAAACACTACGATTGATCTGATGTAACGATTGTTGACTTATGATTCTGGACTTACGGGGTGGTCTCCACATTGAAATGTACGTAGCAAACTGCCATGTGCGTGTCGTGTTAACCCTTTGGCTGTCGATACCGAACTGTTATTGCCTCAAGGGTGGTGCCAGAATAGCTTGGCGCCTACACTGGCACCACCCTTGACCTAGTATTTTTATTGCTGTTATTCGCTCGATAATTCCTGCAGGAATGATATCATTCATACTTCTCTATAATTAGTTACACACAAAACTGACACATGTCGGCAACACACAAAGCTACACAAAAGTCAAAGGCGGGCTTCTGAACAATTTTCTTTAGTGCTGTACTGCACAAAACGACAAAGGCCTTGCCAATGACAGTCCCGAGATTCAACAAACTGAGCACTGGCCTTTGGTTTTGCACTTTACGGCCCTGAGCATGAGCCGGATGGTCCAAAATAACAGGGCAGCACACAGTCATGGATACTAAAGTAACACGTCAATAACTTGAATTTGTAAAACAAAACCAATCACACAGGTGGCTGAACGCGCGCTCCCGGCTGACCTACTGACCTGAAGGCAAACACTGACCAACACCAAGGAAACGAAACAAAACTGGTAGACAGTTCGTACCGTTTATACAGCTAGCTAAACTTGCATAGTCAACATTACATACAGTAACGACAAGATGCAAATGAAAAACTGTAATATCGTTTTCTGTCTACGTTAATCTAAAGGCAAATAAAGCAATTATCTTCAATCAACCAACAACTGTAATGCAGCCCGCGCTGGGAAAAATGCGCTGTCCGCTTTTACGTTCCGCTCACCGAGAACAACGTTTCGGCATGACTTTCTCGACGTCCCATTTAGTTCCAACACCTTATATAAGAAGGACTGGTCATGATAATTCAAGGGTAGTGCCAGATTAGCTTGGCGCCTTCAGGCTTAAAGTTAATCTTGCACTACCCTTCGGAAAACCACGCGGGACAAAGCGGCCAAGATGGCGCCAAGAAAGCCAACAAAGGAGCAACAGGCCAAATCCGCTGGGACAAAGAACCCAACCCCCAGGGGGGTAAAACCAATGACCCGCCAGGCTGCAGCTAGAGCGCGCTCCGAAGAGAGTAGCAGCAGCCAGGTAGTAAGAGAAGAAAGTGAGGTCGAAAGTGAAGAAATCTCCCAAAACTAAAATAATAATGAGAACCAAAAGGAAAGCAGTGACCCGGATTCTGACTCTGAGTTAGAAAATGATCAAGCGTTCACGGAAGTGAAGAACTGCCGGCAATATAAGAGATTCAAACCGAATCGAGAGAGGAAATTCTTTTTATTCCCTATCTTGATCGCACCACTAGACAACTCACCGGAGCTCTACAATATGGGTATCCGAAAACTGAATGAAATGCTATCCGACACGTTCGGGTCGCCTACCCACACCCGCCGAATCTTCCACGGCAAAAGAGTATTAATGGCATGCGCAACTGGAGATATCCAAGAGAGAGCCATAGCTAAACCCAAGTCGGGCACATCAAAGTGAGCTGCTCATCCCCAACCACCACAAAACCGATAGCCCACCAACTAAAGCCATGGGGGTCATCAAACCCATCCCCCTTGACGAAGACCTCCAATACATAGAAGCAGAAATGCGTAAAACACACCCCAGAGCCAAAATCAGCAAGCGCCTGACTAACAGGGAAGGGCATGCAAGCCAAGCGATTCTGGTAAGTTCCCAGAGGAGGTCCTCCAAAAACCATCAAAGTAGGGGGTGAGATACTAAACATAGATCGATTCAAAGGTAAAGCGCTCATGTGCCGGAACTGCCAGAGGTACGGACACCCCACCAGGGCATGCAAAAGAGACACCATATGCTCCAAGTGCGGGGACAACCACAAGACCGCTGAGTGCCCTATAACGGAGCGTAGGCTTTTTAAATGCTCAAACTGTGGCGACAAGGGACAGCGCGATCTACGGAGGGTGCGAGCTGCAGAAAGCGCACAACAAAGCGACCCGAGTCGCTAGTTTAGGGGTAAATTCCTACCCTCAGGCACTCAGCGAAAGCTGGCCACATGCCCCCAGGATCCAAAACCACGGCGGAGAGGGCAGTCGCACCAAACCATCACACACCAGCCAAGCAGAACCCACCGACAAAGTGACCTATCAAAGGAGTGAGAGAGACAGTGTCCGACACGAACCTACACTCCACCCACCCCTTAACAACCCCCAACCGACAACAAACGCCCCACCCCGCGACGGACACACGAACACTAAACAGGTATCAGACCGACCCCAACACAACCACCAAAATACCCAGCCGGCCAACCAACACAACACAAACAACCAACGGAATAATGTCCCACAAGTAGGTCACCTACCCCTGGCTAGGGAGGGAAGAAGTGCACACTTACAACCACAGGTGACGAGCAGCAGCGGTTGGTGGTCGCGCCCGGGTCGATGGGAATATCGATGGATGAAGCGATTCTTCCCCCCCCCCTACCCCCTTCTTCACATGGGAGGGCGTATATATACAGACAGACCCAACCAATAAGGGGGGAGACGGGTCAGGACGGATCGGTCACCCAGAACGCGAGCGCGCGCCACCGATTCGTTACCTGGTTCATGGGTTGCATCCTACATAAATTGAAGGACATAAGATCAACGGGCAACGAGGCAGACCTCAACATCTTCTTCCGTTACTTCCAAGATATACTCGAAGCATGTAACTAAGATGGCAGGCCTCCGCATCCTTCAATGGAACTGCAGGTTCCTCTATTCCAAAATAGATGAGTTCAGAAACTGGCTAACCCCCAACCCCCCGGAAATCCTCGCCCTCCAGGAGACAAGTTTCCGGGATACCCCCCCCCCCCCCAAATAAAGGGGTCTAAATACCCATCCATTTTTTAAAATAGGGCAGACAAAAAAGGAGGAGGCGTAGATATCTACACCAAAACAGAACTAGCAATCACATAAATCACCCACACCCTAAACCCACAAATAGAGGCCATAATAGGAGAAATAACCACACCAACAAACCGCAAACTAAAAGCAGTAAATGTCTACATCCCCAACGAGAAAGCCTATAGCCAAATATCAGTAGAGAATCTTAAAGAACTACTACTAGCAGGGGAAATAATGGTAGGAGATTTTAATGCCAAGAGCCCCCAATGGGATGAAAATCAAACAGCATCAGATACAGCGGGGGGGAAAGGTAGAACAGGCTGTAAATGAGACACAGAGATGTATTCTAAATACGGGTGAGCCCACCCACATGTTCTCCCAGGGCAACGCAGATACTATGAACGCCCTAAACATAGCAATAGCCACCAGCACCATCGCAGTTGAAGCACAGTGGCAAATAAATAGCAATAACCTAGGGTGCGACCACTTCCCCGCACTGATAACTATCAACGACAAAAACAAGACCCCACTACCACCAAACACCGGGGCCCCACAAAGAATCAACACCTCACGTGCAGACTGGGACAAATACCACAAACTAACTAGGGTCACCCCAAGTTGGGATGATAGGCATTACATAGACAATAAGACGGCCCATATCACAGACCACATTATCCGATCAATCAAGCAAAGCACCCCTGCCAGATCGGATGGTGGGAGACCAGGAAAATCCTGGTGGAAGAAGGCCTGTGATCGCGAAGTCAAAAATAGGAAAAGGAAACTCCAAATCTGGAAGGAAAAAAAAAACGCCCGAAAACAGAATAGAGTACAAACGTTCCAAAGCCATAGCAGGTCGAACGGTCAAAGAAGCCAAAAAGAAAGACTTGCATGGCTTCACAGAATCAATCAACACAAAAACTAGGATCAAAGAAAGCTGGGATAAGATCAAAGCCATCAACAACGGCACGAGAGCCAACATGCCATCCGTAAAACCCGAAAACAGGGCATACGCCACCGACCAGGACAAAGCAGACCTGCTAGCCCACACCTTTAGTCAAGCTAGCTCAAATGATAACCTAACCCCGGAATTCCGGGACCTCAAACCACACCTAAGCACATGCTTTGAACAACCAAAACAAATAAGTAATTACGACCTAGATAGCAAAATAACCCTCCTAGAACTGACCCAAGCTCTAAGAACCGCCGGAAAAGGTAAAGCCCCCAGCATAGACTTAATAACATACGAAATGATTCAAAGAAGCCACCCCTCCATGAAACAAGCCATAATCTCTCTTTTCAACCACATCTACGCCAAAGGGGAATTCCCCACACAATGGAAGAAAGCAGTAGTCTTCCCGCTCTCCAAACCAGGAAAACCAACACGCCAACCAGATAGTTATAGGCCCATCGCACTAATGTCCCAACTGGGTAAAACGCTAGAAAAAAATATTCAAATACCGACTGATGTCCTACCGCGAACAAACACCATATCCTACCCCCCCCCCCCCCCAGCAAAGCATATGCAGGAAAAAGCACAGCACACTCGACCACTTAACCACCCTACAACAAGAAATCCTAAATACCCACCGAGAGAGAGGAACAGAACTCATAGGAATTTTTTTAGATATTGAAAAGGCTTACGATATGGTCTGGCACGATAAACTACTTAGTAGACTGGGCGACCTAGGAATATCCAACAAAATGTACAACTTTGTTAAATCCTTCCTGGCCGACCGGCGAATAACAGTCAAAATAGGCAATGTACTATCAAGGGAACAAACCCTAGGAAATGGAGTACCACAAGGATCGGTGCTTAGCCCCCTCTTATTTACACTCCTATTTACAGGCACAACAAAATAATGCAATTTGCAGATGATACGTCACTAATAGGGAAACTTAAGAATAGACAAAGAAAATTTAATTGGGAAACAGTAGGATTCCAAGAATTCCAACAAGACCTAACAAGAATAGAAAATTGGCTAGTAAGAGCAGGCTTGAACATTCCGCCCCCCCCCCCCCCCCCATAAAACCCAAGCAATCATCTTCATAGCCAACCGCAGCTACAAATATCAAATAAGAGCCTTCATCCCCAAACTACAAATTGGTAAGATAGAATATCGCCAAAGCATCAAGTTCCTGGGAGTGGTACAGCCAGCCACAACTGGACACCCTACATAGACCAAATATGCCAGTCGGCCAGGAAAGGAATAAACCTAATGCGCAAAGTGAGCAGAGCAGACTGGGGCACCGACCCCAAGTCACTCCTAAACCTCTACCACGCCTTTGTAATGTTCAGGCTACTCTACGCAGCCCCACTCCTTACCAACCTAAACAAAACCCAAACCAAAAAAATTGATGTCAGTACAAGCAGACGTCCTGAAGGTGGTCCTGGGGGTCCCCAGACACACCCCCAACCTGCTTGTGCTGGCAGAATGTGGTCAAAAACCTATAACACTAATAATAATGGAAAGGGCAGCTAACCAATACTACAAAACAATATGCATGCCGGAAGACCAACGGCCAAGCTCACCCTCACATCCAACCACAATCCCATAAATCAACCCACCCAAACACCACAAATAAAAACCGAGGTCCAAAAGTTGGAGGACGCGATAAACCTCAAATTACCAAATAGAACACCGAATCCACAAATAACAACACCTCCATGGAAACTCCCACAAATAGAGTTAGACCTGGACATCACTAAATATCAGAAAGCAACAGACGGGCCCAAAATAAAGATTGAGTTCAACATTTAAAAAAAACTAGGACGTACAGGAACTATGCACTCATCTACACAGACGGGTCGCACGACCCAACCACCCACGCAACCGGACTAGGTATCTACGTCCCCAACACATCGGATCGAGCCATAAAACTACCGGACCACACATCGGTCTTCACAGCAGAGCTCACGGCAATCCTAAGAGGCATTAAAGCAATCAAAACTGACCTACAGAAAGCCGAGTACATACTCATAGTGACAGACTCCCTATCAGAAATACAGGCGATCCAGAACCTAAACTCCTTCAGGGAAGATCTAACATACCTGATCAGACTCAGAGCAGCGGAACTCGCAGAGCGCGGTCAGACGGTCAAATTAATGTAGGTCCCCTCACACGTAGGAGGCAACGAACGAGCAGATAGGATAGCGAAGAAAGGCCTCGACCAAGAATCGACCTTCTTCAACATACCCCTCTCAGCAAACGAACGGTCGAATGCCCTCCGGCCCGCCTTCCGCAAAACCTATGGGCCAAAAAATTCCACCAATCCAAAAGAGGTAGACGCAAGAACCTCACGAGGGTACTTAACAACACACCTACCCTCTTCCTAGGCAAGAAAAAAGATCGGTCAAGACTAACAAGAATCCGATTGGGGGGCGAGAGATAACTAGTCCACCCCAACCCAACAGCATGCACGTGTGGCCAAATACTCGCGACAGAACACGTACTGCTGGACTGTCCGAACATAAAAAGAACATTTTAATAAATTGTGTTGTGCCCGTCTTTTCTAAGCGTGTTTCTTTATCGTTCGGTACTTCTTTGCATTTTACACGCTTGGCAGTCATCTTTTTGGTCTGGATTGTCCGAACATAGACCAAAGCAGAACCCTACTAGCAGATAAATTCAACACACCCCTCGTAGGCCTTACTAACCCCGACTTAAAAACACCCCACCCGGGTCTGCCCTGGGGAACTTGGGTGGGGTTAGGTATTTTTTAGTTCCCAGGGTCACCCTGGTCAGCCCCACAGGGTGGGTTTTTCTCTCTATTCTGGGGCATGTGTTTCTGTCTACCCTTGGTCCATTCACCTGTATTTGCCTTTTTAAAACTCTCCCTACTGTCTGCACTGCCTGTAGCTCTTGATATTGGATGTGTGTTGCTAAATGGTCTTAGCTTTATTTAGGCCCCATGGCGTAGGTTTATTTAGCGTATTTGACCGGCTGGCGACATACATTCAATTTTCTGTTTATTTTTTTTCACAAGCAGTGCAGGCACGTCCTAAGAAAGCCTTGGTTGCTGTCGGGACGTTAAGCAATGTACAATCAATCAAACCGACTTAAAAACATGGTCCAAAACCACCAAGCACGCGATACACCTACTTAAAAACATGGTCCAAAACCACCAAGCACGCGATACACCTACTTAAAAACATGGTCCAAAACCACCAAGCACACGATACACCGACTTAAAAAAAACGCACACTAGTTAACTCATTCTACCCCAGACACACTACAGCAAGATAGAGATCGACCATGATAGTTCAAGGGTGATGCCAGAATAGCTTGGCGCCTATGGGCACCAAGCTATTCTGGCATTACCCTTGAACTATCATGGTCGAACTGTGTCCTGCACTAGAGTGCAGTCTTCAGCGGACAACGGCAAAATTTGGCGATTTCGGTGATGGGGTAGAATGAGTTGAGTACATCTAACCAAGCCGCACCACGAACCTACCAACCCCCTCCCACACCACGAACCTACCAACCCTCTCCCACACCACGAACCTACCAACCCCCTCCCACACCACGAACCTACCAACCCCCTCCCACACCACGAACCTACCAACCCCCTCCCACACCACGAACCTACCAACCCCCTCCCACACCACGAACCTACCAACCCCCTCCCA
Source organism: Semisulcospira habei (assembly GCA_036245525.1). NCBI lineage: Eukaryota > Metazoa > Mollusca > Gastropoda > Semisulcospiridae > Semisulcospira > Semisulcospira habei. The sequence continues at coordinate 175,901,928 of BTPG01000007.1, read as the reverse complement.
CACCACGAACCTACCAACCCCCTCCCACACCACGAACCTACCAACCCCCTCCCACACCACGAACCTACCAACCCCCTCCCACACCACGAACCTACCAACCCCCTCCCACACCACGAACCTACCAACCCCCTCCCACAGCACCGAGGACTCATGATCCATGATCATGGCGAAAAGTTCGGGGGTTAGCTCTCGTCGTTGTCCGAGCCCCCCCCGGGCCCGGAGTGCTCAAACATAGATGGGCTCCCGGCTGGGCAAAACGGGTGTAAGAATAGATTGAAAAAGAATGAGGGCGTGAAAGGCAATCTCTTGGCTTGACTTCGCGAACGAAGATTCTATAGGGCTTGCCCACGTCGTCTGCAGGCATTTTCGTGGCTGCGGAGGCCAATCCGGGACAGGCAGGTTCGACCGCAGTGGCTGCAGGGGAAGGTCTGGTCAGGGTTCTGAGTTACGGCAACTCTGTTTTTTCTCCTGAGCCGTTTGTCCTTAAGGTTAGCTCTGCGAGAGTCCTCAAAGGAGACGGCTGCCTTGTAGATGGTGGAGCGCCAGGTGTCACGGTCCGCAGCAAGCGAAGACCACTGGCGGTGGTCGATTTGGCAGGCACTAAGCGACTTCTTGAGACCGTCTTTGTATCTTTTCTTTGGTGCCCCTCTGTCACGGTGTCCAGTGGCAAGCTCGCCGAACAGAGTGATCTTGGGTAGGCAATGATCCTCCATCCTGGAGACGTGCCCCACCCAGCGAAGCTGTGTCCGCAGCAACAAAGCCTCGATGCTCATAGTTTCTGCCTGTTCAAGGACCTCGACGTTGGTGACATAGTCACTCCAGTGAATGCCCAGGATGGTAAGCAGGCAGCGCTGGTGAAAGCGTTCGAGGAGTCGTAGTTGGTTACGGTAGAGGGCCCAGGACTCGGAACCGTACAGCAGGGTGGTGAGGACGACAGCTCTGTACACGCTGATCTTGGTGCCTTTTTTCAGCTGTTGATTGTGCCACACCCGCTTGAATAATCGCCCGAAAGCACTGTTCGCTTTTGCCAACCTGTTGTCCAGCTCCTTGTCCAGCTTGGCGTCTGACGTGATGATGCAGCCAAGGTAGGTAAACTGGTGTACTGACTTCAGTTCAGACTCGCCGATGGTGATGTGGGGAGGGCGATGCTCTACCTTGAGTGCCGGCTGATGAAGGGTCTCTGTCTTTTTCAGACTGACCTCGAGTCCAAAGAGCTGGGCAGCATCTGCAAAGCAGGACGTGATGCGCTGCAAGGCTCTCTCTGTGTGTGCAACGAGGGCAGCGTCATCAGCAAAGAGCAGCTCACGAATCAGTTGGTCTAGGGTTTTGGTGTGGGCCCGCAGTCGTCTGAGGTTGAACAGGCTGCCATCGAGACGATACCTGATGTACACTGCATCATCATCGTCGAGGTCCACTGTGGCCTGCTTCAACATCATGCTAAAGAAGATGGTGAAGAGGGTTGGTGCCAGCACGCAGCCCTGTTTCACGCCGTTGCGAATGGGGAATGGTTCTGAGAGGTTACTGTTGAGTCTAACCTGGCCTTGCAGGTCCTCGTGGAGCTGGACGATCATGCTTAGGAACTTTGGGGGACAGCCAAGTCGCTCCAGGATCTGCCACATGCCTTGCCTGCTCACAGTGTCGAACGCTTTTGTTAGGTCGACAAACGTTACGTACAGCCCTTTGTTCTGCTCGCGGCACTTCTCTTGAAGCTGTCTCAGCACAAAGACCATGTCCGTGGTACTCCTGTTGGCTCTGAAGCCACACTGGCCCTGTGGGAGGTGGTCTTCAGCGATGGCAGGTACCAGCCGATTCAGGAGCAGCCTTGCGAGAATTTTTCCAGCAATGGACAGCAGGGTAATTCCACGATAATTCAGGCAGATTTCTCTCCTTTGTTCTTGTACAAGGTGACGATGACTGCATCATTGAAATCCTTTGGTAGTGTTCCTTTCTCCCAGCAGCAGAGAAAGAGGTCATGGAGCTTGTTGTGCAGAACTGGGCCTCCATGTTTCCGGATCTCTGGCGGGATTCCGTCAATGCCTGCTGCTTTGCCACTCTTGAGCTGGTGGATGGCTGTGAGGGTCTCTTCGGCGGTGGGAGGTTCGTCCAATTCAACCTTTAGTGGGAGCTGTGGGATTTGGAGGATGACTGTTTCTTGAACAGTGCGCTCAGCGCCGAAGAGGTCCTGAAAGTATTCTGACCAGCGGTTCAAGATGGAGGTATTATCTGTGAGGAGTGCCTGTCCATCGGCGCTTCGCAGGGGACTTTGTACCAGGTACCTAGGGCCATACACTGCTTTCAGTGCTTCATAGAAGCCCCTGTAGTCACCGTTGTCAGCGCAAAGCTGGGTCCTCTGTGCCAGTCTCGACTACCACTCGTTCTGGAGCTCTCTAAGCTTGAGCTGGAGACTGCTGCAGATGAGGCGAAAGGCAGATTTCTTCACAGGGCAGGAAGGCTGGGCTAGGTGGGCCTGGTGGGCAGCTCTCTTTTTTGCTAGAATTTCCTGGATCTCCACGTCGTTTTCGTCAAACCAGTCTTTGTTCCTCTTTCTAACGAAGCCCAAGACTTCCACAGAAGATTTTACAATAGCAGTTTTCAGTTGGTCCCAGAGTGTTTCAGGGGAGGAGTCTGCTGGATCAACTGTGTCTTTGAGCATGCGCTCTAAATCTGTCTGAAGGGCAGCTTTCTTGTCATCACGCTGAAGGCTGGCGACATCAAGCTTTTTCTTGAGGGGGCCCCTTTTCTTGGGTTTCAGCTTTAGGTGGAGCCTGAGTTTGCAGCGGACAAGGCGGTGGTCAGTGTGGCACTCTGCGCTGGGCATCACTCTGGTGAGGAGGACGTCACTGCGGTCCCTCTGACGCACAAGGACATAGTCGATAAGGTGCCAGTGCTTGGAGCGAGGATGCATCCAGGTGGTCTTTCGACTGTCCTTTTGCTGGAAAGTAGTGTTGGTGATGACAAGTTTATGTTCTGCACACAACTCCAACAGCAGGCGGCCATTGTCATTGCAGTTCCCAACACCATGCTTGCCGAGGACTCCTTTCCAGGCTTCAGAGTCCTGGCCCACTCTGGCGTTGAAGTCGCCAAGGATGATAACTTTGTCGTCTGCGGGGGTGCTCTGCAGGAGGCTGCGCAGGTCAGAGTAGAACTTGTCTTTTTCTGCAGGCTCTGCCAGGAGGGTTGGGGAGTACACACTGAGAAGGGTGACGTATTGCTGGTGTCTCAGTGGGAGGCGCATGGACATGATGCGGTCGGAGTGACCCATTGGTAGGTTTTCCAACTTAGTCGCAATGGGGGTCTTGACCATGAAGCTAACACCTGAGAGCCGTCTTTCTGATGCAGGCCTGCCTGACCAGTAGAGGGTGTAGCCAGCGCCAAGTTCTTGGAGGCTGCCTTTCTCCGGAAGGCGTACTTCGCTGAGCGCGGCGATGTCGATGTTTAACCTCCGCAATTCATGGGCAATGAGGGCGGAGCGACGTTCATGGCGTCCGCTGTCTGCTGTGTCGAGCATGGTTCGGATGTTCCAGCATGCTACGTTGAGTCCGGTCGTGGTCGTCATGAAAGTGGATCCATTGTTTTTTCTTGTTTTCTGACCGCAGGAGAAGATGCCCGTTGACCGCGGCTAGCCAACTGGGGTTATGAGGGGATGAGCTTTGGTTAGGCCACCTTTTCTAGGCCCCTCTCCGTGTGGAGCAAGAAGTGCTATCCCTAGAGAAGGCTGCTTGGTCGTTCAGGGTGTGCCGAGTGACGTTGTCATCCCCAGGTCAACATCAGGCGACCAATATCTTGAACCGCCTGCATGCAGGTTTGAGACTGCGGCTTCCAGTGACATCTTTCACCTGCCGTTTCGCCCCTTGCCCATCGCTACAGGACTTGGAAAGGTCGATATCATGGTCCGTGGGCGTTTCCTAAAGCCTGCGCGGTGGAGCTTTTTGGTGGAGTGCAGTGTGCGCAGTACTGGCCCCACCCTTTAAACCCTTGGTTCGTCTAAAGAAGTACCCAACGGAGAAAGAAACACGCTGAGAAAAGACGGGTACAACACAATTTATTAATATTTCGGGTAAATACCCTTTGTCAAAATAGACAAACAAACAAACAGAGAGATTAGCCGCTACTTATCTTCATTGGCAGAAGGAATGTGGCAACTCCTAAAGCCTGATTTGCCACAACTCCTGAGTTGCCACATTCCTTCTGCCAATGAAGATAAGTAGCGGCTAATCTCTCTGTTTGTTTGTTTGTCTATTTTGACAAAGGGTATTTACCCGAAATATTAATAAATTGTGTTGTACCCGTCTTTTCTCAGCGTGTTTCTTTCTCCGTTGGGTACTTCTTTGCATATTACACGCTTGGCAGTCACCTTTTTGGTCTGGATTGCTTGGTTCGTCTGCCATGGCCTAGCACGCTAGGACGGTGGCATCGAGGTCCTCGGGTCGTAGGTTTTATATCAGACTGTCCTTGTCCTAGTCTCTGGCTCAAAAGCCTTCCCCGGAGACACGGGGGCTTTGATGTCAGGGTTTTCCTCCCTTAGCCTTTCCGCAGCCAAGCGGCCAGTCCTGCAAGGCAGCAGGGGACTCGTGGAGGGCGGGGTCGTTTATGTCCCGTGCAGATGTGAACATCTGCCCACTGCGAAAGGCAATATAAGAAGGAAAACGGAAGGAAGAACGAGAAGAGAGATTGAAGAGGTCCCTGTAACGCACGCAGACTTGCCCACAGTCGTACGCACAGACTCTCACGCAACAGACGCATACACCGCCACTGACTCAGACGGGCGCATTCATGCGGTAAAACACAACACAAAGTAACCTTTATACACTATAAATGAAAAAGAACGACCTAAATGACTATCAACTATGTACACTCCACCTTCCCCACTGCATCCAAATCACATACACACAAATCACAATATCTTTGCCAGGTTAGGTCTTAGTCTCACATTGCCTCCAACCTGTTTGATGTTGTTGCCTGGTTACGTTGGTCCTTCTCACGTCTAGGCGTGAAAGTCCTTCGTCGTACGCTTATTGCCGTCCTGTCTCTTTGGGCACGGACGTCCTTGTTCTCGTACGGTACTCAGTTCTCGCTTGGACTTGGGTGTCTTGGTTCCCAGTCAAACTCACTCTCAGAAGAGCTGGAGGGATGACCTCACGTAGGTCCCACATGCGACTCGACGTCTCGGCGTCCGTCTTTCCACTCTTGTTACAAGAACTCTGAATAGACAACAAAAGTCCCAACGTAACACTTGCTAAACACACAACATATTGGATCAATGAGAAACGTCACATAACCTGGCTGATACAAATAACTCACACGTTCATTCACACACACACACACGTGCTTCATAAACTATTTTCGTATCACCCCCATATCTCTGTCACTATCTTGAAACAGACTGTAGCCTGACACTCTTGCTATACATTACTCTACACCCTGGAAAAGACTATGCTTACCCAACCACGTACTATCTTCATAGCGGCTTAGACATACACACTTCACATTCCTTTAGTCATCTAACTCGGTAAACAACTGTATACAAAAACACCGGTTACTTCACCGAATTCTAAACATACTATAACTAAACCAAACCGGAACACCGCTATACAACCACATTAATCTTACCACGCATACTGTCTTTAACTAAACAACTATCAATACTACATTTATAGAAACATACCTGAAATCTAGACTTCAGAGTCTTGGAATGCGGGCTAGGTAACTCGAACACAACCGTTCCATACGACAAGACAGCCCGCACTACCGATTTAGACCTCTGACAGTCACAGCTTCCGCCTAAAACTCACTACTGAAACAGAACTCACTAAAAATCCCGTACTAACCATGTCTTACAGATTTCACGTGCGTCTAGAACCACACGGACTTTCGGCAACAAACCGTTAACAAAAACCGTACCGTACTAATCCTACTCGTTAACAAAAACCGTACCGTACTAATCCTACTGTGTGAGCACTATGCACAAGCATAGAGCTTCATCACAATTCCCCCTTCTTCGGGGAAAAAAAAAGAAACGACCGAGTTTCTTTTTAAGACTACTCGACGTAATGTTATCCGAAAACAGGAAGTGACTAACTTTTACTATGCAGAATACAAGAAAAACAAATTACAGCCTTAACCCTCAACGTACACTCTCGGATCGCACAACGAAAGCTAAAACAGAACTAACGCGTTAAATCCTCCAGAAATGAAAACGATCCAACGGCTGCCCACACACAAAACACACAATCGCGAGACTCCAATCTCCGACCTACCTACATATTAATGGGTGCTGAGCCGCATTTCTGTCCGCAACAGAAGTATGCCGTCTCCAGCCAACCCGACTATTGGGCCAAGCCCGCTGACCTATCCCCTGACTCTGGACGGAAATAGCATGGTCTCTCTGTTCCCAACTACGCTTACTTCGAGCTCTCGTCGCCACCGATGCGACTGCACTGCGACTAACCTGAGATGGATTAATCGCCTCGACCCTACCGCTGACTGGCTGCACACCCTTCATATTACCGAGAACTAAGTCGACTACTGGCTCGTCGATGACACAAGAGATCAGATCCCCCGAGAAAAACTCCGTGTCAATCTCTATCTTAGCCAACGGAAAAACTTGTACCTTCCCTCCGTACGAAATCACCTTCTGCGTTTCCCCCGTGTACTGATCGTCCCTAACAAGGCTACGTCTGACCCCAGCAGTCGTGGCACCCGAGTCGCGCAGAATGGAAGCGAGCCATCCGTTTACAACACCGTTCCCCACAGGCAGGCAACGACCTCCATCAACTAAACGCACTCCGCCCCCCTGTGGTTTCTCCCCGACTGGGACTGCAAAGCTGGCTATGTGAGTGGGCTGCTCCGTCCCCTTCAACATACCAGTATCGCTAGGACATTGATGAGCCAGATGGCCGTTCTCCTGACACGCGAAATGCTGAACGTCCGAACGACCGCTAGGACAGCTACGAGCGAAATGACCGTACTCGTGACACGCAAAACACCGAGTGTCCGAATTAGCCATACGACCTCGACCGTACCCACGCCCAGATTTCTCTGCTCGTTTGTAAGGATCGCGAACGCCACTGCCGTTACCTCTATTACCGCGTCGAAAACGCAAAGTACTTTTACCGTTAACCAGATGCTCTCCACGTAAGCTATTGACTCCCCGGTAACCCCCAGACGTGTTAGCAGCGACCAACCCGACTGGCGGTGTCTCGGTCCTACGCGCGAGGTTTTTCGTAGGATGCGCCATCCGAAAAGCCTCCGCGTTCTGCACTAACTCATCTGTACGCTTGAGGCTACGCTCCCTCAAGAATACCGCTAGATCCTTGGAAACGCTCCCAAAGAACTGTTCAGCCAACATGAGATCGAACAATGCTTCGTACGTGTGGTCGATCTTTGACAGTTCGACCCAACGTACGAGCAAATGGGACAATCGTCTGCCAAACGACACAAACGATTCCCCTGTCTCTGGCCGACAAGCTCTCAAGCGTTCTCTAAAACCCTCCGCATTACACTGAAACTGCTGGAAGAGACACTCCTTCAAAGTCGCGTACTCTATGTTCCCCGAAACGTTCAAGCTATGGTAAAGACTCAAGGCCTGACCCTCTAGCACCGATGAAAGCAAAACGGGCCAGCTGGCAGGTGGCCAACTCAACATTCGCGCGTGAGCCTCGAATCGAAACAAAAAAGCATCAATTGAGTCAACAGACTCCTTAAACATCGGCAGTCTGGGAACATTACATATGCCCCGGCTTACCAAATCACTATCTGGAGCTAACTGAAGCTGTACCTCCCTATCTCTCTCCTTCCTATCCCTCTCCTCTTTCTCTCTCTGAAACGCTAGAGACTTGTCGTCTTTCTCTCTCTGAAACGCTCTCTCTTCTCTCTGTACTTCTAATTCCTTCTCCCTAAAGACTCTTTCTTTCTCCTCTCTCTCTCTCTCTCTGAGCTTCGAATTCTTTCTCCTTTAAGACTCTTTCTTTCTCTTCTCTCTCTCTCTGAGCTTCTAATTCTTTCTCCTTTAGCTCCATTTCCTCTTTCTTAAGTATTCTGTCTTTCTCTTCTCTCTCTCTCTCTCTCTCTCTCTCTCTGAATTTCTAGCTCTTTCTCCAACCTCTGTATTTGCATTTCCAACTCTTTCTCCTCTCTAAGTCTACGAATCTCCAACTCTTTCTCGTCTTTCACCCTCTGAACTTCTAACTCCTTCTCCTTTAAGACTTTCTGAACCTCTAGTTCCTCTTTCTTAAGTACTCTTTCTCTCTCTTCTCTTTCTCTCTGAGCTTCTCTTTCTTCTCTCTGAGCTTCTCTTTCTCTCGCTCTATCTTCCCTATCCCTACACTTCTCCACATAGTAAAAAGCTTCTCATCCCTAAGTCCTAACCTTTCCCCCTGTTTAATGTAAGCCTCTACCGGGTCTACCTCCATATTTGCTACAACTTCCCAAACTTGAGCACGTAAAAATACAAATACCACAACCAAATCAACGGAAAACTTAAAATGAGAACTTACAACAATATCAACCTACGCAGAAAATAGTGACCTACTCGACGCCCAGATGGAAAGAAAAATAAGAACGATAGAAAGAAGAGCAAAGAAAAAGAACACCACCTATACAAAAGGAAGAAACAAGAACTAGCTCCTCGTAAGATCCAGAAAACTACAGAAATAACGGATCTTACCCCCTAGAATCGGAGAGGGGAATCTAACACAACAACATGCACATAGCAACAAATCCTACTCTAAAATCGCTACTCACTATCGCCCGCAAATACTTCTAACCTACCGCTAAAACAGGGTCACCACTGTAACGCACGCAGACTTGCCCACAGTCGTACGCACAGACTCTCACGCAACAGACGCATACACCGCCACTGACTCAGACGGGCGCATTCATGCGGTAAAACACAACACACGGGCTCCCTTTCTAAAGTAACCTTTATACACTATAAATGAAAAAGAACGACTTAAATGACTATCAACTATGTACACTCCACCTTCCCCACTGCATCCAAATCACATACACACAAATCACAATATCTTTGCCAGGTTAGGTCTTAGTCTCACATTGCCTCCAACCTGTTTGATGTTGTTGCCTGGTTACGTTGGTCCTTCTCACGTCTAGGCGTGAAAGTCCTTCGTCGTACGCTTATTGCCGTCCTGTCTCTTTGGGCACGGACGTCCTTGTTCTCGTACGGTACTCAGTTCTCGCTTGGACTTGGGTGTCTTGGTTCCCAGTCAAACTCACTCTCAGAAGAGCTGGAGGGATGACCTCACGTAGGTCCCACATGCGACTCGACGTCTCGGCGTCCGTCTTTCCACTCTTGTTACAAGAACTCTGAATAGACAACAAAAGTCCCAACGTAACACTTGCTAAACACACAACATATTGGATCAATGAGAAACGTCACATAACCTGGCTGATACAAATAACTCACACGTTCATTCACACACACACACACGTGCTTCATAAACTATTTTCGTATCACCCCCATATCTCTGTCACTATCTTGAAACAGACTATAGCCTAACTGACACTCTTGCTATACATTACTCTATACCCTGGAAAAGACTATGCTTACCCAACCACGTACTATCTTCATAGCGGCTTAGACATACACACTTCACATTCCTTTAGTCATCTAACTCGGTAAACAACTGTATACAAAAACACCGGTTACTTCACCGAATTCTAAACATACTATAACTAAACCAAACCGGAACACCGCTATACAACCACATTAATCTTACCACGCATACTGTCTTTAACTAAACAACTATCAATACTACATTTATAGAAACATACCTGAAATCTAGGCTTCAGAGTCTTGGAATGCGGGCTAGGTAACTCGAACACAACCGTTCCATACGACAAGACAGCCCGCACTACCGATTTAGACCTCTGACAGTCACAGCTTCCGCCTAGAATTCACTAAACAGAACTCACTAAAAATCCCGTACTAACCATGTCTTACAGATTTCACGTGCGTCTAGAACCACACGGACTTTCGGCAACAAACCGTTAACAAAAACCGTACCGTACTAATCCTACTCGTTAACAAAAACCGTACCGTACTAATCCTACTGTGTGAGCACTATGCACAAGCATAGAGCTTCATCACAGTCCCCTACCATCAGTCATACCCCACCATCGACCAAGCCAAGCACCCGCCCCCCTCCTTCAATCCCCGCGGTAATAAAACTGGTTTCCCACTCCCCATCATGACCATGCACGCCACTCTCATCACAACCACCCCGCCTGGCCGGGCAGCCCAGCCGGGGCGCTCAAAGATAGCCCCCTAGACAGTGGGAAGCCCTCCCGAGTCAGGTCTCCCAGAATTGCCCGGTGCCTGCTCTCACGTCCCCACCCCCATAGCCTCTCGTACTCTATCCACTCCGCGAACGCCCGCCCCACCCCGTCACCCCCTCAATAAAGGCCGGGGGGGAGGGGGGCTGAGGGAGAACCCATCACCTCCTACCCCTTCATCTCATGGTCCGAGCACACGCCCCCCAGCGCCCCCCCCCCCCCCCCCCGGATAATAAAGTCATCTCACCTTCATCCCCCCCCCCCCCCTCAAAACCCCTCCTTTTTTTTCTTCTTCTTCTTCTTCTCTGCCGGGGGGCTCCTGCCAAGGTCGAGAGTCGCGGAGTGCCCCCTCCACCCCCCACCCCCCCCCCCCCGAGCCGGGGAAACACGTCCCGTAACTCCCAACCCTACCCGGAGGGGGGCAGGTACCCGGGAGCTCCGCGGTGGCCGCACCAAGGCTGGCAGCACCACGGCGGGCCGGGTTCGGAAACCGCGGGACTCACCCCGAAGAGTCCCGGCCCCACACTAGGCCCCCGGGGCTAACCTGGGACAGACCCGGGGAGGAATATAGGGGAAAAATTGGAGAGCGGGCAAAGCCGGGCGGCTGGAGCCCAGCCTGAACAGAGGGGGGCCAAACACTTAAATAACATAGGCCCGAATAAAGGAGGCTTAGCATCCATCGTCAATGCACTCCGTATAAACATAGATAATGGGTGGTGTCCTATGCGCAGGATAACACCTTCCTAGGGTCACGCGGTGGCGGACCCCGCCCCCCTTCCCCCACCGACCTCTACCCACTTATTCTCAAACTATCCACTCGCGAAGTTTTGCCGTGGGCCCGACAGGGCCGAACAGCAAACACAGGTCACCCTCATCGCCACTCCACCTCATGGTCTCACACCCTCATCGCCACTCCACCTCATGGTCTCACACCCTCATCGCCACTCCACCTCATGGTCTCACACCCTCATCGCCACTCCACCTCATGGTCCCACACCCGCCCCACCTCCCCATGGATAATAAAAGGAATCACATCATCCTCATCATCACTAATCACCCGGTCCCTGGTCGCCCCCGCCCCCCCTGCCGCGGGTGGGCCCCCCGGTCCGGCGGAGGCCACCGCCGGGCTCGGGGGTCCGTTCGGATCGGGCGTGGGGAGGGGGGGGGGGACCCAGGAACCATCCATCACATCACTTTTTTTTTTTTGTTCGGTTTTTTTTTTTTGGCCTTACACGTTACTTTCCTTTATTTTTACGCCCCCGGTACGTTAGAACCCCCCCCCCCCCTCCGCCCAGGAGTTCGAGGGAAAGCCCGTTCAAAGGTGTTGTACCGGGAGGCTTTTTGACCAACCGCTCCCCTCCTAGCGAAAGAATGGCCCCGGGGCCGGCGGCGGGCACCTGAGGTCCCCCCCCCCCTCACCCCGCCGAGATCTTCGGTGGGGCGCGCCCGGGGGCCGGCGGCCGGCTCCGGGGACCGTTTTCTCCGTATTGGGCCGTAGAGGAGGACACTCCTGGAAGGTCCACTCTGCGGGACAGGGGGGTTAGACAACCCAGGGGTGCGAGGCACCCAAGGGCACTCCGACACCGCGTGACTCCCCGCTCGCCTGCGTACGGTCACCACCAATCAAAATAAATAGGGTAGCCAGGGAGGTTTAGCATCCCAAACAGTGAAGCAGCAGGTCTGACCAGGACACCGGCTGACAACTGACCGAACTGCTGGCCCATGCCCACTTTGCCCTTGGTTTTTGTCTCTATTTTTAGTCTTACTGTAAATAAATTTTAACTTCTCTTAATTTTAAACTTATAACGAAATATATTTCTAATGGTGGTCCTGAAATTTTAACGACGTTTATAATTGGAAGTAAAATAATACTTTGTTTTGTACATAGTGGACCAATGTCGTGAATGAGAGGCTCCATTAAATTAAATTAAATTAACTTGCGATCCTTTTTAACCCTGGTTAAACATATCTGACCATGTTGTGTTATTGTCAGCTAAAGCTTTATTAGCTAGTCCCCGATCACTTATGTGCCAGTGGGACATACAAATGGAACGAACGAGTGGTTTAGCATCCTTCGTCCATGCACTCCCTGGGCAATGGAGGGTACAACACCCCCCTCCAGAGAAAAACAGAAACACGTATAGGGGGGATAATAAAAATCAACTCCCCTCAAACAATAAGGGAAATAGGGTGCAGTCCTAAAAAAAATCGGGCCTTGGACAGTGACTCCATGGGATGAAACTGGAACCAGACATGTCACAGACCTACAAAGACGGGACTAAAAGCTTGCCCCCCCCCCCCCCCCCCTCCCAACGACCCAACCTTCCAAGGCGCGGACGGGCATGACGAAGGGATGAGCCTACAAAATGATGCGCGGGCATCAGCGACGACCAGACAGAACATAGACCCCCCCCTTCCCCTTTGCCCCCCCCCCCCCCACCATGGACGAAGTCCGGCAGCGAGAGCTGGAAGTCCCTATCCTTCAAAATTAGCACTAGCATTACAGTTGGCTGAAGCACTCTTACACAGACAAACCACAAGGCGGCCAATACTTCCTTAATCCGCGGAACGTTATGGGTCTCTTAAAGTATGATGAACACCACAGGGCCACATAAAACGGTTACGAATGTGTTTAGGAAGCATTTCTATATTCATAAATGGCAGACATTAGAGGGCACAACGCATAGTTTTGCCATAAGACGGTATTGTCTAAAGCCCCAATACACTGTCTTAGAAGTCATGGAGGCCAGTCCCTTACGACATTTGTGGTCTCTAACCCTATGATGGACGGCATAGGGCCATATAAAACAGGTACAAATGTGTCCAGGAAGCATTTCCATGTTCATAAATGGCAGACATTAGAGGGCACAACACATAGTTTTGCCATAAGACGGTATTGTCTAAAGCCTCAATACACTGTCTTAGAAGTCACATGGAGGCCAGTCTCTTACGACATTTGTGGTCTCTAACCCTATGATGGACGGCATAGGGCCATACAAAACAGGTACAAATGTGTCCAGGAAGCATTTCCATATTTATAAATGATAGGCATTAGAGGGCACAACGCATAGTTTTGCTATAAGGCGACTTGCCTCTTTTATTTTGTATTTTGTCCGCATCGGTATATCATACTGTGGCTGAGATTGTTGGCTGCTCTCTGCTGGCTGCTAAGATATGTGGCTACCCTCTTCTGGTCGCCATCTCAAACGGCTTATGTACAAACTAAATCAACTATAATGTAAACCAAACTTCTTACACGTGATTATTTTGTGTTTAGACACGCAGTAGTAGTTACGGATATGGTTATTTTAGCTTAGGACAGGTTATTACGGGTTATTCCGGGTTTTAGTGACACTAGGTCAACAAGACCGACCTAGCAAACTGCTACACCACTTCACGCCGGGTCCTACAGTGTCAGAGATACTGTGTTTGGATTTAACGTCAGCATGTGGATTTAGCTGGTTATTGATGCATTGTGTTGAGACCCAGCCGGGTGAGCATGTAAATCCTAATTATTTATGTGCGCTATGCTGGATAAGAGTGTGTGTTGAGCAGGTTAAGTGCGGCCTGGTTAAAACATGGAGAAAGGAAAAATGGCCACCGCGGAGCGTGCGGCCGACACCGCCAGTTGCTCACTCCGGCTGAGTTGGAATACCTGGTTGGTTAGTTTGGGTTTAACGTCCACCGCACCGAAGTGATAATGGACGGCCCTGACGGGCGGGTTATGGGGGACAGGTAAATCTATTACCTATGGAGTACGACCTGAACACTGATCAACTCAGGCGAACTCCAAGTCCAACTGTGCCAATTTGATTTACCAGGACCTTTCAACGGACACGCTATTGAACAAGCCCGTCTTTTCCCCCAGGATTGCGAGTCTGGGTCCCCGGGCTGGGACGGGGATTCGAACCCATGAGGCAGCTATTCCCTTTGCTCACCTGCTCCGATGCTTAACCACCTGAGCTATCTCAAACTCTTTGGTATACCCCGCCCTGTAGGGGGTTAAATGTACGCACGTCGTTTGTACACACGCTAATTGTACACTACCCATTTGTGCCAAGGTGCAAAATGTACACAGACCAAATCAGTACAGGTATAAATGTACACAAAACTCAATCAGCTGCACTCGCCTGACGGTTGCCTCCATCGTTTGGCGTGAAAATCAGGGGAAGTAACTGATGAAACTGGGAACAGTTTGCTTGACGGCAATACTCTGAGATCACGAGCGAGAACATGATATTACGAACTGTGTACATGTATTTCTACCCATTTCCTTTTGGTCTGTGTGCATTGTATGCATCTTGCCATGAACGGGTAGTGTACAGTTAGCATGTGTACAGTTGACATATATATGTACATTTAATCCCCCTACAGGGTGAGGTATACCAACTCAGCCTCACTCTGCGCAGCCACACAAGTCGGGTTTATACAGTAATTCAGCTTGTTTAACAACATTGGGGTGTTTGTTTCGCACCTCAGTGCACTCGGCAGTGAAATGTGGGTATGTGAGGTTGTATGCTTGGGGGTTCAGACCTCACCACAGCATGTGGGGCGTGAGAACTTCACCCGCCAACTGTCTGTATAAATTCTATGAATAACTGGGTCAATAAAGCGGAATGTTTTACCTAATGGGAAAATTATACAGTTATGAACTGGAATTGAAGTTGTTTTTTTTTTTAAGCTAATTCGTTGTGTCTGGTTTTTAAACAATCTTTTATGAATCTTCCTTTTTTTTTCTGCAGTTCCAGGGAGGAGGGAGGAATCTGGACTTTGACGACCCAAGGACTCTGGTTGCTCCGGCCTTAGCGGCCGTGTCCATGAGTACATTTTCTGAGATCCCTACATGTGCCAGGATCCACTGGAGTATTGTGGTGACCCCGGGGGCAAGGAGTTGGTGAATCATATTTTGTTGCTGTCGGGACGTTAAGCAATTTACATTCAATCAATCTTTTAACAGTTCTAGCACTCTAACGCCACCACACACCCCACCCCCAGCTGACTTTCGTAATGTATTTGTGGTATGACTGTGAGTCATTGTTAAACGCGTGTAAATGCGTGCCTGAGTTGTGAGTGCGCTCTTAGAGTTATAAGATAAGCGCATTATAATACTGTATCTATTATTATTATTAAATGGTCTTAGGTTTATATCACGTATTAGACTGGCTGGTGAGGGGACATACACTCAATATTGCCCTGGGGGACTTGGGTGAGGTTAACTACTTTTTAGTTCCCAGGGTCACCCTGGTCAGCCCCACAGGGTGGGTTTTCCTCTCTATTCTTGGTCATGTGTTTCGGTCTACCCTTGGTCCATTCACCTGTATTTTTCTTTTTAAAACTCTCCCTACTGTCTGCACTGCCTGTAGCTCTTGATACTGGATGTGTGTTGCTAAATGGTCATAGTTTTGTTTAGCGTATTACACCGACTGGCGACATACATTCAATATTCTATTTAGTTGTTTTTTTCACAAGCAGTGCAGGCACGTCCTGAGAAAGTCTCGTTGCTGTCGGGACGTTAAGCAATGTACAACCAAGTACAACCATTTTGGCCAATCAGATGATCAATCCACAAGGTTTGTGTTATACTGTAGGGATGTTTACTCTTTTTTTTGTCTAGGCAATCGTAAGACACACTGAAGCCGGGATTGCTGCTCTCCACTGAATACCTTGGACACAAAATGGAGCTAGTGCAGACTACAGACATCAAAATAGAAATTGACGTTGCTGGTGACCCATGGGTGACTTAGGAATATGGTAAATTTCTTGTTGAGTTGTTCCTAATGAGATAAGTAGTTGAAGACTACGGCCATCTTAAAGGCAATTGTTCCTGGTGAATATGTACATGTAATATGTCTGTAATCAATCGGCCATCCTCCATTGTAAAACTCCCCCACACGGGTCTGCCCTGGGGGACTTGGGTGGGGTTAGGTATTTTTTAGTTCCCATGGTCACCCTGGTCAGCCCCACAGGCCTCACAGGGTGGGTTTTTCTCTATTCTGGGGCATGTGTTTCTGTCTACCCTTTGTCCATTCACCTGTATTTGCTTTTTAAAACTCTCCCTACTGTCTGCACTGCCTGTAGCTCTTGATGTTGGATGTGTGTTGCTAAATGGTCTTAGCTTTATTTAGGCCCTATGTGTTAGGTTTATTTAATGTATTTGACCGGCTGGTGACATACATTCAATGTTCTGTTTATTTTTTTATTTTTTTTCACAAGCAGTGCAGGCACATCCTGAGAAAGCCTTGTTGCTGTCGGGACGCTAAGCAATGTACAATCAATCCATCAATTGTAAAACTTTATGTTAGCATTTACTGAAGGTGTTCTAGACAGTCTTCAAAATTGGCCTGTCAAAACTTTCTAGTTTCAATTTCCCCTCACAAAGGTCAAGGTCATGGGAGGTTTCTAAATGTGTGAAAAATGCACAATTTTTACTAACTCCCACCCTGGTCTGCCCTGGGTGACTTTGGTGGGGTTAACTACTTTTTAGTTCCCTGGGTTACCCTGGTCAAACCCACTGGGTGGGGTTTTCCATCTATTCTGGGGCATGTGTTTCTGTCTACCCTTGGTCCATTCACCTGTATCTTCCTTTTTAAAACTCCCCCCTACTGTCTGCGCTGCCTGTAACTCTTGATATTGTGTGTGTGTTGCTAAATGCCAAATGGTCTTAGGTTTATTTAGCGTATTAGACCGGCTGGTGACATACATTCAATGTTCTGTTTAGTTTTTGTTGTTTTTTTGACAAGCAGTGTAGGCACATCCTGAGAAAGTCTTGTTGCTGTCGGAACGTTAAGCAATGTACAACCATCCCAGGGCAAGTGGTCATCGAAGGCAACAGGATAATAGATTCACTGCCAACGATGCCCGCAAGGACCCTGTCCATGATGCACAGACTGTTCATATTGATTTTAAACCAGTGATTAGTGTACGTAACCCATGAGTGGCAGGCTGAGTGGGACAAAGAGGAAGCTAACAAGCTGCATGAAGCTTTTCCTAAGGTGTCCGACAATCTACCTTACGGCTGCAGCAGCCGCCATAAGAGACTCCCTTGCTAGGCTAAACATCGTGCACAAGTATGTTACGCACTCTTATTTACTAAAACAGGAAGAGCGTCCATGGTGTTATGTTACGCACTCTTATTTACTAAAACAGGAAGAGCGTCCATGGTGTTATGCCTGCAACGAGCAGAATTGTGTTAAACGCTTTTTGGTGTTTTGTGCTGATCTAATTGACACAAGATATAAACATTTCACAGCAGACTCCTTGAAGGCTTTGTTTTGGAATGTACCCCACCTGGGTCTGCCCTTGGGACTTGGGTGAGGTTAACTACTTTTTAGTTCCCAGGGTCACCCTGGTCAGCCCCACAGAGTAGACCCCACCCGGGTCTGCCCTGGGGGACTTGGGTGGGGTTAGGTATTTTTTAGTTCCCAGGGTCACCCTGGTCAGCCCCACAGGGTGGGTGTATCTCTCTATTCTGGGGCATGTGTTTCTGTCTCCCCTTTGTCCATTCACCTGTATTTGCCTTTTTAAAACTTTCCCTACTGTCTGCACTGCCTGTAGCTCTTGATATTGGTTGTGTGTTGCTGAATGGTCTTAGCTTTATTTAGGCTCCATGTTGTAGGTCCTTGTTTATTTAACGTATTTGACCGGCTGGCGACATAAATTCAATTTTCTGTTTAGTTTTTTTTTTTCACAAGCAGTGCGGGCACGTCCTGAGAAAGCCTTGTTGCTGTCGGGACGTTAAGCAATGTACAAATCAAAAAAACCCACAGGGTATGGTTTCTCCTCTATTCTGGGACATCTGTTTCTTTCTACCCTTGGTCTATTCACCTGTATTTTCCTTTTTTAAACTCTCCTACTGACTGTGCTGCCTGTAACTCTTGATATTGGATGTGTTGCTAAATGGTCTTAGCTTTATTTAGGCCACATGTCGTAGGTTTATTTATCGTATTGGACTGGCTGGTGACATACATTCAATATTCTGGTTTTTTTTTTCTCACAAACAGTGTAGGCACATCCTGAGAAAGCCTTGTTGCTGTCGGGACGTTAAGCAATGTACAATCAATTGCTTCAGAATGTACCCCTGTCAAGGTCTTCAGTTTTCTGAGAGTGCAATATTTTAAGTGTGACCGGGTCAAGAAATGAGGGAATGCAACAACATCATAGACAGGGGTCGCAGTGACGTGCCATAGCTGCCAACCCTCCCGATTTTATCGGGAATTTCCTGATTTTTTTTCAAGTCCCGATTTTTCAGGGGGGGGGGGGGGGGGGGGGGGGGGGGGGGGTTTGTACATTTTTCCCAATTTTCAGATTTTCAAGTTTTGTTTGAAAATTCGAGGCATTTTGGCGTACTGTTCCCAGTCAAGTGCCTGTAGTTGAGAGCCTGCCGTTATACTATACCGCTAACCTTTCGGGGACCCACAACCAGTCTTGATTACGCATGCGCAGCAAATTTGCATCCATTCTGTGTTTGTTCCGGTTCCTTCGAAATTGCCCTGGTGTGGAGCACATACTTAGCGATTTTTACAAGTGTTATTTTCGATTTTCAACAAAATGATGCCTCCAAAGAAGCAGAAGTGGTTGAAGTTCCATCCAGACTACGAGCGTTCCTTGCATCGACGAATCGAGAAAGGGCCAACACTTTGCCGTTAGTAAAATGTGCCGGGCGGACATAAACATCGCTGCACAGTAAACCTAGGCGGGCTGATCTGATGCGCACTGTGTTTGATTATTTGGCTGGAACTAGGTGCGCCCCCCCCCCCCCCCCCCCCCCCACCTGTTGTTTGATTTTTCGGCACCTGGAAGCAAGGGCTAGCGTCGTGGAGGCCACAGCTCAGGATTTTCGTTGCCTCAAGGTTGGCAGCTATGCGTGTCTTTATTGCGAAGAAAACTGAAGAAACAGTGCAGAGCTAAAAGGGAGTCAACATTGCAGCTCTTCCTAGTTGTATCTTCGTAGCGGCACGAGTAGTCTGATGCAAAGTAACAGTTGACCGCGTGTGGGCCACGGAAGGGGTTTTATATACAGTGTGCGTGGGCCACAAAGAAACTCACACTTGTCCATTGCCAGAAATGAGTGCTTTTGAAGCGGAAAACCTGAAATCTGTGTTTGTTTGCACTGGGTTATTTGACTACAGCTCTGGTTCTACAGGACCTAGAAACTTGTGGTTTGCTACTAAGGAAAGAGCCGCAAATGTAGTTTTACTAGTGCCAAACGTTGACTTGATTAATTAAGGCTAGAATTAATTATGAATTTTTTAAGTACTTTATTTCGTGGACCTGGACGCAGCAAAAGGTGTAAAATCCTGAAATAATGCTTAACCCAAAATTGATCAGACTAGAAGTAAGTTACAAATAGAGAGAGTCTATCATGCTGAATTTTATGGAGGTTGGTTTAAAACAATCAGTGCAGGCATTGAAGAGATATCTGACTTAACCCAAAATTGATCAGACTAGAAGTAAGTTACAAATAGAGAGAGTCTATCATGCTGAATTTTATGGATGTTGGTTTAAAACAATCAGTGCAGGCGTTGAAGAGATATCTGACTTAAGCCAGAAACACAACTTGGTGCCACTGTAAAACAACAAAACTAGAAATCCCTGAAATCGACTAAAAAACTGAAACCTAGTAGCCTAGAAGTAAGCCGGAGGGGTCGGACTAATGCAGGCATCACTGAAAGCGATACCTTGCGCAATTTTACATTGAAGGAAAACCACTGAATAAAAATAATACAAAGCATTTTGTAATCAAGTAAAAGTCGCGCTGTACAATAAAGTTACTTCCGGTGGGTGTACCCACTGACGTGAGATGGCCTTTTCGCCTGCTCGGCGTTAAACCCCAATAACTGACTAACTGGGTGTACCCAGTCACAACAGATTTGAGCATTTATAGACTATGTTAATTATATTATTTTGACCTTTTTAAGAGTCTGTATACATTTCTTCTAAAGACCTGTGCAACATTTTAGCATGAAATATTTTTTAGATATATTTACATCTTAAAACTTTTCTTTTTGTCTGGCTAGCCAGATTTTTACCCATCTGCCATGAGATGGCCTTAGTCGCCTGCTCGGCGTTAAACCCCAATAGCTAACTAACTCACTTGCTCATGATTTTTGCCCAGGAAGTACTCCAGCTGATCCGGCAGACTCATTCAGCCAGACAAATAGAGGTCACGGTAACCGTACAGCTACTGACAAAGATACAGGATGGGCTACTGTACAGGAATGGGAAGACCCTGTCCAACCCTCACAGGTCAAACTGGAGCCTAACACCCTTGTGCATGCATCCACCAGTATTGTTGACAGTAGCAGTGGCTGTGTGCACAAGGAGGCCAAATCCACAGGGGAACCTGGTGTCCAGCAACAGCCTCTGACCAGCCCAGAGTGTGGGGTTTTCCATCAAATGGAACCTTATGTCAAGACAGAGTCCAGCGAGGGTCGTGAACCTCATGTATACCATATGGACTGTGGTGGTAAAAACAAACATAGTGTATCTGGAGACATCTCACTTATCGAACAGAAACCCTACGCAGAAAAATGTGTGGATGTTGAAGAGGGTGGCATGTCGTTTGTGTGTGAGATGTGTGAGGCATGTTTACAGTCACGAAGACAGTTGCATGAACACATGTCTGCTCACTCACAGCCTGTCCAAAATCCACAAGTCAACCTGGAGACAGGTTGCGAGGTCAAACCTAGTGTCCCGTTTCTACCTGGGACCATCTCGGAGCCAGAAGTGAACCCCTGTGCGCCTGCAGTCACCACATCTGTAGCCAGTGTCGGTTGCTGCATGAAGAAGGGAGCTAAACTGGAACTCTGTACTCAGTCATGGCTGTTCCAACACCCACCAGACAAGCTAGAGCCAGAAGACAAGGTGGAACCTTGCGTCCAGTTAGGACATTGGAGCAGCTCAGATTCCACTACTGTCAACAGTACCGTTGGCTGCATGTACTATGTGAAATTAGAACCAGACATCAAGGACAAGCATTGTGACAAGTTAGAACCTGGTACCTGCTCAGATTCCACTACTGTCGACAGTACCTGCTATGGGGTGAAATTAGAACCGGACATCAAGGACAAGCATTCTGTCAAGTTAGAACCTGGGGCCAGCTTAGATTCTGGGGTTAAACTAGAACCTGACATCAGTCTGAAGGCAACATCTGGGATCAAGACAGAGCAGCAGCACTCGGAGAATGGTTTGGGTTCTGTGGATTGTGTGCACAACAGTGATGTGAATATGTACAAGTGCCAGTCAGAAGTGAAATCTGATGCAGTCATATTGTGTGACAGTAACGTGGAAATCCTTGATGCTGCCAACTGTGATGCACAGAGGTCTGGAGCAGGGTTTGTATCGGTACCTCTGTACGAGTGTGATAAACCTGCTGCAGATTTGTCCTTGGCTCCACACAGTGATTTGACGACAGCTGCTCACAGTGATTTGATGACGGCTGCACACAGTGATTTGACGACAGCTGCTCACAGTGATTTGACGACAGCTGCTCACAGTGATTTGACGACAGCTGCTCACAGTGATTTGACGACAGCTGCTCACAGTGATTTGATGACTGCTGCTCACAGTGATTTGACGACAGCTGCTCACAGTGATTTGATGAGGCACAGTTATTTGAAACCCAGCAAGTGTAAAGAATGTGATGCTAGTTTCACCAGTGCTAGCAAAATGAAAATACACATGTTTACCCACACAGGCCAGAAACCACATAAGTGTACAATGTGTGGTGCTTGTTTCTCCCGGGCTGGCCATTTGAAACAACACATGTTTACCCACACAGGCCAGAAACCACATAAGTGTACAATGTGTGGTGCTTGTTTCTCCCAAGCTGGCCATTTGAAACAACACATGTTTACCCACACAGGCCAGAAACCACATAAGTGTACAGTTTGTGTTGCTTGTTTTTCCAGGGCTGGCCATTTAAAACGACACATGTTTACCCACACAGGCCAGAAACCACATAAGTGTACAGTGTGTGGTGCTAGTTTCTCTGAGTCTGGCCATTTAAAAAAGCACATGTTTACCCACACAGGCCAGAAACCACATCGATGTACAGTGTGTGGTGCTAGTTTCTCCCAGGTCTGTGATTTGAAAAGTCACATGTTTATCCACACAGGCCAGAAACCACATAATATGTGTACTGTGTGTGGTGCTTGTTTCACTCGCCCTGGCAGTTTGAAATTACACATGTTTACCCATACAGGCCAGAAACCACATATGTGTACAGTGTGTGGTGCTAGTTTCTCCCAGGCTGGCAGTTTAAAAAAACACATGTTTACACACACAGGCCAGAAACCACATAAGTGTAAAGAATGTGACGCTAGTTTTACTCATGCTAACAGTTTGAAAGTACACATGGTTACCCACACAGGCCAGAAACCACATAAGTGTACAGTGTGTGGTGCTAGTTTCTCCTGGGCTGTCGATTTGAAACGACACATGTTTACACACACAGGCCAGAAACCATATAAGTGTACAGTGTGTGATGCTAGTTTCTCCCAGGCTGGCAATTTGAAAAAACACATGTTTACACACACAGGCCAGAAACCACATAAGTGTACGGTGTGTGATGCTAGTTTCTCCCTCTTTGGCAGTTTGAAACGACACATGTTTACCCACACAGGCCAGAAACCATATAAGTGTACAGTGTGTGGTGCTAGTTTCTCCCACTCTGGCAGTTTGAAAAAACACATGTTTACACACACAGGCCAGAAACCTAATACAGCTGTAAGTGTAAAGGATGTGGTGCTAGTTTCACCAGGTCCAGCAAACTGAAAAGAGACATGCTTATGAGTCATTCCACACTAATGATGAATAAAAGGGGGAGTCACTGCTAAAAAAACAAACTCAACTTTAAATGTTAGCACCATTGTTAATTATTGTGTTAATATGTGTAGTTTATAACCTGTAAAAAGAAAAGCAGACCAACATGCCAATCTGCCAATAGACGGGTAAATGTGATATATGTCACTGCGGTGTAACGCACAGAAATTCAGCTGTGGGCAATGTACAAATCATGCAAAATGTCTTATCAATCATGGCTTACTTGAACACAACAAGGAGAAAGGTAAAAAAACAATTCTTGAGTTATTAGATGCTATTTTGGGGGGGAAAGAGGTATAGTTTTTGTTCGCGACACCATAACACAGTTACACACCCATTATAAAATGTTTTTGTTTCAAACTTTAGGTTCAACAAATATGAAACAAATATGCAACATAAAATTTACTTTCAGTGGTCAATGACGACGCTAAAGGTAAAAGAGACAAAAACTTGTACTTGCTTTGATGTTATACAACATCAACACTGATCTGTAACTGTGTAACATGCGACACAAACTACAAAGGAGCACACATCCATTCTCGGAGGCAAAATTTAAGAACTGAACAAATGCAAAATACTTGTGACAGTGGAAATCATTTATTTCTGACAATCATGTATTTATTCCATACCCCCCCCCCCCCCCAAACACCACCACCAAAATCCCAAAGCATCCTGACAACCCTAACAAAATTTATGAAAAGAAGTGTTGTCCATGGACGTTGATGGTGGGCAGATCCAAAAGCGTGACATCCTCCAAAGAGACCCATGATAATGTCTTCAACATGGGGAAATGTGTACTACGTCTCATGAATCTTTAAGAACTTCACCAGTGCTTCATCACCATTAGACTCCAAAATCTGGGAAGAAAGGGCATTTTAAGTTTTTATGTGATAAACACCAGGAAAAGATTATTAAAAAACGCTAGAATGTTTACACTTAATCCAAAGGCATGCTATGGATAAACCTTGGGCGAAATGTCAATGCAAAGTAAACATACGTGAAAACGTTCTTTTTTGTGTTACAGAGTACCAACATAGCTACACCATCTTTGGGTAACTGCATTACATGCGACTCGTGAAAAGTGTAATGCAGTTACGCATGTTCGATTTTTATGAAGTAACATGCTTTTACCCAGATTTTGCAACTTGAAAACAGCTTAAACGATAAAGTTTCTCTGATAAACGCCCCCAAAAAGGTATCTAAAGCATTATTCTTCGTGAAAACAAGCAGTTCTGTGCACTGCGTAACATGCGACACCAGCATAGTCGATGCATCGCGTCATTTACACTATTTCTCTACAATCACGAAATAAAACACACAGATAACCATGTAAAATAGTAGATAGGAAAATAATATGATCAGTTCAGCTTACCTTTTTTCCGATGATGTCGTATATCCTAGAATTTGGGACCATTTCACGTTCACCACCTCAAGTCTGACTTCGTGCGTAACTGTGTAACCGCGTGTTGCATGTGTGACACGTCACACTTTATTGTTGTGTACACACTTCCATATATGGAAACCTTGGATGAAACGTCATCAAATCATGTGCTAATATGTACCCTTGTTGTGGTGAAGGCTTTCCGCTCAGCAGACGACGGTTTTGTCATTGTTTCGTTTTTAAAAATACAGCGTAACTGTGTAACATCTGCGACACCATAACTTAGAAGCCGGTCATTTTCTTGATTTTGTGCATATACATTCAATGTGTGTAGTTGTACAACTTTAGTTTGTTAATATGTTAGTGATTTTCATGGCTTTGTTTGTTGTGTGATCAGCAAGAATGACTTGTAGGTTTATTTTGTATGTCCGGAGACGTGTGACGCCGCTTGTTATGCAGTTACGCTCTTTGAAAATGAAAAATTGTACAAAATCCCTTTACTGAAATAAAAGATTTCAGAAATATCAAAGAAAAACAATAACAGTTCCATAACACTGTGCCATTGAAAGGTTAATTTACGTAACAGAAACCTCTCAAGTAGCTACCAAAGTTGCCTCCTTTCAGCGTTCCTCCTTTGCACAGCCATTTTGAGTTGAATTTCGCTCTTTTTTCGTTTATAGTTAATAGTAGACTTAACTTTTAACAGTGTCTTTGCTTGACCAGCTAAATCAACATCTGTATAATCCCAGCAATGGTTCAGGGTGCCTGTTGGTCGTTTCTTTTGGATGAGAAATGCTGTTATGTGAGAGCCCCCTAAAAATTCATCATCAGTGTGGAGTGAAAAAAAATACACACAGGCCAGAAACATTAAGTGTGCAGGAAGTTGTGCTAGTTTTGCACAGGCTGGCAATTTATAGATGAGTGCTTATCCATGCAGACCAAAAGCCACATAAGTGACGGTGTACAGGATGTGATGTTACATTCACCGTTGCCATTTGAAACAAACAACATGATTGTTCGTTCAGGTCAGAAGCCACATAAGTGTCATAAATGTGTTGCTAGATTCACTCGGGAAGACCTGTTAACAGTACAGAGGCATGAAGCCACATAAGTGTACAGGATGTGGTGCTGGTTACATGCTCCCTTGCCATTTGAAACACACATGATTGTTCATTCAGGTCAGAAGCCACATAAGTGTACAGGATGTGATGCTGGTTACATGCACCCTTGCCATTTGAAATCACACATGATTGTTCATTCAGATCAGAAGCCACATAAGTGTACAGGATGTGGTGCTGGTTACATGCACCCTTGCCATTTGAAACACACATGATTGTTCATTCAGATCAGAAGCCACATAAGTGTACAGGATGTGGTGCTGGTTACATGCACCCTTGCCATTTGAAACACACATGATTGTTCATTCAGATCAGAAGCCACATATCCCCACCTGGGTCTGTCCTGGGGGACTTGGGTGGGTTAACTACTTTTTTGTTCCCAGGGTCATAGGCAAGATGGCGGCCATGCAACACCTCCCGGCCGCCCGCTCCGGCAGAAATGGTCGCCACCCTCAGTATTTTAGCAGTCATTGTGTCTTCGTTGATATATGATGTCGGGCCCTGCAATGCTAATAATAATAATAAATTTATTTCAGTTTTTGCAGGCCATCAGGCCCATATGAACACAAAATACAATTTACAACCAGAAAATACAGGAAGGTGGTTGTAAAAAACACAATCACATAGCAAACTGAAATAAATTTATTTATGTGCCCTGCAATGCTGTATCATGATGTGTTTCTGTTTGATGACTTTTGTGAATTTTTTGTGCTGTGGCTGTTAATTGTCTCAACGGTAGTTTCCTCCGCCGTCAGTGCAATGCTGGTAGTTTATACACGCCGGCTGATAGTTTGTTAGTCAGTACCATGGAAATCGGATCTCAGAACAGCGCGCATTATGCTGTGGCAAAGAACCAACTTGCTTTTCTCCCCTTTTAATCATCTCAGGAGTGGCTCTTCCCACGCCACGATCAACACCAGAGGAGTGGCGTGCGTGCAGCGACGCGAGTGCCGGCAGGCTTCGGGCCCCCACATTCCAGCCGAGTGAGGTGATGACGGACACTTCCCCGACATAGTGACTGTGTTTTTTACAACACTTAACAGCGTGTGCATGTGTGTACTGCCGGTGGATTAGGAACAACGTGCTTTTCACGTTAATGTTGTAGTTTTCTTTTTCTTCTTCTTCTTCTTCCTCGAACACTCTTTTATATGGACAGCCCGGTCTCCTCTATAAATGCTGCCGTGCGCCGCAGGTCCTCCAGGCCTCCATAGAGCTTGCGGGACACCCCAGTCTCTTCCGGCCAATGTCTCCGTCTGAGGGTTGTGAACGTGGGGCAGATCTGTAGCACATGGTCTGTTGTCATGCTACTAGAGTTGCATGGGCACTGGTCTGACTGGCCAATTCCAAACTTGGTGTGGAGATGCCAGTTCAGTTTGTTATGGCCGGTGCGTAGTCGGAAGATAACTACCTGCTCCGGTCTGGTCAGTAGGTGATAGCCATCTGTTTTGTTATAGCTGGGGTGTTATCGCAGCCACTTTCTTTTCTGCTTGTTTTTGATGATAGTCTTGGCTTCTGCATAGGACGTTGTTTTGTCTTCTTGGGTTGTTGAAGATCCCTCCTTTGCTAGCCTGTCTGCAGTTTCATTACCTCTCACCTTGCAGTGTGCAGGTATCCACTGCAGCACAACCATGTGTGTTGTACAAAGGGAGGCGAGAGCCAAAAACAGATCATTTAGGTCCTTGTCTTTGGGTGTTTTTAGGGCCTGCAGGATGGAGAGGGCGTCAGTGAGAAAGTTATATACTACTTAAGTTATAATTAAGGTGTGGTGACTGGAGCGAATGTCTAATAGCCGGCGCTGTTCTATAGCGACGGGCCCCCAGGTAGCAACTGTTGAAGTATAATTTGTCTTTTTGTTTTGTTTATGTATTTTTCTTTTTATATTTTATATGTGAAACTAATTTCAGCCAAGCAGGAAGTGTAAAAACATTATATTATGTGTTTAAGAGATACTATGATAGGACTGTCCTTAGTTTACTTTGTGTTAGGGAGGTTCAGGTCGGGTTGGGCCGTTGGCGCCGGCCACGAGACGCCTTGGCGACGGGCTTCACCCGTCCCGAGCCATTGTCCATTTGTTGTTTTAGTAAATGTTGTATGAGTTTGGGTGATTGCCAGTTGCACCTGAGGTGGCGAAACAAATTTTCCTGTACGTGGCAACATGTATTTGGAAGAATAAAGTTTCTTGACTTGACTTGAGTCATCCTGGTCAGCCCCACAGGGTGGGGTTTTCCCTCTATTATGTGTCTCTTGGCTTGACTTCGCGAACGAAGATTTTATAGGAGTGGCCCACGACGTCTGCAGGCTTGTTCGTGGCTGCGGAGGCCAATCCGAGACAGGCAGGTTCGACCGCAGTGGCTGCAGGGGAAGGTATGGCCAGGGTTCTGAGCTGCGGCATCTCTGTTTTTTCTCCTGAGCCGCTTGTCCTTAAGGCTAGCTCTGTGAGAGTCCTCAAAGGAGACAGCTGCCTTGTAAATGGTGGAGCGCCAGGTGTCACGGTCCGCAGCAAGCGAAGACCACTGGTGGTGGTCGATTTATGTGTGACGTGCTGTGTTTTGTATATGTTTTAATATTATATTTTATTACGTCACCCCTCTAGTCAATGGTCAATACATTATAGCATGATTTTGCGCGGCCGGTTGCCACAGAGCTACCGAGTGTGGGTTCTGACATAGGTGACCTAATTAGCTCCCAGTCCTAGCCTGGCTCCGCTTCCCTGTTCCGCCTAGTGATTTTCCTTTTGGCTGTCCCATCTAAATTTAGCTGGAAGTGAGCAATCATTTAATTAGACCAGTGGTAGACATCGACTTTGACCCAGTAGCGCCCCCTCGTGGTAGCGTCTCCACGCTAAGAATGCACTGGTAACAACACGACGGAAGCAAGTAATTGAGCGTCAAATTATTTTCACAAGTTTTGTCTGGGCCTCTGTAAGCGATCAGTCGATAGCTCGATCAATTAATTGTCTTTATATGATGATGTAAGGCCACTTTAAGTGTACGTTTCTGGGAGCTGTCACCACAGCACAGTGCATTCGACCATGATTGATATTTTGATCCACTCTTAGCAGCGAAGAGTTCTTCGATACTGTTTCTTGTTCTTCAGTTCCAAGATCATTTTTGGCTCATGTACGTCCGTCGTCCGTGGTAAACTTTAACGCTGGCATTTTCTCGGAGACTATTCAAACCACAGTCTTCAAACTTCGCCCAAAGATACTTTGTGACAAGACCGTTCTAAACATACCAATTTGAGTGACCTCTCACAATGGTCAAGAAGATCAGGAAATATTTTTAAAAAATGATATATTTTGACATAAGTTACTTTTTTCTCAAATACTATTCACAACTTCAAACCCAAACATTGTACAAAGGCACCTGACGGTAAAACCTTTCTATGCATACTATGCATCCATCCGTCCACCTACCCACCCATCCATCCATCCGTCAGTCAGTCACGACACGACAAGCCACGGACTCAGACTGTGGGGTCCTGAGATAGAGAATGGAGCCACAGGCTTTCCAGAGACACTGACAGCCGCCACGGAGACAGAACTAGTTCAGTCAGTGCCTTAGCCGACAAGATGTGTTGCCTCGTCGAGTGCGGACCCCCGAAGCACAACCCTCCCGCCTTGCAAGGTCAGTGAGGGATTCCCAGCGTCTTCGGTCCTCGCGGTCGGGGCCGTCAGGACGCTTAAAGTGTACCTGCACAGAACTAAGCCCCTAAGACAAGGGCGTTCGCGCTTTTCCTGCCCTTGGCTCCAGGCAAACGAGAGATATCGGCGCAAAGATATCTTCCAGGTTAGGCGGGGTCATCCGGTCGGCATACAGTGCTTGCTCTCTTCAGAGCAGGCCAGGACCATGCACATCTGGGCTCACGAAGCCGATCTGTAGAGGTGAGCATCGCCTTGATCGAAGCTGCGCCAACTAAGAACTAAGTCACTAAGACAAGAGCGATCACGCCTTCCTGCCCTTGGCTCCGGGCAGACAAGACATCAGCGCAAACGATCTCCTCCTGGTTACGCTGGGTCATCCGGTCGGCATACAGAGCTCTCTTCAGAGCATACCAGGACTACGATGTGCATCCGGGCTAACGAAGCCCGAGCTGTGGTGGCGAGCATCGCCTTGATCGAAACTGTGCAATGATTGGGGCAGCAGTGGGTTGGCGGGCCGAGTCTACCTTCGCCCACTTCTTCCTGCGAGACCTATCCAGCCAGCGCACCTACCGCACCCTTTGGGAGGGATATCTCAGCGGCGCAGCACTCCCAGCGCCACAGGCACCATGGGTATCGCCTAGCTAAAATTGTCGGGAGTGGGCGTGTAGGGAGGACCTGGATCTTGCGCGGAGGCCCTCGGGCACAGGGAAGGTGTGCCAAGCTTGCGGCATCCTCCTCCTATTCGCCATTCTTTCTATTAGTAATGTCATCGAGAATGATTTTGAGAAAATAAATGAATTTTTCTCTAAAATGTATTTTTTTCGAAAAATACTTACCGATGACATTACTCAGAGGTCCCTCCCTCCTACCCCGCTTGCCGCAGTAGAGCTAAGGCTCGGCCATCTTGGCGGGGAAAGGGTGAGTGCGATAACCGGATAGAGAGGCATGGGCGGCTACTCGGGGTATCCTCGTAAGGACACCCCCTAGGTTGCCTCCCCTGTTGTGGGGTAAAATTGCTAAGCGAAGCATTCCTATTAGTAATGTCATCGGTAAGTATTTTTCGAAAAAAATACATTTTAGAAAATTCATTTTTGGGCAGAAACGTGTGCACCACAAAAGATTTAATGATACTCCACTTGAAGAGGAACTGATGTAAATGATTACAGAATACTGACAAAACTGACCTCATTGACATCAAGCATGGTTAGCCAAAAGCGTGCTGAATGCTATTATTTTCTTTTCAGTATCGCCGAAGGTTGTTCGGCTGCTCAACATGATCACATGAAAGCAATCATGCAAAAAGTTGTCACATGTCCCTTTATGTGGATACCTCGTGTTTTCGGTGCGAGAGAGGGGGGGGGGGGGGGGATGCTGTGTCCTGAACCTTGGTAACACATTTCTTCAAAAGTAAGACCCATTGCAGCAGCTATGCACACACACACACATACACACACACACACACACATGGCTTCGCATGCTATCACATTGTACACGTAAACAATAGCAGACGACGCAAGTCTACTTATCAACAATAGGCTAAGGGAAACTACTCTCCCTCTGGGAAAAATCAATAGACACGAAGTTCTATGTCCGTCATATCATAACCTGTCACGCCTGAAATCGGAGACTGCAGACATTATTATAATAAAAAGATGTTTAGAAAATGACAGGTTTATTCACAGGCACCCGGATTATGACAACTGCTTCGCGCGATCTCATTACTAGCAGGTTGCATACACGGCCAAAACCACACTGGCTGACCGACAGTGGAGCCGGCCAGCTGACCAATCCCTGCTAATAATGAGATCACGTGACCCGGCCAAACCCACACGGTGCATGCCGAACACAACAGTAAAAACTGATGATTGATTACAGTTTCCTTTGGTTGGTAAAAGTGGGTTCTGAAAACGGCCCTTGGTGAGGTGCCAGAGATAATGGCGGCTATTAAAACGCAAACAAAATCGTTTACGCCTGAATAAACTCTGATCTCCATGACAGGAGGCCGAACAATACTGTAGGCGTGCTCAAATTGGTGCAAAGAATAAACATAAAAATAGTATCTTCAACAAAACGAGTGATCAGACTAACTTAAAACATGGTAAACTTAGATAATAGGAACAAATCAAAAACTACACAAGCCCCTACGTGACCACAGCGCTCCTCTCAAACTGTCATAGACAGACCAACAGTAAGAAGAATTGCAAAATACATCAAAATCAGTGCACAAAATATATCCTCGAAATATGCAAAGGCAACCAACATTTCTAAGTTAAAAAAAAAAGTAAAATGTATGACTTACAGAGGCCCAGTTAGACAAAACTTGTGAAAATAATTTGACGCTCAATTAGGTCTTGCTTCCGTCGTGGTGTTACCAGTGCGTCCTTAGCATGGAGACGCTACCACGAGGGGGCGCTACTGGGTCAAGGTCGACGTCTACCACTGGTCTAATTAAATGATTGGTCACTTCCAGCTAAATTTAGATGGGGCAACCAAAAGGAAAATCACTAGGCGGGAAAGGAAAGGGGAGCCAGGCTAAAACTGAGAGCTAATTAGGTCACCTCTGCCAGACTCTGCAACCGGCCGCGCAAAATCATGCTATAATGCATTGACCATTGACTAGAGGGGTGACGTAATAAAATATAATATTAAAACATATATATACAAAAAACTGCTCGTCACACCGGAATAGCGCCGATGCACGTGAAGCAAGAAGACCCACAGGTCGTCTTGTCCTCATGCACGCTGCGGTGATATTTGAGGCGGCGATTTCTGTAGGGTAATTTCCCTTGGCGGAATGGGAGGACAAGAAATCACACGGGACAAGCTGCATATATCCGGCAAATCTCGGAGTGTCACACTGTGATGCACCGAAAACACGGTTCATTCATCACATAAAGGGACATGTGACTACTGTATGCATGATTGCTTTTATGTGATCATGTTGAGCAGCCGAACAACCTTCGGCGATACTGAAAAGAAATAGCATTCAGCACGCTTTTGGCTAACCCCGATTGATGTCAATGAGGTTTTGTCAGTATTCTGTAATCATTTACATCAGTTCCTCTTCAAGTGGAGTATCATTAAATCTTTTGTGGTGCACACGTTTCTGCCCAAAAATGAAATTTTCTAAACTGTATTTTTTTTTCGAGAAATACTTACCGATGACATTGTCAAGCCCCAACGTTTTGGTTGGGGGCGGAGCCTCGGCTCCTCTCGCCCCTGGAGAGTAACCCTCCTCCGGTGGTGACGAGGAGCCCGCAGGGAACGCAGAATGCGGACACTGCCAGGTCGGTAGTACCGCCTTCTGTTACCTCTAAGCCTCAGTCCCCACCCAAACCTGTTAGTCAGTCAACTCCAAAGGCTTCTGGCTTTGATCAGCCTTCTAAGGCCGCTAACTCTAGCGGAAGGAACGCTGCCCAGGACCAGAAGTCTTAAGAAATCTATGGGACCGCTGTTCGCACGGGCCCAGAAGGGGAACACTGATGTCCCCCTTCAAAACAAATATGCTGCACTGGAGGAGCGGATGGAGGGAGTGGAAGTTGTCGTTGTTGCTGCTGCGGCAGTACCACCCCCTTCATCTCCGAAGAACCAGAGGCGGCCCGGGAGCCGGCCTCCTTCTGTTTCTTCAACTCCTTCCAAGACAAAGGAAAAAGGGGGGAAAACTCCTTACCCCCAGATAAGACATAATCATGTCCTCTCTGCTTCAGTCGAATTGTCGTGGTTTTGAAGCTAACTTTGAGGAATTACGTCTTTTAGTCAAGTTATATAACCCCTCAGTAATATCTCTTCAGGAGACTTACCTGAAGACTTCTGACCCTGTGTCCTTTAATGGTTTTAACGTTATACATAAAAGCTCTGATTCGGAGAGGCGCTCGGGTGGAGTGGCTCTTCTCATTAGTCGCCAAATTTTATGTAGCCCCGTTAGCATCGACACCTGTCTTCAAACTGTCGCAGCTCGGGTTACCTTGAAGAAGACCATAACTATATGCAGTATTTACCTGCCACCATCCCTGCGGGTCTGTAGTAATGATATTTTTCACTCGATCAACTGCCCCCTCCCTTTCTTCTCATGGGGGATTTTAACGGTCACGCTCATCTTTGGGGTAGTGACCACTATGATGGCAGAGGTCAGATGCTAGAAGATATCTTTTCTCAACTTAACCTATGTGTCTTTAACGATGGCTCACCTACTTACTCTACCTCCAGTTCAGATCTAGTTCTGTTCTAGACCTCACTGTGTGATCCTTCTCTCATGCTGGACTTTGACTGGAAGGTTCACAACGACCTGTGTGGTAGTGACCACTTCCCAGTAGTCCTGTCATTGGTCAGCTGTGGGGAGGATCCGCCGGTGGGGCGCTGGAATCTCAAGAAAGCCAACTGGCCTCTGTTCGCCTCCCTCTGTCAGTCTCGTATTACAGAGGAGGTGGTCATGTCAGCTGAAGAACCTGTTTCTTGTTTTTCTTCTATTTTGTTGGACGTGGCAGGTGAAACCATCCCTAGAATTTCCTCATCACTCCATCGAAAGCCGAGAGTACCATGGTTCAATGAAGAGTGCCGCAAGGCCCAAAAAATACGCAAATCTGCTCAGCGACGTGCTTTTCGTAATCCGTCGCAAGCGAATATTTTAACCTTTAAAAGACAGCGGGCGAAAGCCCGTTACATTTTTAAACGTGAACGCCGTGCTTCCTGGAGACGCTTCGTCTCATCTTTATCTTCTAGGACTCCGTCCCAAAACGTCTGGAAGGCTGTTCGAAGAATTTGGGGCGGGGGTGGCTCGGCTTCTGTCGGCCATCTTAGAGATGGTGCCAGTTTGGTCACAGATAAAAAGGCTGTGGCCAATTTGCTTGCCTCCACCATTGCCCATGGTTCTTCGACAGAGCATTATTAACCTTTGTTCCAGAGAGAGAAGGAGAAGCAAGAGTCTTGTACTTGTGATTTTATATCAGATAACTCGGAAGACTATAATGCCCCTTTTGCGTTTTCAGAATTGCAGTAATCCATGCAGAAATGTACTTACTCTGCTGCTGGATTAGATACCATTCACTATCAGCTCATAACACATCTGCCTGAAGATTCACTCCTTGTACTTCTCAAAGCCTTTAACCATGTCTGGATAATCGGTCATTTTCCGCCACTTTGGCACCAGGCTGTGGTTGTGCCACTCCCCAAGCGGGGTAAAGATCCTTCCGACCCGGGCAACTACCGGCCAATAGCTTTGTTTATGTAAAACTATGGAACGCTTGATCAACGCCCGACTGGTGTGGCATCTTGAGTCAGGGGGTCTCATTACAGACCTCCAGTGCGGTTTTTGGCGCTTCCGTAGTACAACTGACCATCTAGTCCGCTTTGAGTCTTTTATCCGAGATGTTTTTGTCAACAAGCAGCATGCCTGTGCCATTTTCTTTGATCTTGCAAAGGCATATGACACTACCTGGAAGTATGGTATGTCTGATTTGTCGGACATGGGTTTTACAGGGCACCTACCCGTTTTTATTCACTTTTTTTTTTGTCTAACCGGTCGTTCCATGTCCGTGTGGGCTCCACCCTCTCCGACTCCTTTGAACAGGACCCTAGGGGACCTTGGTGGGGTTGTCTACTTTTTAGTTCCTAGGGTCACCTTGTCTGACCCCTGCAGGGTGGGTTCTACTCTTTTGGGGGTTTGTATTTCTGTCTTTCTGGTCCATTCGTCTGTATGTTTCTTTTGAAATCCTGTCTGCGCTTCTTGCAGTTCTTTTCTTCATTTAGCGCAGGCACATCCTGAGAAGGCCTTTGTCGCTTGCGGGACGTAAAGCAATCTATACTCTCACCCCTTTGAACAGGAGATGGGTGTCCCGCAGGGCAGCATTCTAGCTCCTGTTTTATTTAGCATTAAAATCAATAACATAGTAAAGGCCGTCAAGGATGATTCTGAATGCTCTTTGTTTGTGGACGACTTTGCTTTGTGTGCACCAGGTCGAGGACTTGCTTCCCTTGAGAGGCGCTTGCAGCTGTGCGTTGATCGCATCCAGCGGTGGGTGTCTCTTAACGGATTCAGGTTTTCGCCCTCCAAGACAGTCTGTGTGCATTTTACTAACCAGACGAAATTTTATCCAGAACCTAGACTGAGCATTTCTGGAGCGCCAATTAAGGTGGCCGAAGAGGCAAAGTTTTTTGGGGGTCATCTTTGACAAAAGATTGTCTTCTGCAACCATGTTAACTACCTTAGGACCTCCTGTCGGAAGGCCCTCGACATTCTTCGTGTCGTTGGTCGTACTGACTGGGGTGCAGACCGCATTGTCTTACTTCGACTGTACCGGGCCCTTGTTCGGTCCAAACTGGATTATGGCTCTGTGGTATATGGCTCAGCGTCTGAACACAATTCATCATCAAGTTCTGCGTATATGTCTGGGGGCTTTCAGGACATCTCCAGTTCCTAGTCTGTATGCCGAGGCAGGGGAGCCTTCTCTCAGGCTCCGCCGCATCCGCCTCATGCTCAGCTACGTTCTGAAGCTGAGGGCCCACCCAGACAATCCTGTCTATGATTGTGTGTTTAGCCCGTCGTTTGCAGAGAGTTACGATGCCCATCCGGGAGCTGTCCGTCCACTTTCCATCCGTGTCCGACCTCATCTGCAGGCGGCCGGATTGGACCTGGACAAAGTTTCGGAATCTCTGTAACACGTCACTCCACCCTGGCTACTACCGGTTCCTGACATTTTGTTGGATTTGACCACCCACAAGAAGGATTGTACTCCACCAACCATATACCAACAGAGCCTCAATGAACTCCTTTCAATTTTTTCCTGACTATTGTCGTCTTTATACGGATGGGTCCAAGTCTGAGGATGGGAGAGTGGCTGCGGCTGCAGTGTCCTCTTGCCATCCTAGACGCCCATTTAAGCTCCGCCTCCCTGACCATTCCTCTGTATTCAGTCCCCCACCGGGTCTGCGCTAGGGGGCCTTGGTGGGGTTGTCTACTTTTTAGTTCCTATGGTCACCTTGTCTAACCCCTGCAAGGTGGGTTCTACTCTTTTGGGGGTTTGTATTTCTGTCTTTCTGGTCCATTCATCTGTATTTTCTTTTGAAATTCTCCCTCCTGTCTGCGCTTCTTGCAGTTCTTTCTTCATTTAGCGCAGGCACGTCCTGAGAATTCCTTTGTCGCTTGCGGGACGTAAAGCAATCTATACTCACTAATTCCTCTGTATTTAGTGCAGAACTGCAGGCAATTATCCTGGCACTCAAGCATGCCTATCAGTCTCGGGAAAGGAATTTCCTGATTCTGACTCTCTTTCTGCCCTGCAGGCCCTCCAGGGCGCGGGCACAGACCACCCACTGCTGGTGCAGATTAGAGATCTCTACGCAGACTTGATGAAGGAATCTTATGACATTATTTTTATTTGGGTCCTAGGCCATGTGGGCATCGAAGGCAGCAGAATCGCAGATTCTGTTGCCAACAGTGCCCGCAGTGACCCTGTGACACACAGACTGTTTATAGTGATTTTAAACCTGTGATTAGTGCATACGTGGCCCGTGAGTGGCAGTCCGAGTGGGACAAAGAGGAAGGGAACAAGCTGCATGAAGCTCTTCCTATAGTGTCCGACAGTCTACATTCTGCTGCGGCAGCCGCCGTGAGCAGACTGTCCTTGCGGCTCGGCTCCACATCGGGCACACGTATGTTACGCACTCTTACTTACTTAAACAGGATGAGCGTCCATAGTGTTTTGCCTGTGATGAGCAGTTTTCTGTTCGATACTTTTTGCTGCATTGTGCTGATCTAATTGACACGAGATATAAACACTTCACAACAGACTCCTTGAAGGTTTTGTTTCGGGATGTTCCCCCGGACAAAATCTTCAATTTTTTGAGAGATTGCAATATTTTAACAAGATTTGAGCATTCATAGATTATGTGAATTTTTTTATTTGCCCTTTTTGAGAGTCTGTAGACGTTTCTTTTAAAGACATGTGCGCCATTTTAGCCTGATATTTTAAAGCTATATTTACATCTTGTCTTAAGACCTTGCTTTTAGTCTGGCTGACCAGATTTTTACCCATCCCGCCGTGAGATGGCCTTAGTCGCCTGCTCGGCGTTAAACCCAAATAACCAAAGCAGACTTTAATATTCTGTTTATTTTTTTTCACAAGCAGTGCAGGCACGTCCTGAGAAAGTCTTGTTGCTGTCGGGACGTTAAGCAATGTACAACCAACCAACTAGAACCAAGATGGTGTCCTACCTCAGGGATCAAGAGGGGCTTGGTTATGAGCGATTGCTTGTCATGTCTTATCAAATTTCAAGCATAAAACGATTTGAATTTCCAAAACTTCAGTAGCTTGCTTGAGCTTGCCCTTAGCACCACGTGAATGTTCTGTGTTTATGTACAGTGTGTGAGTGAATGCGCGTGATTCACGTGAGCGTGCTTGTTGGGTTCAGTTCGCGGCGGCGTTTTGAGCCGATTTTCAATTGGGTAAAGCGCCTATTTAATGCTCTGGTTTATTTATTTATTATTATTTATTATTTAATGTGTTGTGTGAGTGCGGGGTTAGGATTGAGTGTGAAAGTGATGTGTGAGTGCGTGGTTAGGATTGAGTGTGAATGTGATGTGTGAGTGCGTGGTTAGGATTGAGTGTGAATGTGATGTGTGAATGTGGGATTAGGTTTGAGTGTAAATGTGATGTGTGAGTGTGGGGTTAAGACTGAGTGTGAATGTGATGTGTGAGTGTGGGGTTAGGATTGAGTGTGAATGTGATGTGTGAGTGTGGGGTTAGGATTGAGTGTGAATGTGATGTGTGAGTGCGTGGTTAGGATTGAGTGTGAATGTGATGTGTGAGTGCGTGGTTAGGATTGAGTGTGAATGTGATGTGTGAGTGTGGGGTTAGGATTGAGTGTGAAAGTGATGTGTGAGTGCGTGGTTAGCATTGAGTGTGAAAGTGATGTGTGAGTGTGTGGTTAGGAGTGAATGTGATGTGTGAGTGTGGGGTTAGGATTGAATGTGAATGTGATGTGTGAGTGCGTGGTTAGGACTGAGTGTGAATGTGATGTGTGAGTGTGGGGTTAGGATTGAGTGTGAAAGTGATGTGTGAGTGCGTGGTTAGGATTGAGTGTGAATGTGATGTGTGAGTGTGGGGTTAGGATTGAGTGTGAATGTGATGTGTGAGTGCGTGGTTAGGATTGAGTGTGAATGTGATGTGTGAATGTGGGATTAGGTTTGAGTGTAAATGTGATGTGTGAGTGTGGGGTTAAGACTGAGTGTGAATGTGATGTGTGAGTGTGGGGTTAGGATTGAGTGTGAATGTGATGTGTGAGTGTGGGGTTAGGATTGAGTGTGAATGTGATGTGTGAGTGCGTGGTTAGGATTGAGTGTGAATGTGATGTGTGAGTGCGTGGTTAGGATTGAGTGTGAATGTGATGTGTGAGTGTGGGGTTAGGATTGAGTGTGAAAGTGATGTGTGAGTGCGTGGTTAGGATTGAGTGTGAATGTGATGTGTGAGTGCGTGGTTAGGACTGAGTGTGAAATAATAATAATATAATAATAATGAGTATTTATATAGCGCTTAATCTTACTCAAAAGCTCTAAGCGCTTTACAATCTGTACACAAAAATAAAAATACAATGACATATGCACATAACAAACAAAGCACAATGCCCGAACACACCACTTTTACAATAAACTAAACAACAATACATACATAATAATTTATATTCTAATTAACATTCAGTCTAAACAAGGAGGATTGCAGAACTACAACTAAGGCATCAAACACTGGCAGTTATTCAAAGTAAAGCTTGAAGAGGTGAGTTTTCAACGACCTCTTGAAGTCAGAGACAGACTCACTGTTTCTGACCTCAAGAGGAAGTGTATTCCATAACACTGGGGCTTGATAAACAAAAGTGCGCTGACCAAATGTTTTAGTTTGGACAGAAGGTACACACAACTTCCGTTTATCAGAAGAGGAGCGGAGCTCACGAGAGGGTGTATACACATGCAGCAAAGAGGACAAGTATTCTGGGCTGGTGCCTGAAAGGCAGTTAAAACAGATTGACATAACTTTATATTGAATACGTGAGGACACAGGTAGCCAGTGAAGGGACTTCAAGATGGGTGTGACATGCTCAGTCTTACGGACTCTCACAACAAGCCGGGCTGCATTGTTCTGAATTTTTTGGAGGCGATCAATGAGATACTGAGGGCAGCCACAAAGCAAAGAGTTACAATAATCTAGCTTGGACAGCACAAATGCACAAACTAGTGTTTTAGTGGCATCCACGGTCAGCAGGTGACGAACTGAACTAATACGACGAAGTTCCAGATAAGCGGATCTACACACTGCACTGACATGCTGTGACATAGATAACTCGCTGTCAAGTGTAACACCCAGGTTTCTCACACTCGCAGAGAAGCCAATGAGTGTTCCATCCACAGACAATGATGACGGTAAAGGCAGGGACGAAGATAATCTTGGATTAGCTACCAACATTGCTTCAGTTTTGCCATCATTTAACATCAGTTTGTTGGTGGTCATCCATGATTTGACATGGTCAATGCACTGGCTTATACTTTGGACGGCATTCACAGCTCGCTCGACAGTATCACTTTTGTACATCTGCGTATCATCTGCAAATGCATGA
The DNA here is from genome assembly GCA_036245525.1 of Semisulcospira habei. Classification (NCBI taxonomy): domain Eukaryota; kingdom Metazoa; phylum Mollusca; class Gastropoda; family Semisulcospiridae; genus Semisulcospira; species Semisulcospira habei. The sequence goes on along the minus strand of BTPG01000007.1, from coordinate 175,862,072 downwards.
TGGGAAATGGAGCGACTACAGATCAGGTCGGACAGGGGCTGAACATACAGTAAGAACAATACAGGTCCTAGGACCGAGCCCTGGGGTACACCAAACCGAAGAGGTGATGGCTCAGAACGACAGCCGTCGACAGAAACAATCTGGGATCGTTCAGTCAGGTATGAACTAAACCATGCCAAGACTGTGCCTTCAATGCCAAATACAGATTGAAGACGGCACAGCAAAATTTCATGGTCAATAGTGTCGAACGCACTGGACAGGTCCAGCAAAGCAAGGACTGTGATCTTACGCTCGTCCAAAGCACAAAGCAGGTCATTGAATATCTTCAGCAAAGCTGTTTCAGTGCTACGATGGGGACGATATGCAGACTGGAATACACTGAACAGACTATTAGAGTTGACATGCTTTAAAGTTTGAACAAGGACAATTTTCTCAAGAATCTTTGATAGAAATGTAAGATTGGAAACTGGGCGATAGTTTTTCAGTACATTTGGGTCTAAAGATGGTTTCTTCAAAAGTGATGTGTGAGTGTGGGGTTAGGATTGAGTGTGAATGTGATGTGTGAGTGCGTGGTTAGGATTGAGTGTGAATGTGATGTGTGGGTGTGGGGTTAGGACTGAGTGTGAATGTGATGTGTGGGTGTGGGGTTAGGATTGAGTGTGAATGTGATGTGTAAGTGCGTGGTTAGCATTGAGTGTGAAAGTGATGTGTGAGTGTGTGGTTAGGAGTGAATGTGATGTGTGAGTGTGGGGTTAGGATTGAATGTGAATGTGATGTGTGAGTGCGTGGTTAGGACTGAGTGTGAATGTGATGTGTGAGTGTGGGGTTAGGATTGAGTGTGAAAGTGATGTGTGAGTGCGTGGTTAGGATTGAGTGTGAATGTGATGTGTGAGTGTGGGGTTAGGATTGAGTGTGAATGTGATGTGTGAGTGCGTGGTTAGGATTGAGTGTGAATGTGATGTGTGAATGTGGGATTAGGTTTGAGTGTAAATGTGATGTGTGAGTGTGGGGTTAAGACTGAGTGTGAATGTGATGTGTGAGTGTGGGGTTAGGATTGAGTGTGAATGTGATGTGTGAGTGTGGGGTTAGGATTGAGTGTGAATGTGATGTGTGAGTGCGTGGTTAGGATTGAGTGTGAATGTGATGTGTGAGTGCGTGGTTAGGATTGAGTGTGAATGTGATGTGTGAGTGTGGGGTTAGGATTGAGTGTGAAAGTGATGTGTGAGTGCGTGGTTAGGATTGAGTGTGAATGTGATGTGTGAGTGCGTGGTTAGGACTGAGTGTGAAAGTGATGTGTGAGTGTGGGGTTAGGATTGAGTGTGAATGTGATGTGTGAGTGCGTGGTTAGGATTGAGTGTGAATGTGATGTGTGGGTGTGGGGTTAGGACTGAGTGTGAATGTGATGTGTGGGTGTGGGGTTAGGATTGAGTGTGAATGTGATGTGTAAGTGCGTGGTTAGGATTGAGTGTGAATGTGATGTGTGAGTGCGGGGTTAGGATTGAGTGTGAATGTGATGTGTGAGTGTGGGGTTAGGATTGAGTGAGGATATTCTGGATCAGTGTATGTTTTATATGTAATAAATGTTGTCCTAACTGTTCCTTTGGTGTTTGTGTTAGGATTGGGTTGGGTGTTCTCGAGTGGTAGCGCTCAAAGTTCGCGCCCCGGAAGCAGGGGGGGGGGGGGGGGTCGTGAGCATGCAATTTGCAACCCAATTTATACTTGTTGTGTATTTTCAAGTAGGTCGTACTATGTATGACAATCACGAGACAGCAATGACATATCGGAAAGGCGTACTGCATCAAAAATAGTGGACAACCAACGCAATAATTTTACATGCATGTCGAAAAAGGGCAGTGAATCGATCATTTTCAAGTCTTTTTCACGAATGGGACACCCTGTCAATCCAACAAAGAGAAATACTGTTAGATGTATCGATGTTCAAAGATATTTATTTCTGATCGGTACAGTAAAATGTCTCGGAGACAATATTAACCGGATCTTATGCCAACCAGCCAAACGACCAATACCAAAGCGGTTCTTTCTTCTTCTCCAACATAAAGGAGACATAAAGAACCAGAGACTCACAACAATACAACACGACACAACTCGTAGAAAACATCCCGGTCCAGTCTAACCAGGCTGCGCGATCTGTTTGTACTTTCCTTCTTGGTTTCTCTAGAGATCTGTACCCGATTGGAAATACGATCACCGATTGGGTCACCTCCGAGTCCGCCTTGGTACCGAATAAGCAAACGGTCCTCGGGCCGACATCAGCCACAGTCGTGACTCGCACTCCCGTCCACTGCGGCTGACGTCGACCGGAGCAACTTTGACTCACTGGGTGCGTATAATTATCGGTTGAGTATCAAAGCTGAGATGCCTGTTTCTGAATTTGTAACGTGTCTCGTGTAGCCTGTCGTGCAGTGAATAATACCAACGTGCAAACAATCCTGAAGCCCTTCCTGGGTTGAGCATCACAATGACATTATACCAGCAAGGAGAATTGATCTTCATGAGCCCAGCAATATGTGGGAGGTCTTGAAGATCTGTGCGCCGTGTATATTTCCAGAGGAAAAAAAAAAACAAACACCATTGACTAAGAATCTTTTAAATTCAACATGTTTTATCTCTCTTTAACCCTCTTAATACCACGGCCGCATTTCCAAACTTGAGGCGGCGTCTAACGACTGTGCCAGTTGTAGGAGATGGATTGATCACGATAATTCAAAGGTAGTGCCAGATGAATAATCATGATCAATCCATCTTCTGCCACAGGGTCCCGGGGCTAAATGGGCTAACCAAATAAATAGTCGCCTGAAAAAGCTACCATTCGTTCCCGGTGCGTTGTGTAGACAGATAAATGATTACAGTAGTAAAGAAATAGTCGCCTGAATAAGCTACCATTCGTTCCCGGTGCGTTGTGTAGACAGGTAAATGATTACAGTAGTAAAGAAATAGTCGCCTGAATAAGCTACCATTCGTTCCCGGTGCGTTGTGTAGACAGGTAAACGATTACAGTAGTAAAGAAATAGTCGCCTGAATAAGCTACCATTCGTTCCCGGTGCGTTGTGTAGACAGGTAAATGATTACAGTAGTAAACAAATAGTCGCCTGAATAAGCTACCATTCGTCCCCGGTGCGTTGTGTAGACAGGTAAATGATTACAGTAGTAAAGAAATAGTCGCCTGAATAAGCTACCATTCGTTCCCGGTGCGTTGTGTAGACAGGTAAACGATTACAGTAGTAAAGAAATAGTCGCCTGAATAAGCTACCATTCGTTCCCGGTGCGTTGTGTAGACAGGTAAACGATTACAGTAGTAAAGAAATAGTCGCCTGAATAAGCTACCATTCGTTCCCGGTGCGTTGTGTAGACAGGTAAACGATTACAGTAGTAAAGAAATAGTCGCCTGAATAAGCTACCATTCGTTCCCGGTGCGTTGTGTAGACAGGTAAATGATTACAGTAGTAAAGAAATAGTCGCCTGAATAAGCTACCATTCGTTCCCGGTGCGTTGTGTAGACAGGTAAATGATTACAGTAGTAAAGAAATAGTCGCCTGAATAAGCTACCATTCGTTCCCGGTGCGTTGTGTAGACAGGTAAACGATTACAGTAGTAAAGAAATAGTCGCCTGAATAAGCTACCATTCGTTCCCGGTGCGTTGTGTAGACAGGTAAACGATTACAGTAGTAAAGAAATAGTCGCCTGAATAAGCTACCATTCGTTCCCGGTGCGTTGTGTAGACAGGTAAATGATTAGAGTAGTAAAGAAATAGTCGCCTGAATAAGCTACCATTCGTTCCTGGTGCGTTGTGTAGACAGGTAAATGATTACAGTACTAAAGAAATAGTCGCCTGAATAAGCTACCATTCGTTCCCGGTGCGTTGTGTAGACAGGTAAATGATTACAGTAGTAAAGAAATAGTCGCCTGAATAAGCTATCATTCGGTCCCGGTGCGTTGTGTAGACAGGTAAATGATTACAGTAGTAAAGAAATAGTCGCCTAAATAAGCTACCATTCGTTCCCGGTGCGTTGTGTAGACAGGTAAACGATTACAGTAGTAAAGAAATAGTCGCCTGAATAAGCTACCATTCGTTCCCGGTGCGTTGTGTAGACAAATAAACGATTACAGTAGTAAAGAAATAGTCGCCTGAATAAGCTACCATTCGTTCCCGGTGCGTTGTGTAGACAGGTAAACGATTACAGTAGTAAAGAAATAGTCGCCTGAATAAGCTACCATTCGTTCCCGGTGCGTTGTGTAGACAGGTAAATGATTACAGTAGTAAAGAAATAGTCGCCTGAATAAGCTACCATTCGTTCCCGGTGCGTTGTGTAGACAGGTAAATGATTACAGTAGTAAAGAAATAGTCGCCTGAATAAGCTACCATTCGTTCCCGGTGCGTTGTGTAGACAGGTAAATGATTACAGTAGTAAAGAAATAGTCGCCTGAATAAGCTATCATTCGGTCCCGGTGCGTTGTGTAGACAGGTAAATGATTACAGTAGTAAAGAAATAGTCGCCTGAATAAGCTACCATTCGTTCCCGGTGCGTTGTGTAGACAGGTAAACGATTACAGTAGTAAAGAAATAGTCGCCTGAATAAGCTACCATTCGTTCCCGGTGCGTTGTGTAGACAGGTAAATGATTACAGTAGTAAAGAAATAGTCGCCTGAATAAGCTACCATTCGGTCCCGGTGCGTTGTGTAGACAGGTAAACGATTACAGTAGTAAAGAAATAGTCGCCTGAATAAGCTACCATTCGTTCCCGGTGCGTTGTGTAGACAGGTAAACGATTACAGTAGTAAAGAAATAGTCGCCTGAATAAGCTACCATTCGTTCCCGGTGCTATGTGTAGACAGGTAAACGATTACAGTAGTAAAGAAATAGTCGCCTGAATAAGCTACCATTCGTTCCCGGTGCGTTGTGTAGAAAGGTAAATGATTACAGTAGTAAAGAAATAGTCGCCTGAATAAGCTACCATTCGTTCCCGGTGCGTTGTGTAGAAAGGTAAATGATTACAGTAGTAAAGAAATAGTCCCCTGAATAAGCTACCATTCGTTCCCGGTGCGTTGTGTAGACAGGTAAATGATTACAGTAGTAAAGAAATAGTCGCCTGAATAAGCTACCATTCGTTCCCGGTGCGGTGTGTAGACAGGTAAACGATTACAGTAGTAAAGAAAACAGCATAAGGAAACAGGATCACTAAACTGTTATTAAAAGCACAATATTCAGTGGGATAACTATCTCATCTTTGGGGGTTATTCATTTCAGTCATTAAACCCAGAATATCAAAGTAAATTGTTTTGTGCTTGTTACTTTTTTCTTTTTGTTTTGTTGGTGGTTACTGCGCATTTAAGTGAAAAATGATCTCGGGGTTACTTCGCATTTAAGTGAAAAATGAACTCGGGGTTACTGCGCATTTAAGTGAGAAATGGACTCGGGGCTACTGAGCATTTAGGTGAGAAATGGACTCGGGGGTTACTGCGCATTTAAGTGAGAAATGAACTCGGGGTTACTGCGCATTTAAGTGAGAAATGGACTCGGGGTTACTGCGCATTTAAGTGAGAAATGGACTCGGGGGTTACTGCGCATTTAAGTGAGAAATGAACTCGGGGTTACTGCGCATTTAAGTGAGAAATGGACTCGGGGTTACTGCGCATTTAAGTGAGAAATGAACTCGGGGTTACTGCGCATTTAAGTGAGAAATGAACTCGGGGTTACTGCACATTTAAGTGAGAAATGAACTCGGGGTTACTGCGCATTTAAGTGAGAAATGAACTCGGGGTTACTGCGCATTTAAGTGAGAAATGAACTCGGGGTTACTGCGCATTTAAGTGAGAAATGGACTCGGGGGTTACTGCGCATTTAAGTGAGAAATGGACTCGGGGTTACTGCGCATACATGCACCGGAAGCAATTGCCCTGTGTGGCCACAGCACTAGTAAGGGAGAGAACTGTTCGGTCCCGGAATAAAAACGCTTGTAGTAGCCCTTCTTTTCTTCAGCACGAGTGTTGTTTCTGGTCGTAACTGATGTAGAACTAGCACGAAGATAAATTATGCAATAAAAACACGTGGATATACAATTTGTGTTTGTTTGATATTTAGTTGGTTGGCTGGATGGTTTATTGGTTTTCTTGTTGTTGTGTTTGTTTGATTGTTGCTTGTTGGTCTCGTCTCTCGTATCTTTATTTTTCTATTTATCACAGAAGCTGTGGCCAAAGGCCAAACATTTCTACAGGACAAAAATTGACGCAGTCACTAAAGCCTTCGGTAACAAGACACATCTAATACAGTCCATGTAGCACACTACACATGCAATAACTTTATACATTTAACTTTTCACTGCGGAGAAAAACTCTCTCTCTCTCTCTCTCTCTCTCTCTCTCTCTCTCTCTCTCTCTCTCTCTCTCTCTCTCCTCTCTCTCTCTCCGCCCCCCCCCCCCTCGATTTTCGACTTAAAGTCTAGCGTCGGGGAGGCCTTTTGTATCAGGTTAAAGGTCTCAAACAAAAAGTTGGAACCCCCCCCCCCCCACTAGGTATCTGATCCGCCCCAGGAACACGATCCAACTACAAGACAAAGAGATCTCCATGGGCCGACTGTAGGCCTCTGAATGCTAACACCACCTGGTATCAATGTTCCTTGCACGGCTGGGGGTAAGTTTGGTGTTGCGTGATCGTAGGTTTCACAAACAGTCAGTCTGAGTCCACTGGCAGTGAAGGGGTTAAAGGGACAGTCCTCAAGATTCTCAAGGTCACAGGTTGCAAACAGTTGGTGTTTTTGTTTGTTTGTTTTTGTTTTAATCTGGATTCAACATACATACCCACTTAGATAATGACCGGCTGACTATCCCACAATAATGACCGGCTGACTGTCCCACAATAATGACCGGCTGACTGTCCCACAATAATGACCGGCTGACTATCCCACAATAATGACCGGCTGACTGTCCCACAATAATGACCGGCTGACTGTCCCACAATAATGACCGGCTGACTGTCCCACAATAATGACCGGCTGACTGTCCCACCAATCATGTTCTTTTGTTCGTACGACGTGAAGAAACATTGTGTGGAAATGTGGCGTAGATCCACATTATCCCATGCAGGGCTTGACGGCGTATGACAATCTTTCAGTCGAGACGTCAGAAGTGCTTGAGGGTGTATTCTTACGTTTGTATGGTACTTAATACTATCCAGGATTGCGCAGACAACAACAGCACTGACAAGATTGAGGACCATATGGAAGGACAGAAACATCACGCTCTGCTCCAAGATTAGACTGATGCGCTCCTTAGTCATCTCAGTGTTCTTGTATGCTTGCGAGTCATGGACCCTCACAGCAGACCTTGAAAGGAGGTTACAAGCCACTGAAATGAGATGTTTTTGAAGGCTGCTTGGCATTTCATACAGAGATCACATCACAAACGAGGAAGTGGGAAGCAGAATCAGGCAAGCCATCGGGCCCTATGAAGACTTATTAGCCACTGTGAGAAAACGCAAACTGAAGTGGTATGGATATGTCACGCGTTCAGCAGGGCTTGCCAAAACAATCCTGCAAGACACTGTGCAAGGACGACGAAGGAGAGGAAGACAGAGGAAAAGATGGGAGGACAATATCTCAGAGTGGACAGGACTGAAGCTGGGTGATACGCTAAGAATGGCAGAGAACAGAGAGTAATGGAGGGAGCTGGTTGCCAAGTCATCAGTGGTGCCCCAACGGTCGGCAAGACTACGGGATATAGATAGATAGATAGATAGATAGATAGATAGATAGATAGATAGATAGATAGATAGATAGATAGATAGATAGATAGATAGATAGATAGATAGATAGATAGATGGTACTTAAGCGAGTTCAATTTTAGAGGGCTCATGAGGATCTTCTATGACAGTGCTCAACGTGCTTATGTCAGCTCCAAGCAGAGACCCTCCTTCGCCTCCTTAAACTGTACGAGACTCACGAGGTTCTCCGGTACGTACAGGCCCATTATCATCTATGCCTCGGGAAATGTATGGCGTGAGCACGGTTATTCTGAGCACAAACCCACTCTCGGCGAGATACAGAGCCTCATGTGCCAGCTTGTAATGACGTGGGCGACATTGACTGAGTTGGCCCACCGCTCAATCGGACAGTGGTTATGAAGATCTGTGTCTCTATCTGCCAACAGAGTTCATCAGATAAATTGCGTTAGCCAGTGGTTATGAAGATCTGTGTCTCCATCTGCCAACAGAGTTCATCACATAAATTGCGTTAGCCAGTGGTTATAATTATGAAGATCTGTGTTTCCATCTGCCAACAGAGTTCATCACATAAATTGCGTTAGCCAGTGGTTATGAAGATCTGTGTCTCTATCTGCCAACAGAGTTCATCACATAAATTGCGTCAGCCAGTGGTTATGAAGATCTGTGTCTCTATCTGCCAACAGAGTTCATCACATAAATTGCGTCAGCCAGTCCAACTCATTCAGCCCCGACAGCAAGACATGGATCGGGCATGAGAGTTCAAGGGTGGTGCCAGAATAGCTTGGCGCCCATAGGCGCCAAGCTATTCTGGCACCATTCTTGAAATATGCTCGATCTGTGTGTAGAGTTGTAATACAGTCCTCAGTTCAGAGGCATGATTCCTCGTTGTGCACTGCTTTGTCTACTTGGAATCCCACACGCCATTGAGTACAGATCCACATGTATCCTTGTAGCCTGAGTGATTCGCATTAGCTCCTGCCTCATGTCCGAACATGAGGATCTGTGCGTCTCATTGAGGCTGAGAAGTTTCCTTTCACAATCCAAATGGCGCTGACGAATGGGCGCAGGTCTACATATATTCGGACATCCGGGCAAGATACATCAGATCCCCACAGCGGCTAAGCTAGCTCATGAGCATGTGTTCTTCTTGTGACAGCTTGCCTTCTTATATTCATTGAGCCCACGCCATTCACCAGTGTAGGAGGCAATAGATTTTCATCAGCATTTGCAGCTAAAGTTTGCATGAACCCTGCCGAAAAACACTGATGAGTGGTTGTGTTTGTTTGCAATCATTAATGGAAATTCAGCAAGCACCATGCAAATGTAGCAATACACCTTCAACTTGTTCTGGAGTCTCAGAGATTGTCATGAACCCTTAAGCCATGTGTGATAATGTAGATCTATGCCAAACCTCCACACAATCTGATGGGCACGCAACATTAAGACTGACGTGCCTTGGCATGGACTGACCATGATTAACTCATTCCAGAAGTGCCGCCTCCGGATACGCGGCTGAAGCCGAGGGTACATATGGAATGGGCATAAGCCGCGGATCCTGAAGCGGCTCGTCTCGAATGAGTTTTCATACGATTATTGGTGACATTTGGTTGTGTGTTGGCTCTGTAGATCTCTAGAATGCCAATGACCCATACACACAATGTCATCTGTTGCAAACAGTTTTCCGACTGTGTTGGGATGCTTGATCCAAAGGATCCTAACTTTAATACACAGACACATAGTCCTGTTATATCTGTGACTGTACTACACTATTGCAAAGTGCCGTTGATCTGCCCTCGCTCTGTATGTACCAATCTATTTGTAAACTTAAATGTTTCTTTTAGTGGGGGAAACACAATTAAGATTTTTTATTATTATTTTAGCGTTCTGTTTGTTAACATGGATGGTACTAAACGCGTGGCTGTTTCTCGACTGCTGTTCTCCAATTGCTCCAGCACGTGAAGAGAGACTTGTTCACTGGACGGCAAAACCAACAGGGAGAGAAATAACCATTTGTATTATTTTGTGTTGAGGAATCAAGAATACTACATTTCTGTCATATTTCCAGTACCTTTAGTTGAAAAGAGCCCTTGTCATTAAACACTCGTTTGCCGTTGCTACTCTACTGAAAGTGAAAAGCTTTTAACTCACAGACATACAAACAACAAAAAGTGACCTGTGCAACAAGTCCTTTAAATAACTGAAAAAAATGGAAATGACCGGTACAATGGCTGATAATGTGAAAATTGTAATTATTTTCTCATTGATATCACACACACACACACACACACACACACACACACACACACACACACACACACACACACACACACACACACACACACACACACACACACACACACACACAACGCGCGCGCACTCGCGCACAGAATCCCACTCTTATTGGTACGCTCCGGCCCGGCGTAAGTATGAAGACATAAGAGAAAGATAATAGGAGACCCGTAAGACAATGAATTCAATAGAGCCGCATCAGTCATTAATTTACGCCATTTTTAATATCAAAATTTTGACCCCAATTTTACCCCCGTTAATTCTAAATCAACCCTTTGATTTTAAAAAGTGACGAGCATGACGGATGCGCCTTATTGATCTGATTATCTTACGGGTCTCCTATTATCTTTCTCTATTACTATTGTCTCTGTCAACACCTAATCATGAACCTGATCAAGTGATGCCAAGTGAAACTTAATACTTATTAACAAGTTGCAACTAACTTCTAGGAACCTGCAGAGGTAACCTTTAAGTGTGTTGTCATAAGAACTTATTAATTACTTGCCCTAAGTTCTTACAAGTACTTACCCTAAGTTCTTACAAGTACTTACCCTAAGTTCTTACAACAACTTGACTCAAGTCCCAAGACACTGAGACAGTTTTATCAAGATACAAGGACAATAAAAAAACTTTTTTTCCTCAGTAATACTCGGGTGGTGGTGCTGATGGGACTAAATAATCAGGCACAAGTGGTGTAAGTGGCATGGCATTTTTCTGTGAAGTGTATGACATTAATAAACGATTACCAAATCTGATTTTTATTTGCTTAAAAGATTGTGTAGCTTTTCTGTAGTTTCCTGTACCCCTATCCTTTTTCCCTCTGCTAAAAAACTGGCCTTCAGTTCTTCAACATTCACGGGAGACTGACTACGCATTTTATTTTGTATTTCAGATTTTTGCTGTTTGTAATTATTTAAATCATCCTGGACCCGCTTAAATTCTTCATCATCAATAAAATTATCATTCAATGCCTTACTGATAATAAGTTTCATACTGCTCAGCTTTGCACCAGCAAGCGTACTCAATGCTTCATGTTTCTGTAATTTCGTGTGAAACCTCTTGTTCAAGGCCTCCAAACCAAAGCAAGCCAGGCATGTAGCAACGCTAACACCCTCAACTGCTATTCCAGCCAAACTTCCAATTCCTGTGGCAAACAGAACAATACCCCCTACAGAACATCCAGCTGAAACTGCACCAATAGCCATAGATGTGTTTTGTACAGAATTGAAAACAGTCTGATACCTCCTTTTACATCTGGAGTACCTAGCCTCTTCACTTTCCAAATATTTAATTGCTTCTGTAATATTATTTAATCTGAATGCATCTGCCTGTAATGTTTTATCTGGTGCAATTGGCATATGTGGATCAGGCACAAGCGTTGTTTTTGTCATCACATTTGTTTCAGTTGGCTCAAGCGTCGGTAGTATTGGATAGAATTTTACCATTTTTTTATTCACAAATATTTTTTATTTAATCAGCAATTACATTTTGCAACTCGTCAAAAGTATACAATTTGCTGGCATAATAAAACGAAACAAGATCAATGTGTTCAAGGTTTATGTAACTTAGACGAACAAAAGTTGCTTTGTCGACCACCACCTTGACAGCTGGAACACTGCTCGAAACATTAATATCATCATTATTATTTGTAATAGCTATAAAGACCTTTGATGACTCTGCCACTGTGTCATTCCATGTAAGTTTAATTCCTTGTGCAATTTGAGCCTCTTTAGCAGTAGTTACTGATCTCATGATAATTTCAAATACTATTGTCGCGTCTCTTGCGATAAGAAAGTTTATTGGTGCAAACACGACCTTTGCATCGGATCGACCCTTTCTGTGTGTAAGAAGATATCTCCGTCTCTCATAATTTTCAACTTTCAGTTTATCTCTGCTATTGTTGTCTGAAGCAAAACTTGGAACAAGACTTACAATAAGCGGCCCCGAATTAACAACTTTCCTAAACACTAATGCACCTTCATCATCAGTGTATACATAAGGACTAATAAATTCAATCTTTATGTCCCAGTCAATTGTTGGCGGTGGTGCAGGTACAAGCGAAACCACCCACTTATTTCCCACATGTATTAAGTTGTAGGGCACATTATTTACAGGAGTAGGTACAGTAACATCACGAAGCTGACCAAGTTTAGGAATCTGTTTTTCACCGTCTTTCATGTCAACAATTACTCTCCGCTTGTACATGCCAGTTGAATCAAGTTCAAAACCATATATTTCTCCAATTTCTCCCTCCTTCTCAAAATCCTGTACGTCTGCCAAATCTTTCAACTCTGTTACTGGACACGCAACTGGTATGATTGTTCACTTTGGACCACCACTCATTTTTTATAAACAAAAATAAAATTATTTAACTTCTAACACTACACTAAAATCATGCATAACAACTGGTTTGTCATCCTGATTAGTTACAGATATGCATAGTGACTCAAAGAAACTAGAACCTAATTTTTTAAACTGTAAATTAGGAAATCTAGCAACCACACTTTCACAATACGGAGCAGTGCCAGTTGGTAAGCATCTCAACAAAGTTGAAGGCTTTCCATTGTGAACATTTTCAGTTGTGTTTAGTTCTTTTAAATAAACATTTAGCACTGTGTGTACTGCCAAATGAACAGGATATCTTCCAGTTATTTTTTGTTTTTTTGGCTTAAATTTAAATACTGCTTCATAAGTCCAATCATCATCACCACTAATAGCTGCAATACCAATATCCTGTTTGGATAAAAGACCAAGTAGTATTAAAAGTTTGTCTGTTAATATAAGCTGATTATCTTTTGGAAATTCCATTGTAACAAGCAAGTTAGCCGGATTTAAAGTTGCTTTAATTTTATACATATTTTGTAAAAATTCAGCTATAGTACAAAAGTCATAATACCCAGGCTGTAAATGATTAGCGCCCCAACTTGTAATACCTACCATTCCATGCACAGAATATTCACCATCATCTGTTACATTAAACCATTTTACTGTATAGAACAATTCATGGATAGCTACAGTCTTGCTACCATCACGATTATCAATCCCATTAGTTAACCACACTGGTTTGCTTGTGTCAAGATTTGTTAAGGTAATAAACATTTTTATTATCTCATATAAAAAAGGATGGAATTTAAATCACCAACTATTACCACAACAAACACATTTCAATTTAATGTGGTTGCTAAATACAATGTTGCACCAACTTATGAACAGAAAATAATTCAACTAAATCAGCTTGATATAGCTGTAAGCGAACAAGACCTATTTCAAGTCAAAGTACCAAACCCATTTGACCATTACCTAAACCCTCCAATAACAGACGACTCTACTGCAAGAAAGTGGTCCTCAAGTCCACTACAGATGTTTCAAAACCAACTTAACTTTGCCATACTGTGTTCAACTACAGGCTGTGGTGTTTCATTCACAGACCACTTGAATCACTCAAACAAACTGATTAGGTCTGTGTATTGTTTCCACACTTATTACCAGCTTAGACGTATTTTGTCAGAACTGCATACACCACTACCAACTGAATCCAGTTTCAACAGGTTTAATAACCCCATGGATATGAAAGCATTTGAACGCATCTGTAATGAATTTAACATCAGTCCTAAGTATGACTTCACACAAAAACTTGATGATCACAACGGTATGGGTACACTGTATTATGCTATGAGTCACAGACAATACCCACAAGATTATTACCCTGGTTACACTTCATTCTCATCTAAATCTGAAGTCTGGTTAGGCTCAATAGAACAGAAACAGTCTAATGCATGGACCACATTTATTTTAGATAAAACTGACGGGTTTACTCAAGCAGGAGTGGAGCGCGTAAATGAGTCTATCAGAACATATGTCTGGTGTATCCTAGGTGCACAATCACTAACAAAATCAAACATTTTGAATGGAAGTGGAAAGTTTGAGGCACAAAAACAGTTTCTTGCCAATCTAGAAGATTCAGTAAATTCAACAGTAGATCTCCCATCTAGCATACAACGCTACCAAGATGTACTCAGATATGCCAGATCAAAAGTTGACTTTGTAGTTGGCACTGGGTTATACATGTTACCATCTGACCTTCAACTCCAAATGGGGACAATAACAAATTATAATAATGAAATCATTGTTGCAGGTCGTGACCAGAAATTAGGTCTCAATCAATCTGTAAACTTGGGGGCTACAACCACACATGTACAGACATTAAAACCATTACAGACGGTAACACCCACGGCACCAGTAACATCATCACCTGTACAGACAGTAACAGCTACAGCTTTGACACCGGTACCCATAACGATAACACCATCACCAACCCTTGACACACATGAGTCAGAGAGAACAGCATTGGTAATAGGACTCACTGGATTAGGGGTATTACTTCTTTACCTGTTTCATTAAATAACCCACCATCAACCCTCCTACTGTAACCAAAAAGACCCAAACATGTTCAGCCATAAACCCTACTGCCTTCGCTGCAGTACTAATCAACCAGCTGACAACCGTGCCAATTATGCCAGGCAAAGCGTCCACTGCTTTCAGAGCCAATTTCTTAAGCAGGTCTGAAATATGAGACAACTGTTTCTTTACCCATGACTGTAAGTCTTTTGGATCTGTGGGGACTGGGGTTGGTGGACCAGGGATTGGTGGTGCTGGAGGTGGAGAACCACCCCCAGAGACAGCCAACACAACTGTACTGATAATAAACCCCAGAGCAGTAATTAAACTGGCAATAGTAATACCCTGTTCTCTGAAAAGTGTTTTAAGTCTCTCAGCCAAAGTAGTGTCTTCGTGAAGTATTTCTGAATAGTTTCTCTAATCCTGTTAACTTGTGTTTTTAGTTTTTCCCTTCCAATACTAATCGCTTCTAACCTTCCTGATCTTTCTAACTGCAAATCATTTAATCTGTGTTGTATTCTCTCTTTCATTTCTGTGTCAAGATTCTTATTGTCTGCAGTAGCCAGTTTCTCTTTTTCACGTTCAATGTGTTTATCAAGTTCACCCAGTTTGGCAACATTATTAACCATCTCACCTCTTATCATCTGCAGTGATTTATCCAACCCTATAATCTCACGCATTGACAAAGGCGGGTCGTTTATTGTTTTCAAAGCGTCATTTATTTGCCCTTCAGTAAATGAGGTTTCTTGTATCACTGTGTTTGCTATTTCTGGCAGACTTGTTACTGGTGCCATTTCAATTTGTTGCCCTGTTGGCAACTTTGTTTGCGTGTCGTGAAGCGCACTAACAAGACGCGATGTGACAGGAGACCCTCCAATTCCAAGGTACCTTGCCAACCCAGAGTTACCACCGACTTCACCTTTAATTGTACTTAAAGCTCTAAACTTAGAAGAATTGTTTTTATGTGTTAGATATATTTTCCCTCTGTCTGTATTTAAAAATAAGTGACCTTTATCATATTCAAACTGATTAGGATCTATTACATCTGGGTGGACACCAACACTGTCATAAAATGAGTTTACTTTATCTTTTAACAGTTCGTGATACATACTAGAAATATTTCCCATTCCAGTCACATCTGTGATACTGGTATCTGAGACATTCATGTCATCCATTTCAAAATCTTCATGATTAAATCCTCCTGCTGCCATTGTTTTATTAATTTATTATTTTTTATTGTGCATAATAAAAATGACACAGTCTTATGGATCAAAGTTAGACCCATACAGAAAACTACATGAGCCCCTGGGTGTTAAGGGCATTCGTCAAACAATAGTCATCACAAACAATCCTAGTACCATAGACCAGAACCAAACACTTACTGTCAAGTTTCCAAACCTAGGTCCCAGTGACGTTATTGTTCCTGGCACTGCACGCCTTGCATTTAATATTGAACTAACGTCAGACGCAGATGTGAACAGAACACTAGTTAACAATCTTGGCAGAGCAATTGTTAGAACCATTAAAGTAAAACTTGAAGGACAGGAAGTGTTTAGTCTTGATGACTCAGATGTGTTCTACTGTTACAAGGATCTTTGGCTTACAAGAGAAGAACGAGAAGACCGTATTTATCAAGGCATACAGCCAGATAATGTTTGTAAACTTCGAATCAATGCTGGAGATAAATCAACGTCAGCAGCCCAGGACGTTATATTAGCAGAAACCATATGGAACCAGATTTTACATTCCACTCGAGTTTGAAATCCTCACAGCTCATTTGCCTTATTACCAAGGGGCACTGAATGACCGTCTGAGTTTTGAACTAACCTTCAATGACTACTCCAAAGTTATTAAATCATCTGCCACAGATGCAACATACAAGATCTCTAACATTTCCTTGGAATATGAAATTGTCACACACACTGATCTAGCCAGACTCATTCAAAATCAGTACCAGTCAAGACTTCCAATTTATTATGACAGGGTGATTAGACATAGTTTAATACCCAAAGATAAGAGTGACCCAATGTGGAATATAAACTTGAACACACCTGCTAGGTCACTGAAAGGTATTCTTATGTTGTTTGTTGAACCGGCGGATCCATACAAACGGGATTCAGAAAAATTCTACAATCCTAAGATTACACATTTGTCCTGCACAATTGAAGGCCGCCCTAATCAAGTGTACGCGTCTGGAATGTTACCATACCAGCACTACGATGAAATTACAAAGTATTTTGCAGGTGGAAGGATTAGAGATAAACCAGCAAACATTGCGTGTAAAGATCTACATCTGTATGACGTTAGGATCGGACAATACCTGACAAATAAGTATGCACTGTGGTTAGATCTTCGCAGTACAGATGACGACTACCTTCATGGGTCAGGACGAACTGTCGAGAACGGTAGTGATGGAATAACAATTCAGATACAAAAGAAGGTTGAAAAAGCTGAAGCCATAAATATATATTTGTACCTGATATATGACGCACAACTTAATATACAAGACAGTAGACTGAGTGGACACATATATTAAAATTATATTGTGTATTAAAATGAACCTAAGCTTAATGACACTTGACCCACACTGTGGATTGTTTTGTGGTGCCACAGGGTGTGGGAAAACTGAATTTGTTCTTAACCTATTACAAACAAGATACATCTACCATTTTGAAAACATTGTAATATTTTGTCCTACAATCAAACACAACAAAGCTTATCACAACCGTTTATTCATTTGGACTGACAGCAACATTTATTTAGTTGACCCTGAGAAAAAACTGAATGACTACCTACAATATTTTTACAAGCAATTTGAAGGACAGCCAACTTTGTTTATTGTTGATGACTGTTCTGCAGAGAAAGACATTGTCAAGAAGAGAAACACTTTAGCAGAACTTGCCTTCAGTGGCAGACACGCAAATGTCAGTGTATGGATTCTCACTCAAAAATATAATGCTGTACTGAAAGATTTTCGAGAACAGTTAAAGTTTATCTGTTTGTTTTACTGTAAGGATCGTGACAGCTTTGAAGACTGTCTCAGAGAAAATGACGCCATACAAAATAAGCATGAACGTGATGATGTGAAAAATAAATTGAAATCAACTAAGCATCTAAAGCTCATTTTAAAGACAGATCAGCCCACAGGGTATGGGTTAGTAAATTAATTTTTGTTTTTTAAAATAACATTATAAATGAACCCTGATGAAATCTTTTTATTGAATGATATCAATGCTGTAGAGAACAAAGACTTAGACTCGAAAAAACAGCGGCTTTTGTCTGTGATTGTCTCAGGCAAATCAAAGGCTTATCTGGGTAGACAATACATGACAGAGGATATTGAATCTTTAAGCTCTGACGAACTAATCAAGCTTCATTCAAAATATGAGAACCACATTGCCTCACTAATGACACGTGATTTGAGTCGATCACTTGTATGCCTATACACAAAAGCAGTGAGTCACTTTCTACCTGTGGATTGTGACAGTCTTTCACACGACCTTGAAAGCAATCCTATTGTTTCAAGTTCAATTGGTAAATTAGCATGCGTCATGTTTTACAAGTTTGGAAATTACCTTGCTCCTGTCGTAACCCTTCTTGTCACTGGGAGTCATATTGATTTTTCAAAAATAAATTTTACTGCAGAAGAAAATGGACGAAACCCAGACGACTCCACAACCGAACCCTAGTCCAGTTTTGACACAGGTTCAAACTGTGACTAAGGTTAAAAGCCCAGGTCGAATAGAGGCTGGAAAAAGATTAGCTGAATATAACAGACAAAAAAAATTACAGCTTCAAGCGCAAACAGAAAAGGCTCATGTGATTGACCAGGCGTCAACACCATTAGGACCTTCAGGACCACTGTCACTACCGTCAGCACCATCAGGACTGACACACTCTCATCAAAGTGAGAGACAAACAACTAAGCCTGACCCCCGCCCTGACCCCGAACCTCAAACAACAAAATATATAGTTGCCGGATTTGTTGTCGGATTTGGTTATGTAGGTTATCAATTATACAAAAAATACAAACCACAGACTCATACAGTGTCCAAAAAATCAGACACTCCAAAAACAAAACCAGAAGTCGCCACATTACCAGTAACACCCAAAGCCGTTGACCCATTTATCATGCACTAATAAAAATATTATTTTAATTTTTCTTGCCTTAGAAAATGAATGACTCAAAGAACATAATGAACCTTGTGTATCACTCTGCCGTGATAAGTGGACTAGCAGTAGCTTATTCTATGCTGGGGAAAAGTCTACTCAAAATGAAATCAGCAGACTTGAGTAGACTTGACTTTGAAGACAGTGCAAAGCTAATTGTAGTTGTTACAGCGTCGATTGCGACAAAAGACTTTCTCGTTAAGCAAGGAATTATTCCAGAAAATGTTTCTATGTAAATAAAAATAATATGGCGACGATAGCTATTATGATTGGAGGAGCAATGGTTAATGCATTGGCTTTCGGTGGCTCTAATTATCTCTTTTCAAAAATGGGTAGAGAAGAATCTGCACAAGAAATGAAACGACATAATGAAGCGTCAGAAAAATTAGCACAGGCAGAACAGGCGTATGAAAAACAAAGAATTGAGAAACTTGATTTCATCAATGAAAAACTCAGGCTTGAAGGCCACGCACAACATACGTTTTCAAATACAGACGACGCAATTCGTGAATACTATCTTGTCACAGGTGAAGACATGTCTATCCCAAAACCAAAACTAAGTGACTATTACAAACCAAGTACAGAACAAAGAAACGGAGAGATAATCTTTGTTCTAGTGGGAATGACATTAGTTTATTTTACAGGAGTTTTCATTGCTAGAAAAAACGGCAGCCGAAAATAAACTATCAAAAATATATTACTCTCCATCAGGGTATTGGAAAGGAGCAACCGCTATTCAGAAATTACATGCCGCTGTGGGCGGAGATATATCACTCAATCAAGTCAAGCAATGGTTACAGAGGCAGGCAATTTGGCAGATATATTTACCTGCTCCAAGAAAGATAACGAGACCCCATTTTGAGAACACAACACCAAATGACACACACCAAATGGACCTTTTGTTCTTACCACATGACACAATAAGAAAGAAACGATACAAGTACGCATTAACTGTCGTAGACATAGCTTCAAGATATAAAGACGCCGAACCCATATCTGACAAAACTGCTACCACAGTTGCGACTGCTTTAACAAGTATCTATAAAAGAGGCCCTTTAAGATACCCCAGACTTGTGCAGGTTGATGATGGATCAGAATTTAAAGGTGCTGTTAATCAGTTATTTGCAAAGCATGGCGTACTGGTCAGACGAGGCATTCCAGGCATACACAGATCGCAGGCAATTGTAGAGAACTTTAACAAACAGTTATCAGAAAGACTTTTCAGTTACCAGTATTCTAAGGAACTCATGCATGACACCCGGAACACAGAGTGGGTTAAGAGATTACCACATGTGATAAAAGCAATGAACAATGAAGGACACCCAAAGCCTGCTGATGCTATTAAATTGAAAACAATTACAGAACCAAAAACAGGACCAACCCCAACCCAGGCACCAGACACAAGTTTATTTACTAAACAGGTGAGATATTTATATCAACCAGGGGAAGCTGAGAATGACATAAAGCGCAGGGCGACAGACCCCATCTGGTCAACGTCTGTTCATAATATAAAAAAAATAATTCCCGGTCCTGATGCAACAATATATTATCTTTTTGACCCTGCACCCCAAAGGGCATTTGTCAGAGAAGAATTACAGATTATTCCCCCAGACACCGTTACTCATTTCAGTAACTAAGTCGTCAATTAATTCATCAACCAGTTCATGACAAATGTCTTCAGATAACTTGAGCCTGTAATGACCAGGTGCATAAGCTTTCTCCTTACTGAAAAACACTCGTTTTGTGTCTCCAACTGCCAGAGACTTCTTATGTGTTTGGATCATTTCAAGATTATGTTTGTTTGATCTCAGTGACTTGTTTGGATAATCAGGCATTAATGCACCATCTAACACTTGCTTGTAATGTTCATGACGTATGTCTTTATTTTTTATTGCTGTTTTCTTGATTCCTTTGGCTTTTGACTGACTACCTTTCTGGTGCAGTATAGAATACATTTTTGATCTCAGTCCAACGTACTCAACTATTGGCACACCATTTAGTTCATCCTTAAACTTACCAGGCACTTTTTTGTTTTGTGTGCTAAGCAGTGGATGGTCTTTTGGGTAATCAGATGTGTCATACATGTGTAGTTCTGTTTTCATGTCTTCATAAAAGTCTTCAGTACACACATCAATGATCATAGAGTCAGTGTCAGTGTATAGCAGACGACACTCAGGATACTTTAATTTGAAGTAATCATAATAAAATTCAAGCATCAACAGTTTTGACAATTCAAGAATTGCCATACCGATGAATACTGGCTTGTCCAGTTTAACAATCTTTTTTTTTTTGAGTGACACAGCATACAATGATGAATGAAACTCTTTATACCCTGTGTACTGAGGCTTGCCTGTAAGTTTAATTGCACCCAATTCAGTTGTGACCAGTCTCACATCTTTTCTGTGATGAGGATTTTCCATCGTCTTGCCAAAACAGGCATTGTTCATAAGCTTAAAGAAGTCTTTGTCAAATGCAGTGTTGCCGTCTCTGGCACGGAGGGTTGTGTTCTTCATTATGTAATCTTTCATGAAAGCACTCTGATCAAATTGGATTCCTCTGTGAACTTTCTTTAGTACTAACCCATGTCTGATGTAAAACTGCAACAAGCGGTAGTGACAAACGTAATTGAATTTGTCATTCAAATTTGGTACAAGTTTGGTGTCTTCTTTTTTCCCTGACATACTCATTTTCTCAACAGCCAACGGATAATCATTGTGGTAATCATGTAGATGGTGTGGGTACTCCAGGTCTACTTCAAAGATCCAACCCTTCGCGTCGTTTCGGTCATGATTCATAATATTGTTTGTTATGTCTGTTATGTCATACTGTGACAAATCATACAGACAAAAGTTTTTCAAGGGCAATAACTCACACATTGCGAACCCATACAAATTGTTAGCGTCAAGGTACGTAATGAATGACCTTGACCTTGAGGGGTCAAACCCAAGGCCGTCCAGATATTTGTTGTTGGCCTTTGCGTAATTGTTCGATGCAATACTAATGCCTCCCCTCAATCCACGTTCCACCATTTCACCCATCGTACGATCAGACAACAAGTCTATAGATATTTTACTGGATTTCAAAAATGCATCCCATGTCATGCCAGGACTAGTTATGTAGCAAGCAGGGTCAAGACTGTAGTGTAACAAACCCTTTTCACGGTAACTTTCAAATACGTCTGCTAGCAAGCAAACATCAGCTTTCAAGTACTGGTCATGGTAATCACCAATTGTCTGACATCCTAATTTATCCCATGCATCAAGAGCGTGTTGATATTCAGAGTCAGAAATACCTTTTCCAGTTAGTGTAGAATAAAATTTATCTTTTTGTGGCAGTCTTGTTTCTTCAAACACAACCCAGTGATCAATGTACTCATAGGGATATACTCCTTTCTTAATCAAGTCTGGCTCAAAATATTTACTTGTTATTGGATACTCAGTCAGTCCTTCTGCCAAACTAGCAAGACCTAAAGACAAATGTTGCATGGAGTCATAAAATGCTAATTTGTCCAACCTAAAAGTTAAGTATTTCTCAGTTGTCTGGGCAATACAACTTATGTTTTTGTACGACTCGTCTACAGCCTGCATGATGATGTGTGAATCATATCCCTTCAGATTGTGGAAAAAGATTGGTAGCTTGTATGTCTTAGGATCTGTTTTTAATAACAAGTTACAATTGCTATGTGCAGCACCTCTGTAACATCCAGTTATGTGATCATGGTCACGAACTTTATCACCCTGGAGGGCTTGTTCACAAATCCAACACGTCACAGCTGTATCAAATTTTAGTTTGTCTTCTTCTGTCATCACTAAAGGCATCTGACATGTTGTGAGATACTGTACTACCTGACTATACAGATGTCTCATTTCTGTTAAAAACAGACATGCTGCATTTTCACCCCTGTAGATAACAGGTTCTGAATGAAGACCGTCTGACCTAACAATAATGTATCCAAAAGAACACACCACTTGGTCACTCAACTTTATAGTCTTTGGTAATGACTCTGGAACATGACCTTCATACGGAATAACCAGTGATTCAAAATCTGCGTACACTACAAACGGCAACTTTTGCTGATTCCCATAGTTCTTAAAATACACTTGACTGCCAGGATCTGGATACTTAAGTACAGTTTGTATGTCATCAGCTGACCTGCAGTGTAAAACATGTTTGTGCGCTACGTTTATGGAGGAGAATCTTTGTAAACATCTTTTACACACTTCCTGTTTGCCATTGTGTTTTGTTGTATGTCCGTGAATTAGACGTGACATATTCCTGATAATTGTGTAGTGAAAGTTATTGTCATCGCCGATTAGCAACATGTCAACATGCTTATCTTCTGACTGCCCATAGGTTGGGGCAATTGGGGACACTCTAATTGGTTGTAACTTGTTTTCAGATTCATTATCCCACACAAACACATTCACGGATATACCAGGATTTAGTTTTTCAAACAAGTCTATGTCCTCTATTTTAACAGGGAACTCAATGCCACTGAAGTTGAGTTCGTTTACAAATTTAGTGTAGTTAGATACACGTTCAGGTTTTGATTTTACAAAGTGTAGTTTAGCAAGCACACACCACATGAAACAATAGTTGTCATTGTTCTGAATATTGACTATTGCCTTCTTGTTTGCAACCTCAGTTGGCAGTGGCAACCATGATTTACCTAGTATAGGATGATACCTAGACTGCTTTAGTTGTAGTTCATGTACATGTCCTTCGTGCCAGCCAGACCCCTTCATTTTTGCACTGTCGATTGCCTGGAGGAAGTCAGGTAGTAGTCTGTCTCTAAACACGTTCTCCAATTCTCTTTGTGTGTTAACTGTGTGTTGTCTTGTTGATATATACGATACAATTACCTCACCGTCCACCCTAGTGAATTCGATTTTCGAAACAATCTGAATCTTAACACTGCCTGTCAGAAGATTTTGTTGTATGACAGAAAAAGAGTTTTCTATTGATTGATAGACATTATTAGTATTGGTTATAGGCAAGTTTGTTGTGTGGAACACATTTCTTAAACCAGATGAGCCAGGGCTTTGAACATTGTCCGTCATTTTTATTTGTCCGACAAAATAATAAAATAAAAAAAATTACTGCTGTCACACCATATGTAATACTGTATTATCTGTAGTTATGATAAACAAGTCAAACACTGTCCTGGTGTTTGTCCTGCAGGTGTAATATCACTTTATTAAATGTAACACTTTCAATGTAACAATGTAGTTTTCTTAATTGATTAAATATGTCATTACACAGTACCTCAAACCAACGCAAGTGACCACTGTTAGCATTATAAACTTTAAAAGCATTTGTCTTAAGATCAACAGTCTCATAATCATAACCTGGTAATCCATCTGAATATTCCAGAGTAACATTATATGACGTGTATATTCTTATTGTCGGTGTTGAGAGTTTAAAGCTGGGTTCAAACACACATGTTTTTAAGTCATAAAAACACTTAACATCTTTGAAGCATTCTGTAACATCAAACACTTGGGTTTGTCTGTCTGTCATTTTTATTAGACAAACAAAAGAATAATTGTTATCAAGCAAAATCATGTTTTCTAGGAAATAACACTGAACACTTTATTTTCTGCTCATGAGGCATAATCACTCAAGAGACATCCACTATACAGAAGTTGTTTCCCTTAGACTATAAATGATTTTTCACAAAATCAGTCAACCAAAAACTCTTGGTGTGTGTGTGTGTGTGTGTGTGTGTGTGTCAGTGTGTCAGTGTGTGTCTGTGTTGGGGGGGGGGGGTCTTAAGGATCTGTTGTATATGTACTCAGTCGGGTGTCTGTTTGAGGTGTGTCTCTTTTCAGCTTAAAAGTCTACAGTCATGTACACCGTCTAACCCAACAGAGCGTGAATAACTCAAGGGCTGGTGGGTTTCAATGGCTCTTTTCAGTCATTGCACTGGAGTAAGTCGGTGTACAAACCTTGTGTGCGTGTGTGTGTGTGTGTGTGTGTGTGTGTGTGTGTGTGTGTGTGTGTGTGTGTGTGTGTGTGTGTGTGTTTTAAAGTTCACTTGGTCCCTACTTGATCAGAGTGCTGGTATATTAAATCGATCTATGTAAGCAGGTAATTGCTTTTTAAGCTCCGATCGTGTGTTTTTTTATACACAGATAAGCTAGTGGCAACAGGCAGTGCGCGTACATAGAAACGCCGAGGCTTTTGTCCACGCATGGGTTGATTCAAAGCGCCGTGTACGTGTGCACTCATGTATTCAAGTCAGTATATGCGTGTTTATGCTAGTATGTACGTACGTGCGTGTGCATGTGCGTGTGTGTGTGTATGTGTGTGTGTTTGTATGTGTTTATGTGTTGGTATGTGTGTGTGCGTGTGTGTGTGTGTGCGTGTGTGTGTGCGTGTGTGCGTCAGTACTGTTTATAATATAACGGTGGCCGAGTGTCGACCTTGTACTGAGTGTTGTACAAAGCACATTTCGAGTATGCATGAGAGGACAGTCACCGTTTCATTGTACTGCAGTAAAATAATATTAGATAAGACCCGCTAGCATTAGCATACTCGCTAGGAGAGAGCTAACAAACAAAAAGAAGACTAATAGTTGAAAACACGGGTTATGCCTGGAGTCCGAGACTCTTGAGGAACTGACCTGTGTCCACTTATAAAAATCTAGGCTCGTGAGGATCATAGTCTCTGTAAAACCCCATATACTCGGCTCGGTGCAAGGCAGTCAACTACTGAGGGTTTTAGTCTGTAATCGAATTATACTTCCTGGTTCAGTGTTTACTGTAGCCATGAATGCAGAGCTTTAAGGGTAAAGTTCATAAACATTGTGGCGATTTTTAAAACAAATTAACAGTACATGTTTAAGTGATGTCAGAGACAATAGTTATAGTGAAAGATAATAGGAGAGGACTAATGTATCAAATTACAATAAGGCCGCACTAATCATGGTCGCCACTTTTTCAAAAAACAAAAGGGTGATTATGTGATAATAGAGAGGTAATAAGATGTCATAGATTTCAATATCAATAAAGGCGAGATTTAATGATGGGTGCGGCCTTATTGAAATTTGATTCTTAGTCCTCTCCTATTATCTTTCTCTGACATAACCCATATACAACACGCACAGAACCCCACTCTTATTGGTACGCTCCGGCCCCGCGTAAGTATGAAGACATAACCCATATACAACACGCACAGAATCATCCCACTCTTATTGGTACGCTCCGGCCCCGCGTAAGCAGGAAGACATAACCCATATACAACACGCACAGAATCCCACTCTTATTGGTACGCTCCGGCCCGGCGTAAGTATGAAGACATAACCCATATACAACACGCACAGATCACACTCTTATTGGTACGCTCCGGCCCGGAGTAAGCAGGAAGACATAACCCATATACAACACGCACAGAATCCCACTCTTATTTGTACGCTCCGGCCCGGCGTGAAGACATAACCCATATACAACACGCACAGAATCACACGCTTATTGGTACGCTCCGGCCCGGCGTGAAGACATAACCCATATACAACACACACAGAATCACACTCTTATTGGTACGCTCCGGCCCGGCGTAAGCAGGAAGACATAACCCATATACAACACGCACAGAATCCCACTCTTATTGGTACGCTCCGGCCCGGCGTAAGTATGAAGACATAACCCATATACAACACTCACAGAATCACACTCTCCGGCCCGGCGTGAGTATGAAGACATAACCCATATACAACACGCACAGAATCCCACTCTTATTTGTACGCTCCGGCCCGGCGTGAAGACATAACCCATATACAACACTCACAGAATCCCACTCTTATTGGTACGCTCCGGCCCGGCGTAAGCAGGAAGACATAACCCATATACAACACACACAGAATCACACTCTTATTGGTACGCTCCGGCCCGGCGTGAAGACATAACCCATATACAACACGCACAGAATCCCACTCTTATTGGTACGCTCCGGCCCGGCGTAAGTATGAAGACATAACACATATACAACACGTACAGAATCACACTCTTATTGGTACGCTCCGGCCCGGCGTAAGCAGGAAGACATAACCCATAAACAACGCTCACAGAATACCACTCTTATTGGTACGCCCCGGCCCGGCGTGAAGACATAACCCATATACAACACGCACAGAATCACACGCCTATTGGTACGCTCCGGCCCGGCGTAAGCAGGAAGACATAACCCAGTGCGCAAAGGCCATCGGTCCGATATCGGCCGCCATTGACCCCGCACTGCTGTGTTTGTGTGTCTGTACACTGCTGTGTTTGTGTGTCTGTACACTGCTGTGCGCGGGTCAACGGCGGCCGACGTCGGCCCGATGTCATGTTGCGCACTGGGGAAAGCGATGCGGGTTCCGCCTTTACAAATGGATCGGCTGTTACAAAACAGCCCCCTGAAGAAACTTTCCTTGAAAGAAGAGAGTGAACTAGCGTGTCGAGAGAGACAGAGTCAGTTGGTGCGTCTGGGCATTTGCGTGCGTGCATGCGTGCGTGTGTGCATGCGTGCAGGTGTGCGGTGCTTGAGCGATTGGTGTTATCAGATTCACGTGATTGAATCAGATAAATAGAGATGACACCACCAGGCCACTATTGATCTCTCTCTTTATGTCACTCAGTGTCCTTGTCTCTCTGTCAATATTTTCGTTTTTTCCTTGTCATTGCCAGGGGAGGATCTGCGGGAGGGGGTGTTAGGGGTCCGGAACCCCCCCCCCCCCACCCACCCACCCCCCCACACCGACCCAAAACTCTTTAAAATGCTATAACAACCCCTCCCCTCCTCCCCCCGTTGTTTGATATTTTGGCGAATGCTGAGAGTCTTAAGACTCACGCAAGGCCTCTTCTCCCCCCCCCCCTTCCTCCCCCCCCCCACCTCCCGCCCCGGTTTTTGATTTCGGCTCCTGGAAGCAAGGACTTTCGTCGGGCAGGCCTTTTGTACCAGGTTGTATGTTCCAATCAAAAAATGTTACCCCCCCCCACCCCACCCCCGTCGGAGGTAACTGATCCGCACCTGATTGCTCGCGTTTGTTGTTGCTGTTTTTTGTTAATTGCCGACATCGTCTTCGTCGCCGTACATATTGTTGTTGCTGTCGTGGCTGCTGTTGAAGAGAGAGGGCGGAACAGAGCCAAGCTATTGTGGCCTCACCCTAACCCTTTCCCTGCCAATGTGTGTGTGTGTGCAACCTTTCTTTAGTCAACGACCAACACGTATAACCAATCCCAAGAACATGGACAGAAACTGGTCTCAGCAAGAGGCATAGATCCTCATCAGCCCCCGCAGTCGCACTAACTTACCGCAGTCGCGGGGACTCAGTACTATTTCAATACCAAATATTTGTTCCATTCTTTTTAAGGTTACATACTTTAGACTAGTCCCCCTTACTTTCCGACAGGTCCCCTACCTCGAAACATAATCGAGAAAAAACACTTCTACAAAAATGTCTCCATCCTTAGGACAACTATTGTGGTAAAAAACAAATGTATTTCCTTTTGCACTTTAATTTGACACCCGCAAACCATTGTTACTCTTTTAACGAACTACTTCGACAGTAATTGCGTAAAAGCTGCTGGACTATAATTGTTTGACGTCATTGAGTTTGCCAGTTTTGACGTCATCTTGAGCAGAATTAGATAAGTTACGCAGTTCCTGTGTCAGTTTGGAGAATGATAATCTATCGCCGATGCTACGAAGAATTTGGATAAAAACTTTTGTACTTGTTCAAAAAAGAAGTGTGATCTGCGCTAGCTTAGCAGAGGTAAGTGACTCTGTGTGTTCAGTCTTTTGGAGTGTAGAAGAAAGGGAATGACAAATGGCTGCGCTGATAAACTGTAAAGACAAGTAGTTTCTATCGTTCACAATTCAGGTCTGTCCAGACGAACTACGAAACGAGTGGTTTCTATCATTCACAATACAGGTCTGTCTTGCCGAACTAGGAAACACTGAGCAGTTTCTATCATTCACAATACAGGTCTGTGCTGACGAACTGAGAGACAAGCAGTTTCTATCATTCACAATACAGGTCTGTGCTGACGAACTGAGAGACAAACAGAAAACAGACCTTGATTTAAATTTCCATGCACTGAGTGGCTGGAACAATGGGATATGTGATACGCCCCCCTTCGGGAGGGGGGGAGGGGGGCGGGGAGCTTCCATATGCATTGCTTCCAGTCACTTTCTTAGCGCCCTCTCTATTTCCTATCTTTTTTTTTTCTTTGTGCTTTGGCCACAGTAGATCTATGATCACTGGTCGATCATGCACACTTCTCTCCCCTGACAGTGCTATTACCTACTTTACTTTGCTAACCTTACAAGACAAACAGTTTCTATCATTCACAATACAGGGCTGTGCTGACGAACTGGGAGACAAGCATGTAATTCAATCTTAGCTTAAAGCAGTGACACTGACCAACCGTTGCAACTTTTTCATCCACTTAATCATGTGACAAAATGTCAAATTCCTCGTGACAAACTGGCTGTTTTATAGAGACCAGGATAATTGTGTGTTGATATGTGATTTTGAACCGCATGGTTAGAAGACGTATTGAATACTTACAAAGCAATATTTACAATTTAAAAAAATCAGGCAATATTTTTTTTCTGCCACATTTGTATGCACATTTGATTGGGTCACGAAAATGTTCAGCGCATGTAGCAAAGAAAGAGCGTTTGATCTCATGAAGACATCTATAACATCAATATTGTAGAGTATTCTGACTAGATGGAAATTGAAAACGGACTGGTCACTTTGAAGACCTGTGTCCATCACATGCACGAGTCTAACACTTGTGAATCGTCAGAGACGCTGCGCCCATACGCTTGTCACAGCAGTGGTCGCCGTGGGCAGGGGAGTTGTGAGTCTAGAAACCAGTTAAAGAAAATACTGGCGGCTCTCAACTTAGGGTGTCTCTCAGGAGAGCCCTCGTGTGTTTCCTGTTCGCGCGCCCTGTACTACTCGGCCGTGGCAATAATGATTGTAGTCAGAGACCTAGTCTCTGTCTCTGTGGCAAGGTCAGTCGGTCCGGGAGATTGAACGTGCAGGGGTCCCTTAGGCTCGTGTCTGTGATTTCATTCGGCTCGTCGGTAAACAGTTTCGGATATTCTTTGTAAGTTCACAACTAAATACATATGGATGTTATTTTTTTTAAAGGATGGGATATGTTTGGGGGGAGTGGTAAGAGGGGATGGGAGGGGGTGGGTGGGTGGTGGGTGGAGAGGGGGCTGGTTCACTCGCGCGAAAGTGAGCAAAAGTGAGTTTATATGTTGCGCCATCTGTCGTCTGTCTCCCTGTGGCAAAGTTTAATATTGACTTCTTCTTGCAGTGTATTTAACCCTTTGCGTGTCGGTAGCGGGTTTAGTCGCCATGATTCCCACAGGAACAAACCGCTACCCACACGCAATGGGTTAAGTCACACGCTTCCAACTTAGTCATGCCCTTTTTAAAAATTATAGAAACACGAGTGGACCCTCTCAAAGAGCTAGTAAGCCCGGTTCCCAAATGCAAGAGGACGAAACTTTAAACATCCACTCAGTGGTAAACTGGAGACTACATACAATATTATTGTTTTGTGACACATGTTTAATTACTGTTTTGCTTGTTAGGAATATTTGTGTACGAGTAGTGCCATTATTGCTAATATGGTTGCTCTGTGAAACATGTTTGATTTCTGTTTTGCCTGTTAGGAATATTTTCTAAGAGTAGTGCCACTATTGCTAACATTGTTGCTCTGTGAAATATGTTTGATTTCTGTTTTGCTTGTTAGGAATATTTGTGTACGAGTAGTGCCACTATTGCTAACGTTGTTGCTCTTGATTTGGCCCGGGGTTAATATTCTGTTTTCCATCCTGTTTCATCTTCACCTGTCATGGCTCCACGTTGAAATGGTCGGGAGCACGGACACCAGGGTACACGCTCACCCAGCGTCTTCACCTGTCATGGCTCCACTAAACACCAGGCTACACGCTCACCCAGCGTCTTCACCTGTCATGGCTCCACTATACACCAGGCTACACGCTCACCCAGCGTCTTCTCCTGTCATGGCTCCACTATACACCAGGCTACACGCTCACCCAGCGTCTTCACCTGTCATGGCTCCACTATACACCAGGCTACACGCTCACCCAGCGTCTTCACCTGTCATGGCTCCACTAAACACCAGGCTACACGCTCACCCAGCGTCTTCACCTGTCATGGCTCCACTATACACCAGGCTACACGCTCACCCAGCGTCTTCACCTGTCATGGCTCCACTATACACCAGGCTACACGCTCACCCAGCGTCTTCACCTGTCATGGCTCCACTATACACCAGGCTACACGCTCACCCAGCGTCTTCACCTGTCATGGCTCCACTAAACACCAGGCTACACGCTCACCCAGCGTCTTCACCTGTCATGGCTCCACTATACACCAGGCTACACGCTCCCCCAGCGTCTTCACCTGTCACGGCTCCACTAAACACCAGGCTACACGCTCACCCAGCGTCTTCACCTGTCACGGCTCCACTAAACACCAGGCTACACGCTCACCCAGCGTCTTCACCTGTCATGGCTCCACTAAACACCAGGCTACACGCTCACCCAGCGTCTTCACCTGTCATGGCTCCACTAAACACCAGGCTACACGCTCACCCAGCGTCTTCACCTGTCATGGCTCCATGTTGAAATGGTCGGGAGCACGGACACCAGGCTACAAGCTCACCCAGCGCGGTTTCACTCTCAATCTCATTTGGAAACTGCACCAACAGTAAGTCCTCTTATTTCATATCCTATCGAGGGAGTACAGGCATCTGATGAACAGCGCGGGAGATCATGAGACTCTGTTCTTCTCTCTGACCCTGCTGTGTATTCATTGTCCCTGGGCCCCTGTAGATGGGGGTGATCATGAGGCTGTGTGCTTCTCTCTGACCCTGCTGTGTATTCATGGTCCTTGGGCCCTTGTAGATGGGGGAGATCATGAGGCTGTGTGCTTCTCTCTGACCCTGCTGTGTATTCATGGTCCCTGGGCCCCTGTAGATGGGGGAGATCATGACGCTGTGTGCTTCTCTCTGACCCTGCTGTGTATTCATGGTCCCTGGGCCCCTGTAGATAGGGGAGATCATGAGGCTGTGTGCTTCTCTCTGACCCTGCTGTGTATTCATGGTCCCTGGGCCCCTGTAGATGGGGGGGATCATGAGGCTGTGTGCTTCTCTCTGACCCTGCTGTGTATTCATGGTCCCTGGGCCCCTGTAGATGGGGGTGATCATGAGGCTGTGTGCTTCTCTCTGACCCTGCTGTGTATTCATGGTCCCTGGGCCCCTGTAGACGGGGGTGATTACGAGGCTGTGTGCTTCTCTCTGACCCTGCTGTGTATTCATGGCCCCTGGGCCACTGTAGATGGGGGAGATCATGAGGCTGTGTGCTTCTCTCTGACCCTGCTGTGTATTCATGGCCCCTGGGCCCCTGTAGATGGGGGAGATCATGACGCTGTGTGCTTCTCTCTGACCCTGCTGTGTATTCATGGCCCCTGGGCCCCTGTAGATAGGGGTGATCATGAGGCTGTGTGCTTCTCTCTGACCCTGCTGTGTATTCATGGCCCCTGGGCCCCTGTAGATGGGGGAGATCATGAGGCTGTGTGCTTCTCTCTGACCCTGCTGTGTATTCATGGTCCCTGAGCGGCTGGGGCTCTTGACGCTCAGTTAACCCTTATCATTCGGACTGCGCCAGTGGGTAAAATAGTTTAAGGGTAGTGCCAGAATAACATGGCGCCTCTAAGCGCCAATCTATACTGGCACCACGCTTGAACTAAAGCCATAGATCTGTATCTTTATCCGTGAGTACTATAATGTAGCTTGCATATGTCAGTGTACACATTTGAAGCTTTTAGCCTCAGTAGGATATGGGTTAACAAACATTTCAGAAACGCAGTGTGGGATGTCTGGTGGTGAAGGGGTTAAACCCATTAAGGACTCGAACCTTGGGTGCTAACAGTACCAGTGGCTGCAGTGTACAACAAAACGTGTCTTTAAATTCTTACGTCACGAGACTAACCCTTGTAGTGTCAACCTTACCACGTGATCTCGCTATAAAAACCCGTGTGGCGACAAATGGTGGACGTCCATGTAGTTCTACTTTGTCACACGCCCTGGATACCAGCTGTATCCCATAATCAGAACATCAGAACGTTGGAAAGCACACACTTAGTGTTGTTCGAAACAATATGCACACTGGGGTTGTTCGCTGCACTTATTTGTGTGGCTGTCCTCAGTACCTTCTGGATCGCCTCCAGTGGGTGCAGAAACTCAGTATCACGGCTTGATGTCAAGGCAAAGAAGTCAGACCACATCACACCCATCCTGCGTTCACTCCATTGGTTGCCTATCACATCTAGAGTACAATACAAAGTTCTGTCCATCTGTCATACCTGTCTGTCTCTTTCTCCTGACCCTGTCTTTCTTTCTGAGCTTCATTTGTACACACCTTCAAGACAGCTCCGTTCCTCAGCAGACATTAAACTATTACGCTTTCCGACTGTGAGAACCAAGGACCATTTGTTTGGAATAAATTCCCACAGTCCCTCAGGTATGTTGAATCAGCCAATAGTTTCCGGCAGTCTTTAAAGACGCATTTATTTCTTAAAAGTGCATTCACCCTTATCATTTTTCGTTGTCAGTGACAGCTGCCTAGTGTGTCCGTTATTAGTTTATGGTACACGTATATCTTTGGTGTGTGTGGGCATTTCTTGTTGGTGTGTTTACTCTGCTAAGCTTATGTTCCTTGTATTATCATGTTGCGTGAGTGTGTATGTTAGGGAATATATATGTGCTGTAGAATGCAAGGTGTATGTATGTTAGTATGTCATTTGTACGGCGCTTAGAGCTTTTCTATCGAAAGTATTGGCGCCTTTAAAATATACATTATTATTATTATTATTATTATTATTATTATTATTATTATTATTATTATTATTATTATTATTATTGCGTGGTAGTCGTGGTCGTAGTATGATGCAATCGCACCAGACACACTCACGTAAGGTTGCTGTAGAAAAACTTCATTCAGTTGCAACTCGTCACACGTAGCACAAGTCTGTAGTAACAGTTCCAACTGGAGTAACAGTTCCAACAGTACTTTATTCTCACGATGCACTCTTAGCACAATGCGTCCACACTTTGATACAATGTCTTGTACAATGCATGCAAACACTCTCTTTTCTACTATCACAAATTTCCAGAATAATCCCCCAACTGAATTACACAACTCAACCAATCAGAAAAAAGGTAACCAAAAATCATTAATATTCATTAAAAAGAATTCTCTAGATTTTTCTCGGTCTTCCACTAAAATCTAGGTGCATTACGTACACGTTATGAAATGAAACCATCATGTGTACTACAAAACTTTGTCGCCATGTTTGAGGTCAGTAGAACAATCGCACTTTTTTCAGAATCTTCCAGCTTAATCTAGGTCGGACTTTGCTACAAGTTAGCGAATGTGCAACACTGTAGTCAAGCAAACAAAAATCGATCTCAGTTCTCCGTGCAAAAAGAAACGAATCATACTAAAAATGTACGTGGTTCTTATCTAAACTAACTGAACACCCGGTCTGTTCCTATGATCAGCACACACAGGCCCTAAAAGAATAACACAACCACAAACAACAATTGGTAATTGTGTAGTAAATCATTAAAGAAAGAACTGAAAGCACGTCGGTGCCCTGTGCCGACTATTTTATTGAAGAAAGTCTTTTAAGGCAGACAGTCACTCACCAGTTTCTGACAGTTTGTAGACAGTGCTGCTGGTCGTGCACACGGCATTTCCCAGACAACGTCATGAACGATCTTGTATTGCATCATACGTTTAATATAAATGGTATTCAACGTCTGTCATGTCTTCTTGGGGTTCAAAGCCCAGAGAAAATCATTTTGCAGCGAT
This sequence comes from Semisulcospira habei, assembly GCA_036245525.1. Classification (NCBI taxonomy): domain Eukaryota; kingdom Metazoa; phylum Mollusca; class Gastropoda; family Semisulcospiridae; genus Semisulcospira; species Semisulcospira habei. Next base: position 175,827,568 of record BTPG01000007.1, on the reverse strand, counting down.
CATTTCTTTTATGAAAATAGCGGAGGAATGAAAACAAAATTTAATACGTTAAGGTTTGCTCACTCACCCTTGTAGGCCTTTGGAAGTTCAAATTAACCATTGTAATTAGAAGACCTTCGGTCTTCTAATTACAATGGTTAATTTGAACTCCTCGGATTAATATGACCGCCCCTCAAGGCTACAAACCCCTGCTACCAATTACTTATAATCTGTACCGCTTGTAGCTGCCAGGTTTTTGTTTTGACGCTATACGTGTCCATAGCCGTGTAGGTTCCGCAGTGGTATCACGGATGTGGAGGTGATGAATCAGGATGTGTTGGCAACGGCTTTCGACACGGTGACTACTGTGGACCAGGGAGTGGAGACTCTTGACGTCTTCATGCACTACAAGGATCGTGAGGTACATACGCACGCTCTCACACACGTTCATGTTGAAGGGGCCACGGCAATACATGATTCTCTTTTACTTTTGGCCCACATTCAATCATTCGTACATTCTGTTTGGCTTTTGGTTCATATGCGATAGTAAAAGTGAGCCTATGCACTGGGCCATCCGTCGTATGTCCGTTGTCCATCGTCTGTTTCAGTTGTCTGTCGTCCATAGTAAATTTTAGGCGTTTTCTCGGAGACTATTAAAGCCACAGACTTCAAACTTGGCCCCGGGATACTTTGTGCCAAAACCTTTCTACACAGACTAATTTCAGTGACTTCTCTCAAGAGACAAGATCATGCGGGGTCCAAAAATATGTCCCAAATAGCCATAAATGTTTTGACACATTATCCTTTCTTTCTCTAATGCTATTGTCTACTTCTGTAAGACCGTTCTAGGCATAATAATTAGGGTGACCCCTTAGAGGTCAGACAATGTGTGCAAAATGCCAGTTTAGGTGGAATATTAGTGCATGCTAATTTATACTGACGAGCAAAGGAAATGCAACACTTTTGGAATCATTAAAAAATGTCGCATTTTTTGTGCTCGTCTGTATAGTTGACTCCTTGCAAAGGTCAAGAGTCATGGTGGGGTGGATGGGTGGGGGGGGGGGGGCGAAAGGGGGGGGGGTGTTGACAAATAAGCTAAATAAGCTAATTTGGCACTATCTGTGAATTCTCATGATCAATCCACCTCGTGCTGTATAGTGTGTCGGGGCCATATGGTGAACTATGTCTGTGTTGTCTGATTGATTGTGCAGGTGATCCGCCGCATGACTGATTGTGCAGGTGATCCGCCGCATGACTGAGCAGCAGACGCAGAACGTGCACGCAATCTTCCAGAAGGAGAACAACGCCGTCACACACGAGCTGTCCAAGAGGTTCCGCCCGCTGCTGCCCTGGCACCCCAAGTACGTGAGTTGTGGACTGTTCGCTAGGATGTTGAAAAAGCGACTGGAGAGGCAGAACTTGGTCAGTGGTTTTTACTGTTGTGGTTTATTTATGGCCTCATTAGATGGCGCTACCTGGGCGCCGTGAAGTGGTCCTGCGTTATTGGCATGGTGCCAGACATACGTAGGCTTGTGAAGAGCAAACAGTACTCTGGCCGACGTCAGCATGGCTGCGCACGGGCCAGTAAAACCATCGGCCGCCCTGTATAAACAATGCGCGTGCAGTCCCAGTGAGTCTTGATTGTCAGCTGTCAGTGGGAAAGCCACCTGTTCTGCGGCTAACCCGAAGGCGCACTTTCAGGACCCGACCCTTTAAAACTTTTCATCCTGATACACTATTGCTTGAAATACATTTGATTATGATAGTTCAAGGCTTGTGCCAGAATAACTTGGCGCCTCAGGCGCCAAGCTATTCTGGCACCACCCTTGAACTAAAACGGTTGATCTGTCTTGTAATCTGTAATGTAGCCTTCATAGAACTATGAGCATTTGTTTGGTGTAAATCAGTCTCATGATGTAATAGGTTAAAGGTGACATCAGTGAGAGGAATTCATGCTGTTCAGCACTGCGTAACTTCTGATTCGAATGAATATGGGCTGATATTAAGTGTGATGAGGACCTCTGCAAAACATTTCTGAACTTTGTTGTGTCCGTTGCTGTTTTGGTAGAGGCATAGATTCTCTAGGTGTATATTGTATTTTTTCAGGCGCTGGACACGGCCTGCTTTCTGCCTACTGCGCCCAACCTGGATGACATTCGCCTTGAATACAGCGCCACCATCCACGCTTTCAAGAGTAGATCCGGCGCGTCAAGCTCGACTGGACACAGACTGTTGACAAGGTTGGGTGATCATGTGGCCATGTCTTGCCGTGCGCAAGAGACATATATCCTCGTGAGCCCCATGCAGACTGTAGGGGCTTATGAGGCTCTATGGCTTTCGCTGTTAAAGCCTGTCTTTGTCGTCTGTCTTTGTCATTGATAGACAATGCATGCGGGACGTTCTGCGTTTGGAATGACGGCATAATGCTGCGCATCCGATTGCGGTGTGTCATTCAAAGAGCCGCGTCAATAGCTGCACAAGTGTCGTATGGCGTTGCCGTTGGCAGCTATTGATGTGGGATGCCTTGAATAAATGTAAGTTTGGCCTACCATTGCAGGAGGCAATCCGTCTGCTGAACTACCCCCTGATCAAGCGCAGTCCAGCAGCCAAAAACAAGATCGACATCTGTTTTGCAGGGTGAGCTCCATAGGCTTATCGGTGAGCGTTGACTGCAGGAAATCATGTAATCCTGAAACTGGAGGTATGAATGTGGATGTTCATACCTGCAAAATGTGTCACGGATACCTTGTGGCAAGACTTTTCTAAACATATCAATTTCAGTGACTTTACACAAAGGGCAAGGTCACAGGGGATCAGGAAATATATCAAAAATTGCTATTTTTGGATATTATTTATTTTTTTCTCAAATGCTATTCACAACTTCAAACCTAAACTTGATACAAAAATACCTGAGAGTAAGACCTTTATACGCACACTAATTTGGTTGATCCCTAGAAAAGGTCAAGGTCATAAGAGCTCAAGAAATAGGTCCAAAATAGCCATATTTTGAACAAAAGATGTTTTTTTCTCAAATACTATTCACAAATTCAAATACAAACTTGCTACAGAGATACCTGGTGGTAAGACTATGCATACTAATTTGGATGAATCTTCGGAAAGATCAAGGGTCACAAGACCTCAGGAAATAGGTAAATAATATAGCCATATTTTGAAAAGAAATGTTGTTTTTTCGATTACTTTTCACAACTCCAAACCCAAAGTTGCTACAGAGATACCTGATGGTAAGACCTATCTATACATACTAATTTGGATGAACCTTTGGAAAGGTCAAGAGTCACAAGAGGTCGACAAATGTGTATAAAATGCCACCCAATAATTGTAGTTATTATCAACATTTTTGCAAACTTTTCAACAGCAATTGGCACAAAAGTAGCTGATGATAAGACCTTCCTATGTATCCTAACACAGTTGACTCATCGCAAAGGTCAAGGGTCACAGGGGTTTCACAGATGTGTGAAAACTGATTAAAGTTTGAGAAAACATGGATTTTGTTAGTGCAGAAGACATCCTTTCACTTATTGTCAGACATGTGTGGATCGGTCGATACACGTGAGCCATAAGGGCTTTGCCTTTTTTGTTTTTGAGTGTCCACTCTTATGAGAGGCAGCCTGTCAATAATACCATCACATGTGGCCGCCTAAATCAGATGGTCTTTATTGACAGGTGACACTGTTGCTCTTTAACCCTTATCATTCCGAATACACCAGTGTGTGAAATAAGTCTGACTAAAATAGTTCAAGGGTAGTGCCAGAATGGCTTGGCGCCTTTAGCCGCCAAGCTATTCTGGCACCACCGAGAGTCCAAAATAGCTCAGGCGGTTAAACGTCGGAGCAGGAGAACGAAGGGAATCGCCGGGTCGTGGGTTCGAATCCCGTCCCGGCCCCGGTAGCAGGACTCACAATCCAGGAGGAAAATAGGATTTGTTCACCAATAGCATGTCCGTTGAAAGGTCCTGGTTAATCAAAGTGGCACAGTTGGAGTGCGCCTGAGTTGATCAGTGTTCAGGTCGTATTCCATAGGCAATAGATTTCCCTGTCCCCCATAACCCGCCCGTCAGGGCCGTCCATGATCACCTCGGTGCTGTGGACGTTAAACCCGAACTAACCAACCAACCAGGCACCACCCTTGAACTAAAGCCAATGGTCTATATCCTTATCTGTAAGTACTATAATATAGCTTGCATTATATGGCAGTGTACACATTTGAAGCTTTTAGCCTCAGTATGATATGGGTTAAGACTTGACTGGAGAGAGCGCGGCCTTTGAAGACCACATTTTTTCTATGTTGTAAAAACGCTGGTTGCTTAGAACACATTCTGCTGTTGTAGAAAATCCAGCAATTCATCGCTGGCACTCATTCAGATCATGACTGTGTTGTCAGGGAATTAGCAGGGTTAGATAATCAAATTCTTCGAGAAGCTGTGCCTGTGTGGAAAGAATTCATAATCACAGAGGAAATTCTGCATCACACACTGGGTATATGTTGGTTTAGATACTTTGTGTCTGCATGATCTCATCAATGAACATACCAGTAGGTGATAGCTGATAGAGACAGTACACGTACCAAGGAGAATTACCCAGCGCTGGACCCCCTGCCCCTTTCTACCAGGCACCCAATCGCCAGCCCACATGGGCTGGCGATTGGGTGCCAGGTAGAAAGGGGAAGGAGGTCTAACCTGTACAGCTATTGGTACTTGTTCATGATCTCATCAGATTCACAAAAAAATCTGGTGTTTTGTAAAAAAAAAAAGAAGATTATTATGTATGTAGAGGTTCAGCGTGTTGTGGACGAGTACATGGCCTCTAATACGCACATCATGTTGCTGTGTGTCAAGATCAGCGAGATGCTGCTGGTCGACATCCCCAGTAACAAGCTCTACGACGATCTCGACTTTGCCAACTTCCAGGTCTATTACTTGCCATTTTTGGCTCATGTGCGATAGCAGAAGCCAGCCAGTTTACTGGGCCATCTGTTGTCTGTAGTAAACGTTAATGCTGGCATTTCTCGGAGGATTCTTTGTGGCAAGGCCTTTGTAAACATACCAGTTTGAGTGACCTCACTCAAACGTCAGTCAGAAAGGGTCAAGAAGTAGGTTACAAATTGCCTATTTCTCCAATGACACAGCTCCTCTGGGCGGGGCATGTCTCCAGGATGGAGGATCATCGCCTACCAAAGATCACCCTGTTCGGCGAGCTTGCTACTGGACACCGTGACAGAGGGGCACCAAAGAAGAGATACAAAGACTGTCTCAAGAAGTCACTTAGTGCCTGCCAAATCGACCACCACCAGTGGTCCTCGCTTGCTGTGGACCGTGACACCTGGCGCTCCACCATTTACAAGGCAGCTGTCTCCTTTGAGGACTCTCGCAGAGCTAGCCTTAAGGACAAGCGGCTCAGGAGAAAAAAACAGAGATGCCGCAACTCAGAACCCTGGCCATACCTTCCCCTGCAGCCACTGTGGTCGAACCTACCTGTCCCGGATTGGCCTCCGCAGCCATGAACAAGCCTGCAGACGTCGTGGGCAACTCCTATAAAATCTTCGTTCGCGAAGTCAAGCCAAGAGAGATTTCTCCAATACTATTTTCAGCTTTAAAGCCAGACTTTGTAGACAGATACCTTATGATAAGACCTTCCTGCGGATACTAAATTGGGCGACCCCTCTCAAAGGTCAAGAATCACAATAGGTCAGAAAATATTTTAGGATGCCTATTTTAATAGAATAGAGCGTAAGTTTTTAATGGTACCTTTGCAAACATTTCAATCAGACTTGGCAGAAGGCTAGTTGATGATAAGACCTTCCAATGCATGCCAATTTGGCTGACCACTCGTAAAGGTCAAGGATCAAGGGAGGTCGACAAATGTGTGAAAAATGCACATGTATTGACAAGACACGGCATATTGTAGGTACTATTGCCATTTACATTTTAATACCTGCTGATAAAAATGACCTGTCAGAAGGTCAAGGTTACAAAAGGTTACGTTCACAAAAGGTCAGATAAATGATGCTCATGAGGATCTATGTCTCCAGCTGAAAGCACTCTGTAACTTTTCAACGGCTCAGGATGTGAAGTGACAATGCTTATAACTCATTCTACCAAAGACACACCACAGCAAGATATGAATCGACCATGATAGTTCAAGAGTGATGCCAGAATAGCTTGGCGCCTATGGGCGCCAAGATATTCTGGCTTAAACCCTTAAACTATCATTGTCGATCTGTGTCCTGCACTGCAATGCAGTCTTCAGAGGACAAGGGCAACATTTGGGGATTTCGGTCTTGGGGTACAATGAGTTAAGAACACGATCTGCGTGCACTGGCAGTGAAGGGGTTGATGTGAGAGTGTCAGAAATGGGCAGAGATTCTTATCAGCTCCTACAACTTGCCGTTTACAAGTGGATGATGCTGTCTCATGGCAGTTTGCTTACTCTGTTTAGATCCACCTCTGTGTTGGCGCTAAGGTTTACAACAGACAATACGTTCTCCCTACCTCTGTGTTGGCGCTAAGGTTTACAACAGACAGTACGTTCTCCCCACCTCTGTGTTGGCGCTAGGGTTTTCAACACACAGTACGTTTTCCCCACCTCTGTGTTGGCGCTAGGGTTTTCAACACACAGTACGTTCTCCCTACCTCTGTGTTGGCGCTAGGGTTTACAACAGACAGTACGTTCTCCCCACCTCTGTGTTGGCGCTAGGGTTTTCAACACACAGTACGTTCTCCCCACCTCTGTGTTGGCGCTAGGGTTTTCAACACACAGTACGTTCTCCCCATCTCTGTGTTGGCGCTAGGGTTTTCAACACACAGTACGTTCTCCCTACCTCTGTGTTGGCGCTAGGGTTTTCAACACACAGTACGTTTTCCCCACCTCTGTGTTGGTGCTAGGGTTTTCAACACACAGTACGTTCTCCCCACCTCTGTGCTGGCGCTAGGGTTTTCAACACACAGTACGTTCTCCCCACCTCTGTGTTGGCGTTAGGGTTTTTAACACACAGTACGTTCTCCCCACCTCTGTGTTAGCGCTAGGGTTTTCAACACACAGTACGTTCTCCCTACCTCTGTGTTGGCGCTAGGGTTTTTAACACACAGTACGTTCTCCCCACCTCTGTGTTGGCGTTAGGGTTTTTAACACACAGTACGTTCTCCCCACCTCTGTGTTCGCGCTAGGGTTTTTAACACA